>JAVGWX010000010.1:65852285-66452285 GCA_036924085.1 Ariolimax columbianus | reverse complement strand
GCCTAATGGCAGAGGATCTCAAACCCTGCGGACTACCGCTTTACCAGGGCATCGCTCAGCGTTACTCAACCTATCTACACACAGGTAGAATACCGACGGCTTGGCGCAGTTCAAAAATGATCCTCCTACACAAAAAAGAAGACTAGGAAGACCTCAGAAATTATCAGCCAATCATGCTTCTCTCAGTCACCTACAAAATATTTCCCAAATGTGTCTTTGCTAGAATCTGCCCAACCCTAGACGCGGCGCAACCTATTTAACAGGCTGGATTTCGTCGTTCATATAGCACCGTGGATCACACTTCAACCTTCTGTCGACTAATCAAAACAGCCGAAAGTATCAGACCCCACTAATTTACACCTTCATCGACTACAAGAAAGCGTTTGACTCTGTAAAACCAAAATTTGTTTTGTAATCTCTAATAGATGAAGGGGTCGACCTGGGATACACAAGAATCCTTGCTGACTGTTACACTAATTCCACGACTACCTTCCAACCCTTCTAAAGGCTGGTAGTAGTCACTATACATAGAGGAGTACGTCAAGGGGACTCCATCTCACTGAGCCTTTTAGGCACATGTCTGGAATCCATCAATAGCCAGATCTAGTACTCATCACGTAGACAACCACTGACACTAATGAAATGCTAGCAGTGCTCCACCGAGAGGGAAAAAAAGCAGGAGTCGAAATGAACACGCCCCTCACAAAAATCATGTGCAATCATTTCGCTTCCTGCAACCCAGTCTTCCTAGAAGGAGAGAGACTCGACGATGTGAACGAGTACATCTACCTTGGACACATGCTCAATATGCAGAATGACTTAAGCCAAGAGTTGACAAGATGGCGTCGCACGAGCCAGGCAGCTTTCTCTTCTATAAAGTCTATACTGGACAACATCTATGACCAGAGCCTGCGCACTTCTCTATTCAACTCCACAATACTACCTCCAATATGCCATGTGGCAGAAACATGAACACTCACGAAGGAGATGGAGTCCAAACTGAAAGTGACCTAAGCCTCCCTCGAGAGAAGCAAATTTGGCTTCATGCTTCATAGCCAACGCACAAAAGGTCTATATAACTTGAACATACGTCAATTATTTATGGTGGAAGATGCAGTTATTTAGGCAGACAAGATAAAATATCACTCCAGGTACTTACTGCAAAAAACAGACGATTGATGGGGCACAGTGACAGAAATATGGTACCCCAGAGACAAGAAACGACCACCAACACGTTGGTCAGACCCCCTTGCATCCTGCAACAACATTCACAATACCACAGATGGGCGACTCGTTATCTACTGGTCCACCATGGCCCAAGATAGAGACCATTGGAAGAGAAGTTCGGACCCACAACGGTGTAACCATTGCTCAAGAATGGGTCGTCCATTAATTCAGTAACCCCCGTGTACATCCTCATGCCTTTTTTTGAGAAAAGAATGTGGCTATTGCTACCTAACAATGATGTTGTAAAAGGTGACTAATGGGGGTTGTGTGTGTGTCCAGTATAATCATCATGTAAAACTGTGCTATATAAATAACAACTACAAGAGTAGCAAACTATTACACAAGAATCTGACTGAACTGATTTTCTCGTCTACCGTTCTGTTGGTTCCAATCCAACACACGTCTGGTGGTATTGTCCCGCTTCCCTTTGAGGACATGACGTACTCATCTCTACTGTCCCTCCCCAATTTCCTGCTGTATTGGTTGCTGCAATGTTCTTTTTCACAGATCAATATTGATGATTAGGAAAGGTTGTGCTGGAGCTGGCAGTCTCACTTTGTAAAAACTATTGCCACTGAAAATAAATAGTCTGTAAATTGTTAGAGTCAATAATCAAAGAAAACATTGTAATGCATTTAGACAAAATTAATCTAATTAGAAATAGTCAGCATGGGTTTACCAGAAGGAGATCATGCTTAACAAATCTATTAGAATTCATGGAGGAGGTTACCAAAATGTTAGATAAAGGGGAGCCAGTGGACGTTATTTATCTGGATTTTGCAAAGGCCTTTGATAGAGTACCTCATCAAAGATTATTTCGAAAGTTAAAATCACATGGCATAGGTGGGGAAGTTGCCAAATGGACCGAATATTGGTTAACGGGAAGAAGGCAAAGGGTTGGTATAAATAAGGAGTACTCTGAGTGGTGTGAAGTGAAAAGTGGATTGCCACAGGGCTCGGTTTTGGGAAACATTTTTTTCTTGATATATATAAATGATTTGGACATAGGTATGGGATCCATTATTGCAAAATTTGCTGATGACACAAAACTATGCAGTAGTGTCTCATCTAAAGCAGAAGTGGATATATTGAGGTCAGATTTAGATAAAATTCAGACTGGTCTGTAATCTGGCAAATATAGTTTAATGTAGTTAAATGTACAGTCATGCACATGGGTAGATCCAATATGGAACATAATTACAGAATGGGAGAGAACAATATTAGAAAGATAGATAAAGAAAGGGACTTAGGGGTTATAATAGATCATCCATGTAAGTTGAGGGAGCAAGTTCAGGTAGCAGTAAAAAAGGCAAATGCAATGTTAGGGATGATAAAAAGAAATATTAAACATAGGAGCAAGGAGGTGATAGTCAAACTGTATAAAGTATTAGTTAGACCTAGATTGGAGTACTGTGTACAGGTGTGGAGTCCTTATCAGAGAGGGGATATAGACATGCTGGAGAGAATACAAAAAAGAGCGACAAAGCTGATAGTGGTATTCCAGAATTACAGTTATGAGGAAAGATTAAAAAGAACCGGCCTACAGTGTCTAGAAGAGAGAAGAATCCGTGGTGACTTAATACAGGTGTATAAGATGATCAGAGGAATGGATAAAGTAGACTATAACAAGTTTTTTAAAATTCAACTACCAACAAGAACAAGAGGGCACAGCTACAAGTTGACTAAGGAGAGGTCCAGATTAGATATTAGGAAGTATTTTTTTAGCAAGAGAGTTGTGAATGCTTGGAATGCATTTCCAAGTGAGGTGGTGGAGGCTGGGATGGTTAATGCATTTAAGAATAGATTGGATGCGTACGGCTTCTAGAGCAAGGTGATGTAATTGGAACTGGTTGTATACAGACTCTGCAGAGTCTTCTAAACCAGTATAAAGACGTTAAGTTAAGTTAAATGGATTCAGGATTCCCAAAAAGCTGATTAGGGTAAACGAAATGCAGTGCAAGACCTTTACTCTGCCATATGGAGTGACAAAGTAAATGATTGTGACAAGAATACATCAATATTTTTGGGCTGATGTCTTACAAATAGGATACACTGCAGCGTTAGAAGAATGATAGCTTTCTTGTTTGCTTCTTCTTTCAAATAACCATGTTATTCAAATAATCAGTAGGATAGTTGTAGTTGAATGCTCACAATGAGTAAGTGTACTCTTTTGTGCGCCTTGAAAAGGGCATTAAGTGGCAGATTGTAGTAGTTTTCCTCACATCCTTAGCTTGCGGATGAAGGTGAATTGCAGTCCTCTAGGTGGTTCTGCTGTGCTTGGCTTCCTCTGTGTGATGCTCACTACTACGGGGATCAAGTAGATCCACATCTCGACAGCCAGACGAACTGCCCTGAAAATAGTTTGTTTCCAGTAAATGCTACATGGATGAGAAATAGTGGTTTTAGTTCTATAATGCCTGACCCTGACACGACATCCTGGTCAGTCTGTTGTGTCTGACCGGACTAGCGTCTTAGTCCCCCAAGAGTCAGTAAGGAAAGAGACAATAAAAGCACATAGACAGAGCAGATAAAATTAAAACCACTGAAGTCAATTTCATATTTAGATAAAGAGGTTAAGTTTTAATATATTTCTTTCAAGCCCATATATACGTATGTATGAATTATTTTGCTGTACCAAATGATAACTTAACTCATTCCCCGTAGAATGTATGGGCCTAAGGAGATCATTATTTTGAAAATTTAAAGATCCTTTGCAATGTTAATTTCCATGTACCTGTTTTACTTCAGTAACATTTTATTTAAGTGTCTAATATTATACGGCATTCAAAGTATGATCGGCACTTCGTCTTGTGTTGAATACATTTCCAGACAGAAAATAGATTGATTTGGTCATCTCATGAGAATGCACCCTCATCAACTTCCACTGATAACTTACAATGCTAGTAGATCTGGCTACAGGGCAACGGGGCGGCTGTGAGGTAGGGGGATAGATGATTGTGCAGCGACAAGGGCTCACATTGACCAACGCAACACACTTAGCACAGGATAGACAACTTAAGCTCCCCACGACGCTTTACGGCACAAGTGGAAAGAAAACTAACTAATACTACATGGAGACAGTCTGGTCTAGGGGTGAAAATGTTCATTTTCACAATCTCAACGTACCCGGTTTAAATCCCACCTTGTCCAATTTGGCAGACCCATGATTTTTATTGGTGTGATCGCGCCTCCACATATGGAAAGTAATGGTAACCTACTGTACTGCACACCTGCCAAGAAACTTATAACAGTCAAATAGATGGCGGTTGTAAGAAGCAACGTTCTGCAAAGGACATGCTACTTTCTTTCTATTATATACCAAACTGTTCAAAACTGAAAGTAGAATACAAGCACACGACTATATTTTGCAAGTTGGGCTGCATACATGTGAAATGGGAAACATTACACAAAAAGAATTAATTTACATGTAACCTTTCTCAAGACATTTTAGCAAATTTTATGTACTATGTATTAGCTCATCTGTGTATTAAAAAAAATGGTTAAACTGTCGTATGCCATTTTTCATATTGTTTGGGTAGTCGAGGTGTTTTAAAGGCTGAGGACCACACGCCGCGTTGCCACTGCTGTTGACACATCATGGGCTGGCTGTGTTTGTTTATTTAACCCCCAACAGAAAAACAACATATGCCTTACCAGGGATTCATGCACTGTCCTCCTTGTTAGCAGGCAGGCATCAAAACCATTTGGCCAAGTGCTCCACGCGTAAAACTGTCAAATAGTCAAGTGATTTCAATTATAATATAAAGTACATATTTTGCTAATTTTTTTCCAGGAGCTGGTTGGTATCTCTCTGGGGTAACAGTAAGACCAAGCAATGAGGAGATGGATTATGTGTTTATATGTAACAGGTTGGCAGTAACCTAACTTATCATAACATATGGCTCTTTTGAAATATAAAAAGTTTATTTCTAACAGCAGTTATCAATATCTTGTATGGTCATCTTGTCAGTCATCTAGCAGTGTATAGATTCATAATTTTTAGCCATTGGTAAAGATGCAACACAGTGAAGACAAGCCCATAGACCTACAGTATCGAGAGATGGCACGAATTGATGCATCCTACAGAGATGAAACTTCAAGAAGAATTTACCCCTAGACATCATCTACCATACACAACATTGAAGTCACTGAACAGACTCCAAACTAGTGTATCATGGTTTAAGAGGAATATCAATTGTTGGGGATATAATAGCTGTCCATTGTTGTCGATGAAGACCACCGACATCATCCTTGTCACAGATTTCCCTGTTGGGTGTGGGTGCGCATGTGGCTGAACAGGCCAATGCGAGCACGAAAACATCTGCTACATAACGGGCACATGAGGTTTGTAGAAGGGGATGGTGTTTCCGCTGCTCGGGATTTCCGTGTCTCGCGTCTGTTCTGGGCTTTCACAACACGGTCATCTTCACCGGCAGCTACACCCGATTTGACTGCGCTTCTCCAGTCAGATTTGTTTTCCGCAAGACATTCCCAGGTGTCGATGTCTATCTGGCAACTTTTTAGTGAGTCCTTCAGACCGTCTTTAAAACGTTTCTTTGGGCGCCCTCTCTCGCGCCATCCCTCTCTCAGCTCGCCGTAGAGAAGCTTCTTTGGGAGCCGCTCGTCTGACATACGGACGAGGTGTCCGGCCCATTCTAGTCGTGCTTTTTCTAGCAGTGCATGGATGCTGGGCATGTTAGCCCTCGAGAGAACCTCGATGTCAGTGACACGATCTTGCCATCGGATGTGGAATATTCGCCTCAGGCAACCTGTGTGGAAGTGGTTTAACCTCCTTGCATGTCCAGAGTATTAAGTCCAGCTTTCGCAAGCGTATAGTAGGGTTGGAATGATGGTTGCACGGTAGACTTTGAGTTTAGTCTTGACGCTGATGCCACGACGTGCCCAGACCATCGAGCGCATTCTACCAAAGGCTGTGCTGGCCTTTGCTATTCTGCTTGCCACCTCATCGTCTAGGCTGACAGATCTCAACAGCGTGCTGCCCAGATATGTGAATTTGTCTACGGCATTCAACGTCTGCCCGCTGACTGTAGTCTCTGGTTTTGTGTACGGCATGCCTGGTGCTGGTTGGTACATGAACTCTGTTTTTTTGGCATTTATGGTCAGACCAAAATTTTCGCATGCGGCAGAGAACTGGCCCATTCCAACCTGCATGTTCAGTTCTGAGTTGCTCATTAGAGCGCAGTCGTCAGCAAATACAAGTTCCCTGATTATGTCGCCAGCCACTTTGGTTTTGGCCTTCATTCTTCTGGAATTGAGTAACTTGCCATCTGTGCGGTACTTTATGGGTATTCCAAACTCCAATGATCTGAAGGCGTCTGTCATCGTGGCCGCGAACATCATGCTGAACAAAGTCGGGGCGGGTACACATCCTTGTTTTACTCCGTTTGATACTAGAAACGTTTTAGAGATTGCACCGCTGTACAGTACACGAGCACACATGCCTTCGTGTAGCTGTTTCACCATTGTTATGAACTTGTTGGGGCAGCCAAACTTAGACATTATCATCCACAGCCCTCCTCTGTTTACTGTATCAAATGCCTTTGTCAAATCAATAAATGTGGTGTACAAGGCCTGATTTTGTTCTTGACACTTCTCTTGTACTTTGCGAGCAGCAAAAATCATGTCCACTGTTCCTCTTCCGGCTCTGAATCCACATTGGCTTTCTGGGAGGTGGTGGCTTTGTTCAAGGTGTTTGTTGAGCCTGTTTAGCAGTAAGCGCGCTAGGATCTTGCCTGCTACAGAGAGTAGCGATATTCCACGATGATTGTCGCATTCCTGACGGTTGCCTTTTCTTTTGTACAGGTGAACGATTGAGGCGTCCTTTAGCTCCTGCGGAATTTTACCTTCAGCCCACATGTGACAGAAGAGTTCAGTGATCCTTCTGGTGAGGGATGGACCAGCTGTCTTATATACCTCTGCTGGTATTGCATCAGCTCCTGGAGCTTTTCCTATAGATAGTGAACTGATTGCCCTGTCGACTTCCTCCTCAGTAATGACTTCATCCAACGCCAGGTTCAGTTCCACCTGCGGCATTCGCCGGATAGCCTCTTCATTTATGGATGATGGGTGGTTTAGTATTTTGCAGAAGTGGTCTGCCCATCTGTTTAGAATCTGAACCTTATCTGTTAGCAGTACCCCATCCGCACTGCGAACTGGAGTATTACTAGAGGGCTGCGGGCCGTAGAGAGCTTTCAGTGCCTCGTAAAACCGTTTGGTGTCATGACGCTCGGCGAACATCTCAATTTCGTTAGCTCTTTTGCTGAGCCAGGAGTCTTGCATCTCTCTAAGTCTGGTCTGGACAGCTTTGCGAGCAGTATTGAAGGCAGCTTTTGCTGCCGGAGATGGTGTGTCCCTCTGGTATTCCCTGTGCGCTTCATGTTTTGCATCGAGAAGGCCCTGTATTTCTAGATCGTTCTCATCAAACCAGTTTTTATGTGTGCGTGTGAGTGGGCCAATGTGTTTAACAGTTGTATCATAGAGTGTGTTTCTCAATGATGCCCAGTTCTCTTCGATGTCGTTCTTTTCAAAACGAAGCTCAGACAGTCTACCCTCAAGCTCTTCCTGGAAGCCTCCTCTCGTGGGTTCGTATTTCAGCTGAGAGACATTTAGCCTCCTCAGTGGTTTCTTTCCCTGGGGGCGCATTTTGGGCTGGATCTTGAAGTTTAGCTTGGCAATGACAAGACGATGGTCGGTCCAACATTCTGCACCACACATGCTCTTTGTTACCATAGCATCCGCTCAATTCCTTCGTCTGATGATGATGTAGTTAATGAGGTGCCAGTGGCGGGACCTTGGGTGCATCCATGTGGTTCTATTTCGGACAGGTAGTCGGAAAGCTGTGTTTGTAATGAGTAGTTCATTTGCGGCTTGGGGATATACAGATAATGATAACATGTGACTGTGGCGCAATACAGAACTCAGACCACCTGATGACCTGGTTCAATCTACAGGAAACATGCAATAGGTGTGATATACTGGAGGCAAATACCAAGGCATTCCAAATCGCTGAATACTGAATTCATGCTGTATGATATGGTGCTTGGACATGGAAAGTAAGTAGAGAATGAGCTGACAGCAGCCAGCAATTCATAGTTGGTTGCTTGCATCAGGGTCAGCAAACCAGAGCTGACTAAGACGCTATTTTGTCTCCATGAGACAGCCCCGAAAACAGACTGCACTAATGCAGTCTAGCTAAGAAGATAGAGATCAAAGTGGGAAAACAAACCCAGTACCCAAAAAAGCCAGCTGAAACCAGATGTGTCCAACTAGAAAGCCCAGATATTGCAGCCTCACTGTAAACTACGACACAATATCACAATGTCCTTTTCAGGACGAATGCCGAAGAAGAAGAATAGTCATCAGCCAAGTTTAATGTAAGGGTCAAGACATTATAAAACTGGGGATTTCCAACCCAACTTATGTAGATGACACAGAGAAACTGATGAGCATTTCTGTACTGACTTAAAAAACGTTAGACTGTCTTACACATTCTAGACCACCATTTTCCTACTAGTTATGCCCATTTCCTAGGTTTAAGTCATGTTAGCCAATATGGTATAGGAAAATATAATAGTGACAGTTGACTTCTACTAAAGACTTGTGCCACAAATTAGCTTATCATTACCAACACCATATTCTGACTCCCAGTACGAAACAGGACCACATGAATGTGTCTAAATTCTTATCATTGACATCTTATTGACTAAATTCTTATCAGATGTCAGAACCAAAATTATTTAAAGATGACTAAGAGTGTGTGTGGTGCGAAAAGTTGAACTGACCATTGTCTTGTCATCACCATGTTGAGTTTAAAAGTCCAGCCTAAGAAGCGTCTCCAGGGCAAAAAATCCACAGAGAAGCCTAAATGTTGAGAAGCTGGAGTGAGAGCCCACTAGATACAGCTTCATGGATGAGCTGGCAGGTAGACTGAATGGCTTCAGTTTGAAAATTCCAGAATCTACCAAAACTGGCCATTCCTAAGGTGATACTGTTTACTCTACAGTGCTAAAATACGTTGGTCTATCCACTCACAACCACAACCACTGAAAAAAAAAAGGGAAATGCGGATGACAATATCTGAAAATGTGGAGTCATCAAAGAAAGCAAAACCATGTACTTTGGCAGATCTTATGACATTGAGGGAAAGAGCTTCCATGACTGCTGATTTCTGGTACAATACTTTGTGAGGATGCTAGACACGGAAAGTAAAGTATGTAGGTTTCCTGCATCCTGGAGACATTCAGTAGAAATCAACCGAAGGTTTGCAATTGTAACACGCAAATTAATGCAGATGATGTGGGGCAGGGCACCAGAAAGAAGACAAAGATCCAACCGATTAGAACATGTGTTTTACCTGTAGCAAGGGTACGAGACAGACATTAAATAAAACCATTGCAAAAAATATATCATCTTTCAAAATGAAGTGTAATAGAAGGATATTGAAAATAGCTTGGACAGAGGAGAAATAAAAGAAAGAAATTTAGCAACAACTAGGTATAGAAGAAAACTGGTTTATAAATAACACTACAAGGAAAAAGATGATTTCAGTCATATGAAATGGACACAATGGCTTGGAGAGACAGATAGTGGAAGGTACGGTGCTTGGGAAAAGAAGAAGAGGTCATCCCAGAAGAAGTTTGTATCTGTGTAAAGTGGGTCATATTACCAAAAACCGAGATGTGATCATGGCTGCTGTGAAGGAGACTACATTCTGGAAAGAATATGTCACATGGCATGACATCTATGTTTGAAGATTACATGATAAATTGTTCCCTTATTATTAATTCTTCCAACTGATATTGAAAGTCAAATATATTGGGTTTTTTTTTATTTGTAGGTGGATGGATGCTGGTCAAGATGATGGTGAGACCATGAGAACTATATACTATAATCCCAACAACAACACAATAAACATGAACATAAAGGCACCACCTAGATTACCACCACGGACACAGACAGTGCAGGATGCAAAGTTTATAAAAGGTGGGGATAAAAGCAAACCTCCCCAACTCCAAAATCTCTAGAAGGTGACAGTTTAGAAATTATCTATTATCAAGATTTCAAAATTGTATTAATATATTATTTATGTGAGGAGCACATGGCCAAATGGTTTTGAGGCGTGCCTGCCAACAAGGAGGGCAGCGGTTTGAATCCCCAGTATGGCATATGTTGTTTTTCTGTTGGAGGTGAAATAAACAAGCATATCCAGCCCACGATGTGGCAACAGCAGTGGCGAAGCAGCCTGTACTCCTCAGCCTTCAAAACCCCTCAATTACCTCATCAATGGGAAAAATGTCGTCTGACAGTTTTATTTATGTAGAAACAATTCTTCTTGGTAGTTTTATCTATGCTTATTTATCTTACTTTTGAAATTGAACATTTTTTTTTATATAGGGAGAAAGGGGGATTTGACTCACTGATTTAAAAGATTATATAATCACATCAGTTTTCTTGAAATTGTGTAATGCTTCTCCAATAATATGCCATATTGGCTTGAAGTTATTTAGAATTTCAGACATGAATATGTGATTGATAATTAAATGTTTTTATGAATTCTTTCACACTGCATATTTTTAATTGTTCACTTTTTAAGCAAAAAGAGATTACTGCATTTATTGAACGAACTTGGTGTACTGAATCCTTTTGGTGACTGGCTCTAATCTTTAAGAAATTGGCTTCTTTTTATTGTGGAACTAAACAGTATTGTGGTTAATGTACCTGGTATTTTTAAGCCCATTGTACCAAATCATACATCTAATTTTGCGCTGTCATGGGGGGATGAGACTTCTTGCTTTACTGGATGATTCGGAAAGCTATGTTGGCGGGAGTCTTATGCATCTGGTGAATTCAACCAAGTCAAACAACCCACAGTGAGGAGGCCAAATTAAAAATACACAACCATTCCCAGGTTTGAAGGTTGAGTTAGTACTAAAAACCCAAACCTGGAATACAAACTTTGCTACAGAAAATGCAGCAAATATTCAATAGACTAGTACCACTAGCTGGATTCTTGATGATCCCTCACAACTGAGACATATGACATGACATGTTGAACGCCATTCAATGGAGGTCAGATCACCGACAAATCTTCTGATGATGAAGACGAAAACTAAGATAGAGTTCTGGAATATCAGAATCCCTTACAAAACAGAAATGGCAGCTCAAGTTTCAAAGGAAATGGAGTATTACAAGTTAAGCCTCCTGAGTATTGTGGAGGTAATAAAGACAGTGCAGGAAACATCACAATAAGCACAGGAGGAAACTTATATTCAGGACACAAAGAGAAAGATCATTCACACACAAAGGAGGTCACCTTGATGTCAACAGAACCAAGGAGGGCATTTAAAGAATGGGACAGTGGAACTAAGACACTAGTCTGGTCAGGCACAACATACTGACCAGGACGTCATGTCAGGGTCAGGCACAATATACTGACCAAGTCCACTTTCTCTCTTCTGTGCCGCGTTTCCCAGAAACAGGCTATTTTCAAGACAGTCTGGCTGACGAGAAGTCGTTTGACGTGATCCCTGTAGTAGTGAGCATCACACAGATGAAACCAAGCAAAAACACAACCTACCTTTAAGGCTGCGGTCCATCTTCATCAGCATGCTCGGGATGTGAGGAAAGCTACTACAACTCACCTCTTAACACCCTTTTCAGGGTGCACAAAAGAGAAAGCTATCATATATAAGAGAAATATCACAAAGAATAATGACAGCAACATTTCACTCAGAAAGGAGGACAGCCACAATAATACAGTGCTAAGCATCAACAAATATTGCTGATGAAACTACCAAACAATAATTATATATGATATACTCCAAGGAACACTTGACAAAAATAAGAGACAGGACATCAGAACGATCTTGGAAAATCTAAATGCAAAAGTTTAAATATACAACAGCAATTACTAATTGATTGTGGGTAAAAATAATCAAAGAAACAGAAAGGATAAATCAGGAGCATTTTCTTAACTTCTGTGATATCAATGACACAGAAGAGTACATTAGACTATGCAGTGTTCACCAAATTGGCACACCAAAAACCAAATCAGATATTTCACAATAGATAGGAAATAGAGACACTTCTTGCAGGGTGTGTGGATAAAAAGAGAAACAGATTATCAGCCCACTACTTGCTCTTAGTGACCATGATGATATAACTGAGGATTTTCATAGATATGTCAGTTAAAACAATGCCACAAACACAACATGCAAATCCTACCAAATAACAACACAAAGACTAAATTCAAAATAAATCTGAAGAATAGATTTTAAGTCCTTGAAAACCTGACAGTGAAAACCATAGATAGCCCCTGGTACAATTCTTAAGGAAACATTTCAGAGAACATATGTGAAGAGGTTTTTGGAAAGAATAGTAAATGGCAGAAAAAATGGCTCACAGAAAGCATATGGGACCTGATCGAAGAAAGAAGAACTATGAAAAAGAAAATCAGTGCATGTGAAGAACAAGAAGAAAAGACAGGACTCTGTACATTATAGAACAAGAAAGTGAAAAAGAATATCGGGCTGGATAAGAGAAAACACATAGAAAAATGGCTAAATAGAATGAAAAGCTAGCAAAACAAGAAGATCTAAAACATAATATAATATAGCTAGAATACTATAAAAGAAAAAGTAGGACAACGAAACACGATTGAAAGACAAACAAGGACAGAACATCTGCAGTGAAGAGAAACAGTGAGACGGATGAGTGGAATATTTTAAAGAAACCATCAACAGAAATTCACTAAAATTGAAATTGACATAGAGCCAGTAAATCGACCTCAAAACATAAATATTTTTCTTCTTCTTCTTCTGCATTCATTCTCAATCTCCCGCTACCAAGCCCTGAACAGGGCTTTGCAAGTGCAGGATGTAGTCTGAAGAACAGAATGTGTTGTGCCACTAGTTTACAGCTTGATTGGGATATTTGCACCTTTCAGTCCGACACATCTGCCTTCAGCAGAGCATAAATATAAATCCTCCAACAAATATGATATCATGCAAGCACTCAAACTGGAAAGAATTGGGAAGGTGAAGGACCAGATGTATTCCGTTCAGAATCCATAAAAGGGGGCATCCCAACCACTACAGTTACTACACCAGTTCTTCAAGGAAGTATATGAACAAGAGCCATCACCAAAAAGTGGAAAGAGAGTTACCTAATCAAATTATCAAAGTCAGGAAATCTTGTTTTATGTAGCAACTGGCAAGGAATAACACTCCTGGCAGTGAATGGAAAAGTCAGGGGCAGGATAATTCTTGATCATATAAAAAATGCTTCAAATCAGGGCTCATCCACCTTTTTATACTTAGCGCCCAATTTTATAACTTTTGTGAGAGTAAATTTTCCTTACCGCCCACTAAAATCTAAATTGAAGAATATTTCATGATCGTCCACTGAGTTTGTATATTTTGGATGTTTTTAATTCATCATCATCATGATGTGACATGTACTTTGCTGAACGTTTCTCCTATCCCAGCTCGTCTGAAAGATACTCGATCTCTTGCCAAATCTCCACAGTCATGCCCAAGCATTCCTTGACATCTTGATGCCATCACCTCCTTGGTCTGTTTTTGCCTCTCTTGCCCTGCATCATACTTTCCATTAACGTCCTCTCAAGACCGATGTGTCTTTTGAGGTGACCAAAGTATTTAAATTTTCTGTTCATGATCAAATTGACGAACCAGTTCTCATCCATGCCAAACTGTTGTCAAATTCTGCATTCTTCTTTTTTTTTGATCCATGATATTTTGAGAATCTTCTTATTTTTGTTGTTGTTGTTTATTTGTGTTTGCCTTTTTTCTCAAATCCCCAAGGCGTGTGTGCGTTGCACTGTGGTTTTTATTTTGTGCCTGTTGACCCAGTGCATCCGATTTCAGCATGCATTTTATGTAAGGGTCTGCTTCCTCCTGCATTTTCTAAGGGTTTGCTTCCCCGAGGTAACGGCCGGTGCTGTGATGGGGATTGAGCCGTGTCACTTAACAACAAGCCCACGCTGTCCCGGAATCTTTTTGTAACATTTTGACTCGAAGGACTCGATTCTCTTCTTGGAGGTTTGGGTAATTGTCCATGTTTTGGGAAAAACACAGGTTTTCAAAATGTTCACTTTTGTTGGTTCGCTGGTATTCTGCCATAGTTTTCTCAGGTTGTGTAGCCATTACATTCCCAAAATAATAATAATAATATGTTTTTAATACAGCATGTAATTACTCTGCTACTACCCACCTGAAAGCTAAAATCGCCCACTAGTGGGCACTAGCGCTCAGGTTGAAAAGCACTACTTTAGATGGAAAAGTGAAAGAACAGGCAGGATTCTGAGAAGTAAGATCTTGCATTGATCAAATAGCAATTCAAAGAGTAACAAACACCTCTTTTATATAAACTCTATAGGTTTTAAACATAAATTTGATAGTATAGACCGAACAGTGATTTGAAAAAAATTGAAACATTATAGAATAAGAAAAATTTATAAGAATTATACAAGATTTCTATGTAGATATCTATAAGATAGTCTACAAAGGCAAATTGTCAGACCCATTTATAGTTCAAACTGATGACAGACAGAACTGCCTAGTATCTTCAACAATTTTTCTCATGGTCATGGATTGAGGGATGCATCAAACTTAAATACTTTACGTTCCGTGTTCGGCATCTTCCCAAAGTATTACCAGAAATCAGCAGCCATAGAAAATCATTCATTCACTGTCATGAGATCTGCCAAAGTACATCACTTTTGGATGACTCCACATTCGTAGAAGTTGTCATCCACATATCCAATTTTTTTCAAGTTCAATCTACACAAGGACACCCCCATTATTAATCTGTTTAGGACTCTCCATACAGGGTATGGCATGTTATGGCCTGTCACAAGTTCTTCTTTGATCTCCATCTATTTCTCACCAATATCTTTGACACCGTTTTTCAACAGAGAGAAAGCCAACTCTTACAGCAGTGCTAACAGAGGGTGAAGATTCTAATACTGTCACAGCAGATATTCAGCAAGAAGAAGAGAAACTTAGAGGTTAGTGTTTAATACCATGTTTTCTCTAGGAAACACATTTATTTGTTAGTTAGTTTTCAGTCCACTTGTACCCTGATAGGTGTCGTGGGGAAACTTAATTGCCCTTCCTGTGCCAGATGCATGTTATCTGACGCTATCAATCCGTGTTGCTCGAAAACCACCTTTACCTCATCTATCCACGTTCCCGGCGGCTGCCCTCGCACTCAGAAACTGGACCGTTTGGCATTGCAAGCTCACGCGGAAAGCTGATCAGTGAGCATTCTCATGAGATGACTGAACCACAGATATGCAACACCCTCTGTACAGTAGGATCTCAGACATCAAGGGATCCAGGGTCAAGAGAGGGACGTCATGGATGGCACAGGCAACAGGCAGAGAAAACAATTGAATAAGTCATCCCAGTTGAGGCAATAGCCAAGGAGGAAGAATGTGTCCAGAATGTCTGAGCAGAGTAGGACATTCATGTCAATAACCTCCAGTTTGACAATGGAAATTGTAGCAGTGACCTCAGCATTAAGATGGCTGGATGAGACTCCTTTCACGGGGCAATCATCATGACAGACGCACAAGCTGTACTTCATTAGGCACAGAAGGGATGGCTGAAGTACAAGTGTATAGCAGTTATTGAGACCTTAAACCTCCAGGGGTTGACATGGATCTACTGTCCTGGTCATGCTGGGGTTCAGGGACAATGAAAGAGCTGACATCTTAGCTTCACAAGCTCCCATCATGGGGACATTAGTGATGTCTAAGAGTGACAATTTTAAATCAATCAACGCCTATCTGTTTGATAAGGGCATCGAAATAGATGAATCAGCATTCCACAGACTGCAAAGTT
This sequence comes from Ariolimax columbianus, assembly GCA_036924085.1. Taxonomy (NCBI): domain Eukaryota; kingdom Metazoa; phylum Mollusca; class Gastropoda; order Stylommatophora; family Arionidae; genus Ariolimax; species Ariolimax columbianus. Next base: position 66,436,173 of record JAVGWX010000010.1, on the reverse strand, counting down.
TCGACATCAAACAAGGTTCAAGTGAAGTGGGTTGCATGAGAGGATGGAGCAGGAGAGTGTACAATCAGCGATATACAGGAACTATCAGCATCTAGACCCTGCACCATTTGCTAAGAGAGACTGAGCAATTATGTCCAGCATCTAGACCCTGCACCATTTGCTAAGAGAGACTGAGCAATTATGTCCAGCATCTAGACCCTGCACCATTTGCTAAGAGAGACTGAGCAATTATGGATATGCTCGGAGTGCAATGACATCATATCCTTGAAACATAAACACTAAACCTTTTTATGGACATGTTTTCAACACATGGGATGGAACTAATCCTTTTGCAAAGGTCCTTGTTCCTCAATCTGTCTCTTCTGTAGATGCTAGCAGCCATTCGCTGCAGACATCTCATTTCCTATGCGTAGATTTTTCTCTCTCATGCCTTGCACAAGGCTCATGTTTGACTCTGGTAACATATGGTTGGTAGGAAGATCATGTGAATCAGTGGCTGCTTTGTTGCCCGGCTAATTTATAAGAATTATTCAAGATTTCTCAATGTAGATTTATATAAGATAGTATATCAACTCTAAAGAATCTAAAAGAAAAATGTGCTCCATGTAGGAAGTGAATCTCAAGCGTAAAACGTGGATAACTAGTTCTGAAGTTAAATGTAGAAGAGCTAAAAATAAAGCATGGAAAAATATGTAAAGGCAGGTAAATTGAAAGAAACATATTTAAAATATTTGGACACAAAACATATACCCATAAAGTAAATAAAGCAACAAAAATATACTGAAAAACTTGCTAAAAAAATGAAGTCTGATAGCAAAAGCTTCTCAAAGATAGCACAGGAAAAATAATAAGTGAGAATAGGGATGTTGTTAATCTACCAAACCCATACTTTGGCATAGTCTACACAAAAGTAGATCGCTCCAAGATCCCATAGATATTTTTCAAAGGAACATGGATACTGAGGGATTAAGATCAATCTTTATTACAATGTAAATAGTTTTTAAACAATTGAAGAAGTTGAAAGTGAATAAATGTCCAGCTCAAGATGATATTCATCCAAAACTGCTGTTTCTTCTTCTTCTGCGTACACAGTCAGACAGTAACCATTATTTTTTCGAAAAAAGCAGCGGTCATCCTGAGACTCTCGCCACTACCATACAGCTTGTCTTGCAGTTCCACTGGCAATGGCCACATCTGCTCTCTCTGATCCTCGTATGTCGGGCAGTTCTGCAGCAGATGTTCAGTGGTCATTTTACCAGTACCGCATGGGCATTCGTCGGTACACCCTATCTTCAGTTTGTTGAATAGGTGGTACCTCAGTCTGTTGTGGCCAGTGCGAAGTCTGAAGACAACGACCTGTTCTCTTCGGTTCAACTGGTAATAGGCATCGTTTTTGGTGTAACCAGTATGTTCGGTTTCCCATTTGGACATGTATCTGGCTTTGATAAGCCGTTTTGACTCTTCGTACGTCATACTGGTATCTGTTTGTGGTAGCCTTGCACCTTCTTTTGCCAGTCTGTCTGCCTCCTCGTTGCCTTGGATGTTGCAGTGTGACGGAACCCACTGTACCACCACCCTTTTTGGTGCGGACTGCTGGCACAGTTTGCAGAGTGCTGCTCTTAAGTCATTAAGCTCAGTGTTCTTCTGGCTTTTTAGCGCTGTGACTACTTCGAGAGCATCTGTCAGCAAGACTATATGGCTCTCATTTTCACTGTGTGTTACCATTTCTTCCACTGCCGCCCTCAGTGCCTCTGCCTCTGCTCTGAAATTGCTTGTGTACTTACCAGTAGCGAATGACAGTGTTATTTTTCTGCCATTTGGTAGGTTCAGGAATGCTCCTGCCCCTCCGTTCTGTGTAGTGTTTGTTACAGAACCGTCGGTGTATGCATGGGTCCAGTCCATGCTTGGGTAGCTTTTCGTTATGAAGCTTAGGGTAGTGTCTCTCCTTTCTTTCTCACTCTGGCAGTTTTTGTTTGCAATACCTGGTATATTTTCTACCACCTCTGGAAATATATCCTGCCTCCAAGTAGGTTTTCGTACAGTAGTGATGGGTTTTGGTGTTGTTAGTGCGTTTATGGGATCTTCGTGCATCTTTGCTTTGGCTATTTCTGCAAAGTTTCTCCGCTTCAGTTTCCCATTTCCCAGATTGTTTAGTCTCTGGTACATTGGATGGTCCGTCAGTCTTCGGAGTTTCTCTGACTGCAGCTGGGCTCTGCAGTCTCTTCTATCGGTCATGGATTGCAGTCTTGTAATCTTTTCAAGTTCTACAATTGGCGTTGACTTCATGCCACCTGTTATAATTCTCATGGCTTGGTTTTGAAGTTTGTTAACTTTATCGAAGTTCGCCTTCGCTGCTGTTGTCCATGCCGCAATGCCATACTCGAGAACTGGTCTCACTCTTCCAGTGTACAGTTTCTTTAGTATGCTTTCGTCTGCTCCCCAGCTTGTGCCAGCAAGTTTCCTCATGATCGCCATTCTTTCTCTGGCTTTCATTCGGTTTCTCTCAATCTGACTTTTCCATGTCATGCGCCGATCAAATGTGACTCCCAGATAGGTTGGGTTGTCGTTTGGCTGCAGGATTTTGCCATTTAGGCTTAATTTGGTACTTTGGGGTTTTAATGAGAGCGAGAATATTGTGCACGTGGTTTTCTCCTCGTTTATTTTGACCAGCCATGAGTTCGCCCACTCTTCCAGCGATGTTAAGGCCGTTTGCATCCGATTTCTTGCTATGGTGAGATTCTTTTCAGAGGTCCACATAGCCAGATCGTCTGCAAACATTGAGCTATGGACTCTTTTTGGTATATTCTCTGTAATATCGTTTATATATACCAGAAAGAGTGTGGGTGACAGTACTCCCCCTTGGGGTACTCCCTGCTCGAGTGTCACCTTTTTGCTCATCTGCCCTTGTACTTGGACTCTGGCCGTTCTTTGTTTGAGGTAGTGGTTGATCCACTTGTACATCTTCCCACAGACATCACTTCTTCTCAGCTTGACTCTAAGTCCGTCCTTCCAGACTTTGTCAAATGCCTTTTCCAGGTCCACCCAAACAGCTACTGTGTGCTTCTGTGCCTGGTAGGCATCTTCTATCTCCTGGGCTATGAGGATGACCTGGTCCTCAGTGGATCTGTGCTGTCTAAAGCCGGCTTGCTGTGGAATTAGAATTCGTTTTTCTTCCAGATGCCACATCAGTCTGGTGTTTATCATCCGTTCCATCAGCTTGCCGACACAGCTCAGTAGGCTTATGGGCCTGTATCCATTCGGATCTGTTTTATCCTTTCCTGTTTTTGGTACTGGTACCAGTATTGCATCCTTCCATGCCTGGGGTACAATACCCCTTTTCCAGCTTTGGTTCAGGACTGATAGTAGTTTTTTCTTCGCTGTTTGGCCCAGCCCCATCAGCATTTCGTTTGTTATCCCGTCTTTTCCGGGAGATTTCCTTTTCTTTAGTGTTCTCATAGCCTCTTCCATTTCGCGCATGGTTAGTTTGGCCATCATGTGCTCTTCAGGAGCCGTATTTATGTTTTCGTGTCTCTTTAGCTCTTCGCTAATGTCTGTATGCTTATCTGCAGGGACCTCAATGTGGTTTGCTCTGGCATAGTGATCGACAAAGGCGTTTGCGGCTTTCTTACCTGTGATCAAGTTCTCGCCCTGCTTGATAGTAATTTGTTTATTTGACGGGGTTTCGTCGTTCATGGCTCTGACTAGCTTCCATAGCTTGTTCCCTTCTTTGTCCAGGTTTAAGCTTTCCGTTTTGTTTTTCCAACTTTCTCTTGCTGTTTGCTTGAGAGTGTGTTTGTACTTCGCCGTGGCGGCTTTGAGGGCGATGTTTGCCTCCATGGATTTTTCACGTTCTGCCACGTTCCTAGCATTTGTTACTGCATCTTCCACTTTCTGTAACTCATCATTCCAGTAGGGCTTATAGTTTTTCCTAGCTCCTCTTGGGATGGTTTCAGTGGCGGCTTGCATTATTGCCTTGCTTAGGCTCTCTACCATGGGCTTCATTTTGGTGTTTCGTGTGTTGATGGTTTCACACAGCCCATCTGTCAGGATTGCAAATCTGTCCCAGTCGGCTCGTTTGTAATTCCAACGTGGGAGCGGTTTTGTTTCCTGTGGGCCTACTTCCATGTCAATGGTTAGCCTGATCGGCCTGTGGTCGCTACCTGCCAGTTGGTTTAGCACCTGGCGGTCTATTTTATAGTGTATGTCCTGTGTGGAGAAGGCCAAATCTGGAGTCGAGGTGGTATGCCATGTTCTTGAATAGAAGCTAGGGCTATCCTCCGGCCTATTGATTAGGGAGAGATTTGCATCTATCTCCCAATCTTCCACTTCGTCACCTCTGCTGTCTGTGTCAGAGTAGCCCCATCTCTCCGAGTGGCTGTTGAAATCTCCAACTACTATGCAGTTGGAGTCTCTGACCTCCATACTCGAGAGCGATAGGTCTCTGTTTGGTGGTCCGTACAGATTGAAAATGCGGAGCTTCGTCTCTTGAGCCATTATGTCAACTCCTACAATTTCTGCTTGTCCGGTGTGATTGACAGGTACCGCGCTACTCGGTATGCTGTTTCTGGTCAGTATCAGGACCCCTCCTTTGTGGCCTTCTCTATCTAGACGGAAGGTCTGGTATCCTCTGATTGAGAATTTATGGTTACTGTTGAGGTGCGTTTCCTGGATACATGCCACGTCAATCTTACCTTCATGCAGGTGGTGTGTTAGGGAAAGTTTTTTGTTAATGACTCCCTCCGCATTCCACTGTAATATTCTGAGGGTCTTGAAGTTTTGGCCAATAGACGTTACCCCATAGCCATGTGCCTTGACTCCACGACACATGGGTGGGTGACCACCAGTAGTCAAGGGTGGGCCCCTTCGAGGCGTGAGGCCCGGCGCTATCGCTGCCTGGCGGGTCTCCTCAGGATGAGCGCCATACGTTTTTCGAATAGGTTGTACTGCCATCATACTGTGATTTACGTTGCACTGTTTTGTTAGGCTTGCGGCCCCGTGCATCCGATTTCAACAGGCGTTTCTGTAGGGATGCCCTCCTTAGCCTTTGGCTGTCCCCAGCCTATCTGCAAGGCAGCAGTTGTTTACGATCAGAGTTTTCTCTCCTATGGAAGTTGTCTTACCAGACTATCGAGTCTTCACTACTCGTGTCTATAGGGTGCAATGATGATATGATATATGAGATGGACTGGTTTACCCGGAAGAGAGGCAGTCCAGTGTGTCTGTATCCCAGGATCGTCACGTCCTGCCAGAAACGTAGCATTTGCATTTGAGTGGGGTATCTCTTTGTCCCTTTATTTTCTTGGCTTCTATGCAGGGATGGTACGCCTAGCATTCCCCGCCACCTGGGGTGTTGACACAGTGGGGCAGGTGTGCAATGTCCGCTGGTCTGCATCTCTTCTGCGTCCAGTATGATAGTTATATGGCTGATAACGTACAGAGGTAGATATCGTAGCCGGAGTGCATTCAGCCAGAGGACAAGCCTGGTAATGTCACCGAGATGTTGTTCGCCTGGTGTGCGGACAACTCTCATGGTCAGTGGTTGAGTCTTGACAGTTCACAGTGAGGTGGCTGCTCTACTGTTTTCGACACCCCGACCAGGTACTAAGTCTTTGGTTGGTGTTTTTTCGCACCCCATCGCCGTATAGGGTGAGTATCAAGCAGTTGTCCGCCCGCTTTGACTTGCGGGCGGCAAGGACCTCTTACTGTGGCTCTACCTGATAGGGCTGGGGCGCAAGCCCCAGGTCCCGAGCATGTAGGAGCCTCCCATTGCAGTGGTGCTGAGATTTTGGGCGGGATTGCGGCTTACAAGGGTTCGGTCGCAATCCCCCACATGGTAGCCTCGCGCCCTTGGCTTATCAGCCTGGTACGTGAACCAAAGTGTCTGCGGCTCCTCTCGATTTGAGCTGGTTTTCCGTAGCAACGCCCAGTCATTTGTAGGGTAAAACTGACCTGTCTTCAGATGATCTATTTCCAGCACCCGTTCACTATTTGGTCAGACGAATTTATTGAGGGCTTTTGTTTGTCAATGACCAGGTATTTGAAATCTGCGGTTTCTGCAGAGTTAAAACACGATTTCCGTAGCGTTCTTTCATTTGAGTGTTTGAGAGCTGACTTGTCATCCGTGAGTCTAATACCAGCGTACGTTCATTATTAGACCCAGACGGCAGTGCTCTCGATTTGTCAGTTGTTCTACAGTATTGGCGTGTTCAGTCAAATTAAGCCGCAGATTCCACACCTGGTGGTGCCCTTCCGTCAATTCCCTTAGCGAGACAATCAAGTTTCTTAGAGGGTAGCCCCAAAATTTTCGAGGGTCTAATTCCAGCACATGTTCTCTATTAGACCCCGCGAAGGTGTACTTTTTGATAGTCATTCTGCAGTATTGGCGTGGTAAGTTAACTTAGGTCTCAGGCTCCACTCCTGATAGTGCTCTTCCGTCAATTCCTTTATCACACACTGGATGCAGACAGAACCGAGCCACAGGGGCATAACCCCAGAATTCTGGGGGTCTAAGTCCAGCACCAGTTCCATATTAGACCCCAGAAGAGTGGTCTCGGCATGTCACTCATTTCAGTGTTGGCCGTGTTGAGTCAAATTAAGCCGCAGGCTCCACTCCTGGTGGTGCCCTTCCGTCAATTCCTTTAAGTTTCAGCTTTGCAACCATACTTCCCCCGGAACCCAAACACTTTGGTTTCTCGGAAGCTGCCCGCAGAGTCATCGAAGCAACTCCTGCGGATCGCTAGTCGGCATCGTTTATGGTCAGAACTACGACGGTATCTGATCGTCTTCGCGCCTCTGACTTTCGTTCTTGATTAATGAAAACATTCTTGACAAATGCTTTCGCAGTAGCTCGTCTTGCGGCGATCCAAGAATTTCACCTCTAACGCCGCAATACGAATGCCCCCGTTTGTCCCTGTTAATCATTACCTCCAGTTCCGAAAACCAACAAAATAGAACCGAGGTCCTATTCCATTATTCCATGCACCATTATTCAGGCAGCCGAGGCCTGCTTTGAACACTCTAATATTTTCAAAGTAAACGCGCCGGCCACCCAGGACGCTCAGCGAAGAGCACCCGTGGGAGAGAGCCGGCAGACGGTAGGGCAGGAGACAACGGGCAGTGAACCGGCGCGAGCCGGACCGCCCGCCTGCGCCTGAGATCCAACTACGAGCTTTTTAACTGCAACAACTTTAATATACGCTATTGGAGCTGGAATTACCGCGGCTGCTGGCACCAGACTTGCCCTCCAATAGATCCTCGTTAAAGGGTTTAAAGTGTACTCATTCCAATTACGGGGCCTCGAAAGAGTCCCGTATTGTTATTTTTCGTCACTACCTCCCCGTGCCGGGAGTGGGTAAGTTGCGCGCCTGCTGCCTTCCTTGGATGTGGTAGCCGTTTCTCATGCTCCCTCTCCGGAATCGAACCCTGATTCCCCGTTACCCGTTACAAACATGGTAGGCATGTCACGTACCATCGACATTTGATAGGGCAGACATTTGAAAGATGCGTCGCCGGCACATGAGGCCATGCGATCAGCACAAAGTTATCCAGAGTCACCAGTGGGGACGCCGCAACCCCGCGAGGGGAAACGACGATTGGTTTTGAACTAATAAAAGCGCTCTTTCCGCGAGGGTCGGAGCTTGGTAAGCATGTATTAGCTCTAGAATTGCCACAGTTATCCAAGTAGGATCGTGTCATCTAAGGAACCTCGACTGATTTAATGAGCCATTCGCGGTTTCACCGTGAGACAGTGTGAACTTAGACATGCATGGCTTAATCTTTGAGACAAGCATATGACTACTGGCAGGATCAACCAGATATCTGTCGGAGACGTACGTACAGCACACACCGGTCGGCGGAGGAAGGGTGTGTAAAAAGCCTTGCTGGGACGACGGCCGCAGGGACCGACTGACGGGACGGACGGTTTGTTCCACCCGTCCCTCACTCCGTCGACCTAGGACCGCCTGACAGGGGCCTCCCACACGTACCAGACGACCGACCGACCGGGCTCGCTCGAGGAGGGATGGCAGCGCTTTGTGCAGAACGGATCCCAACGACCTCGGCGATGAATTTCACTGGAACTAGAGACACCATTTGGCCTGCCCTTCTCCGTAGGGAGAGAACGCAGGGCCTCGAGGCAACGATTCCTGCTTTCCATTTGCCGGTCACAAGCTCTTTGCGAGAGTCGGACCACCAGCGAGACGTACTGTCGAGCTCTGCTATAAGCCTTAGATAAATCACCACGGACGGACCACGTTTCCTGATACGGACCAGACTAGGGCACCTCGGTGGAGGAGCCACTGCCACAAACCGCACCCAATTCGCACTACGGGGAAAGGCAGGCGAGCGTTTTCCGCAAGCCCGCGCTATCGCTCCGCCTGGCGGGACTGAGATCGCTTTACGAACACTGGTTGAAATTGAGTCGCTGCGGCGAGACAACTACCCCAGATAAACTGCTGTTTGAAATTAAAGACCCATTAGCAAAACCATTGACTATATTATTTTCTAAATCACTTGTGAAGGGGATTGTTCCAGGGGATTTGAAAGATACAGTAGTGTTCAAGCAGCTTGTTCACAAAGGGCAAAAAATCAGATCCAACAAATTATAGACCGGTGAATTTAACTAGCAATTTCAAACTTCAAAAATGAGGTACCTAAGAAAGGCGGTTCAGGTGACAAAAAGGGACAAGATCCGTAACCAGACAATACGTAGCAATCTTGAAGTTCAACCCCTGCAGACACGAGTGGAGCAGTCCCAACTACAGTGGTTTGACCATGTCTATAGAATGGAAGAAGATCAGATACCAAAGCGGTCATAGGACATAAAAAGTCAAGGATGCAGACCCCTAGGACGTCCCAAAGTACGTTGGGAAGACAATATACGACAGTCCCTAAGAGATAGAGGGCTGGATTGGAAAGAGCCCAGGAAAAAGATGGCGGATAGAGCAGTGTGGCATTCTCTCTGGCAAACCTCTTCACCTCACGGTAGAAGAGGAGCGACTAAGTAAGTAAGTAAGTAACAGTTTAACTAGTATAGTCTGAAACATTTAAGAGTCAATAATCAAAGGATACATTATAATGCATTTAGACAAATGTAATCTGTTCAGAAATAATCAACATAGGTTTACTAAAGAGAGATTGTGCTTAACAAATTTATTACAATTCATGGAGGAAACTACCAAAATTAAAGATAGAGGGAAGCCAGTGGACGTTATTTATATATATTTTGCAAAGACCTTTCATAGAGTACCTCATCAAAGATTGTTTTGGAAGCTAAAACCACATGCAATAAGTGGCAAAGTTGACAAATGGATAGAAAATTGGTTAACGGAAATTCGCAGTCAAGCTGAAAACTAGTGACACAATGCATTCCATTTTCTGGACTACATTCTGCTACTTGTAGGGCTTGGTAGCGAGAGATTTAGAATGAACACAGAAGAAAAAGAAGAAGAAGTAGAAGAAGAAGAAGAAGAGGGGGAGGTTAATGCCAAGAAGACAGAGAGTGGGCATAAGTAGAAGTACTCTGAGTTGTGTGAGATAAAAAAAAGGAATGTCACAGGTCTCAGTTTTGGAACCAATTTTGTTCTTGATATTTATAAATAATTTGGACATTGATATCAGATCCATGATTGTAAAATTCGCTAATGTCACAAAACTGTATAGAAGTGTCTCATATAAAGCAGAAGTGGACATACTGAGGTGGATTTAGATCAAATTCAGAACTGATCTGAGAGCTGACAAATTGAGTTTCTTAGTTTTTAGTCGACCTGTACTTCTACAGGGACAGTTACCCCTGTGCAGGTCCCAGCTCTGGTATGAGCTGGATATAACTGGGAGAAGGGTTTCCAGCTTATCAGGCTAGGCTCGAGCAGCTTAATATTCTGCTGCATTGGGACAAGCTCTACGGAGGGGGGTTAACCGATGTGCGTGTCCATCTTAATAGACTCAAACACTAAAGCAAAGTAGACCCACAGCCTGTTAGGTGCCATCTATGCTGCTCTAAACAAACATCCTAACCATGGCCGGTGTTATGCAATGTCACACAATTAGTCATCTCTTATGACATGCTCTCTGTGAGACAGTGGTGCTATTCTTGTCCTTATCATAGACAAAGACCCCAACAGACCACTCTGAAATGTACATTCATCCACATGGTAGATCCAATTTGGAACATAATTATACAATAGAAGAGAACAATATTAGAATGATTGAAAAAGAAAAGGCACAAGGTTATACTATATCATACAGGTAAGGGGATTAGCAAATCCAGGTAGCAGTGAAAAAGGCGAATGTGGTGTGTTAGGTACGATAAAAAGAAAAATTTAAACACAGGAGCATGAAAGTGATAGACAAACTTTATAAAACATTAATTAGACCTAGATTGGAGTACTGTGTACAGGTATGGAGTCCTTATCGTAGAGGGGTTAGAAAAAGGATACAAAGAAAAGTGACAAAACTGATAGTGGGATTCCAGAATTATATTAATTAGGAAAGACTCAGAAAAATCGACCTACTGTGTCTAGAAAAGATAAGAATTCATGGTGATTTAATAAAGGTTAATAAGATAATCAATGGAAAGTGTAAATTAGACTAAACAGGTTTTTCAAAGTACAGTCACCTACAAGAACAAAAGGGCACAGCTGCAAATTAATTAAAGAAAGGTCAAGATTAGATACCAGGAACTATTTTTTCAGTTAAAGAGTGGTGAATGCTTGGAATGCATTGCCATGGGAAATAGTGGAGGCGGGGTCAATTGATCCATTCAAGAATAGATTGTATGTGCATATATATTTTTAGATCAAGTGAATGTAAAAGAAACTGGTTGTGTACAGACTCTGCAAAGTCTTCTACACCAGTATAAAAACGATAAGTCAAGTCAAATGCACAAATTTTGATATCAGCTTTTTATGTCTCATTGTTTTTTTAACAATTCAAAAGATGATTGATGTTATGATTATCTTATATTTTCTGCCAAAATATATATAGTCCTATACTAGTCATACAAATTTTTAAGCCACTTACCAGATCTCACCATATTAAAAATCATCATCATGTAGCATGTCCTTTGTAGAATGTTGCTCCCATCACAGTCTGTCTGAAAGAAACTCGTTCCCTTGCCAAAACACCAGCCTCCGCCACAGTCATACTCAGGCATTCCTGGATATCTTGGTGCCATCTTCTTCTTGGTCTACCCATTCCTCTTTTGCCTGGCACCATACCTTCCATCACCGTTCTCTCAAGACCATTGTGTCTCTTGATGTGACCAAAGTACTTGCATTTTCTAGCCAAAATGGAATTGATAAACCAGTTCTCCTCTATGCTCAACTCTTGCCGAATGTCTGCTTTTTTTTTTTTTTTCTCTGTCCAGGGTATTCTGAGGATCTTTCTGTAACATTTTGACTCGAAGGATTCAATTCTTTGTCTAGAAGTTTTGGTAATCGTCCATGATTCACAGCCATAAGCTGCCACAGGAAAAACACAGGCTCTCAAGACTTTTACTTTTATCATTTTGTTGGTGCCCTGCCATAATTTCTTCAGGCTGTTCAGTCTCTGCATTGCCATAGCTAGTCTTCTTCTGATTTCTTTCAAGCAGTCACCATTTTTGTCAATTCTGAAGCCCAGATATTCAAAATGTGTGACCTGATCTATTTCCTCACCACCCACTGTAAATTTATGTTGACATTGTGTTTTGTCAGTGGTCATTAGCTTTGTTTTATTTATGTTTATTAACAGGTTTTGATCTTTACTATGTCCATTAACGGCTGAAAGTAGCTGCTCTAGCCCTTCTGCACTTCTTGATAGTATCACTGTGTCATCTGAGCATCGTAATTCTGGAATATCGTACCCCCAATCGTAAATGGGTCGAAACTTTCAATGTTCACATCTTCTCGAACATTTCTCATTATACATTCCGCATATATGTTGTACAGATAAGGTGAGAGGATACATCCCTGTCGGACTCCCTTTTTTACTGCAAACCAATCCGATGTTTGCCCAGATACTCGGACAGCGGCTTGTTAATTTGGTATGTTTCAATGAGATGGACTATGTGCAAAGGAAACCCCATTTCCTTCATGATTCTCCACAGATTTTGATGTTTTACAGTGTCGAAGGCCTTAGCGTATTCAATGAAACATGTGTACAGGTCTACATTAAACTCTCTACATTTTTCATAGATATTGCTTAAATTGAATATGTGGTCCCAGGTCCCTCTGTCTTTCCTAAAACCTGCCTGGACTACGTGAATTTCAGATTCTAACCTTTTCTCTATCCTTCTTAACAGAATTTGCAAGAGTATCTTGCTAGCGTGGCTGATCAGCACGATAGTTCGGTAGTTCGTGCACAGCTTCAGGTTGCCTTTTTTGGGGAGGGGAATATAAATTGATTTCTTCCATGCTTCTGGCCACTCTGCACTGTGCCATATCTGTTCACACAGCTTGTGATAGACTCGAGCACATGCCTCCCCTCCTGCTTGTATTAGCTCTGATGGGATATCATCGCATCCTGGGGACTTTCCCATTTTCAGGCTTTTAATTGCAGAGCGTACTTCTTCCAATGTTGGTTCAGGTTCTTTCTCTTCCTTTGGTAGGATTGTAACTGAGCGCTTTGTGCTATCTCCATACATGGTTCTGCAGTACTCTCTCCATCTGTTCAGTATGTCTTTGGTTTCTGTTAATGTGTTATCCTCTTTGTCATTTATGACATGTGGAACCGGACGGAACTCCCTTGTCAGTGTTCTTATTGCTTTAAATGCATCTCTCTCTCTGCCTTGTTGCTGTAGGTTTTCTATATCCTTACATGTTTCTACTATGAATCTTCTTTTATCTTTTCTTTTTTCTCTTCTAACTTTTCTTGCGCAGTTTTTATATGCTGTGTTGGTACCCTTACTTCCCATTTGTTTTAATTGTTGCCTTTCTGCAATGAGTTTCTGTGTTTCCTCTGTTATATAGCTCTGTGTCTTGTGCGACATCTTGGGAATCATTTCTTTCGCTGTCGAGATAAAAATATCCATTGCGTATGATGTCAACTCCTCAGAGTCATCTCTTCCTGTACAGCAAGCAACGCCTCAAATTTGTTTTCTACTTTGATGTTGTATTCAGTAGGTATTGCTGATACATCGAAGCGTATTGGCTGGCAACCTTTGTTGATCCTACGTAGTCTTGTTTGGAAAACTGCAAACAGTAATTCATGGTCCGTATCGTAGTCTGCTCCTGGCAGCGTTTTTGTTGACAGCACATTTGATCTCCATCTTTATTGCACTAGGATGTAATCTATTTAGTTTCTGCTGTTGCCATCAAGGGAGGTCCACGTGTATAGTCTACGTGGATGTTGTTTGAAGAAGGTATTGGCAATGGAGAGGTTGTTTTCCGTGCAGAATTCAACCAGTTTTTCTCCTCGCTCATTTCTGTGTCCCAAACCGAAAGGTCCTCAAACACTTCTCTCCTCTTAGGCTCTTTCCTCTCCGACTTTTGCATTTAAATCGCCAATGATGATCAAGATATCTCTTTTTTCAACTTTTCCTATCGTTTCTTGCAAGGTGTTACAGAAATCATCCATTTTGCAATCGTCTGCTGCTGATGTTGGTGCATACACTTGAATTATTGTTAAATTTCTAGTCTTTTTCTTTAGTCTGATTACAATTATTCGGTCGTTGACTGGGTTGTAACTGAGTAGTGAAGGTGGCTTTTTCCGCCCTTGTCCATCCCAGAGTATATGAATGTTTCTCCTGAGAAGCTGGTACAGTGCCCTTGACCGGCCCATCTGTGCTCAGAGACTCCAAGAATCTCTATCTTGGTTCTCTTCATTTCTCTTCCAATCATGAACAACTTGCCCTGGTATTGGCTCCTGACATTCCAGGTGCCTATTCTTAGTTTTGTTTTTAGTCCCATTTCAGAATTGTCCACTGTAATGCAGTCAGGCTTTAGGCCGTCATCTCTATTACTTGTACTGACTCTGAAATCGGCCTCTTCCCCAGTTGGCGTCGACGATCTGCCTGGCCTGAGGGCCTCACCATCAGATCTTTGAGTTTCGTTTTTCTCGACTGTCATAAGTTTCTTGGCATTTTACATCCAGTAGTTACCATTGCTTTCTGAACGTTGTTCTGGCCGCTTACCAACTATGGTCTCTGGTGCGCCCTTAGGCCAATACCAGGCGTTTCCAGCTCCCACTTTTAGAGTCGTTGTCGCACAGGTCGATCTTCCGCCTCTTCCACCAGCAGCTGTGTGTACTTGTCAGGGGTGGACTCCCCTTCTTGTCGTTTCACTCACGTAGTTTAGCCGGCCAGCCAAAGACGTTGCCCGGGGGATGGCGCTGCCGTACACAGGCAGACTCTAGGAGCCATACGTGAGCTTGACAGAAGTGGGGGAGCCAAATAGTATCCTGGCCATCAAGGATGTGGCTGTCTCTCACCATGAGGTATTATCCCTTACACACTTCTGTCCTACCCCCCTATTAAAAATAAAACTGTTAATACCTAATTAATATTTTCAGCAATAATTTTGTTCCCCAACTCAACTTAAAAATGAAGTTGTTGTACTATTTTGAGTAGTTTTGCAGCAATATTTTCTTTCCAACTCAACTGAAAAATGAACGTAGTCCTGCTGAAAAATGAATGTGGTTCTTCTATTGTTTTGACTAGTATAGTTTAAACACATTGTTTAGAGTTTAATACATCTGTTCATCATCGTGAACCCCTTAATACCTTTCAGTGTGCTTTGAAAGTTATATTATACATCCTGTTATTGCTTAAACTTTGTTCCAGCTGGTGAGTGGCGTCTATATGTGACTACCAGCAGCCAACCTGACAGTGGCACTGATGCAAATGTTTTTTTAACAGTCATTGGGAACAAAGGTCATACAAAACCTTTTCATCTTGGATCAAAACATCAAAAGTGCTTTGAGACGGGAATGGTTTATCATTTTGATGTATGTAAATGATGCAAACTTTTACTTAATTTTTTATTCACTTTTTACTTGCTCTAATTTTTAGCCTCAACACTTTTGAAAAAGCAAAGATTGTGCAATAGGAATGTTATGAAGTGCATATGTTCAAGCCTTGATTAGCTATGATATATATATATATTTATATATATTGTAAATATTGTACACAAAAAAAGATAACAAATATCTAATATAAGAATCAAATTGAAAACATTACCACTGCTTTCTTTTGTCTCATGCATACAAATTATTATTTTTAAAATAGAATGTAGCATGTAGTGCATTTCAAATGATATATTCTATCTAATAACTTTCTTAAATCTATGAAAACTAAATGTTGTCTAATCTTCATCCTTTTGATTATCTTTGAATTTAAATGATAAATTGGGATCAAGATGCTGAGCAGTGCATGAGCCGCAGTGGTCAGCGACCCATAGCTGACTGCTAGCGTCAGGGCCAGCGAACCATAGCTGCCAAGACCCTTCTACACCTCCACGCGGTGATCCTGGATAACAGGCTGCAGCAGGGCAGACTGGCTAAGTAGAAGGGATCGAAGAGGGAATGCTAACCCGGTACTCAAAAAATGCTTGCTGAAGTCGAATGTGTTGGACCGAAAGGTGCAAATATTCGCAGCCAAGCTGTAAACTACAACACAACGCATTCCGTTCTCTGGACTACATTCTGCTACTTAAGCCCTTTTCAGGGTTTGGTAGTGGGAGATTAAGAACGAACAAAGAAGAAGAAGAAGAATGATAAATTTTCATTTTTGTCCAACATTACACATAATTAATGTTGTTTTTACTACTGTGGTACAATGGAATCTCATAAAAGCTTATCAGCATAATAAAGCAGACATATGAAGACATCCAGCATAGAGTGATTCACGAGGAACAGCTCACAGAATCATTTAACATTAAATCTGGGGTTTGTCATGGATGTCTTTTATGACCTTTTCTGTTCCTGTGAAAAGTTGATTGCATATTATATTTTAAAAACTTCAGCTCATGGAAGAAATGGAATCCAGTGGACCTTATTTCAACAACTAGAAGATTTGGACTTTGCAGATGGCATTGACTTCCTATCTTACAGCCAACTTCAGAAGAGGATAAGAAACATTATATAGAATCTCTCAGCAAGTTTGTCTAAAGATCCATGCAGAAACGACAATAATTGTAAAATTAAATGATACCAACAACACGACTCCTATAAAAAAAATGGAACGCCATTGGAGAAGATAGAAAGCTTCATATACCTAGGGAGCATCATAGACAATAGACAAGACAGGTGATGCAGATGAAGATGTAAAATAAAACCATATGGAACTCTAGAATAATATGAATGCATACCAAGCTATGGAATGTCAACTCAAATGTCAATATTTGGTCCTTAATGTAGAGCAGAAACATGACAAATGACTAAACTCAACATTAAGAGATTGCAGGATTTTATCAGCAAATCACTAAGAAAGAGTCTCAGCCTGCAGAGGTTCAACAACATTATAAAGAAAGCTAATGAGGGAGAACTGGACAAAGACTAGTGGAACAGGACAATTTGGGAAGAAGGTGGCACTGGATAGACCCTCACACTGCAAAAGGCATAATTCAGGATTACCAGACAATCCCCGACATGGAACCCACAGGGAAAAAGAGGCAAGGAAGGCCAAAGAATACATAGAGAAGAAACCTAGAGGCTGATACAAGAAGAACAGGGAGAAACTGGAAAGAACTGGAGAAAATTTGTAGAGCCAGTCTGCTTAGAGAGGGTTGTGGATGGTATATGTACCCTAAGGGAATAAGGGCAAAGTGAGAGGGTTTTTATGGCCTATTCACCACCATATGAAAAAGGCAAAGTGAGAGGGCTGATTAATGGCCTATGCACCCCAAGGTTTATAAGGGCAAAATGAAAAAGTTGATTGATGGCCTATGCACCCCAAGGTGATAAGGGCAAAATGAAAAAGTTGATTGATGGCCTATGTACCCCAAGGTGATAAGGGGAAATGAAAAAGTTGATTAATGGCCTATGTACCCCAAGGTGATAAGGGCAAAATGAAAAAAGTTGATTAATGGCCTATGTACCCCAAGGTGATAAGGGCAAAATGAAAAAGTTGATTGATGGCCTATGTACCCCAAGGTTATAAGAGCAAAATGAAAAAAGTTGATTGATGGCCTATGTACCCCAAGGTGATAAGGGCAAAATGAAAAAGTTGATTAATGGCCTATGTAGCCCAACATGATAAAGGCAAAATGAGAGGGCTGATTGATGGTCTATATACCCTAAGTTGAGAAAGAAAAAATAGAAGTGTTGTTATCAACAGGAAATGTGAATGCTTGGCGATGAAATGAAATGCCCATTATAACAAATATACTTCCTGGACATTCCATTGTTCTTTAGCCAGATTTTTTTATTTTGATATTTTGTGATATCTGATTTAGCTTCTGATGGTCAAGGTCATATTACCTCTTGGTGTTTTCTGTAACTGTAAGAAGAATGTATTCTTTAAATGCCTCATTGAGGAGTTTTTTCTTTCTTTATAACAATCTATAGTGTAAGCAATTTCAATGTGTGATATACATTAACTGTAAATTATGTTTAATTTGGCTGTAATTCATCTACTTGTTCTGTTGTTGTCCTGAAAAGAATGTTGTGATGTTGTGTTGTAGTTTATAGGTTTACAGCGAGGCTGTGATATCTGTGCCTTTCAGCCTACCACATACTTTTCCAGCTGGCTTTATTGGGTACCAAGTTTGCCTTCCCACTGTGATCTCTATTCTCTTAGCCAGACTACACTAGTGCAGTTTGTTTCCAGAGCCGCCACTTGGAAGTGGAATAGGGTCTTGGTAAGCTATGATTCACTAACCCTGATGTAAGCAGCCAGCTAGGCACTACTGCATCTTTGGCCTCAGGCTGTAATTAATGATGTTGCTCTACCGAAACACATAAATGTCTATTGTATAAGAAACAAAATTGAAGAAATAAAAATTAATTAATTAAAATTAATATCTTGATCTTGATTACCCATATCTCAGCGTAGCTCCAGGGGTTCCAACTTCGTCCCCAGCAGAGCCTGTCTTTGGTCATGGAAGTCCAGTGGGTGGTAAGCACTCCTCCAGAGGCATCTTAGATGTTTGTGCGTATACCAAAGGAGTCTGGCCATCACATTCCCCTGGGTCTCCTTTTACCTTGGCGGTACCAGATTGCTGTCACCATGCTCCATCAACCATTGTTTTGTTGCAACATGTGACCTGCCCATCTATGTTTGCCTTGTCTGCGTAGATTGCTGCATCATTCACTAAGGACAATCCTTGTATGCCAGAATTGGGGAGATTCTGATAATACAGTTACATGTTGGGTTCATCCACAGACCAATTAAATGGCATAAACTAGATATATTGGCAAGAACTTTTTGTTTGGCACTGAAACTGCTATTTTGACAAAGTTGAAATTGGAGCATATAATTATGTTTTAGATTATTTGTTTGAGCCCAAAGTTAGAGAACAACAAGGAAAATACAGAGAAAAATGGAAGCTGCCAAAGAAACATTCTAAATGGTAGATCTTTTGATGATAGATTCTGAAATGAAGACTGTGATTGAACATTGTAAAATCTGCTAAATAAAAAGCACAAAAGTATCATTAGAAATAAATTGGACTTAACTGAATGAATGTAACTGAGAAAAACAAAATCTAAAAGACTTGTCTGTACTGGCATTGAACCCACAGGTAAAGGGAAAATGGGAAGACCATAGAGAATTTGGAAGAATAAATATAACAGAAATGAAAAATAAAGGAAAATGATGATGAAATCAGCAGTCAGGTAAATGAAGCAAGCTGCTATTAGCTTATGTCCTCAGCATTTGGGGCACTGACCATTGACAAACCTCCTACAGCAAGTTCGGTCTTGATCTGCCCTTTCTGCCTCTCTCTGGTTGAGGTCCAGGAACCAAAATTCATTTTCACACTCTTTTCTCCAGATGTTTCTTTGTCTACCTCTCTTCCTATTCCTCTGTGGATTCCATGTTTCCATGTCAGGGCCTGTCTGGTCACATTTAATCGTTATTTCCATAGCGTGTTTTATCCAACCAAATTTTCTACGTCTGATCTGTTGCTCCATTGCTTATTGTTGGCTACTTTTTTATAAGTCTTTAATTCACATCATGTCTTGTCAGCCAATACCCTATATCCTTGGTAGACATTTATTGATGAACAAATGGAGTTTTCCCTGTATTCTCCAAGTTTTTGCTCCGTACAGGAGTACTGACGACATTGGTGTTCAACAGTCTTAGTTTGGTATCAGTCTTTGTTTCCCTGAATTTCCATTCAGCTGAAGTTAAAGGGATTAATTATTTCTTTTAAATATGTTTACCAGATCTGGTTTCATCATGACGATATTGGAGAGATTAAAAAGGTGCGATTGGAACATGACAATTCGGGAGCAGGCAATGAATGGAGAGTAGATAAGGCAAGTATACAATATGAATGTTTCCTTAATGATGGAAATCAGTGAAACAGGTAAACTTGACTTCATTCAACATGTTTACCCGAAAAATCTTTTCGTCTTACCTAAACCAGAAATAGAGTCGATTTGTATAAATAAATGACTTATCTTGAAGACAATGGCAACATTTGGATATCAAAATGTTAATGAACAGCATAATATTCCGACTTAGAACAGAACAAATCAATCTCATACTTACTTACTTAATTTCTGTGTCCGACAACCTAATAAAGCATGAGACCAGAAATCAGCAGCTATGAAAGCTCTTTCATTTGCTGCCATGAGAGCTGTGAAAGTAAATGGTTTTTGAATTCTTGGGCAGTTGTTGTTTATTGTTTAATGCCCACAATGAGTAAGTTTACTCTTTTGTGTGCCCTGAAAAGGACGTTAAGTGGTACGTTGTAGTAGCTTTCCTCACATCTCAAGCATGCTGATGAAGGCAGACCATGGTCCTCCAGGCAGTTGTGCTATGCTTGACTTCATCTATGTGGTGATCACTACTATAAGGATCACATTGATTCACATTTCATCAGCCAGACTTCCATGAAAACAGCCTGTTTCCAAGGAATACTACATGGAAGAGAGATTGTGGTTTTGGTCAGTGTATTGTGTCTGGCCCTGATGCGACGTCCTGGTCAGTATGGTGGGACTGACTGGACTAGTGTGCCAGTTCCCCTTCTTGGGCAGTTAAACAGATGCTCGAGGGGGACAGCGTGGACTAGTGGTTAAGTGACACGACTCACAACCCAAAAGTGGGTTCAATCCCTTTCGCAGCACCGGCCATTACCCCGGGGACGCAAACCCTTAGAATATGCAGGAGGAAGTAGTCTTTTACATGAAATGTATGCAGAAGTCGGATGCACTGGGCCAACAGGGGCAAAATAAAAACATAGTGCAACGCACACCGCCTTGGGAAATAACAAAAGAAATAAGGCAAACGCCAAATAAAACCCCCAAAAATCAGATGCTCGGGGTCTTGAATGGTTCCGTATTCACAGACATCGTTGTCTGCATATCCCCATTTTTTCAAGTTTTATCTACACCTGGACACTCTTGTTCTTAATCTGCTCATGGCTCTCTCCACACACGGTATGGCATGTTATGTCATGCTGCTAGCCTTTCTTTGATCTTCATCCATTCCTCACCATGTCTTTGATGCCATTTGTCTGTGCGTTTTGACTCTGGTCTGTAAATTTTAGTTTAAAGAAAATTTTTCCTTGATTTCAGTTGTCCCCTTTCCTGATTATATCCAAAAAGTGGTGTTTCTAATCACAGGACTGTTTTTTTTCTTCATTTTTGACATCTGATGCAATACATCTCCTAATGTCATGTGGTGTGATGCCAGTGATTGCATAAACTTTTCTCTTTGATGTTGACTTAAGACACCCTCTTACAGTGTGATATGTTTCATTTACGTTTACATTATGTTTACATTGGTGTATTCTGCTGCAGAAATATCCTCTTTGAATTTTAAGTTACAATTAGATAAATAAACAAATTCCTAAAAAGGTTTATAAAAACAAATGATACTTCACCAGATGAGAAATGACAAGGCAAGAGCCAAAATACCTATAACATCATGGCTATTTCAACCATAATATATGGCAGATGATGGAACCTGTGAAAGGCAGATTCAGAGAAACTCAAGTCACTCAAAGGGTATTGGTGCGAACAACATTGACAGTCTCTCTACAGGACTGAATTCGCAACTCAGAAATCAGGCAACAAATTGCCTTCAATGACATCGTAGATGATGCAGTGTTACAAAAAAACACGCATGTGGATGTCCACCAATGAGGTGGAGAGATGGCCTGAGTTAAACACTTGGTTCAGCATGGTACTCCAAGACTAAACACTGAGTTTAAAACAACATAGGGACCTATGGCTATGATGATGATGCATCAGACAATTCGTTTGACATACAACATTTACGATTTTTGATGGAGTAATCCAGGATTTTTTTTTTAAAGGAAAAATTTAAAAGAATAATAGTATGATTCTTAAGAAACAATGTATTATGTGTTGCTTGGTTATCTCATAAAAATAGACTTGTTAGTCATGTCCCTTTTTTCCCATACCAGCCAGATTATCACCACTAGTTGAACTCATTTAGAAAGCCTGTGTCAAAGCATTTTTTAAACTTTTGTAGCGATGGTTTCTGTAGTAGTTTATTTTATATGATAAGGTTACTATACCCATGCATCATCATCATGTAGCATGTTCTTTATAGAATGTTGCTCCCATCACAGTCTGTCTGAAAAAAACTCTTTCATTTGCCAAAATTCCAACCTCCGCCACAGGCATTTCTGAATATCTTCGTGCCATCATCTTCTTGGTCTGTCACTGCCTCTTTTGCCTGGTACCATTCCTTCCATCACTGTTCTCTCAAGACTATTGAAGTCTCTTGATGTGACCAAAGTGTTTACATTTTCTAGGCAAAACAGAATTGATAAACCAGTTCTCCTCTATGTTCGACTCTTGCTGAATGTTTAAATTTGTCTTTTCCTCTGTCCAGGATATTCTGACGATCTTTTTGTAAAATTTTGACTCAAGGGATTTGATTCTTTGTCAAGAAGTTTTGGTAATCAGCCATGATTTGCAGCCATATTCTGCCACAGGAAAAACACAGGCTCTCCCCATGCACAACTCTCTTTAGTTGCCTTTTACATCATGCATGAAGGTGCATTGGCTTATTTATTAAATCCCCAGAAAGGGACCACAGGATCTACTAATAGGCATGAAAATAGCAACGAAGGTGTATATTCTTGTTTCAAATGTCGTACAGTTTAAAAAAATGCAGAAATCTATAAAACATTATAGTAAAAACAATTTACAAACCTGGTAATCAGAAACTATCCCTGGACCAAGAGATCAATATCAGGATAGGAAAGACAGCAACAACAATGAACAGATTAACAAAAAGGGTCTGGGAGAACCAGAAGCTCACTGTTAAAACAAAAACACTTGTTTACCAGGCCTGTGTCCTCAGCACTTTTCTTTACGGCAGTGAGACATGGTCTACCTACATGCACCAGGAGAGGCGGCTAAACAGCTATCACATGAGGTGCCTGCACAGAATCCTGGGCGTTGGGTGGCAAGACAAGATCACCAACGCAGAGGTTGGAGAGAACAGGCACTGTCACAATCTTTTCCATGCTTAGTCATCGAAGGCTCCGCTGGCTAGGACACATTCGGAGAATGGATGGTGGCAGAATACCAAAATATTTTATCTATGGGGAATTACAGTTGGGAAAAAGGTCTCGGGGCTGGCCACTACTTCGGTACAAGGATATATGCAAGCGGGATATGAATGACACAGGCATCGATTTGGAATCATGGGAACAGAACGCCATAGATCGTGTTACATGGAGGGGCATTATTAAGCATGGAATAAAGACAAAGGAGATACTGATTGCTGATAGGCTAAAGACTCCGAGTTTGAGAAGACACACCACACCATGCAATGGCGCAAATTGTCCAAATTTCTTTTGCACACACTGTGGAAGATGCTTCTCTGCCCGGATTGGTCTTACGAATCACATTCGTTACCGTCATGGACTGTAGTTGCATACCTTTTCAAAGCAAAATTACTATCGTCTGACAAGACGGAGAGAGCTAATGATGAATTATGAAATTAGAAGAACAAATTAATGAATTGTCAACGTCTTTTATAAGGCAGAGCTGGCAAAAGAAAAGCAGAATAGAACAACATATAGGTTATTTATGTAGTAAACTTAATTAAAGTTCATATACTTCTTATTTTTCTTTGCGTTCAGGATCCTTTGGTCATGCTATATCTGTAGGCCAGTCACCATGATGAAGTCTGTAGTCTTCACCAAGTCAGAGCGGCTGCCCCACAGCTTTTTGTCTCAGCTTCACCCCCTCTGGCCAGATCTGGCATCTCATTTCACTATAAAGTGGGCATTCCTGTAGAATGTGTTCAGGATTCTGACCCCCTGTATCACATGAGCACTCATCTGTGTGTGAGATCTTTTTTCATATAATCTAGCTTCAATTAACTGTTATTCTGCTATTGTTTTTTTCAATATGAACAATAATCTTGCAAAAAAAAACCCAAAAAATGTATAAAGCAAAATGGAATTTGGTCAAACTGTTGTTTTTGTTTCAATATCATCTCGCCCCCTCCCCAAAAATAACACCAAGTTAAGACATATTGCTTATTTATACCTCTTTTGAAACTGTTAAGTACAAAAAAGAAAGATATTTTAATGAATTTGTCCATGCATGTATATCATTTGTTTCAGCTTGTATTGGAGAACCTATTCAGAGGACAGAAATACACACTGAATGTCAATCGCTGGTTATCTTACAAAGAAGAAGAAGGAGACATTGTCTATGAAGGTGCAGTAGATTCATCACATAAGCCTACATGGAAAGGTAATATCCTCTTTGAGAACAACATTAATCGATTCAGTGGTATATGTCCACAACTTCTTTTTCTAGTGTCTGATTCTGTTGGTGATTTTTCCCCTTTTAGTCATTCTTTGTTGGTTTTCTTTTTTTTCTCACTTATCCTGTTATGCCTTTCAGCACCAGGTTATGAAGAGATCTCAAGAACAAGCCTGATTGTGTACCTCATGCATATGGGTATTCACTGCCTCAGATATTTTCGAAAGCCACCTTTTTATGGTCTTCCTTTGATCCTTGAATCCATTTTATCTGAAAAGCATTGCTTCTTGGGGGGTGCTGTGTGGTGGTAGTCTTATTACGTGACCAAATCATTTTAGTTGCTTTCTTTTTATATAGTTTACAACTTGTATTGTTCCCACTAGTCTCCTGATGTCATTGTTTCCGTGTCTCTTCTTCCAGCAAATGTCTGTAGTCTCCACCAGGTCTGAGCAGCTGTCCCACAACTTTTGTCTCAGCTCCGCACTCTTAGCCAGGTGTCTAGTATCTCATTTCCCGAAAGTTTAGACATTTCTGTAGAATTTGTTCAGGATTCTGGCCGTTCCACATGGGCATTCATTGGTGTGCAAGATCTTTAGTCGGTATAAATGTTCTAGTAGTCTACAGTGACCGGTTCTCAGGCGAAATAAGGTAGTTTGTTGGTTTCTTTTGAATTGGTGAATTGGTTCTGGTCTGCTGCCTATATTCATATCTTTTCTTCATTAGTAAATATATTGATTTCCAATAATGTTCTTGATCTTGTTCTTGAAATTGTGCCGTTTTTACTGCCATCTTTTGCTAGAGCGTCAGTTCTCTTATTTCCTGTGATTCTGCAATGGGAGGGTAGTCACCGCATTTGTTGTAGATCTCTGAAGTTTTCCTAGTTCTGCTCTGATTTCTGATAATAATGATTCATCATTTTGTTTTCTGAAGTGTCTCTGTTAGATACCTGCAGTCTGTCAAGACAACTATTTTTGTTGGTGGTTACTTTTCTGTCTCAAGTAAAATTATTGCATAACGGATATTTTTTCTATATAATTATCAATATGTGTCACCAAAAGAGCAGCTGAACAAAAAAAGAATAAACATTATATTATTCTTTATTTTTTTTTAGTGTTGTGATGTTATATAAATTGTTGTTTTTTTTATTCAATAATTCATACTTCTTTCTCTTCAACCTTCAGACTGCAAATACATGGTGAAAACAGTTACAGAAGCAGAGAAGAATTCAGGAACTGAAGCCAATGTATATATAAATATCATTGGCAGTCAAGGAGACTGTGGGAAGAGGTTCTTGAAACACAACATTGATGGCAATAAAAAGTTTGCCACAGGAAAAGTATGAAACAAAGATTATAATTATCATTTGTCCTATTACATTTTTTTAATTTATTTACTTCACTAAATTATTTATAGCATTACCTATCTGCTAGCATAGACCCAACTGCAATCATAGACCCCACAACATAAGCCCCTTTATGGTAGAAAACTCTACAACTCAAGACATTGCACAGGTTACCATTCACACATACCAAATGTCTGCCAGTGAGTTAGAAACAATATTTGAAATATTAGACAAATGGAGCACAACAGATGATAAATCATTTTTCAGAGGAAACTTTTGTCAGAAGAAAAAGAGACCAAATAACACACATAAACTTGGGCATAGACAACAAGGTTCATGCATATCTAGTTTATTTATTTTTAAAATTAAGAACACGAATAAAGCATTTATTTTGTTCTCAATCTGCCGCTACCAAACCCTGAAAGGGCTTTAAGTAGCAGAATGTAGTTCACAGAACGGAATGCGTTGAATCGTAGTTTACAGCTTGACTGTAATATTTGCACCTTTCGGTCAGACACATCTGACTTCAGCAGACATTTTTTGAGTACCAGGTTAGCCTTCCTTCTTTGATCCCTCTTCCTTAGTCAGTTTGCACTGTTGAAGCCTGTTATCCAGGATTACCGCGTGGAGGTGTAGAAGAGTATTGGCAGCTCTGTTTCGCAGACCCTGACGCTATCAGTCAGCCATGTGTCGCTGCAGTTCATGCACTCTAAAGCACAGATGAGGATAATATAAACTTTTAGAACTGAAGATAGGTGCTACTGACGAATGCATCTGTGGTACAGGGAAAATGACCCCTGAACATCTGCTGCAAAATTGCCCGACATACGAGGACCAGAGAAAACACATGTGGCCATCACCAGTGCCAACACAAGACAAGCTCTATGGCCGTATCAACAGCCTCAAGATGACTGCTGCTTTCTTTGAACAAATTCAAGTTGACGTCTGACAGTGTACAAAGAAGAAGAAGAATAATAATTTATAAATAAAAACTAGATCTAGGTTCCATACTTGTGTTATCGAGCCTGCTGATTGGTTGGCAAGTGAAGCACATTTATTAGATGGTATGGGGGTTCTGTTGGTTGAATTATTTTCTGCCACTTTGATGAACTACATTCTTCTTCTTCTTCCACGTTCATCCTGAAAAGCAAGACCTATACCTTACTAATGTCTGTGAAATATATGTCAAACTATATCTAATTCATAGTTGTGCATTGAAGTATACAAAGGAGCTGGCTAATTAAAGATCTTGTGTGTGATAACGTGTAGTGTTCTGCTGGATTAATTTCCTAGTATGTCTTTTAATATTATCTGCTTTTCAGGGGAGGAAGACTAACGTCTGGTCAGGCAAAATATACCAATCAGACATGTTAGCTAGGGTCATGCAAAACATACTGGCCAAGACCCTCACTTCGACTTCCTGGTAGCCCTCCCTGGAAACGGGCTGTTTTCATGGCAGCCTGACTAGCGAGGTGAGATATTGACGTGATCCCCATAGTAGTGAGCGACATGCAAATGAAGCCAAGCATAGCACAACCGCCTGGGGGACTTCGGTCTGCCGCCATTAGCATGCTTGGGATGGGAGGAAAGCTACTGCATCCGCCACTTAACGTCCTTGTCAAGATGCACAAAAGAGTAAACCTACCCCTTGTGAGCATTTGAAATAATGAAGACATAATACCTAAGTTAAAACAGTACTGGAAAGAAAATTGGAAGGCATATGTGCCAGAGATATGCAGCATTATAGAGAGATAGATTAAAAGATAACATTATAAGATGCACAAGAAAAAGCCTTATAGATTGCGCCATTATCTCAAGAAACAGAGATTGTTGGAGATCCATTGCATCACGACCTTCACTATGGAGATAGCACTTGAATTAAACAGAAAGTAATTTGTAACATTATAGATAATATTGACAATCTTTTTTTTCTTCTTCTTCGACAGACAAACAGTTTTCTGATAGAGGCTGTTGATTTGGGTGACCTTGAAAAAATAATTATAGGTCATGATGGGATCGGACCAGACTCGTCTTGGAAGTTACAGTGTGTGATGATCAGAGTAGAAAATTCTAAAAACAAGGAGACTTGTGTTTTTCCTTGGGGAAAGTAAGTCACATTATTGCAATTATACAAGCCATGTGCATTGTTTTAAATAGAACTCACTCAGTTGTTTGGTTTTGTAGTTTTTAACACTAATATCTTCTTGGGGGGTTCAAGATACATCTTTTTTAGATCACTTCCTTCCTACATTAACACTGACCAAACATGCAATCGAGCACCAAATGATCCAGTCTATTAAGCTGTAATTGTATACCTGACTGCTAGAGTTTGACAGAAATGATGACACCCCCTTTTAATTATTTTTTTAAACTGATACTGATGAATAGATGTATAAAGACAAGGATTCTTACTGGCCCTTTGTCTGTTTAACATTTATACTTAACAAATTTTCTGACAGATAAAAGAAACGACATAACTCATTATCAATGGAATGCCAATAAATTAATAATCTCATATATGCAGATGACACATTTGGCTTGGCTTGGCTTCGTTCGTTCTCAATCCCCTGCTACCAAACCCTAAAAGGGCTTAAGTAGCAGAATGTAGTCCAGAGAACGGAATGCGGTATGTCGTAGTTTACAGCTTGACTGCAATATTTGCACCTTTCAGTCCAACAGATCTGACTTCAGCAAGCATTTTTTGAGTACCGAGTTAGCATTCCCTCTTCAATCCCTTCTCCTTAGCCAGTCTGCCCTGCTGCAGCCTGTTATCCAGGATCACCATGTGGAGGTGTAGAAGTGTCTTGGCAGGTCTGGTTCGCTGACCCTGATACTAGCAGTCAGCTATGGGTCGCTGACCACTGCAGCTCATGTGCTGCTCTGCATCTTCTGACACATTTGAGATAGCTGAAAGCAAACAAGAATTACAGGAATTGGGGACTAACGTAAAGAAAAAAAGTCAGGTATATGGATTTCACATTAACACTGAGAAAATAAAAATTATAATAATTAGCAAAGTAGACTCACAATCTACTCTATAGGTAAAAATAGATAATCAAACACTAAAACAGGTAAAGAGCTGGTCCTATCTTGGAGCTGTTTTTAGATTATAAAATGCTTTTCCTTCAAACAAAACGTCCCAGATTGTTGTTTGAAGAAGTGTCTGTATCTATTTGGGAGCAGAGTGAGTGATAAAATAGTTAACCTATGCATTATGTAAATACTGCAGTGACAAGCAACTTAATATTCCTTAGCCTTTTAACCCTCCTCTCTTGGGAGGAAGACTAATGTATGGCCAGGCAAATTATATTGATCAGACATGTTAGTCAGGGTCAGGCAAAACATACTGGCCAAGACCCTCACCTCAGCTTTCTAGTAGCCCTCCCTGGAAACAGGCTGTTTTTGTGGCAGCCTGACTAATGAGGTGAGGGATCGACGTGATCCCCATAGTAGTGAGCAGCATGCAGATGAAGCCAAGCATAGCACAACCACTTGGAGGGCTTCGGTCAACCTTCATCAGCATACTCGTGATGTAAGGAAAGCTACTCCAACCCGCCCCTTAATGTCCTTTTCAGTGCGCACAAAAGAGTAAAGCTACTCATATTTGTGGGCACTCGAAACAACAACCTTCCTCTCTCCCCAACAGATCCACACATTGGAGAAAATGCTGTATTAATAGTTAATGGTTTACGTCATTGTCAGTGTACACAGGATTGCCTGTTAGTGGATCTCATTAACCACGACTGAAGATTTCTTCTTCTTCAGCATTTGTTCTTAATAGAAAGATGTGACATTATGATCTAGTTTACAGTGAAGGTCACGTAGCGCAGTGGTTAGCGCTCTGGCTTTGCATCTGAGTGGTCCTGGGTTCATTCCCCAGTTGAGGCGGTAGTGTTTAATCAGATCGCAATGGCTCCCGGGTCGATCCGGCCTTAAATGGGTACCGGTTCAGTCTGGGAAGTAAAAGAGGCAAGGGAGAGGAGATGGCTACCGCCCTCATTTGGCCGAGCCTTTGAAATGTGAGATCGTTGACACCTCACACCCCTACGGCAGTAATGCTATGGGTTACTTTACAGTGAAGCTACAATATCTGCAACTTTTGAGCGGACATGTCTGGTTTCAGCTGGCCTATTTCGGTACCGGATTTGCTTTCTCACTGTGATCCCAATTCTCTTAGCCAGACTACGCATGTGCAGTTTGTTTCTAGAGCTATGAGTCACTGACTGCTGTCAGTCATTCATTGTGTTGGATCTTTAGACTCAACTAATTGTGAGCTGTGCCAGCAACACCACTGTTGGAACAGCACATGGTGTGCTTTGGTCCAGATTTCGTTTTATAAAGAGGCCAATGTTGTTGTTTAATGCCCATGATGAGTATGTTTACTAGTTTATATACCCTGAAAAGGATGTTAAGCCATAGGTTCCAGTAGCTTTTCTCACATTCTGAGCAGGGCCAAATAGCAACCAGCAACTTATAGCTGACTGCTTGTATCAATGTCAGCAAACAAGAGCTGACCAAGATCCTATTCTGCATCCAGCGTTTTCTATGGAAACAGGCTGTACTAGTGTAGTCTAGCTAAAAGAATAGGAATTCACAGTGTGAAGGCAAACCCAGTACCCAAAAAAGCCAGCTGAAACCGAATGTGATGGGCTGAAAGGCACATATATCACAGCCTCGCTGTAAACTATGCCACAACATCACAACGTCCTTTTCAGGACAAACACTGAAGAAGAAGAAGATACCCCAAGCGTGCTGATAAAGGTAAACCAGCGTCCTCCAAGTTGTTGTACTATGCTTGACTTCTTCTGCATGGAGCTCACTACTATGGGGATTACGATCCCCACCTTGTTATCAGGACTACCACAAAACAGCCTGTTTCCAGGGAGAACTGCATGGAGGTGAGGTGAGGTCTTTGATCAGTATATTTCACCTAATCCTGACT
The DNA here is from genome assembly GCA_036924085.1 of Ariolimax columbianus. Classification (NCBI taxonomy): domain Eukaryota; kingdom Metazoa; phylum Mollusca; class Gastropoda; order Stylommatophora; family Arionidae; genus Ariolimax; species Ariolimax columbianus. Next base: position 66,406,048 of record JAVGWX010000010.1, on the reverse strand, counting down.
AACATAGTTGGATCAGTGTGTTTTGTCTGACTAGACAATAGTCTATTCTCTCCAAAGAGGCCAATTGCATTGGTAGCCCCATGCTTTTAAGGAATAAAATGTGAACAAGAATAATTATAATTATTATTTCTCCATACTAATTCATTATTTTCTGTTTCTTGTCAGGTGGTTGACAGGCACACAGAAAGAGGTTACCATCCTAAAGGGAAAACTATGATAATTATGAGGCAGACATGAGGTTACAGCTGTGAAGAAAATAACATCCATAATAAAGAAGTTAAACTACAACTGTGGTGATGTAGTGCGATATGGTAGAAAAAGTTGAAATAATGCATCAAAAGCTGATGATGCTATGGAACATTGAAATACAGATTTCTAGACATTCATTTGCCACTTAATTTAACTTTTCCTCTTTACATCGCATTGAAACATAAGGCTGTAATGACCAATCTTCACAATTTACTATTTTGAGTTACTTTTATTAACTCTGCATGTAAGACTAGAAAATGTTTCTGTGACCTAACTTTATTTAATGAAGATAAATGAGTGATATTGTAGTTAGATATTGTAATATAGATATTAAGTGAGTGATATTGGGTTTCAAATCGAAATCTTGATCACTCGTTCTTCAGCGTAGCTATGGGTCCCAACTTCGTCTCCAGTGGATCCTGTCTTGGGTCACGGAAGTCCAGTCCATGGTAAGCCCTGCTCCAGAGGCGTCTTAGATGTTATTGTGTATATCAAGAGAGTCTGAACAACGCATTAGGGATCTTCCCAGCAGTCTCTTTTTACCTCAGTGGTACCAGACTGCTGTCACTGTGCTCCATCGACCATCGCTTTGTCGCAACATGTAACCTGCTCATCTATGTTTTGCCTTGTCTACATAGATTACTGCATCACTAAGGGCAATTGTTGTATGTCGGAATTGTGGAGTTTTTGTAAACGTTGGTGCTGGAGAGTGATTCCGACCAATTCCGTTTCAGATATAACATAAATATTGTTATGGATTCAGTAGTTCTCTTGCTCTTGACCTTCAGCCTAATGCCATGTAATATTCACAGTGTATTATAGTAATGTATTAATAAAGACATTGATAACAAATGTACAAATCATTAATACTATATTCTCATGCATGTATAATGGGCTGTTTTTTGCTTTAAATATAAAAAAAATTCCCCATTAAACTTCCAATGCCCAATACATATATGTCACTTTTACAAAATGCAAACCTATACATCTGACTTGTGTAAACTGCTCAAGGAATGACAAATCTGTTCATGAAAAATTATCTGTAAATTATTTTGTGTTTGTGTAATCATTTTCATTCATTCAAGTGTCGTGCTGACCTGCGTAGGCGATCCGATCTTAGAACTCCACAACTTAACTTCTCATTAGTGCATTGATCCATTATTAAACAAGGAATAACAGATAGGTGGTTTTCCCATTGCCATCTGCTGGGCTGTATGTTTTTCTCCTTTAGCCTTTGATATCCCAAATGCATCAACTGCAAGATTGCAGGTAGTTTTGTTATGAGAGTTTACCTTCTCCTATTTGAGTATCCTTGCTGGGATAACAAGTCCCAACCACCCAGAATATATAATGCTCACAACATGACATACAACAATAAGTACATCCCACAAGTTTTAATATAACATGCCATAACAGAACATGTGAGAGAACAGTCTTGTCATAGCACCCAATAATATATGGCAATATGCAATGTGTTGGCATCCCAAACTAATTGTCTAGTTTATTTCACATAGAGGGTCAGTTCAGTCACAATCAATCCCCTACTTGATCTGATGTGCACATGCCACCACCTTGGTTGGCGATGATCAACCTATTTCCAATGCAGCAACGTTCTCTTCTCAGAGTATATAGCTTCCAGACGGCAGCTATAGGGACAACACAGTACATTGAAACACATTCTCTGAAACATGTCACCATCAAAAAAGGAGGAGACTACCTCAATAGACCATAATCTTATATGAAGACAAGTTTCAAGGAAGTGTAGTCAAACCTACAGCTCAACAGTTCTGGAAGCAAGCATGCAAGCATATATTACACCAAAGAACTTGTGATAACGCTAGTAAGTATCAGTTCATCAACTGGGCTGGAGTTTCTGAAAACAGCACCTAATCTCAATTTGATCAGTCCCCTGGAGGATAGCATACTCTTTTCACGCCTGTCTAATAAACACTAGATGGTTTGATTCCAGACTTGGCCACCAAAACTAGTTCATAACACGAGTGACACACTCTGCAACCATCGTTAACAATGATCTCACATCAGTTGTCCTGTCAAGAAAGTGAACGTCTAATCACAGAATGTAACTATGGGTAGCCAATTTTATTATTCCCTGTATACATTTTATTTGGCTTGGCTTGGCTTCGTTCATTCTCAATCTCTCGCTACCAAACCCTGAAAGGGCTTAAGTAGCAGAATGTAGTCCAGAGAACGGAATGCATTGTGTTGTAGTTTACAGTTTGACTGCAATATTTGCAACTTTTGGTCCAACACATCCGACTCCAGTAAGCATTTTTTTAGTACTGGGTTAGCATTCCCTCTTTGATCCCTTCTCCTTAGCCAGTCTGCCCTGCTGCAGCCTATTATCCAAGATCACAGCGTGGAGGTGTAGAAGGGTCTTGGCAGCTCTGGTTTGCTGGCCCTGACGCTAGCAGTCAGCTATGGGTCGCTGACCGCTGCAGCTCATGCACTGCTCAGCATCTTGATCCCACATATTATTTAGTAATTATAGTTTAAACAGCATTATTTGAAATATCAGCAATTAACATTGAAAATTACTGTAACAAATGCATAATGTAATGCTTAGATGGGTCAGAGGATCACCAAACGGTTAGAATACTGGTCTTCTAGCCTCGAGTTAGTGGTTAAAACTCTGGTACATACTAGGTTCTTTCTATCAAGGATAAATCTAAAACCTAGCCTGCATACTGTACAACAACTGTTGGAACAAACACCTTAGCAATACAAATGTCCCTGACACACCCCAGCAATAGGAAAACAATTTAATCATTCTTTTTCTTTTTTTTAGTCATATGATTGAATATTATTGTGAAACAATCAGCTTTCTAGCGAATTGTTCATTTCAGCGTTGGTATGGGGTACACATGTTTAACTTTATTATTTTTAAAAGCGTTGTTTGCATTAAGATATTTACTTGTATATTTACGATTTAATAATACATTTTTATCTATGTTTTCATAATATGAACCATGACGTATGTAACTCATGTTTGTATCATTATGTTTTAAACTGAAAGTGTGTTGAAAATATGTTGAAAAACATTTCATTTCTGTACACTGTGTTACTTAAGGTAGCAGTTTGAAGAGCACTTACTTTTCACAGCAGAAGTACTAGGTGTGATCCCAGCTGTTTGACATGCTCTAGTCAACCCAGCTGTAAATGTGTATCTGACTTACTGTAGGGAAGGGGAAACAACGATAAAGGGAACTGGTCCCTCAGATCAGGTCAGGTCAGGTCATCCCGTAACCGGTGAGGTCGTTGGGGCACACATGAAGACATCCTCACAACTCCACGCCATCCCTCTCTGTCAGATGCCGCTGCCTGTGACTCTTCTGGCCGGAGACTGGTCCATTCTTTTATGTTGTCCTCCCATCTCTTTTTGGGCCGGCCTCTTCGTCGTCTGCCATACACTACACTTCATAAAAATTTGAGGCCTTCTACAATGAAGCTATTAACACTTCATCTCTGACAGTATTATCTGCTATGAAACAACCTTCACCATAAGGTGCAAAAACCGCAGACAAGCTATAAACTATGAAACAAAGCATTCCATTCTCCAGACAATATATTGCTACTTGCAAAGCCCTTTTTGGGGCTTGATAATGGGAGGTTGAGAACGAACGAAAAAAAAAAAAAAAAAAAAAAAAAAAAAAAAAAAGATCATACCAGTCATTAATTTTTTTCCTGTTATAATATGTAATCTTTCAGCATAATAAATTGTTTGAATATGTTTTTGTAATTACAAAAAGTTAATATTCATTTTGATAGTTATAAAATGTTGTGTAATCTGTAATCCTGTTATTCAATCAGGCAAAGTGAGTGTCTGATGTCAGATAGCCCAATAGGGGACGGCGTGGCCTAGTGGATAAGTGGCACGGCTCACAATCCGAAGGTGCTGGGTTCGATCCCCATCACAGCACCGGCCGTTACCCCGGGGAAGCAAACCCTTAGAAAATGCAGGAGGAAGCAGACCCTTACATAAAATGCATGCTGAAGTCGGATGCATTGGGCCGACAGGCGCAAAATAAAAACCACAGTGCAACGCACACCGCCTTGGGGATTAGAGAAATAAGGCGAACGCAAAAAAAAAAAAAAAAAAAAAAAAAAAAAAAAAGATAGCCCAATGTTTTTTACCATGGAGTACCATGTTAGACAAAGGGCTTTACTCAGACCATCTATCCATCTCAATAGTTGGCGTTCAAGTGGATGCTTAGTTGTAAGGCCACCAGAATGTTACTTTTCATGTCCATCTGTTGTCAGGCATGCACACAAAATACCCGACCCATCTATATTTTTTTAACCTTGCAGTATCTATCCATCATTGACTATGACAAAAACAAAACTCACATTACAGACATAAGACAATCATCAGGGTAAAAAAACAAACAAAAACAATTAACAAATCACAACAGAAAACAAGACAATGTAAGACAGATATATGATATGGCTTGGGTTGGCAGCCATTACCAGAAACTTGCCAGGAACGTGTGACTCACATTATGCCATTTATGAAAAAAAGTAGACAAAACAAGAATGATTAATGGTCAATATGATTACATGTAGAATGAATATAAATTCAATGTGGCTGCAATGTGGGTTTCGGCTTCTTTGTGTCCTGTCGCAATCCCTACGCACTACCTATATATGTTTTCATCTACAATATATTATTTTACTTTGTTTGTCTTCTCCACAGGGATATGTGTCTGTTTGTCTTCCTCTTCTGTATTCAGGTTCATTGGTCACGTTAATTGAAGAAAGGTCTAGATTAACTTAACTTAATGTATTTATACTGATTTAGAAGACTCTACAGAGTCTGTATTACAACCAGTTTCTTGGAGGGTGGTTTAACCGATGTACAAGTCCATCTTAATAGACTCAAACACTAGAGCTAAGTAGACCAGCAGCCAGTTAGGCGCCATCTATAGCTGCTCTTAACAAAGCAGCTGAGGTAAGGTACAAACAACTTTAGTAGATTTTTAACTTTAATTTTGTCTGGGTAGCGAACGTTAAGCCTACTCTTTTTGATTTCTAACTGCCAAGGAATTTTTAACATGCTCAACACTGAACACGAGAGTCCAATTTCACTACTCAGAGATCTGGGGAATATTTACCAGAAGATCCACGTGAAAAAATCCCAGTCTTCACTGTGATTCGAACCAACGACCTCCAGCACCCAAGGTGGACATCTTAACTTGAAACCACTGTCATGATTAGATACTAGGAAATATTATTTTAGTCAGATAGTGGTGAATGCTTGGAACGCATTGCCACACAAGAAATAATGGAGGCAGGGTCAATAAAAATAAACTGTATTTGTATAGGTATTTTTAGATCAAGGGAAGTAAATGAAACTGGTTGTATACAAACTGCAGAGTCTTCTAAACCAGTAAAGCTAGGCTTCGTTCGTTCTCAATCTCCCGCTACCAAACCCAGAAAGGGCTTAAGTAGCAGAATGTTGTCAAAAGAACGGAATGCGTTGTGTCATAGTTTACAGCTTGACTGCGATATTCACACCTTTCGGTCCAACACATCTGACTTCAGCAAGCATTTTTTTAGTACTGGGTTAGCATTCCCTCTTTGATCCCTTCTCCTTAGCCAGTCTGCCCTGCTGCAGTCTGTTATCCAGGATCACCGCTTGAACATTCTCATTTTCATTTTTACAGTAGATCATTGTAGGTTGGACAGTTCCAAAAGATCTGTTCAAATGTCTCAACTCCAATGCTGTAACATTTTCTCGTGCTAGATTTGCCTAGGTTTTATTTATTGTGATTAAAAAAATATATAGTTTGCACACTTAGTGACTGCCAAGGCAAGCGTTCTTTATTCCTCTTCTCTGTGTATTCCTTCTCCCTAACATGTTCTAGCAATAGGAAAAATATTGTAATGAAAGTTTATTTTATAATAAATGTTATATATACAGTCCAATGTTCTTTGTGACTTAAAGGCTGAGAGATGCTGGAAGTGTCATTTCATCAGCCATGTGTGTTATGATGAACTCCAAATTTAAAATGTTTATTTAGAATGTTTACTTTGCATACACAAAATGTATTTTTCCAGATGTACAGTATTATAGAAATTTAGGTGAATTAAATTATATTTCTTCGATAATAAAATTGTGTATTTTGAGCATTATTTTGTAAACTACTATTATCATCATAAGATAAAAAAATCAAATATGAGAGGCGCCTCAATTGTAATGCCCTCTATTTTATTTTGATGTCCTACAACGTCAAAAGTGGATTTTGACAGTATGACCGCAAATTTTTTACCTTCCCTCCAATATCAGTTACATTTTGCAGTCCTGTCAACTGTATACCGCCAAAAGAAGTAGCATCTGGCAACAGCCCGTGTCCTTCCACAAGAAGCTGTACGGAAGCTTACAGGGTCTTGAGTCGACCACCGCCTTCGTTAGAGTCATTGAAGTTGAGGTCTGAAGATGAACGAGGAAGAAGAAGAAGAAGTTACATTTTGTTTACGTCCGATAGGTAGCAGTGGAGGAGCAGTCTGACGAAATGGTGTCTGTCATGGGGGTGCATTATAAACAGAGGTGTGTTATTGAATTTCTTCGTGCGGAAAAAGTTGCACCAATTGACATTCATCAACACTTGCTGAACGTTTACTGAGACCAAATAGTGAGGTGGTGAGTTGTGCGTTTCCGCAGTGGCAATAACGACTCGAAGGACAAGCCACATTCAGGATGTCCATGCACAGCTGTGACACCATGCAATGAAGAACGCTTCGATCAGCTTATCCGTACAAATCGGAGGATTACGTCCAGGGAACTGTCTACGGAGCTGGATACTGGCTTCAATGCGTTGGAAACAATGGTAGCAACATTGGAATATCACAAAGTTTGCTCCAGGTGGGATCTATGAATGCTCACAGCTGAACAGAAAGAATATTGCATGCAATTTTGTCATGATCTCTTGAACCATTACGAGGATGAAGGTGACAATTTTCTGGATCACATCATCACTGACGATGAAACGTGGTACCGCCATTACGTTCCTGAGTAAAACCGGCAGTGGAAGGAGTGGCGATATGTGAATTCCCCATCGAGGAAAAAGTTAAAGATGCAGCCCTCAGCGGATAAAGTGATGTGTGCTGTCATTTGGGATAGAAAAGGGGTAATCCTTCTTAATTTCCTGGAACTTGGACAAACCATAAACTCTGACTGTTACATTGCGACGCTGACTAAGCTGAAGGCCCCGAATTTCCAGAGTCAGATCAAAGAAGAAGACAACCTGTCTTTTGCAACACGATAACACCAGGTCCCATACCAGTTTGAAGACTGTTCAGCACATTGTCAGTCCTGGCTAGACTGTCTTACCACACCCATCGTATAGTTTGGATTTGGCCCCTTCTGACGTCCATCTTTGAGCAAACGAAAGATGGACTGCATGGGGAACATTTTTCTAGCAACGACGCCGCCATAGCAGCTGTGAAACAGTGGATCATATCCGCTTATGCAGATTTTTACGAGCACGACATGTATGCTCTTGTTCATCGTTGGAGAAAATGTATAGCCAAGGGGGGTGACTATGTTGAACAATAGTTTTTTGAAGGCAAGACATCGCTCTATCAAAGGCTGGTATTGTGCTCTTTTTATCTGTTACGGTTTTCATGGAATAAAATAGGAGGCATTACTTTCGGAGCGCCCCTCGTATTTCAACAATAGCTGTTTTAAGGCTAATTGTATCGTGTCTCACACAGATATGAGGCTTCCGTGCAAGCCGGTCGATTTACCGCGAATCCAAATGATAAAAAAAACATTAATATTTACTATATATGTTCACAAAAATATATATTTTCGCTTTCTAGAATTCTCCCAACCCTAGACGCAGCAAAACTGATCAAACAGGCTGGGTATCGTCGTGCCTATAGCACTATAGACCACATTTCAAACTGCTGTCGACTGATCCAAACAGCCTGAGGGTACTAGACCTCATTAATATTCACCTTTGTTGGCTACATAAAACGTTTTACTCTGTAGAGTCGAAACTCGTCTAGCAATCTCTAATAGATCAAGGATACACAAGAATCCTTGCTGACTACTACACCGATTTCACAACTACCATACAACCCTTCCAAGGACCTGTAGTCTGTAGTATTGGTCTTCTACCTGAAAGTTAGTGTGGATTTCGGAAGGAGCGTAGAACCGCAAATATGGTGTTTGTTGCGAGACAGCAATAAGAAAAATGCAAGAAACAGCACTACGATCTGTACGTAGCTGTCATCGACCTGTCAAATGCGTTCGATAAGGTCATCAAAGAAGGCATACAATGGACAATCATGACAAAGTACGGCTGTCAAAGGAAATGTATCAACGTAGTACAGCAGCTCCATGATGGAATGTAGACTAGAGTTCAGGAAAACGGAGCTATGTCGAAGTCGTTTCCAGTAACAGCGTTCAATAAGGATGTGTGTTTGAACCGACTTCGTTCTGTATGCTGTTCTCTGCAGTGCTGACTGAAGCTTTCATAAACGGGGGCACAGGAATCAAAATAAGATATCGTATTGACGGCCAGCTGTTCAACCTTTGGAGGCTTTAAGCAAAAACTCAGGTCAAAACACACACCATCAGAGATCTTCTGGTTGTCGACTACTGTGCCTTAAATGCTGCCTCAGAGGCTGATCTGAAGAAAAACGTGGATAATTTCTCTGTAGCGTGTTTCAATTTTGGACTTACCATCAATACAGAGAAAACTGAAATAATGTATCTACCAGCATTTGGTAAAATGTCTACTGAGCCAATCATCAAGATAAATGGTGAAAAGCTGAAGGTTGTGAATAGATTTACATACCTCGGTAGAATACCTGTCTCAGAATGTAGTCATGGACGATGAGATAAACATCAGAATTACCAAGGCCAGCGCCACATTTAGCAAATTACACTCACACGTTTGGCGTCGAAATAGCATTAGCCTCCAAGCGAAGCTGAAGGTCTACAGAGCCATGATGGTCCCAGTGCTGCTGAATGCAAGAGAAACATGGATTGCATACAGGCGTCACGTAATGAAGCTGAATCCCTTTCATACACTTTGTCTCAGGAGGGTGATGAATATATAACGGCAAGACAGGATCCCGGACACTGCTGTTCTTGGGAGGTCTGGAATCCCTAATATTGATACCATCTTGGTGCAATCACAGATTTGGTGTGCAGGTCATGTGGTTCGCATGTCATACTTTCGGCTCCAAAAATAAATCGTTTATGGTGAGATGCAGAGGGACAAACACTCCCACCGAGAAGAAAAGACAGCGAGAATCTAAATTAACCCACGACGAAAGTCAGGCGCAATCGCATACCGAGGCCCAATCATCCTCGATGGAGAGAGACTGGATGACGGGGATGAGTAAATCTGCCTTGGACGTCTGCTTAACATACAGAACGACCTAAACCCAGAGATGACAAGACGGCGTCGTGTGGGTTGGGAGGCTTTCTCTTCGATTAAGCCTGTACTGGACATCATCCATCCACGACCAGAGCATGTGCACCTCCCTCCTCAACTCCACAGTGCTACAGGCAATGTGATATGCGGCGAAACATGGTCACTCAAGAGGGAGATGGAGTCCAAACTTAGAGTGACCCGAGCCTCTCTCTCGAGAGAGAGACGCATGGTCGGTCTACCGCTTCATAGTTAGCGCACAAAAGGTTTTCATAACTCGGACATACAGCTTCAGTTAGTTCAAGAATTTCAACACTCAGTGAAAATCAAATATCAGACTGGGATCGAGATGATAAGAGGTACATGGACTGCAGCGGTCACCGGCCCAAAGCTTGGCTGCTAGCGCCAGGGCTAGTATATCCTAAGTGGAATATGCGGTTATTTATGCAGACAAGATTAAACATCACTGGACGGACCACTTACTGCAAAAAGAACAGACGATCAATGGAGCACAGCGACAGCAATATGGTGCCCTACAGACAAGAAAAGACCACCAACACGTTGGTCCGACTCCCTTGTATCCCGCAACAAAATGCACGATGCCACAGACGGACGATTCATTATCCACTGGCCCACAATGACCCAGGACAGAGACCGTTGGAAGAGAAGTTGTGATTCACGATGGTGTAACCGCCGTTGAAGGACGTGTCATCCAGTAATCCAGATCTCCCTATGTGCAGTGTTCTGGAGATTCGTGCGTCGTGTGACATGATTACATTTCTGTGTGATAAAATACAATATTTTTTACATTACTTTGTGAATAATTATTAATGTTGTAATTAATGTTGCCTACACACCGACTGCACCCCAACACCCGTAAAATAAATATACCATAGTTGACTTTACAGTTGCCAGTCATCAAGCACTGAATGTCTAGTTAGTTCAAGAATTGCAACACTAAAAGTGAAAATCAAATATCGGACTGGGATCAAGACGTTGAGCAGCGCATGAGCTGCAGTGGTCAGCGACCCATAGCTGAATGCTAGCGTCAGGACCAGCGAACCAGAGCTGCCAAGACCCTTCTACACCTCCACGCGGTGATCCTGGATAACAGGCTACAGCAGAGCAGACTGGCTAAGGAGAAGGGGTCGAAGAGGGAATGCTAACCTGGTACTCAAAAATGCTTGCTGAAGTCGGATGTGTTGGACCGAAAGGTGCAAATATCGCAGTCAAGCTGTAAACTACGACACAAAGCATTCCGTTCTCTGGACTACATTCTGCTACTTAAGCCATTTCAGGGGTTGGTAGTGGGAGATTGAAAACGAACGAAGAAGAAGAAGAAATATCAGACTGGGATCAAGATGATGAGAGGTACATGAACTGCAGCGGTCACCGGCCCAAAGCGTGGCTGCTACCGACAGGCCCAGCGACTCAGAGATGGCAAGACCCTTCTACGCCTTCACGTCGTGATCATAGACTGTCTAAGTGGGAGGGATCGAAGAGGATTACAGACTGCAAAAGGGCAGAATGTCTAAGTGGAAGGGATAGAAGAGGATTACAGACTGCAATAGGGCAGACTGTCTAAGTGGAATGGATCGAAGAGGATTACAAGCTGCAATAGGGCAGACTGTCTAAGTGGAAGGGACTGAAGAGAATTACAGACTGCAATAGGGCAGACTAAGTGGAAGGGATCGAAGAGGGAAGGCTAACCCGGTGCCCAAAAATGCTATGCTGAAGTCGGATGTGTTGGACCGAAAGGTGCAAATATCACACTAAAGCTGTATTCTACGACACCACTCATTCCGCTCGTATGCTACTTGCAAAGTCCTTTACGGGACTTTGTAGCGAAAGTTTGAGAACGACGACGAATTAGAAGAAGAAGGATCTAATCCAGAAGAGGGACAACTGAAATCAAGGAATAGGTTTCTTCAAACTGTACAGTTCTCAAACCAGCAACATGAGCAAAACCTGACTGAAAAATTGCGTCAAAGATATGGTAAAGGAATGAATGGAGATCAAAGAAAATCTTAAAATAGGGCATCATATGCAAGACCCTATGTTGAGAGCCCTGAACAGATTACTAACGGAAGTGTCCAGGTTAGATCGAACTTGAAAAAAAATGGGATATACGGGCAACGAATGCTAAGCTATCCAAGACACGAACATCTGTATAACTGTCTAAGAATGCAAGAACGATGCACTTTGGTGGATCTCATCGCAGCAACTGGAAGAGCTTCCAGGACAGCTGATTTATGGTCCAATACTTTGTGAGGTTGCCGGACACGGAAAGTAAGTAAGTATTTTAGGCTTGTTCAGTCAATCAAAACCTTTCAGATCACTGCGGGGCATAGGTCTTATCAACTTCCCTGCTTTCTTAATCAACATAGACCACGTCTGATTTCTTGGCGTCAGACAAATTCTGTTTGACTAAATACCGGGATTACTGTTTACAGTAGTCTTTTTGTGCCTGTACGATTTTTTACTGCTGAGGAAAGAATATGTCTTCTGCACTCGCACGCTTGTAGTAAAAGATGATTATGTGTTGAAGAAGCAGCAGTGAATGAGCTGACAGCAACACAAGACCCTATTTTAACTCCATGTGCGACCCTGGAAACTGGCTATACTCGTGCAGTCTGGCTAAGAAAATAATGATCGAAGAGGGAAGATAAACCCGGTCCCAACTTGCCGTGCTGAAACTGGATGTGTTTGGCCGAAGGGCGCAAATATCACAGCCTTGCTGTAAACTACTACACAATATCCTTTTCAGGACGAACACCAAAAAGAGAAGGAAAGAGAAATAGCGACTAAATAGGCATGGCTCTGCTTTTCTAGTGAACTTGTACAGAGTTCTTCGCTCTTGACCAATGTTCTCGAGTTGAGGTTTGTCTTCTTCGTCCGTTCTCAAACCCCCGTTACGGCTAAACAGCGCATGAGCTGCAGCGGTCAGCGACCCATAGCTGACTGCTAGCGTCAGGGCCAGCGAACCAGAGCTGCCATGACCCTTCTACACCTCCACGCGGTGATCCTGGATAACAGGCTGCAACAGTGCAGACTGGCTAAGGAGAAGAGACCGAAGAGGGAATGCTAACCCAGTACTCAAAAAATGCTTGCTGAAGTCGGATGTGTTGGACCGAAAGGTGCAAATATCGCAGACAAGCTATAAACTACGACACAACGCATTCCGTTCTCTGGACTACATTCTGCTACTTAAGCCCTTTCAGTGTTTAGTAGCGGGAGATTGAGAACGAATGAAGCCAAGTCAAGCCAAACCCCCGTTACTAAGCCCACAGTGTTTTACAAGTAGCAGGATGTAGAACGGAGAACGGAATGCGTTGTGTTGTAGTTTACAGCTTGCCTGCGACATTTGCACATTTCGGTCCTTCTTCTTCTTCTTCGTCGTACGCTGTCAGACGTCAGCCTTTATTTTTTCGAAAAAAGCAGCGGTCATCCCGAGGCTGTCGACACTGCCATAGAGTTTGTCTAGTGTTGCCACTGGTGACGGCCACATCTGCTTTCTCTGGTCCTCGTATGTCGGGCAGTTTTGCAGTAGATGTTCAGCGGTAATTTTCACAGTACCCCACGTGCATTCGTCAGTGCCACCTATCTTCAATTTATTGAATAGGTGGTACCTCAGTCTATTGTGGCCAGTGCGAAGTCTGAAGACCACGACCTGCTCTCTTCTGTTCAACTGGTAAAAGGCATCGTTTTTTGTGTAGCCAGTATGTTCTGTTTCCCATTTGGTCATGTATCTAGCTCTAATAAGCCTTTTTGACTCTTCGTATGTCACACTAGTATCTGGTTGTGGTAGTCTTGCACCTTCTTTTGCCAGTCTGTCTGCCTCCTCGTTGCCTTGGATATTACAGTGGGATGGAACCCACTGTACCACTACTCTTTTTGGTGCGGACTGCTGGCATAGTTGACAGAGTACTGCTCTTAAATCATTAAGTTCAGTATTTTTCTGGCTTTTTAGTGCTGTGACTACGGCCAGGGCATCTGTAAGCAGGACTATATGGCTTTCATTTCTTTTGTATGTCACCATTTCTTCTACTCCAGCCATCCTTGCCTCTGCCTCCGCTCTGAAATTGCTTGAGTATTTTCCAGTTGCCACTGACATTGTTATTTTTCTACCATTTGGTGGGCTCAGGATAACCCCTGCCCCTCCGTTCTGTGTTGTGTTTGTTACAGAGCCGTCGGTGTATGCATGGGTCCAGTCCATACTTTGGTAGTTTTTCGTTATGTACCTCAGGATTATATCTCTTCTTTCTTTTTCAGTCTGACTGTTGTTGTTTCCAATACCTGGTATATTTTCTACCACCTCTGGAAATATATGCTGCCTCCAGGTAGGTTTGCGTACAGTAGGGATGGGCTTTGGTGTTGTTAATGCGTTCATAGGATCTTCGCTCATCTTTGCTTTGGCTATTTCTGCAAAGTTTCTCCGCTTTAGTTTCCCATTTCCAAAATTATTTAGTCTCTTATACATTGGATGGTCTGTCAGTCTTCTGAGTTTCTCTGCTTGCTGCTGGGCTCTGCAGTCTCTTCTGACGGTCATGGATTGCAGCTTTGTAACCTTTTCAAGTTCTACAATTGGCGTTGACTTCATGCCTCCTGTTATAACTCTCATGACTTGGTTTTGAAGTTTGCTAATTTTGTCAAAGTTCGCCTTTGCTGCTGTTGGCCATGCCGCAATGCCATACTCGAGAACTGGTCTCACTCTGCCAGTGTACAATTTCTTTAGTATACTTTCGTCTGCTCCCCAGCTTGTGCCAGCAAGTTTCCTCGTGATTGCCATTCTTTCTCTGGCTCTCATTCGGTTTCTTTCGATCTGACTTTTCCATGTCATGCGCCGATCAAATGTGACTCCCATGTAGTTTGGGTTATCGTTTGGCCGCAGGTATTTGCCGTTAAGACTTATTTTTGTGTTTTGGGGTTTGTTTGAAAGCGAGAATATCGTACATGTTGTTTTTTCTTCATTTATTTTGACCCGCCATGAGTTCGCCCACTCCTCCAACGATGTTAAGGCCTGCTGCATCCCATTACTTGCTATGGTGAGATTCTTTTCAGAGGTCCACATAGCCAGATCGTCTGCAAACAAGAAGCTGTGGACTCTTCTTGGTATATTCTCTGTGATGTTATTTATTTACACCAGGAAGAGTGTGGGTGACAAAACTCCCCCTTGGGGTACTCCCTGCTCAAGTGTCACCTTTTTGCTCATCTGCCCTTGTACTTGAACTCAGGCTGTTCTGTTTTTGAGGTAGTGGCTGATCCATCTGTACATTTTCCTACAAACTTCACTTCTTCGTAGCTTGACTTTAAGTCCCTCTTTCAAGACCTTGTCAAATGCATTTTCTAGATCCACCCAAGCCGCTACTGTGTGTTTTTTCTCCTGGTAAGCATCCGCTAATTCCTGGGCTATGAGAGTGATCTGATCCTCAGTGGATCTGTGCTGTCTAAAGCCTGCTTGCTGTGGAATTAGTATGTGTTTTTTTTCCAGATGCCACATCAGTCTGGTGTTTATCATACGCTTCATCAGTTTTCCTACACAGCTCAGTAGGCTGATAGGTCTGTATCCATTTGGATCTGCTCTGTCTTTTTCTTTCTTTGGTACTGGTATAATTACAGCATCTTTCCGTGCCTGAGGTACAATTCCCCTTTTCCAGCTTTGGTTCGGGACTTATAATAGCTTCCTCTTTGCTGTTTGGCCCAACCCCATCAGCATTTCGTTTGTTACGCCATCTTTTCCGGGCGATTTCTTTTTCTTTAGAGTTCTTCCATTTCATTCATTGTTAGTTTTGCCATCTTGTGTTCCTCTGGTGCCATATTGATGTTGTCGTGCCTCTTCTGTTCTTCGTTAATGTCTGTATGCCTATTTGTAGGAACATCAATGTGGTTTGCTCTGGACATTTCGGCCCGACACATCCGACTTCAGCATGACATTTTTTAGGGTACCAGGTTAGCCTTCCCTCTTTGATCCTTTCTTCTTAGCCAATCTGCCCCTGCTGCAGCTTGTTATCCAGGATCACCACGAGAAGGCGGAGAAGGGTCTTGACAGCTATGGGACGCTGGCCCTGACGCTAACAGTCAGTTTAGGGTTGCTGACTTTGCAGCTCCTGCCTTGCGTGTATTAATAGCTCTTCTTATATCCACTGGCTTACCGGGGGAGGCGAACCTGCATCATGTTCGACGTAGTGCAATGCACGGCTTCACAGTAAGTTCCCTACTACAGGGATCATAGTTGTCATTCCCCACTTTATGGGGAGAGGAGACTAACGACAAGGTAGGAAAAACTTACTGGTCAGACATGTTAGTCAGTGTCAAGCAAAATATACTGGCCAAGGCCCTCACGTCGACTTCCTCGCAGTTCTATCTTTAAACGGGCTGTTTTCATGCCAGATTGGCCTACGACGAAGGGGATCGGTGTGATTCCCCGTAGACACTTATGTGAAGCAAAGCACAGCACAAAAACATGGAGGACCCCCGTCAATCTTTATCAGAACGCTCGGGATGTGAGGAAAGCTACTACAACCCGCCACTTAACGCCTTTTTCAGGGCGCACACAAGAGTAGACATTCATCAACAACAACAACATTCTCACTTTATTGACCACACAACATGTGTATGTGCATGGTAAGGATGTGACGTGGGAACTTGGTTAACAACAACAACAGCACTGCTAATACTGACGAGACATCAGTCAGGAATACTATGGTTTTTTGTGTGTGGAAATCTTCATCTTGAATCACGAGCTAAACTGTGGCCTTTTGGTTCCTCTGCCTCCGTATGGAAGTTATTGGAGCATTGGAGTATTGGAGTATTGGAAGTTATATGGCTGTTGTCTTAGATATTTTTCTTCTCCGTTTCTTATTCTGTAATGAAAGTCTGCTGTTCTTTATCCTAAACACATTCCTGATGTGTAAACACTGCTTTTTTGTACTTATGATGGTAGGCACAAATCGTTGACTTGTGATTTCTAATTAGCTTGTTACTCTTTAATTCTTTACAGCTAATGTTCAACAGTTTTCTAAGACATTTTCAAAACAACTGCGTTTGTTTTCTACTGTTTTTTGTCGTTTTCCAGCCTTGACACCCATTTGTGAGCACTGATATGATGTTGGAGCTGTAAACTACGACACTTGAGGTTTGAATGTTTGCTCAATGATTTCCATTTCCAAATGTTTGTCAGCTGGTTGAAGGCACTTGAAGCCAAATATACATTTCTTTTGTTGTATCTCCAACTAGTGTCATTTTACTTCCAAAATATGCGAAACTTTCAACATTCTGTATTAGTGTTCCATTCAGTTTAATATCAGCATCCTTGTTTGTAACATTCCCGACTTGACTTGGAACCCTATATGTTCTTATAATTGGCATAATAGATCTATCTTTTCGTGCGCTTCTTCAAAAGTTGGACTCAGTAGAATCATCATCTGCGAAATCGAGATCTAGAGTTATATTATTATCTGTCCATTCTATGCCAAAATGTTTGTCGGTGGGCATTGTTTTTCATAACTCAATCTGGCTAAATAACCTAAATGATATAATTGCAGCATTGTTTCATTCCTGTTTCAACCCGGAACCATTCAGTTTAGTCATCAGTCGTCGAAAACAGTATAAAGACGTTAAGTTAAGTTAAGTTAAAGTTAGTATACACATATCTGATTGTTTCGTTTCCAGATGACAACATCGTAACATTAGATAATTTTTAAAGACCAAAGCGCATGTTTGTAAACTTCAGACACACGTGATTGTAACATCGTCGCCGCATGTTTAAGTCCTGCTCGCGACATGTCGACCAGGCAGACCAAAGCCGCTTGCGTCGGTTTTGTACCAGTCACAAACCAGCGACAGGCGTTGTAGGTTGTTAATATTCATGAACCTTCCCTACATGGTCGATATATCCATCCTGGGATGACTTGTTTTTTTTGGCATAGCTAATCGGACATCAGCTATTGGCTAACAGAATCTTTAAGAAAACTTGTAAAAGCAGTTTCTCATTTCGCTTTCGTGTTTGAACTGTTTCCTGATTTAAAGTTCTCAAGAAAGCAAAGACTTTTACTTAAATCTATACAACTAACTAACACTGCAATTAATTTTTTTTCCGTAAATTTGTGATTAATTGTTTTAGTAGTTTAGGAAAGTAGCGATATCTTCGAAACATGTATAGATCTGGGAGAATCGCTCAAGTCCTCCCGAACCACGTGAAACGTGTAACCGACCATATTTCCTTTGTGAAAAGTAAATTTTGTTTGACAAATTCTGACGGACACCTAGCAGTTTACAGCAAAGTAGTGGATGCAAACCTTCGTTCATTAAAAACTACAGCTTTGTGCTCAGGGCAAGTGCTGGATAACCTTATCCCACGTTATGAAGATTTCTCCAGGCGACACATCGGGCCAACGTCTGCAGACATAAAGTCAATGCTCGAGCTTGTTGGGGTCAAGGTAATTTATTCTTGTATGATAATGATGGCAGTTCATCAACCCGTCTTCAATTATATCTTGTTTTTCTTTTCAACTTGTTTATAAAATACATTAAACACATTTTAAAAAAAATGTATTAACAACAAAACGCTTTAGAACTATACAAATGTTATTTTTAATGAATTTGTGTGGCTTTACAAATAATATATCATATATGTATTGTAAGTAGCATTTCTAAAGTAGTTTAAATTATATTAGATAGAAACAGTTGAATGTAGGGCCTTATACTTTCTTAAAGATATTATTCTTCTCTTCCCAGAGAAAACGAGCTCTTGAACCTATTGGCCTATTGGCTCAATTCCCAGTAAATCATATAGTCTAGTTTTCAAGGAACACAGCAGGCTTTTGCCATGTGCGCATTGTTTTCAATCTTGTTAGTGCTCTCATCTTGATATAGATAGCTCTTAACTTGTTAGTTATAAATAATTTTGCAACATTTTTCAAATGAGTTTTGTTTTCAAATGATTTTAATAAGTTGTTTTAAAGCCCCCGTAGTACAGATGGTGAGGTCAAAGCCTGGTGGCTCTATCATCTGTCTACTTATGATGTATCACGCTTATATCATAGGGAAAGGGGGGTGAGCAAGGAAGAAAGGGTGTTGTTGTTTGTCTTCATTTGTGTACATTTTCTGTTATGTAACATCAATATGACCTTTATTATCAATCTATGCCTTGAGGTGTTGCTTAAGCACATTCATAATTCTGTGGATATTGTTCTTGATATTTAGGTTCGTTTGGTAAGTAGTAGACTCATTTTTCTAATTCTTGTTATATATTCCAATTATTTAATTCGTTGCCAGTATATTGTCTTGCACAGTGTAACTTCACATTTATTGTGATTTCTTAGTTTCTTGCTCTGTCTCTGCGCGCTTTTCTCAAGCATCTCATTTATTCCTACATGCTATCTAGTATCTAAACTATATATTAGTTCCTGTTCCTTAGTCTGGGTCCATGCTTGACACGGGTGTTGGTATGAATAATATTAATTTGTTTAAATTACACACTCATTTATTACAGTCTGTGTGTGTATGTATTATATACATTAATGAAGCTAGCACTTAGGCATTATTATTACAAGTCAGCCACTGTTCTGAAATTTCCATAGCAGAATGGAGATCACGACAAATAACGGAAAGACGTGGTGATGATGTGGCGTGTATTTGCTGATGTGTGCTCCACAGGGAACTGCTATGAGTATGATGATGGTTTATATATATTATACATAATTTGCCGTTGGGACTAAATAATAATTAAAGTTATGTATGCCAATGTTATTCTCATTACTTCGACGTTCATCTTGAAAAGTACGTTGTCTCATAGTTTACGGCGAGTCTGCGCCTTTCTGTTCAGCACATCCGATTTCAGCTGGCTTTTTTGGTACCGGCTTTGCGATCCCTATACCTTTGCCAGACTGCACTAACTGTGCAGCTTGTTTCCAGGTCCCACTTGGAGGCGGAATAGGGTCTTGATCAGCTGTGGTTCGCTAATCAACCAAGAGTCGCTGTCTGCTGCATCTTGATCCCACCAATGAGCCGCTGTCAGCTCATTCACTTCTACATCTTCGGCCCCGTTCTCATTACTTCTTCGTTCGTTCTCAATCTCCCACTACCAAACCCTGAAAGAGTAAGTAGCAGAATGTAGTCCAGAGAACGGAATGCGCTGTGTTGTAGTTTACAGCTTGGCTGCGATATTTGCACCTTTCGGTCTAACACATCCGACTTCAGCAAGCATTTTTTGAGTACCGGGTTAGCATTCTCTCTTCGATCCCTTCTCCTTAGCCAGTCTGCCCTGCTGCAGCCTGTTATCCAGGATCACCGCGTGGAGGTGTAGAAGGGTCTTGGCAGCTATGGTTCGCTGGCCCTGACGCTACCAGTCAGCTATGGGTCGATGACCACTGCAGCTCATGCACTGCTCATCATCTTGATCCCCATTCTCATTACGAGTGGAACCCCAATAAAATGCAGACTCCTTCCTGTCTATAAAGGGAGTATATTGTGCACTCATCGTTGTGCTATACCGACATATCTGAAGAGCTCGTTATTTGACCGGGCCTCTAGGATCATAACTATATAATGAGTATGTTTACTATATGGCAGTTTTTAAAACCTAATGCTTAGATCCTAAAGAGCAACACACAAACATGTCCTTCACTGCAACCTTCAAGCATGTCGTAAAAGGCAGCTTCATGGGGTTTTGCATGGGAATAACAAACTGCACCATAGATAGACACATCAGTACTTTAGTGCAGGCTTCCTTAAGGGACATTCTGCATTTGTGACCAACATTTTGGTTTGATTAAAGGTTTGCTAATGGTGAAGGCACGGGCCTCACCAACCCAGACTGTAGTCCTTTGAACAATATCAGGACGTATTGGCCAGTGTGTGTATCTGTTTGTAATGTCGATGTGTTGGCCAGTGTATCAATGCGTGTGTGCATCTGTTTGTAATGTGGATGTATTGGCCAGAGTATTAATGCGTGTGTGTATCTGTTTGTAATGTGGACGTATTGGCCAGTGTATCAATGCGTGTGTGCATCTGATTGTAATGTGGATGTATTGACCAGTGTATCAATGCGTGTGTGCATCTGTTTGTAATGTAGACGTATTGGCCAGTGTATCAATGCGTGTGTGCATCTGTTCCATGTGTGTGCATGTGTTCCACTGCGTCAATTTTGGAGTACAGTAGTTTTGCCAATCGTTTCTGTATGTGAAGAGGTGGTCATACCAATGACAATCCCTGACATGTCCAAACTGGACACGAAGTTGTAATTGTAAACTAAGCTCGCGCTCGATCCCCCACACCGCGCTGGTATAACAAACATAACAGAATGGACAAATCTCAAACCAGTGAAGGCAGCGGCTGCTGACAATGGGAGGTGTATTCTTGTGTCTCTTAACGACCTCACCCTAACAGGCTGACCTGACCTTAGTGTCCGGACCAATAAAAACCTAATCTTCAAATTCAACAAATAGACGCCAGGCGACATTGACCTGCCCATATCTACTGCAGTTTTTTTTATGGCTTAAAGTTTCCACATGATGATGTAGCCAGCGCCGTTCATAACCTCCCTTAGTTGCTGCTTGCGACAAGCCGGGCAGGTTACATTGTTACTATTTGCTGCCATTTCGGGCACACGCAGTCCTTGAGCGAAATAATGTCATCATCTTCTACCTACTTGTGTCGTTAAACGTCGTGGTGAAGTGTAGTGTTTCTTCAGTGTCTATCCATCTTTTTCTTGGTCTACCTCTTGCTCCCATAATGTATGGTAATTGTAGATCCGGGCGGCTAGTAACTTTTGTTGCATTCTTGTCAGATGTGAGCCAGTAAATATGCGTATGGCCGTTTATTTGCACCATATTAACTCAAGATCTCAACTAACGTTAGCAACACAATAACACAGAATATCGATGCGGATCACATAGGCTGCAAGGAAGACTAATGATACAGTAGTTGAAGAGACGCACAGATAACTCAATTCCAAGGATCAGAACAAGGCAGTCACCCTTTTTCGTGCATTTGGGAGAAGAGACCGCTTGAAGCACGCTGTGACGAGAAAAATATCAGGACAGAGAGACGTTGGACAGCCCAAGAGATGGGCACTGGTGACAATCAACAACAGTTGGTAAATGACACAAATGACACGGGCGATAAAGGTACATGGTCGCCAACCGACATGACACCTGATGATATTGACACAATAACACTAATTTGTCAGACATGTCGTTAGCGACAACTAACGAAAATTGGGCGTGGGGCTTGTTACTCCCATCCTGTAAAAACTCTTAAGCCACAGAAAACGTCAACGCTTGATGACTGCATGCATTTAATTGAAGACTTATGCTTCACAGGAAGCTGAGCGGTTTTTATTGATTAACACCATATTAGCGTATAGGTTCATATTTGCATATCAACGCGTCTCTTGCGTTTACCGTTTCTACGTTTAACGTCTGTTTCCTGTGAACTACGTTCGTCATCTGTGATGATATCCTCTACCTGTAACCCACACCGAGATAAACCACTAACTAATTTACCCAACTAGTTCTGGCCAGCTCAGGCCAGTGACGAATGGCACAGATAGTACCAACGGACTTCTAAATTGAAGAAAACATCGTCTTGCTGTGCATGCGAATAAAGTCATAGTACAAATTGGTCATCGTCATTATCGCGTAAACATATAGGTCAGTGGCCACTTCAATGTAATATTTAAATGTTTGTCACTTTTATAACGGCGAACGTTGGCTTATCTTTGACCTGTCAGTCATCTCTGACAGGTTATATTGTTATCAGTTACCTTATTTTCGGTTGTCCTAACTCCGCTATCTGGGATGAAGTGTTAGTAACTAACTGCTTTATTGTACTAGTCCTCGGCACTCTATCAGGACATAAAAAAACAGATTTAAGTATGGCTCAGCTAACGTACTTGGACAGAAACAAAAGGAAGTCCACTTTCGCCAGGGACAAAGAGCAAGCGAAGACACCTAAAAGTAAAGTAACCCATAGCATTACTTTAGTTCCCTTAATTGTGCAACGACATAGGCTCACAACGACATAGGCTCACAACGATCTACTCAATAACATGGGCTCACAACGATCTACTCAATAACATGGGCTCACAACGATTACTCAACGACCTAATCAACGACATAGGCTCACAGCGACCTACTCAACGACATATGCTCACAGCGACCTACTCAACGACATATGCTCACAGCGACCTAATCAACGACCTACGCTCACAACGACCTACTCTCACAACGACATAGGCTCACAGCGACCTACTCAACGACATAGGCTCACAATGACCTACTCAACGACATAGGCTCACAACGACCTACTCAACGCACTTTGCTCACCACGACCTACTCAACGCACTTGGCTCAGAACAGGCGTCCTTAGCCCCCTACGGCGATCAAAGACATTGTGGAAAGAAACTAACACACGCGTGTGTGTTTTTTGTTGTCTAAATATCGTGTCATGTTTTAGGTAAACATGCGGGATCCAGATGTTGAGTCGTGAATGAGCTGCAGAGGTCAGCGACCCAACCTTATCAGCGAACCAGAGCTGCCAAGACCCTTATACGCGCGGTGATCCCTAGCGCCCACTTTTATAATTTTCGGTAACAATTTGTTTACCGCCAGCTAAGATCTAAATGGAAGAAAATGTCGCGATCGCCCAGTGTGTTTTTTTTGGAGATTTTTATCATCACGTGGCGTGCCGTTTGTAGAACATCGCTCACATCACATCCCGCTTGAAAGAAACTCGATCTCTCGACAAATCTCCAGAGTCATGCCCAAGCACTCTTTTATATCTTGGTACCGTCTGTCTTTGTTTGGCTCCATACTTCCATTACCGTCCACTCAAGACCGTTGTGTCTTTGATGTGGCCAAAGTATTTCAACTTTCTGTTCATTATGGAATTTATGAACCAGTTCTCCTCTATGCGAAACTCTTGTCAAAAGTCTACATTCTTTTTTTTGGTCTACGGTATTCCGAGGACCTTTCTATAACATTTCGAGTAGAAGGACTCGAGGTTTGAGTAACTGTCCACGTTTTACAGCCGTATACTGTCGCGAGAAAAAGTTTCTCAAAATTTGCACTTTTGTTAGTTGGTATTCAACGATAGTTTCCTCAGGTTATGTTTTTAATACAGCTTGTAATTATTCTGCTACCGCCCACGTGAAAGCTAAAATCGCCCACTGGTCGACAGCAGCGCCCAGGTTGAAGAGCTCTACTTTAAACGATCAATCACACAACCACAATACACACACACACACACACCCCCCCCCCCCCCCCCAAAATTATGTCAAGCAAAAAGGAGACAAGATGTGAATGCGGTGGCGGTTCTGTTTACTAATCGCCAATTTCTCAATAAAATCTATTGTCCCCACCCCCCCACCCCCCCCCCCCCCCACTTGCAAACAGCTTGAAACAATAGGAGAAGAACAAACAAATAAGTTTTTGTAAGGAACCATGTTTTGAGAGCGATACCCTATAGATAGATAGACTTTGCGGTAATTTAACTCAAGTTATTTCGGTTGCTATTTTTGGATGACAAAGAACTATGGCGTGACCTCGTATTTCTCGCGTGGCACGGAAGTGACCATAAATTGAACTTTGCCCTGTCCGAGCGCGCGACTTAGACAATGCATTCACATTACTTGGATACAATCTCAAGAGTGTGGTATTGATCATGCTTCATTCCATGCGGCCACAAGCGTGGTAGCATAACTTGCAACAATGTCAACTAGTCACATTCTGTGGCCTTCCTAAAGCAGTTTTTAAGATTTTTGTTGTTTAATGCCCACAGTGGGCGTGGGTAGATTTACCCATTTTGTGCGCCATGAAAAGAGCGTTAAAGCGGCAGGTTGTAGTAGCTTTCCTCACATCCCGAGCGTGTTGATGAAGGTGGACCGTGGTCCTTTATGCGGTTGTGATGTGCTTGACTTCATCTGCTTGACGCTCACTATTGTAGGGTTCACTTCGATCCACACCTCGTCAGCCAGACTGTCTTGAAAAAGCTGTTTGCAGGGAACAATACATGGAAGAGATATAGTGGTCTTGGTCAGAATATTGTGCCTGAACAGACGTCCTGGTCAGTATGTTGTCTGACCGGACTAGCGTATCAGTCCCCCGCCTACAATATGTAGATTTACCCTTTTATGCACCCTGAAAAAAGAATGTTTATTGGCGATGTGTTGTAGCTTTACTGACATCCCGAGCGTGTTAATGAAGGTGGACCGTGGTCCTCCAGGCGATTGTGCTATCCTTGGCTACATCTGCGTGTCGTTCACTACTACGGCGATCACGTCGATCCCTTCAACTTTGTAAATCCAGAGTGCCATAAAATAGCCCGTTTCCAGGAAGAGCTACGAATAAGCCAAGGTGAGGGTCTTGGCTATTATATTTTGCCTGATCAGACGTTAGTCTTCCTTCCCAGTTTTTGAGATAAAGATGGTTTCCGCCGCAAGTCACGCATCGTTAGCTACGCTATTATTAGCAACCACTGCAACATGGATGGGGATACTGGTCTTAAACCCCACACCACGCCCGCTCACATCAATATTTAATGTTGTTTGTTTTTTTGCGTTCGCAAAACCTTAATTTTCTCCAATGCTGCCTTTAGTTCTTCCATTGTGATGATATTATCGTTCCCCTCCATGGCTTTCTCCTCTGAGATTTGGGATGCCACCTCCGAGAGGTGATTTTCCTCCACTCCAATGAGATCTGAGAAATATCTTTTCATCTGTTCATTGCCTCTTCTGTGGCGGTCAACAATGCACCTTGTTTATCTCGAACAAATTCCAGGGGCATTTCGTTATGGTCCTAAATAATAGCTTCTGTTAATCTCCAGCATTATTTCACTGTCTCTCTCCAAATGCCTCCCAGGATTTCTGTTTGGTCTTGAGCAGTTTTCTTTGCTTCTGTTCTTAAATTTACATATTCTTAATTTTTCTTTGTTTGTTCCTCTGTTTTCCGATCCTCTGTGTAGTGTTTTCATGCCTTTTTCATTTCTCGTATTATTCTTTGCTCTTATTATTCTTTTCACTTCTTCTGTCCACCACGGTGTACTATTTCTCTTCCACACTTCTCTGATTTGTCTGAAAGTCTCTACTGCAGCCTCTTTGAGGATGTCTTTTGAATTTTACCCAGAAAGTTTCCATATCTTCAGATTCCTCTATCCCTGCTATTGCTGTTATGAGCCCTTGGTATATCCTCTTAACATTATGTTCTCTTAGTTTGTAAGTCTTCATTCTATTTTCTCCTTGTGTTATTAGGTTTCTTGCTTGTCAATGGGTGCTACCTGGCTGCTATTACTTTTTCGATTACTCTCATTATTTTAACTAGGTAGTGGTCGCTTCCTATCTCTGGTCCTCTAAACACCCTAGCATCCTTCACATACTTGAAATCAATTTTCTTCACTATAGCATAGTCAATGATGGATTTTTCATTTCGTATCGGCTCGCATCTTGTGTAGGTGTGGGTACATCTTCTTCTTCTTCGTACGCTGTCAGACGTCAACTTGAATTTGTTCGAAGAAAGCAGCTGTCATCCTGAGGCTGTCGACACTGCCATAGAGCTTGTCTAGTGTTGCCACTGGTGATGGCCACATGTGCTTTCTCTGGTCCTCGTATGTCGGGCAGATGTTCAGCGGTCATTTTCCCTGTGCCACAGGGGCATTCGTCAGTGCCACCTATCTTCAGTTTATTGAATAGATGGTACCTCAGTCTGTTGAGGCCTGTGCGGAGTCTGAAGACCACGACCTGCTCTCGTCTGTTCAGCTGGTAGTAGGCATCGTTTTTTTTTGTGTAGCCAGAATGTTCGGTTTCCCATTTGGTCATGTATCTAGCGCTAATAAGCCGTTTGGACTCTTCGTAGGTCACACTAGTATCTGGTTGTGGTAGTCTTGCACCTTCTTTTGCCAGTCTGTCTGCCTCCTCGTTGCCTTGGATGTTACAGTGGGATGAAACCCACTGTACCACTACCCTTTTTGGTGCGGACTGCTGGCATAGTTGACAGAGTACTGCTCTTAAATCATTAAGTTCAGTATTTTTCTGGCTTTTTAGTGCTGTAGCCACGGCCAGGGCATCTGTAAACAGGACTATCTGGCGTTCATTGCTTTCGCCTGTCAGCATTGCTTCTACTGCAGCCTTCAATGCCTCTGCCTCGACTGTGAAATTGCTTGAGAATTTTCCAGTTGCCACTGACAATGTTATTTTTCTACCATTTGTTAGGTTCAGGAATACCCCTGCCCCTCTATTCTGTGTTGTGTTTGTTACAGAGCCGTCGGTGTATGCATGGGTCCAGTCCATGCTTGGGTAGTTTTCCGCTATGTACCTCAGGGTTATCTCTCCTTTCTTGTTCAGTCTGGCTGTTCTTGTTTAAAAGTGTTGGTATGGGTACGATTGTGTCGAAATCTTGTGATTGCAATAACAAGGTTTTGTTCCCTGCAAAATCTCAGCAGTAGTTTTCCATTGTCATTTAGGACATCTTCTTCATACCTACCGATCACTCCATCCCATCTAGAATAGTCGTTTCCAACTCGAGCATTGAAGTCTCCAAGGAGTAGTATTTCATTTTGGCAATCGTCAAAGGTCCTTTGAAGGAGCTCATAAAATTCATCTTTTATGTCAGTGCTCTCATCTTCGCTTGGTGCATACAAAGGGACAATGTACATTTTACTATCTCCCTCTTGTCGGCTTAGCATCACCAGTCGCTCTGAAATGAATTTCCATTCTTTTAATGTTTTATTTTGGTTGCTGTTCACTGTACCACCCACCCCTGCTCTGTCTCTATCAGTCATAGTATTGCCACTGTAGAGTAGCATGTTGCCGCCATGGTCCAGAACGCCCTGTCCCTTTTTCTTTGTTTGTGTTACCGTCAGGATTGCCAATTTTGCTCCCTTCATCTCCTCTATTAATTCATTTTCTTTCCCGTTTATACTTCAACATTCCATGTTCCATAAATCATAGTCCTTATTTCTCTCCTGTTCGTCGCCGTTGAGATCAGTCCGGTTTTCTCTATGGCTTGTCTTGTAATCATTGAAACAGGTGATTAGCCTGTTGTATCTTTGCATGATGGAGGGCCTGCCTTCTTACAGCCTCCACTGCTGCTTATTTCATATTCTCATCTAACCTCTAAATTAGGAGGCCTTTCAGCAATCCTCAACAGTGCTGACGCGCCTGGTACGAGGTAGGTTCCTTCTCCAGGGTCAACAACATCACCACGTAAAACCATTGCTGTTAACTGCCACTACAAATACTCGAATACAGAATTTACGTAAAGGGGTCAGAGGTTCCTCTGTGCAATAAAACGTAACAAAATAATAGGCTAATCAGAAAGCTGAAATTCAGGTTTTGTAACGAGATGCTTAGTCAACTATACTGTGTTTGGGTAGGTGTTTGTCCCTGTCAACTGTACTGTGTTTGGGTAGGTGTTTGTCCCTGTCAACTGTACTGTGTTTGGGTAGGTGTTTGTCCCTGTCAACTGTACTGTGTTTGGGTAGGTGTTTGTCCCTGTCAACTGTACTGTGTTTGGGTAGGTGTTTGTCCCTGTCAACTGTACTGTGTTTGGGTAGGTGTTTGTCACTTGACTGCGCATGGGGGGCCTGGTGTTGTTAAGCAGACCCTGTTAGTTGCCCTGGAACAATCCCGCTGCTAGTCGAGCAGTTGATCTTTTATTGTCATAGGCGTATGTTGCGCATGCTTTATGCGCTATAATTTAAAGATCATTCCCAGTTCCACTCCAAGCTAGGACAGCATTTGAGACGTTGCCAGTTCAGTTCAAGTGATAGCTCTACATCTAAAGTCGGCTGCAATGGATCTTCAACGACCTCTGTCTCTTGTTTTGATGGGGAAATCTGCAAGCCCCGTGTCCATCTTTTGGTGTTAACCTCTGGTACGGTAAGGAAGATTGACGCCTGGTCAGGCATAACATACTGATCCGACATGTTAGTCAGGGTCAGGCATAACATACTGATCCGACATGTTAGTCAGGGTCAGGCACAACATACTGATCCGACATGTTAGTCAGGATCAGGCACTACATACTGATCCGACATGTTAGTCAGGGTCAGGCACAACATACTGATCCGACATGTTAGTCAGGGTCAGGCAAAGTATACTGGCAAGACCCTCACCTCGACTTGCACGCAGCCCTTCCTGGAAACGGGCTGTTTATCACGACAGCCTGAAAAACAAGGTGAGGTATCTACGTGACCTCCGTAGTAGTGAGCGACACGCAGATGAAGTCAATCATAGCACAACCGCATGAAGGACCCATGTCCACCTTCATCAGCACGCTCGAGATATGAGGAAAGCTACAACAACCCGCCACTTAACGTAGTTCTTGAGGCGCACGAAAGAGTAATCCTACTCATTGTGGACATACAACAACCACCACCACTGGCACGTGTGCCATCAACATTTTCTTTCAGTATTATGTTCAGCAAGGTATATCTTTTGATGTTAACAAAAATATCGTAACTCGTAAACTAATTCTTAGTTCGACCCGTTCTTGGTCAAGAGGTGGTCATCCTTGAGCGGGTCCCAACTCAGGACCCAGTCGTTTCTGTCGCGGGCGCGTGCCGTCCAGTGTGATAGTAGTCTGTCTGTTGTGGGATCGCGAATGTTGTATTTCTCTAGTGAATCGCGCCAGCGAGTTGGGGGGCCGTCCCCGAGGTCTCTTTTGTTGGCGCCAGTACCACATGGTGGTTATATTACTCCATCTTTCAACTTGTTTTCTGGATATATGACCAGCCCAACGGTGTTTCGAATGGCTGACGTACTGTAGGACATCCTTTATGTGTGACATTCTCCGGATGTCGCCATTGTGTAGTTCGCTCTGCCGCTGTTGTCTGCGAGTTATGCCCACGATGCGCCTTTAAAGATGTGTGTGTGCTATTCTCAGTTGGTTCTCTGCTGCTTTGGTTAGAGATCACGCTTCGCTACCATAGCAGAGCGCTGGCAGGACTACCGAGTCGAAGATGTCCGCATGTAGTCTGGTGGCCTTTGTGGCGCCTGTTGCTGTCATGATGGAGTTGAAGGCTGCCCAGCCCGCCCGTTTCAGTCTGGGGACCTCAGGTTTTATGTTGTTCTCCATGTTGGTAACTAATTTCCATCATCATTTCTCTTAACGCCTCTAACTTCGCCAAGACTTCCTATTAAAAAAACCAATTTTTTTATAACAAAAACAATGCAAAATAAACAATACACTGAGCCAGATACTTCTTCGGCGTTCTTTGCGAAAGGATGTTGAGACGTAGTTTACGAAGCCGTGATATCTGCGCATGTCGTCCTGCCACATCCGGTTTTACCTGGAACCAGATACAACTTGCGCTAGTTTAAAATACTGTTTGTTTTTCACCTAAGGGGGTATGGTAGTCCCGTACTTTTTGTAACGCAATTTAATTAAGATAGGAAACCATAAAGGTGACAGAAGGGAGACGAGGTGAGTACAAGAGCACTAACGTATTAAGGCTATCAGCTGTTTGGCGTTGTCAACGTGTCTTGTAGCTGGGTGAGAGCACAGACAGGGAAATCGGTCAGATTGTTTTGATTGTTTATACCTGGCAGAGCCGTTGTCTCATTGAGAATCGCTTTGAAGACGGATGAGGTTCGTGTCCCGATGGCTGCGTGGATGAAACGATGGTACCTCTCCGGTACCTATTCAGAAAATAGAAACAGTAGGTGGGTGGGTAAGAGAAGGCGTGTGAGGAGGAGGGCGGGGGGCAGATCTTATAAACAGTTAAATCCTTGCATATGATGAAAGCCAGCATTAAGACATTAACAATAGAAGACTGACTTCTTATGAAAGTTAGTATAGGACATACACCAACTGGTATCAGATGAAAACCCTTATAAGACAATAATAGGAGACTGACATCTGATTGAAATCTGTATTGGACAATAGTATAAAGATGCATGACGAAAACCCTTATAGGCCTTGACGACTTACAACATCTGATGAAAGCCCTTATAGGACTTATTAGCAATTGAAGATTTACACCCGATGAAACCCTTATAGGACTTACTAATAATTGAAGACATGCATCTAATGATAACCCTTATAGGACTTTTGAAGAACATTTGAAGACTTACTTCTGATCTTCATTGCCAGGACCTGGAAGAACTAACAAAGTCATCAGTTCCTGCAGATATATTGCTTCACAGGGATTTAGCTTTGGATGAGCCGATTGGTAAGTGTTATCATTATGTGTCATTCGGACTGTCGTAAGTGATTTGGATCTCTAACACTTCATGCCCATGGCATGATTCGTCTTAACAAATGCAGCATCATCAGCTTATCCTTTTGTCATTCTAGTAGGAGCATGGGACTAGCCCTGCAGCTGACCTCCCTGGAGGAGTTGTTGCTAATGCCACTCGTACTTGAGTTAGGTACTCTTGACTGCTTTCTTTGGTGGCGGGTTACAGTGGCTCTCCTCACATCCCGAGGCATACTTTAGAAGGGGCATTGAGGTTCTCCTGGTTACATTTTAAAAAAAATATCTTTTGTTCGTACGCCTCATTTCTCTTTTCCTCAAGGCGATGCGCGTTGCACTATATTTTTATTTTTGCGCCTGTCAGCCAAGTGCATTCAACTTCAGCATGCATTTTATGTATGGGTCTGATTCCCTGGAGTAAAGGCTGGTGCTGTGATTGGGGAGCGAGCCCAACACCTTTGGGTTGTGAACTGTGTTACTAGCCCACGTTGCCCCTTCCCCTGGTTATAGTGCAATGTGAGGCTCCCCAGTAAAGCTTGCCATTATCGGGATCCCAGTGCTGAACCCCACCTCATTAGCCTGACTGCCATGAATATCCTGTTTTTCTGGAGAACTACTTGGAAGTGAGGTGATATCTTGATTAGAATGTTTCGCCTGACAGGACGTGAGTCTCCTCTCCCCAGGAAGACTGTCACATCATTAATGAAATGGTAATATCTGTAACACTTTGTGTTACATGATGAGGCTGCCAGTCTCATGCATAACCCTACTTTGTCACATTTTACATATTAGAGCACGACAAGTAGTACCCGGTATGAAAAGAATGGAACCTCTGTCACCTTCCAAGCATGTTATAAAAATATGACTAAAGTAAAGAGGGTTGGCAATCTCATCATGTAAAAAGACAAACATTGCCATTATAATTAGCCACTGCAAAAGCTTAGTTACAGGCTTCCTGTAAGTAGTTCCTTTTCAGTCATGTCTGACTATAGGTTGATGAGATCTTGGATTTGCGTTTTAGTTTGTTTTCTTTGTGGTGATGTCATTTCACTTCTGTGTTGCATCAGTTTATTTTCGCTCAGCCTGAAGTGGATCTTCAGGTTGCATCTCTCCATTTGGATCGGTCTGCAGCTATGTCTTCCCAAGATATCGGATCCGTATCCAGAGCCTTCATATCCCACTTACATGCGTCTTTGAACCTCAGCTGTGGCTGGCCAACTGTTCTTTTACCACACGCCAGCTGTCCATAGAGAATTTTTTTTTGGTGGTCTGACAGTCTTCCATGTGACGAATATGACCAAGTCTTCGTTGTCGAAGGAGGGTGTACATAGTTTAAAGATGCAAGAATGCATCTCTGCATTTGTCACCCTGTCTCTCGATGAGACGCCAAGGATGGGTCTCAGGCGCTGTACATGAAAGGTGGTGGGCCTTTGCTCTTGTTTGGCATAGGTTGTCTACATTTTGCTTCCATATAACAGAACAAGCGGCCTTTGAAACCTAAGCATCACATTGGGGCCAAAAGGTGAATGATTGCAAATGCTTGGAAACATGCTTTTTTTAAAAATGGGCCAACTGCAGCTGTAGATATAAATAATGAATATTAGGGTGATCTGTTCTTTTTCCTCATGTAACGGTCACCTTTAGCAATTGCAAGCCCTCTTGATAAATGCAATATTAGCCCCTTAGCATTTGAAATAATGAATATACATTTGTAGTTTCTTTTACTGCGCTCTCTGAGAATGTCAGTTTTTTATTGGGTTCATCTTTTATTGGGAGCCGAGGTAGCGCAGTGGTTAGTGCACTGGCTTCCAAGATGAATTACCGGGGTTTGGTCCCCAATTGGTGTGGGATTTTTCTGATCACAAAACGGCACCTGGAGTCGATCCAGCCTACAAAATTGGGTACAAGAATAATCTGGAATAGTAAAGGCGGCAGGCGTGATGTTGACCACATTACCACTAGTGTACTGTTGACCAAGAATAATATGGGCCTAACACCAATATTTCAGGTATGTTAACGGGATCTTTTTCTCTACCTGATCTAAGAACCAACCTTGTTGCTAGTGCCGTTTAGAAATTATTTTTATGTTTTCCATGTCAAAATCTTAAACTGTCCAACAGCATCTCTTATTCCCGCATTCGTTTTGCTTTTCTGGAAAAAATATATTTTACTTTTCTGGATAAAAAGCTGTTTTACTTGTCAATGGCTAACATATGCTAACTAACATTTCAGCCTTTTCCTTCGTGACCTCTTTTCACTCCAGCCAGAGCATAGGGCCACAACTATAGTTGACTTCCTTTAGAAAGGCTGCACCAAACCACCCTGAGTGTTTTTGCAGTGGTTGTTTCTGTAGCAATTTGTTTTACATGAGATCACTAGTCTTGTGCACAACTTTCTTTAGTCTTCTCTAATGACAGTCATTGATTTCATACAGGTTTATAAGATAATCAGGGAAATTGAGATGCTAATCCAGTCAGGCACAACTGACCAGAACGTTGCGCCAGGCTCCGGCACAATACACTGATCAAGACCACTATCTCTCTTCCATGCAGTGTTCCCTGGAAACAGGCTGTTTTCAGCCTGGATAATTAAATCCGGATCGATGTGATTCCTGTAGTAGAGAGCCCCACGCAGATGAAGCCAAGCATAGCACAACCTCCTGAAGAACCACCGCCCACTTTCGTCAGCATGCTCGGGTTGTGAGGAAAGCTACTAAAACCTGCCACTTAACGTACTTTTTAGGGTGCACAAAAGGGAAAACTTACTCATTGTGCGCATTAAACAACACAAGATAATCAAGGGATAGGATAAATTGAGGTTATAACAAGTTTTTTTAAGTATAGCTGGCTACAAGAACAAGAGGCCACAGCTACAAAAAATAGGAAGATCCAGATTAGATATTAGGAAATATTTTTGTAGTCAGAGAGTTGTGAATGCTTGGAATGCATTGCCATAGGAAATAATGAGGCCAGGGAATTGTACAGCTGAATTGTATTACATATTCATTATATCATGTCCTCTCAAGATGAATTAGTCTTCAGCCTATTTAACACATCTGCCAATTTTATTATGTATTTGGCCATTCATCATCTTTTATTGTTCTTTTGTAAAATGGCATTTTGACATTTCAAGTTTTTCAATCATAAATTTTCTTCCAGGTGAAATTGATCTGATTGCTCGTCTCAGAAAGATCGCAGATGAGAACCAAGTATGGAGGAGTTACATTGGACTGGGATACTATGGCACACATACACCTACTACCATCCTAAGAAACATCTTCGAAAACCCAGGATGGTAATATTGAAGAATGAATTGATTGAATGTAATTTTTCTCAGTAATCTACATTGCCACCCGCGTGGGTTCCAAGCAACAAAAAAATAGGTTCATTGAAGCATTCCTAATAATAAAGTTCCATAGCAGACACTGCTGTCAGGGACGAAGTGTTAGACTTCTATGTACAAAGTCACAGCTTGTATGACGTGGGATGGCCAGTTTCATTCCTCACTGTCTTTCCTGCCCTAACCATAGTTTGCAAATGAACAACATTTGCAGCTGGGTTGACTGGAGCATGCTGGTAGCGGGAATTAAATCCCACACCTTTCCCATGAAAAGCGAGTGCTATACCATTACACTCTTCAGATGGACAGCAATCGCAAATAACAAAAGAAGTAGTTCTTTGTCCTTAAAATGGCCACTGTGGATTATTCCTAGAATGTAATAAAATATGGCTAAAGAGGGTTGTGCATGCAGCTAGTAACTTCATCACGCAAAACAAATTGTTCCAAAGTTCTTTGGAATGGGCTACCTGTCAGGGGCCTTGCACTGCACTTCATCAAGGAGGGCACAGCTACAACTTTAGTAAATAGTAAGAAGATCCACTGCAAACTTGCCACCAGAGACTTATAACAGACTTTATAAAGAGTTAAAAGAAGCAAAGACATCAAACCATCCATACTGAAAGCATACTATAGCAACCTGTTTGGATCATTGCCTTTCCAGACTTCCTGCCCTCAGAAATTCGTCATGCTATAGAGTCAATACCATCTGAAAAATTGCCTGGGGAAGATGACATCACTGCAGAGGTCATCCAGGCTTGCGGTCTACTCCTTAACTAAACCATAGCCCAATGTTTTACACGTTATCTTCATTCGGGAGAAACACCTGCCGCCTGGAACAACTTGACAACAGTCTTGCAAGAAGGGAAACAAAGAGGTTCTTGGAATATATCGCCCAATTACTCTCCTCCCGGTCACTTGCAAGCTGTTTACAAAATGGATCCTTGCCAGAGTTTGCACCACTCTCGAAGAATTGCAACCAGTCGAACAGGCAGGCTTTCGGCATTCGTACAGCACAATGGACCATATTTCAACCTGCTGCCGCCTTATTGAGGCAGCCCGACAGTTCCAGACAACCTTGATATTTACCTTCATCGACTATAAAAAGACTTGATTTGGTAGAACCACATTATATCTGGCGTTCACTGTTGGAACAAGGTGTTGATCCTAGTTATATCAGAATTCTTGTCAACAGTTCTACGAACTGCACTACCACATTTCGTCCCTTCCAACGTGCAATTGTGGTACAAATTCAAAAGGGGATCGACCAGGAACAGCCTATCTCACTGAATCTCTTCTCCGTATGTCTGGAATCAGTACTTAGCCGATTCAACTGGGACACCTTTGGCATCCTTATTGACGACAGACACCTCAATCTTCTCTGATTTGCTGATGACAGTGCTCATCACAGAGTCAGCAGCAGAAGCCAACCAAATGATGTAGCTACTCGATGGAGAGGGCAAGAAAGCAGGTCTGGAAATGAATGTCTCGAAGACCAATGTGTTGTGCAAACGCTTTGCCACTTCCGATCCTGTCTTCCTTGGTGATGTACGATTAGAGGATGTCAACAAGTACTTCTATCTTGGGCTTCTTCTCAATATGGAGAATAACCTGAACTGACAAGATCTCGCTGCGAGGGTTGTCCAGCCTTCTCGTCTTTTAACATGGTCCTGGGCGATTGCCATGACCAGGTCCTATGAGCCTCCCTTTTCAATTCCACTGTACTCCCTGCGATGTGCTACGGTGCTGAGACATGGACACTAACAAAATTACTAGAGGATAAATTGAGAGTGACCCAGGCTTCCCTTAAGAGATGCTTGATCATAATCACTCTCCAAAACCAACGTATGCAAGGTCTTCACAATTCTGACATAAGACGATTGTCCCTGGTGAAGGATGCGGTAATCCATGCAGACAAGGCAAAACATAGATGGGCAGATCGCATGTTAAGATGAAAAGATGGTCGATAGAGCACAGCGACAGCAGTCTGGTACCCCTGGAACATCCGAGATGCCTCTAGAGGAGCACTTACCATGCACTGGACTTCCATGGTCCAAGTCGGGGTCCTATGGAGACGAAGTTGGAACTGCAGCTATGCTGAGGAACGGCTCATCAAGATTAAGAAATGACAAACTTAGCACAGATGGGCAGACAAAAATCTTCAGAATCAAAACAGGACAGTGCAGACTCAAAGCCCACCTCCACAGAATGTAGCTTAAATGTAATTGCGGAGCATCCAGGGAAACACCAGAACATATCCTGCAGGACTGCCCCACTTATGCAGACCAAAGAGAGACGGTCTAGCCTGGGGTAGCGACCGTGCTCAAAAAGCTGAAGACCTAAAATGCACTCATTCTTGAACCTCACGGGCCTAGAAGCATAGCATCAGTTGATTAGAAAAGAAGTCCCTAGATAAATTTTTGTGATGAATGAATAACTCAGTACGAGAAACATCAAACATGAACTTCAAATCATCTTGCTCTAGTTTGCTCAGTAAGAAACTGATAATCCTTGCATTTTGATTCCTACTAGGACTACACAGTATACACCATACCAGGCAGAGATATCCCAGGGTAGGCTGGAAAGTCTTCTCAACTATCAGACCATGGTAGCTGATCTCACAGGTCTGCCAGTATCCAATGCTTCACTCTTAGATGAAGGGACAGCTGCCGCTGAGGCCATGTCCCTGTGTCATAGGTGAGTTAAATAAATGGCAGAAGTTAGAAAGCTTGGTGGGACTAAGGGATAGGGTTCAGTCTCCAGTATTGACATGCTCCCATTAAGTCATCTGTAAATTGATATTTAAATTGATTCAATTAAAGGAAGGCGGGGCTACGAAGAAAAAATATAGACCTTGTACAATACCTGGCACAGTTGGGGAAGATGTTGGTGTGAAGAAAAAGCAGAGACCTTGTACAATGAAATGTTAACACTTAGCACATGAGCTGAAGCAGTTAGTGACCCATAGCTGACTGCTAACGTCAGGGCCAGCGAACCAGAGCTGCCAAGACCCTTCTGCACCTCCACACGGTGATCCTGTATAACAGGGTGTAACAGACCAGACTGGCTAAGGAGAAGGGATCAAAGAGGGAAGGTTAACCCAGTACTAAAAAAGTGACTGCTGAAGTTGGATGTGTTGAACCGAAAGGTGCAAATATCGCAGCCAAATTCCGTGTCTGGACTAGATTCTGCTACTTGCAAAGCCCTCTACAGGGTTTGTTATCAGGAGATTCAGATTGAATGAAGTCAAGTCAAATCTTAACACTTTATCCCTGACTACTGTGTCTGCTATGATGATCATCTACCTTTTCACCCCAAGTTCAGCACAGGGTCACCACTACAGCTGAAGCATGTATCTGAGCATTTGCAGTGGTGGTTTCAATAGCAGTTGTTTTACACAATGAAGTTACAAACTACATGCACATGCCTTTCTAGTCATCTTTTGCGACATGCTTTTAAGGTTACAGTGGCCCAATTCTTATCAACCAGGGTACCTCGTGGGTAATAATAATAATAGTTGACCATCACAAGCAAAGGTGTATAGATAGTAATATGTATAGATAGTAATATGTTTAGATAGTAATACCTCATGGGTATTGGCTATGGAACAAGCTTACATTTTAAAAAAAATTTGTTGTGTGCTGTTGGTATAAGTCACCCATGTAAAGGGGTCCAGGAATGACCCAGGGATGATTTTATGCTTATTGAGTTTCCTTTATCTTGTAGCACAATGTGCTTGATCATATATTTTTGTGCTGCCATCTTTCAGACAGACCAAGAGAAGAAAGTTCTTTGTTGATGAGAAGTGCCACCCTCAAACTATCCTCGTTGTCAAAACCAGAGCTGGGTAAGTTCCCCTCTATTTGTCATCTGATTGAAGCAATATGTCTTAAAAGTTTACTCCAGATCTGGGGGGATTGTTGTTTGAAGCTACTCTTGACACCAGTGTGAATCCCCACCTTGTTGGCAGACTGTTTGTCAGATGAGGATGAGAGGTGGTCAGTATGTTTCACAAGACCCTAAGTCTTGGCTTGCCCTGATGTCACTACCTAAGACCTTAGGACTTTATTGATCAGGGCAGTAATTTTTTTTTTTTTTTTTTTGGTGACAGTCTGGTCCGTGGGAGTGATCATTGGCGAAAAGTTGTGAGAGAACGGCGAAGACCTGAAACAGTCTCCTTAGTGAACCTTACAGGGCAAGAATCATAGCATCAGTTGATCGAAGAAGAAGCTGTAAGAAATTAAGGACCTATGGGTCTTCCTGAAGTGGAGGGATGTCAATTATGTATAACATGTCATAGAAGATGTCTCATCTTATAAAATGAATTGTTTAATTGAATTAGACTGATCCTGGATAACAGGCTGCAGTAGAGCAGACTTGCTAAGAAGGAATCGAAGAAGGAAGGAAAACCAGTATTCAGAAATGTCTGATGTGTCGGACCGAAAGGTGCAAATATTGCAGTCAAGCTGTAAACAATGAACACAACGCATTTCATTCTCTGGACAACATCCTGTTACTTACAAAGCCCTTTTCAGGTCTTGGTAGCGGAAGATAGAAAACGAATAAGAAAAAGTATTCCTGAATCTTAAAATAGATACAGTTCTTGCGTTCATTTTTTGCGCAATTTTTTTTTGTTCAGTTTTTTTTCTGGTCAGTTCAAACGGGATCTCTAATATGTCCAAAATACATACAATATAATTTTTTTAGTTATTTACATTTTTATCACTATGGAAAAACTGCTTCTGTTTTTAATTTCAGGCCACAAAATATTGATGTGGTAGAAGGATCGTGGCAGAAGGCTGACTTCAGCGGCAAGGACTATTGTGGTGCTTTGGTTCAGTATCCAGACACTGATGGAACTGTCCATGACTTCTCTTCCTTTGTGGATCAGGCTCATCAGTCTGGGGTTAGTCTTGCTAGGCCTTATGCAGTTATTTAAAGCTTTGCTGTTATCAGTTGTTTCATTAAAAGTTATGTTAGTTAATGTCGTGTACAAGTGATTTGTGGGAGACCACAGTATTTGACAGATGAGATGGTCATTTAGTCAGAATGCATTATGACTATTCTGCAGTGAGAGCATTTAATATGCATGTCTCCATTGCACATGCAAGGGGCTGACTTCGACAAAGGTCTTCTTCTTCGTTCATCCTCAGATCAAGGTCCCGTTTTCACTTACAAAGGCCACCTTTGTTTGCAAGGCTATTTTATCTTCATACAGATTTTGTCTCATATTGTCTCGTGAGGTCAGTATTGTTCTCTCTCTTCCTAGGAAAGCATGCAGGTTTGTAGGATGTGTTCCACAGTCATGGTATGCTCCCCACATGGGCACCTGACATCTATCCCATTTCTCATTTTGTTGTAAAGATGACCCTTGTCTGTTATGTCCAGTTCTCAGTCTGAAGATGGCTTCTTTTCAGAAGTGGAGGTGTTGATCAATCGATTTTCTCCTGAAGTCGATGTAGGTGAATCGAAAGTCTCTCTGACACACTGAGGAAGTTCCACCTAACGACAACATAAGCCTGGCACTTGCGATAACAAGAAATCTATGCTACATCTCACATTATGGACAGAAGGACAAAAGAAGAGGAGGAGGATATCATATGACCATAACAATCATGTGACATGTCATTTCTTTGTACCGTACTAAATAATTATAGCAATATAACATGGTAATCCTCACAATTGTACCATTCTTTTACTTCTTTATAGGCTCTAGTGGTAGCGGCCACTGA
Organism: Ariolimax columbianus; assembly: GCA_036924085.1. Taxonomy (NCBI): domain Eukaryota; kingdom Metazoa; phylum Mollusca; class Gastropoda; order Stylommatophora; family Arionidae; genus Ariolimax; species Ariolimax columbianus. Next base: position 66,366,135 of record JAVGWX010000010.1, on the reverse strand, counting down.
CCTTTTGGCTGTCACTCTGGTGAAGTCCCCCGGTGAACTTGACTTTGACGTTGCTGTAGGAACAAACCAGAGATTTGGCGTTCCAATGGGATACGGAGGCCCTCATGCTGGATTTTTTGCCTGCAAGCAGCAGTATATGAGAATGTTGCCTGGGAGAGTTGTGGGTATAACAAGGCAAGTCTTCATACATTATTTAACCATATAGAGCAGGGAAAACTCAAAATAGGTATGGAAGAGCTCCAGATTATGGTTGAAATCATCACAAGAACTGATGGTGTAATAATACTAATAATTATAGCTGCCCATCGTAAGCAAAGATGACGGCAGATTCAGACTTATGGTGCGAGATGTGTTCTCATATGGCTCTGAAGACTAATCCTGGCACGGAGGACTTCGCTGCACATGGGTCACTCGGGTGAGGAGTCAGCTGTGGAGTCATTGTGAGCTCTGCTCTTCCGGCAGCATTCTTACTCTGAACCTCTGTGATGGAGTTTTGCTCTGCGATCAAAGCACTTTGGGTGATGTTAGCACACCAGATGGAGTGGTTCTATGCAAACAACTCCCTGGAGGTGACATCAATGTTGAAGCTTTTCAGAGACACTTTCAAGGACTCTGTATCGTTTATTCTGTTCCTCTGAGTGTCTGCCTGTTTTAAGCTCAATGAGGAATAAAAATACGTTATTTTATCGTCGTCATAGATAATTTTTATCAATTTAGGGAGTTTGAATGTCTTGGGTGCATGTTCGTAGATGACGGCAGAATGGACAGGAAGTTGTTGGTCGAAGCTACTTAAGCTGAGTTAACTCTTGACAACATTTCTTTGTTAGTGGGTCACAGTGGCCTTTCTTACATTCCAAGACATACTTGAGACTGGATCGGGGTCCTGTTATCCGTAGTGCATTGCAAAACTCATCAGTAAACTCACCACTATGGGGATTACATTGTCAATCCCCACCTCTTTGGACAGACTGCTGTGACACAGCTTGTTTCCAGGAGCACAAATGAGAGGATAAGGCAAAATGTTGCACCTGACCCTGGTTACTCTACTCCCAATAGACAGGGAGATTAAAGCACGAGCTAAAAAATCAAATACAGTGACATACTAGTTATCAACTGGAGACAAACTGAATGGAAAATGAAGATAAAAAGGGCTGAAATCACTTACAGAACAGGTGATTGTGCAAGGATTGATCATCAATGTTACTTGGCACATCACATGATGATGATAATCAGTGTTTTATTGCTTCTTGGACTAGTCAACTTTACTATACTCATAAGGACTTTAGGTTTAAAGTTCTTCTCAGTTTTTTAGTTTTTCTGTTTAGCTCTTTGAATGTTCACATATACAAGTGTCTTAAAAAAAAACCATCAAATTAAATATTTTTTTATATATAATTCAGTTAGAAATACAAATGATATATAATCACCGTGAATTTCAATACACATCTCATACTTCTCTGGGGATGGCGTGGTTAAGTGACGTAGCTCACAAACCGAAAGTGTTGATTTTAATTCCCGTCACAGCCCCAACCGTTACCCAGGGGAAGCAAACCCTTAGAAAATGCAGCAGAAAGCAGACCCTAACATAAAATGCATGCCGAAGTCGGATGCACTGGACTGACAGGCGCAAAATAAAAACATAGTGCAACGTACACCGCCTTGGGGAATAGAGAAATAAGGTGAATGCAAACAAACAGTATACTTCTTTATCTTCTTAACTCCTGCTTTAATATTGTCAGACACCCACAGAACTTGTGATACTTGAGAACCTCAGTGACAAAAAACCTCAGTGACATCCAATTCCCTGGCCAGAACTTCTACAGAAATGTGCCTGTTTTCATGAATAATAGCATGTTCAATACCTTATCATCAGTGACGGCCATGCTCTGGCGACCGGTCCATTGCGCTTCACGGATTTATGTTCGTCCATTTTTAAACACATCTATCCATTTGTACACTCTTTTCTCGCCAATGTAGACATCTCAATACTGTTTCGACATTCTTCTATGAATTTCACAAGGTTTTATGTCCTAAAAAAATAGGATAATTGCTAACTGCTCCTCTACGGTTTAAACTAGTAAGGACGCTGCCATTTTGTATATGCTTTCCTCCCAATTGAGTATGCCTTGTCATGGAGAGGAAGACAATGTCTTGTCAGGCACAACATACTGATCAGACATGTTAGTCAGGGTCAGGCAAAACATACTGGCCAAGACCCTCACTTTGGCGCCCCCCCCCCCCCCCAACAAAAAACCCAGCTGTTTTCATGGCAGCTTGGCTAACAAAGTGAAGGATCGTGATCCCTGTAGTAGTGAGTGACACGCAGAGGAGGCCAAGCATAGCACAACCTCCTGGTGGACACCTTCATCAGCACATTCAGGATGTGAGGAAAGCTACAACAACCCGCCACTTAACGTCCTTTTTAGGGCACACAAAAGAATACACTCATTGTAGGCATTCAACAAAAACAATATGCCAAGCCATTTATTGGGCAGTGTCTAAACCTTCTCTATATATCTTCCCTGTGCAGAAGTTTGAAATGTCTGGGGTATTCGTTTCATGAAATATTGTCAATTTGCTGTTGCTTTTTGAAATGCTTTTGTATTTTTACTTTTCCTAATAACCTTCTTACTAATATTTGTTTAGAGATTCAGCTGGAAGACGAGCATTGCGACTTGCCTTGCAGACAAGAGAACAGCACATACGACGAGACAAGGCCACCAGTAACATCTGTACAGCTCAGGTATGCTAGCAAGTTGTTGCTAATGCTACTCATATTTGAGTTAGGTACTCTTGATGACTTTCTTTGGTGGTGCGTTACAGTGGCTCTTCTCATCCTGAGGCGTATATAGAAAGGTGGGCCAGTTCTCTCATGGCTGTAATGCAATAAGAGGCTTTAAATGTGTGCGGCCTAGGACTGAAGGCCATAGAAACGGTCTCCTTCATGGAGGATCATGACATACAGATCTTAGGGTTGGGAACTGCAGGAAAAACTGAAATTCAATGCCGGAATACATTCTGCTACTTGCAAAGTCCTTGGTAGCCGGAGTTTGAGAACAAATGCAGAAGGACAACAAATACGTCAGACATGTTAGTCAGGGTTAGGCAAAATATACTGGCCAAGACCCTCACCTTAACTTCCCCGCAGTCCTCCCTGGAAACAGGCTGTTTTCATGGCAACCTAGCTAATGAGGTGAAGGATTGACATGATCCACGTAGTAGTGAGTGACACGCAGATAAGGCCAAACATAGCACAACTGTCTGTAGGATCCCTGTCCACCCTTATCAGCGCGCTAGGGATGTGAGGAAAGCTATGACAACCCGCCACTTAGCGTCCTTTTTGGGGACGCACAAAAGATAAATCTTACTCATTGTGGGCATTCAACAACAACCTTCCTCTTGAAACAGATGAGAGATAGAAGCAAAGCTGAAAATGCAGCACAGTGAATGAGCTGACAGCAGCCAGCAACAGCATATCTTGGTGGAAAGGCAAACCCTGTACCCGAAAAAAAAATCTAGCTGAAACTGGATGTGTTGAGCTGAAAGGCACAGATATTGTAACCTTGCTATAAACTGCAACACAACATCCCTTTCGGGACAAACGCGAATAAAAAAGATAAGTTGAATGGAAATAAAAACAATGGTGACCTTTGTAAAAGAAACCATAGCCTTGATCTGAGGATGAACGACAAAGAAGTAGTAGTAGTAGTAAGAACCAAAAGTCTTTAGTATAAAAGTTTGAATGCTGCTGTTGTAAACCATTGTTATTGTCTTTCTCTAACAGGCTTTGCTTGCTAACATGTCTGCCATGTATGCTGTCTATCATGGACCAAAAGGTTTGAAAGATATTGCCAGGAAGGTGCATCACAGTGCGTTAATACTAGCAGAAGGTAAAAAAAAAACATTTGAAGTTTGATTTAAAAGAGCATGTTTTTTTTTGTTTTCCTTGTTTATTTTCTAGTTAGTTTTCTATCTATTTGTGCCTTTGAGCGCTGGGGGGAGCTTAAGTCGTTTGTTCAGGGCTATGTGTGTTGCATCGTTTATGGTAAACCCATGTTGATGCATGATCATTCTATTGTCTATCCATTTTGAGCGCTGCACTTCATCATGTCCTGTAGCCATATTTTTGCATTGTAAGCCATCAGTGGAAGTTGATTAGGATGCATTCTCATGAGACGTCGGAACCATTGTATTTTAACAGGTAGTTACCACCATTTGTCAAATGTCTCCTTTTCACAATATGTCTGTCCTGGTGATATTTCACACATAGAAATTCTACCCTTGTGCAGATTGGACAAAAACAAGGTTTGGCACTGATAGCACAGAGTCGATTTAAATGTCATATTTATCAACTGCTGAAGGGGAGAGGAAAGTCTGGTCACGAAACATACTTACCAGACAATGTTAGTCAAGGTCAATGACCACACTGAGTAAGTTTACTCTTTTTTAAACCCTGAAGAGGGCGTTAAGTGGCGGGTTGTAATTGCTTTTCTCACATATAAGGCTTGCTGATGAAGGTGGACCGTGGTCCTCCAGGCAGTTTGGCTTCTTCTGTGTGATGCTCACTCATATGGGGATCATGTTGATCCACATAGAGATAGTGGTCTTGGTGAGATAAAATATACTGACCAAGACACCACCTTACTTCTATACAGTTCTCCCTGGAAACAGATCTTTTCATGAAAGTCTTAACTAACAAGAAGGGGATCGACGTCAGGGCGCACAAAAGAGTTGAAGTTACTCATCGTGAACATTCAACAACAAATCTCGTGCTGATTTATTACTAAGCTGTTGTTTGGATGCTTAGGTAGTGGCGACAATTGATAGATAATTCACAGCAGGTAACTGGTTGGTCACCCCACCTCACATAGGCCTGCTGCTTAGTCCATGAAGAGTTATGAATTGTTGCCATGAGACCCACCTTTATATATGTTTAAATGTAAAACCTTTGGTTTTGAAATGAACTTGTAATGTCATGTGATTATTTTTTTTTGTTTCTCAGGCATTAGAAAAAGTGGACACACTCTACATTCCTCGGTTTTCTTTGATACGGTGAAGTTTAAACCAAAGGGAGGTCAAGCAGATATTAAAAAAAGAGCGGAAGAAAAAAAAATCAACTTGCATTACTACTTGGATGGACAAGTAGGTTTTATACTGAAAGTTATGTCCTGAATCATGTCAAGCTTCAGTTTTCTCATGCATATGAGGACTGATCAAAAAGTATGGTGGAAAAAAAACTTCAGTTACCTATTCAGTAAAAAATCTAATCCCCCTTTGAAAATGGTCCCTTCTAAATTGGCACACTGTTGGAAGCATTTCTGAATGTAATTTTTTCTGTGGATCTCTGTCAGGTGCTTTGTCACATTTGTTTTGATTTCTTCTGTCTTGAAATCTTGTCCCTTTGAGTGGTACCTTGAGTCTTGGCCCAAAAGTCGCAGAGTTTGATGTCTAAAAAATGGAGAAGAGTGTCAAACCTGTCCAATTCCATATTTCAGCAAAAAAAACATGTGTGATGTGTGGGTTGGAACAGATCCATCATGACATTACTGAATAGGCAAACTTTTGGTATATTATAAGAAGAAAACTTCACAATATAGTACCTCATCTACTGAGTTATACTGTAGCATAGTGTCAGATCTCGTCTGTAATGTCGAGGTGTCTGCAAAAACAAGTGTTCCCTCCATCTCGAACACTCTGGTCTGCCGCCACTTGTCTGTTTGGTCATGTGGTTCGACTGGAACAGGAAGTACCGGCTCACCAGATAATGTCCAAGACTGCTATGTGTAACAGCGGTCTCCCACCGGCCCGATGTTGGCGTAGGAGGGACCGTCCCCGTTCTATATGGCTTTGACAGATAGCAGTCTCTCTTTCGGCAGTGAATGAGGTTTAGCTAAAAGCCTCAGCAGTTGGACATGGTAGTGGTCAATCAATTCTTTCTCTCCCCTTTCTTTCACTCCTTTCTCTCTCCCCTTTCTTTCACTCATTTCTCTCTTCTCCTTCCTTTCTCCTCCTTTCTTTCTTCTCCATTTTTTCTTTCTTCTCCTTTCTTCCATTCTTTTTTTTTCTTTTCCCTCCTTTCGTCCTTCTCCTTTATTCCTTCTCCTTTCTTTCCCTCTTTTCTTTCTTCCCCTCTTTTCTTTCTTCCCCTCTTTTCTTTCTTCTCCTCTTTTCTTTCTTCCCTTCCTTTCTTCTTCTTTCTCCTCTTTTCTTCACCTTAATTCTCCGCCATTTTTTGTGTTCCCTTCTTTTTTCTTTCTTCTCCTATTTTCTTCACTATTCTTTGTATTCATTCTCTCTTCATTCTTCTCCTCCCTGCTCTCTTAATTCTCATCCCTTCTACTTAAATTCCTTCTCCTTACATTTCTCCGTGAACCCAATTACTGGAAATAAATAACATAATTTGTATGTGGGGATAGTATAATAGTGAATGATAATATGATGTAAACTCTACATTTTTCAGCCTTGTATCACCTTACTTTATTTATACAGGCGGCTGTCACACACAATGTGTCGATCGCTTATTACATTAGCTTTTATTTCGTAATTATTTTAAAATGTCACATATCCATTGTGTTTTCATACTTAATGCTTCTTTCAAGCAGCTGAGCTGAGGTTTAGCTGTAACGATACCTTACCTGGACTTATCACCCGTGAAATGAGTACATGACTCTGTAAGAATTTGGTCATACATGACAAGTCAGTGAGGATGGTGAATGTTAACAATACCTCACAAAAACTGAGTCCCTGTACGAGGACGTTTCCATTCCCATTCCCTTCCTCTGATTTGCTAGCTCGTGTTTGTTGTCCATGATGAAGGTCTTTAGGTCTCTGCGTGTTTATCTGACCATACCTATAAATGTTGTTGTTTTACATTTTAATTCTACTCCACAATATTGCTGCAGCCTCGCCTTATTTTTAGTTTTCATTCCAAATGTTAATGTCTCATATGAGGCTACCTCAATGTCTGCTAGGTAACTAACTACCTACAACGTTACCATTGTACGCATTTTCCTTCTCTTTCTACTTGTAGATATCTATAGCTGTTGATGAAACTGTGGCACAGAAGGACGTTGTAGACCTCCTTGCTGTTGTCGGATGCCCAGTGTCTGCAGTAAGTCCATTAAATACATTTACCTGCTTCATCCATGGATGTTTGTGCCATATTGGTTTTTAAGGCAATTTGCACCTGATCTGTTTTGTACATGCAGTTTTATGTTTGGTATAAAAGGCAAGTAAACTGTCAGATGATGATCTCTGGAAGCCACAGAGATGTTGTTCTGTACGAGAATGTTTAAGTTTTTCATGTCTTAGTCGACCTGTGCTTGTACAGGGACAGATGCCACTGTGCAGGTCCCAGCTGTGGCATGATGAGCTGTGATGTAGCCGAGAGGAGGATTTTCTGCTTAGTGGGCTAGGCTCGAGCAGCTTATTACTCTGCTGCGTTGGGACAAGTGGTTAACCAATTTGCTAATCCATCTTACAGACTCAAACATTAGAGCAAAGTAGACCCGCAACCTGTTAGGCGCTTTCTATGGTGGTCTTAATGGACCACCTAACCATGGCCAGTGTTATGCCATGTCAGTTATTCGCCTCTTGCGGCATGCTCTCTGTCGGGCAGTGGTGCTATTCTTGTTTTTGTCATACACATGTCAAAAAAACAACTTAATTGGATGTTTAAAAGGTCTATTCACACAATAAAATTAACACATCAGAAAAAATAATAAATTAATATTTGTGTGCGTGGATGTGCTATGAGATATTGTTTGAAGCTACTCGTAAGTTCTTCACTCTTGACAATGTGACTCTGGTAGCAGATTGCAATGGTTCTTCGTATATCTCGAGGTGGACTGAAGAAGGTGAACCTAGGCTCTCGCGACTGTAGTGCAATGCTGGGCTTCTCAGTTGGCTTTCTCTGTGGGGATCACAGTGTTGATCCTCACCTTATTGGCCAGGCTGATGTAGCATAGCCTATTTTCTGGATCAGACTGGACATTGTTTCGGTCTCGGTCGGTATATTTCATCGCCATTAGCTTTTGCTCTCAGATGTTATGAGAAAGAGGATTGGTTAGTGCAGATTGTCAGGCATGGAAAAATAGATAAAGGAAGATAAAAAGGGAAAATACTTGGCAGTTATAGAGAGGAAGATACTTGGCAGTTATAGAGAGTAAGATACTTGGCAGTTGTAAGGAAAGATGATACTTGGCAGTTGTAAGGAAAGATGATACTTTGCCAGTTATAAGGAAAGATGATACTTTGCCAGTTATATGGAAAGATGATACTTTGGCAGTTGTAAGAAAAGATATTGGCAATTATAGGGTTTGAAGATGATATTTTGGCAGTTATAGGGGAAAAGATATTTGGCAGCTATATGGATGAAGATGCTACTTGGCAGCTATATGGATGAAGATGATACTTTGCAGCTATATGGATGAAGATGATACTTAGCAGCTATATGGATGAAGATGATACTTGGCAGCTATATGGATTAAGATGCTACTTGGCAGCTATATGGATTAAGATGCTACTTGGCAGCTATAGGCATTAATATGATACTTGGCAGCTATAGGCATTAAGATGATACTTGGCAGCTAGTTGTATGATGATAATTGACAGTTCAACATCATGGTGTATAAAAAGAGCCAACAGTGGAATTAATAAACACTAGGAGGAGGAAGTTAACGGAGATCTGTGGATGTGTACGCCAGTCAGAAGGCATATGTTGATCGATAATTTTGATTAAGGGTGATTACTCGTATTGTTGTTGATTTTTCCTTTTAATGTTCATGTATGCATATGCCACATAATCCAGGTGAATGTCAATGTGTCATTTAGTAAAGTGTAAATGTTCTAAATTTTTAGACGTTAAGTGTCAGTCATAATATTTACAAAGTCAACATATTTTGTCTTTCTAATACAAGGGTAAGTCAGTAAGTAGGTCACACACTGATATGGTTTAATTAAAAATGTAGTTGGTAGTTTTTTTTAGGTGGCAGCAACATCTAACTTTCTTAGGCGCCAGGTGTCACATGCATGTTTAGATATAAAATGGTGTCCGAGCTCAAAGAGTGTGCAATCAAAGAACGGCATGCTATTGTGCAAATTATTTTAGAGTGGGGACTAAAGGACTTTCTGCAAGGATATTCTTAAAGGAAATGCTTACTATTTATGGTGAGAAGTGTTTGTCACATAAAACAGTGCATAACTGCGTCTATGCATTTTCTCTAGGATTTTCAAAAATAGTTGATGGTTGGCCTGTTCAGATTGCAACAGAAGCATCTTTAGAGAAAGTGTGAGAGATGACAGGCGAGTAACGATAGACAGTATAGCAGTTGCTGCGGTTTTTTGTTGTTGACGTTTGTTCTCAAACTTCCACCACCAAAGCCTAAGGAGCTTTGCCAGTAGCATGATACAGTAGCATGATGTAGTCCGGAGAATGAAATACGTTGTCTTAATTTACAGCTTGACTGCGATATTTGCACTTTTTGGTCTGACACATCCGACTTCAGCGTGGCATTTTTGTGTACCGGTTTAGCCTTCCCTCTTCCATCCCTTTTCCTTTGGCCAGTTTGCTCTGTTGCAGTCTGTTATCCAGAATCACAATGTGGAGGTGGAGAAGAGTCTTTGCAGCTCTAGGTTGCTGGCCCTGACGCAAGCAGTCTGCTTTGGGTCGTTGACAGCTACAGCTCATGCACTGCTCAGCATCTTGATCCCTGTAGCAGCTGGTGTTTGCATAGTTTAGCCTTCAGTATAATGCATGATCCCACCTTGGCGGGAGACGTTTTACGAATCACGAAGCGGTTGAACAAGATGTGCAAATGTGGCGGAGACAACAATAATATTGTTTCGAATTCCCACAATGAGTAAGATTACTCTTTTGTGTACCCTGAAAAGCATGTTAGTTAAGTGGTAGGTTGCAGGAGCTTTCCTCACATCTAGAGCGTGCTGATGAAGTTGGTTGTGCTGTGCTTGGCTTCATCTGCATGTTACTCACTACTACGAGAATCACATTGATCCCTCACCTCATAGCCAAGCTGCTATGAAAACAGCCTGTTTCCAGGGAAAGCTACAAGGAAGCTGAGTTGAGGGTCTTGGCCAGTATGTTTTGCCTTACCCTGACTAACATGTCTGATCAGTATATTTTGCCTGACCAGACATTAGTCTTCCCCAAGTGCAATATTAAAATGGTTTTCAAGTTGGTATCTAATTTTTTTTTAAATATAGACATTTGTGACCTATTTACTGACTTATCATCTAATCATTATCATGTATAATTATATCCGTCAATTGATTTTCCAGGCTGATTTGGCTGAACAGATAGGTGAAGAGCCAGTTGATAGTCTGGAAAATGGAAAGCACAGACGCACCACTCACTACCTGACACATCCAGTATTTAATAGGTATTACACAACACAATGGTCACTTAATTTTGTTTTAGACCCACACAATTCCAGTTAGGATCTAGCTTCTATTAAAGTTGAACACCACGTTTATATTGTAAGAGATGGAACCAGGGTGAAGCAAGGGTCTACCCACAAGTCACTGGCGAAAAGGGCAATAACACTATTAGGGTGGCTTAGCAAGCTGACAAGCAGTATATTATTGCTATGAGGACATGAACCTTTTCCAGTTCTAGATAATTTTGCCAATTTAACTTTCAGTCCAAGAAAATTGGCTTGCCATCAAAATTGTTTTAAATTTAAAAAAATTAATCACATTTTTTACATTGTGAATTTGATAATGTGAATAATTTTTCATATTATCCTTAGCATCAATCCGGTAGATGTGCTGTACTTGAGGAAACCAGCAATATTCTGTATGCGTCCTGATCTTTTGCAACGTTATACCAATGTGAGCCTAGGTCTTTGGTCAGTTTATCTCGCCATCACATAATTGGGCAACCCGTAGACGTGTATAGAAATGTGGCCACCAAAACGTTCTGCGTGTCCATCTGTTATCAGGCATGCATGTCATATGTCCACCCCAACTATGTTTACGTGATATCGCTGCTTCCGCAATGTCCCAAAACAAGTTTGATATTGAATTTCTTTGTTTAAAAAAATGAATATATGAACATCTTTAAGACACATAATTAAAACTATCTATGACATGAAGTATTCATAAAAAAAAGATGGTATATTAGTATGAAGCGTCAAATGCCATTAAAGAAGATTACTCAGTTAACGTTTCTTCTTTGGCCGTCTCACTTTCTACCGGGTTGTGGTCCAGTGTCATGGTAGTGTTTTGCCTCTCTCATGGCCTGAGTAACATTTTTCCCCATTTTACTACAGGTCTGGTTCACCGCTGTCTATCCACCTTATCATTTCAGCGTTATTAATTTGTGGTTTTATTTGTCTTTGAATTTCAAAATTGCTCTAGTATTTCAGTAACCACACTATTTTTCATGAATATTGTTAGTTATCATTTACAATGTAGCACTTGAACCAATTGTCCTCATATTTGATATTGTAAATTTGTTTGTTTTAGCCACCACTCTGAAACAAGAATTGTCCGTTACATGAAAAACTTGGAGAACAGAGACTTGTCTTTGGTTCATTCTATGATTTCTTTAGGCTCTTGTACTATGAAACTCAACAGTACAACAGAGATGATGGTAAGTTTTTCATTGAGTATGTGTTTTAATTGTTCATATGTTATCTTACAAGAGGATTGAAATGTTGTCAAAGTTTTAACCATTTTAGTATTTCATATTTGCATATCATTTTCTTTTTGCACATTAGACTTTACGCTAGTGGGAAATATGTTGAAGAGAAGCAGATTAACCTCAAGATGTATGATCCCCCCCAGTCCCTTTTTCTTAGTTTCTGTGAGAGCTAGGATTTCCAATTTGGATTTCCTTATTTCCTCCATGTGCATGTCCTCATTTCCGTTCATGCTTCTAATATTCCATGTTCCAAAAATTGTAGTCCGTAATTCGTGCCAGTTCGTCATCTTTAAATATGATTTGTTTGTGTGTAGAGACATAAATGAATAAAGAGCTTGTTGGTGTTTTTGTTGTGTATGTGTTAGATTCTAAGATACAAGAAGATAAGGTGAAAATGAAAAACGGCAACAACATTTAGATTTACCAATTTCTGGGGGAATCGGGATCTTCAGAATTTGGAAATCATCACAGAACACAAAGTGTTTCTTACAAGATCATCATGTCTGTTATTTTCCCTTACAAACGTATTTAATACTGCTAAACAAACAGATCTATCTGAGAAAAATTTGTTACAACAACTTACCTTCATTACCCGCAATATTGGAATAATCCTCCAATCGTCCAGAAAAAGAGAATACATCATTCAAAATTATCTTTCAAACTAAACCGGTCATCTTTCTTGTTAACATCTACAATGACGGCATTGCCTATTCTTAGATTCAATTTCTTGGGTGTTTCAACCAGTGTAAATGCATGCCAATGCTCTAGAATAATTTTCCTGTCGTTATTGCGGAGTCACCATTTAAAAAAACAAAACAACCGGCGCATGTGTGCTGAAGGTCAGTCTGTACGGTTTTCTTCCTTTGTTGACTTATAATCGGTTGGGTAGACAGATGATTGGGATGTTGTGGCTTTGCATGAGGGATCAAGATACCAAGCAGCACATGGGCTGTAAATGGTCATCGACCCAAAGTTGGCTGCTAACGTCAGGGCCAGCTGCCAAGACCCTTCACCTCTACTTGATGATCCTGGATAACAGGGCAGACTGGCTAAGGAGAAGGGATTGAAGAGTGAAGGCTAACCCGGTACCCAAAAATACCATGCTGAAGTTGGATGTGTTGGGCCAAAAGGTGCAAATATCGCAGTCGAACTGCAAACTACGACAGCGCATTCTGTTCTCCAAACTACATCTTTCTACTTGCAAAGCCCTTTTCAGGTCTTGGTAGCGTGAGTTTGAGAACGACGAAGTAATAATAATTGCGTGATGGAGAGGCTGCCTCCAAGCAGGCTACCGTTTCTGGTTCACAGCTGTTTATTTGATATTAACAGCTAACCTCCAAATATAAAGGTAGTTGATCCTCCAGTTAATATATTTCTGAAAATAATAAAAAAAATAGTCCCGGCAGTGGCTTAATAAATATGTAACTGACAGTTTTGTATATATATATTATTTACTCTAAGAAACCTTTAAATTATTATCTGTCTCTCGCTCACACACACACATATAAACTTTTTAAAAATCTTAACTAACCCGCATAAAAATTGACGCGGCTTCATCTGCAACTGCATTATTTTTAGCAGGTCACGTTTATGTTTTGGTTGTTCGCCTTATTTCTCTATTCCCCAAGGCAGTGTGCATTGCACTGTTTTTATTTTGCACCTGTCAGCCCAGTGCATCTGACTTTGACATGCATTTTATGTAAGGTTTGCTTCCCCGTGGCAACGGCCGATACTGTGATGAGGATCAAACCCAGCACCTTTGGATTGTGAGCCGTGTCACTTAACCACTAGCCCACGCCATCCCCGCACGTCACGTTTTAATATGGTTGTTGACTTCAAGTATTTAACCTTTTAACTGAATAAAGAACTTGTTGGTGTTATTGTTTATGCTGTTTGTATGTTAGTTTCTGAGATACAAGAAGATGGTGAAAATTTAGAAAACAAAACACAAACATTTAGACTTAACGATTTGGGAACTTTGATAACTTCCTCAATAAATCCATTGAAATCACTACAGAACACTGATACTGTGCTTTTATAATGTCAACATAACTGTTAGTTCACACTAAACACGTATTTCTTTCTTTTACATAAACAAACCTAAACGGGTCAGCTTCCACAAAGATCTTTTGCAACAACTTAATAATGGGCTGGCTCCAATCCACGTAACAAAGATAATAAAGTGTTTGAAATTCATTCTAATCTAACACGAAAGACTGCTCACTGGTCATACATGTGTAGAAAGATATGACGTATTCATAGGGCGTGACAAATTTTAGGGTGGCTTACCAGTCAGTCAAACCAAAAATTTCACCAGTCAGCATAGTCGGACAACAGTCAAGCAATTTATGTTAACAAATTTAAACTAGGTAAAAATTCACCTTCATTTCTACATAAAAATGCATACCAAACTCAAATATATTGTATTACTTACACAGTATTGGCCTATTTCTTCTTAACAAAAAATGCACCATTGTCAGAGGCATGGCGTGTGTGTCCTTGAACATTCTTTGAAGTTTTATCACTATTGTACCATTTTATCGATGGTTTTAGTACGTTTAAATTGTGGTAGTGGAGGTTCATCTAGATTCAACATCATAAGCTAGCTTATGTACAATCTATTAGAACCGTAATATCATTACTAATTGTGCGAGTGTCGTTATGTAGTAATGATTAAAAACTTAATTAACAATTAAAAACGGACTTCTTTTTACTCGTCAAGCAAATATTTTTACATGTCATAGACGAGCGCATTTGTCAAGCCCTGTGTATACATAACAACAAATACTTGAGTTGATTCTACAGTAGCCCAGTTTGGTCATATGTGAAAAACCAATGTGATGCCTGGTCTCGACAATGGGTGGAAAACTGGCAGTTGAGAGCCCTATACTCCAAGTAAAAAAAAAGAAAAGATCCCGTCACGCCATGCTGCGCATGGGAAATATGGTGTTAGGCCCATATTATTTTGTAACCCACAACACTTAGTGGATGATGTAGTAAGCATCACATCGCCGCCTTTACTTCCTGTACTGAGCCGGTACCCATTCAAGGCTGGTTCGACCCAGTAGCGCAGTGGTTAGCGCACTGGCTTCGCATATGAGTGGTCCTGGGCTCATTTCCCAGTTAAGGTGAAAATGCTTTTTTAGACTTGGGGTTGGTCAAGATCAAAGACTATAAATTAATAAACTAAATTTGCAATTATACATTTTTACATGTACATTTCTTCTATCATGTATGTTTTTCCGGTGGATAAAACTGACAAGTATCTGTAAATATTTTTGCGTTAAATTGTTGCACACATTTACAATTTCTTTCTCACACAACCCTGACAGGCATGTTCAATGCCAGAGTTTGCCTCTCTTCATCCATTTGTACCAAGGGAGCAAGCGGCTGGTTACCACAGGATGCTGAATGAACTTGAGAAAGACCTGTGTGAGATCACAGGCTATGATCGCATTTCATTTCAACCCAACAGGTAGATGTTCTTGTATTTGTTTATCCATGTCTAATATTTATCCATCCAACTTTTGGATGCCAGCACCACTTACTGCAGAAGAAAGAAAATTCGTTGACTTCTCCCTATAATACTTATCTGCAAAGGGGGTTAAGGAAGTCTCAAGTGGTCCGCTGGGGTCTTTGTATAGGACAAAGACAAAAATAGCACCACTGCCCCACAGAGAGCATGTCGTAAGAGGTGACTGTGTGACATGGCATAACAGTGGCCATGGTTAGGTGGTTTGTTAAGAGCAGCATAGGTGACGCCTAACAGGCTGTGGGTCTACTTTGTTCTAGTGTTGAGTCTATTAAGAACATTGGTTAACCACCATCCAAGAAACTGGTTGGATACAGACTGCAGAATCTTCTAAACCAGTATAAAAACGTTAAGTTAACTTGCTACTGCACTTAGGTCACCAAAATAATGCTACTTCTTTCTGCACGTGTATATTTTATAATTGACTCTTTTCATAAAATGATCAATCCAGCCTCTACTGAACACAAATATTTCTTCTGCTGCTGTTTCTCCTCTTTCAGCTTTCATATGTTAAATAGAGTTTGTGCTTGGCCTGGATAAAGTATTGGTTTCAAGGAACATTGTAGCCAATTTGGTCTTGAATCCACACATTTTAAACTTTTTCCATTTCACATATTGAACAGTGTCTCTTTCTAATCACTTTAGTTAACATAGGTGTATTTTTTTTTAATTGTTTGTTTTGCATAGGTGTAGCTTTCTTGATTTCTTTTAACACTTTAGCATCATTCTGAATTTTTTTTTTTTTTTCCTTCTCGTTTGCCTTATTTCTTTAATCCCCAAGGCGGTGTGCGTTGCACTGTGGTTTTTATTTTGCGCCTGTCGCCCAGTGCATCCAACTTCAGCATGTATTTTATGTAAGGGTCTGCTTCCTCCTGCATTTTCTAAGGGTTTGCTTCCCCGGGGTAATGGCCGGTGCTGTGATGGGGATCGAGCCCAGCACCTTCTGGTTGTGAGCCGTGTCACTTAACCACTAGCCCACGCCGTACCCTTTATGGTGCATATGATTACAGTTATGGAACATAAGAGCCAAGTCATTGGTAAACATATTAAGAAATATCTTTTTTTCATTTTTAGTCCGAGAGTGGTGAATGCTTGGAATGCATTGCCGCAGGAAATAGTGGAAACAGGGTCAATTAATGCATTCAAGAAAAGATTGGCTGCACATGGTTATTTTTAGATCAAGTGGAGTAGAAGAAAATGGTTGTATACAGACTCTGCATAGTCTTCTAAGTCAGTATAAAGAATTTAAACTAAGTTATATAATCTCTATGGTCTCGAGGTAAGTTAGAAATCTAAAAGAGTAGGCTTAATGGCCGCTGCCCAAACAATAAAAATCTACCCAGATTATTTGTCCCTTTCCCCAGATCTAGCAAGCCGCTAATTTAAAATACCTTCTACCCATAGCCTTTGGCTACCTTGCAACAGACATTAACATGCCCTTTTGAATACCAGAATTCCAAGTATATATCTCATTTATAGAAGTACCTACCTCTCTGCCTGTGAAAGGGCTCAGGTGATTTTTAACTTACTAATATTTTGCTTGCTGTTGTGTTGACATTAACTATCATAATTTGGCTGTGTTTTACAGTGGTGCCCAAGGTGAATATGCAGGACTCATGTCCATTTTGTCCTACCTTAAGTCAATTGGACAGTCCCAGAGAAAGGTAAATTTCAGAATAATTTTTTAAAACCTGGTTATAAAATGTTTATTAATCGAGACATATTAGCATATTCAACCTTATAAAAAATATGTAACTATCTTCTTTTTTATATAGATTCTTATAATTCTTTATGTAGGAAAAATATTTATTTCAATGTGTTGTGACATTCATTGTTTAATATAAATATTATTTGTAATGCATAAGATGATGCATTATACTCTAACATCACCTGTCGAGACTGGAGGCCTTCCATGTGCGTAACCTGGGCATCCGATGGCACAACTACATCTGCAACATGGAGTTCTCTGCGCAAACAGAACTCCTCCCAATTTCAGAAACACTTGACAGCCGCCAACTTTCTTTGTTCCGTCATGTATGGCCGGGCCAGTAAATCCGACTTACGAGATACTACACAAGTCATTCCTCAGCACCAAAAGATTCCCTCGACCTGCTGGAAATGCAGAAGAGGCCATCCCCGCACAGTATGGCTCCAGCTGATAGCATCCTCCACCTCTTTTCTGGACAAGGCCTGGAGCCACGCCACATCAGTGGGTCATGAATGTGGTAGACCAATGCAAAAGGCCTTGGGTGCCTAAGCGAACATTATTATTAAAAGATAAGGGCTGTTACTTTAAGAAAGTAAGAAAAAGTATATATATTTTATGTATGTGTTTTGTTCCCTGTATATATCTCAGAACCCTTTATTGGGGAGGAAAGAACAGGGCTACAAACTGTCTCCTGGACATGGCGTAATAGATGATTTAACTTGAAGGCCATAATTTTTTAACTAGTTTTGCCAGAGTAATTTTTTAAATAAAAGCAGTCTCTTCATAAAACTTGACTTTTCTTAATTATTTCACAAGGAAGACGAAACATGTAATATATCAAATTAAAGGAAAATGAATATGCAGTAAGAATATGAATGTCTTGTAGAATTTAATAAAATATAAGTAATTTTTAATAATTATATCAGCATTTTTTTTACGCACAAATTCGTGAATAACCACTGAAACGTAATGCAGATTGGTCTAGTGTACTTCAGAATAACAGTAATGGTTTTTAAAAAATTGGAGGGGTTGAAAGTGAATAAATGTCCAGGTCAAGATGGTATTCACCCAAAATTGCTGTATGAAATTAGAAACCAACTAGCAAAACCATTGGCTATATTATGTTCTCAATCACTTACAAAAGGGATTGTTCCACGGGATTGGAAAGATGCAGCAGTGATCCCCTTATTCAAAAAAGGCAAAAAATCAGATCCGGCAAATTATAGACCGGTGAGTTTAACGAGCATAGTCTGTAAATTGTTAGAGTCAATAATCAAAGAAAACATTGTAATGCATTTAGAAAAATTTAATCTAATTAGAAATAGTCAGCATGGGTTTACTAGAGGGAGATCATGCTTAACAAATCTATTAGAATTCATGGAGGAGGTTACTAAAATCATAGATAAAGGGGAGCCAGTGGATGTTATTTATCTAGACTTTGCAAAGGCCTTTGATAGAGTACCTCATCAAAGATTATTTCGAAAGTTAAAATCACATGGAATAGGTGGCGAAGTTGCCAAATGGATTGAAAATTGGTTAACGGGAAGAAGGCAGAGGGTGGGCATAAATAAGTAGTACTCTGAGTGGAGTGAAGTGAAAAGTGGTGTGCCACAGGGCTCGGTTTTGGGACCAATTTTGTTCTTGATATATATAAATGATTTGGACATTGATATGAGATCCATGATTGCAAAATTTGCTGATGACACAAAACTATGCAGTAGTGTCTCATCTAAAGCAGAAGTGGATATATTGATGTCGGATTTAGATAAAATTCAAGAATGGTCTGTAAGCTGGCAAATGGAGTTTAATGTAGGTAAATGTACAGTCATCCACATGGGTAGATCCAATATGGAACATAATTACAGAATGGGAGAAAACAATATTAGAAAGATAGATAAGGAAAGGGACCTAGGGGTTATAATAGATCATACAGGAAAGGTGAGTGAGCAAGTTAAGGTAGCAGTGAAAAAGGCAAATGCAATGTTAGGTATGATAAAAAGAAATATTAAACATAGGAGCAAGGAAGTGATAGTCAAACTGTATAAAGCTTTAGTTAGACCTAGATTGGAGTACTGTGTACAGGTGTGGAGTCCTTATCATAGAGGGGACATAAACATGCTAGAAAGAATACAAGAAAGAGCGACAAAGATGATAGTGGGATTCCAGAATTACAGTTATGAGGAACGACTCAGAAAAACCGGCCTACAGTGTCTCGAAGAGAGAAGAATTCGTGGTGACTTAATACAGGTTTATAAGAGGATCAGAGGAATCGATAAATTAGACTATAACAAGTTTTTTAAAATACAGCCACCTACAATAACACGAGGGCATAGCTACAAGCTGATTAAAGAGAGGTCCAGGTTAGATATTAGGAAATATTTTTTTAGTCAGAGAGTGGTGTCTGCTTGGAATGCATTGCCAGGGGAGGTAGTGGAGGCAGGGACAGTTAATGCATTTAAGAATAAACTGGATGCGCATAGATTTTAGAGCAAGGTGATGTAAATGTAACTGGTTGTATACAGACTCTGCAGGGTCTTCTAAACCAGTATAAAGATGTTAAGTTAATCCACATATGAATAATATCTACAAGAAAATAATTTTCTGTAGCAGTCAAATGGAGTTGATATGTCACTGAGTTGCAGGTCTCCATTCACTCCACGTGGTCAATTAGTGGTGATGGAATTTGGTACTGAAACCCATTCGCTATATCATGTTCTCTCGAATTTGCTTTAGAAATATTGCATCTTCGTTTTTCTGTTGATTGTGTAGTCAAACATTTTTGCCTTTTAGCAGCACTAGGTCCTGGCTGTGACAACACCCCATCAGATTCAGTAGGCTGAGTAGGTTGAATAATATATTCTACGTCTGACTCAGATTCAACATAAGAAAAATGTGAATCCTCGTCACTAAATTCATCTAGCGTACACAACTCCCTAGCCTTTTCTACAAGTAAAAGCAACCTGCTATTAGACGATCTTGAAGTGCTAGACTCGCTACACATTTTTGTGATAAACACAACAAAAATTTGGCTGACTTGAAAGATAAATGCTTTCCAACTTTGAATTTTCACACAAAAACACGTAGCTGCTTTCACAACATGAAACACAAATATGATTTACTGCTCTTACCGTGTTATGATAATTAAAATATAGAAACATTGAAAAGAAAACGAAACAAATTTTGTTAAATGTGATGTTAACAATATGAGTGTTATTCTGGCATCAAGTGGACGCAAGGAAGAACGCTGACAACGTTCTTATGGCCTTTAAGAGTTAAGAAAGTTGTGTATGTGGCTGGAAGCCTCATCATGAAAAAACCAAATACTGCATAAAACAGCACTGCAAGAGGATATGAATGCTTACTTGGAGGGCAGCAGCAGTGGTGGCTCAGTTCTCCTATTAGAGCAGAAAATAGAGGATAATAATGATGATGATGATAAATACCTTATGTTTTATAATCTGTCATGATAGGTGTGTCTTATACCTGTCTCTGCACATGGTACCAACCCTGCAAGTGCCCAAATGGCTGGCATGAAAATTCAGCCCATCAACGTTAACCGCAATGGAGCCATAGATTTGAAGCATATGAAGGAAAATGTGAGTGTTACATTGTGATGTTGTATTTTCCTTCAACCTGTACACTGCCACATTATTTTTCCAGCACGTCACATTTTACTATGGTTGTCGACTTTCAGAGCCTGTAACCTTTTTATTTATTGGTCTATAAATATGATTTTGTTGTGGGTGGACATAAATGAATAAAGAACTTGTTGGTGTTAATATTTTTGTTGGTTGTGTGTGTCTGTTAGTTTCTGAAATACAAAAAGATGGTGATAGTGTTGAAAAACAGCACAAACATATAGACTCACCAGCTTTCGACATCCCTTTCTTGAAGGGGAGAAACAAAAATTCCTCAGAAAACAGGTTATTAATGTTTACAAATGACCATATCTGCCATTTTCCACTATAAACGTAATTATTGTATTTACATAACTTTTTCATTTTCATCGATCAACTAATGCTATGCTTCTAGTCCGATGAGGTTCACGAATGAGACTACGTTTCAGGTCTCCGTCGGTCCCCCACAGCTTTTCGAGCATGGTCGCTCACCCAGGTCAGACTGCCGCTCTCTTTGGTCTGCATAGGTTGGGCAGTTCTGGTATTTGCTTGGGTGCTCCACAATCACATGTGGCAGTGTCTCTGAGACCCATTCTGTGCAGGTGGGCCTTGAATCTGCAATGTCTCGTTCTTAGCCTGAAAATCTTTGTCTGCCCTTCTCTGCCAAGTTTGCCTATGCTGTCATTTTCTGACTTGGCATTCTTTGTTCTGATCTCTCCATTCTGTCCTCATGGATCGTTTTATGAGTGTCTGTGCTTCTTCATAGCTCTGTGGATGGGGAGTCTGTGTGCCGCCACTTCCGGCTTTTGCGAGCTCATCTGCTTTCTCGTTTCCAGGGATCCCACAGTGAGACTAAATGTTTTTGAGATAGCAATCTAATATTGTATTTTATTTCATGTGAGAGTCTATCTTGAGATGGCTTGGAGTACACTCCTGGAGTCTGTTGGAATTACAGTTTTCCTTGCAGTTATGTTTTGGCTGATAAAAATCTGAGTTGCTGCGTGAACAGCTCTTGCTTCAGCTCTGAAATTGGTACAGGTCTCTCCTGCTGGTATGAAGTGATTTTGTCTACATGAACAAACTAAACAGATCTACTTCAGAAAAAATCTGTTGCAAAAAACTTCCCCATTCTCAATAATGGGTTAATCTTAAAATCCAAGTGAAAAACAGAAGAAATCATTTCCAAATGTCATAACACCATTGTATTTAAACCAGACAAGACGGATGTTGAACTCTCTACATTCAAATGAGCAGTATGTTCAGACGATTTCTACAGTAGCCCAGTTTGGTTATATATGATCAGAATGGCCATTGCTTTGCAGCGACTTCGTCCGTAAAACTTACCATTTTGTCTGTCCCTTTGCAGCGACGTAGGTTTGGTAAAGATTAAATAGCACTGGTTTTAAATATGCGATTACAAGCCCCATATGCAACCCTCTTTAATAACCTTTTGCGACATGCTCTAAGTTATAGTGGTTCCATTCCCTCAGGGGAACAGTCCCGCTATTCAGACCATATAATTTATGTAAAAACATGTACACTTACCTTACAAGCAAATCCAGAAAAATAACTATAGACAGGAGTGTCTAGATCAGTGGGCCACATTCCAGACAGGCCGAGTATATTGCAAACGCCAAGCAAAATCAGATCCCCAGGACCCAGTAAAGAAACTGAAACGAAGAGACCAAGAGTTTGATTTTCAAGAGAACAGTCCATGCCCCTTTCAAGAAACATCTGAATAGATAGACCCACTATGTGACCCAAACTGCAGATTCTGCCATGACCACGAGGAGTCAGCCGAGCACCTCCTGACTTTATACCCGGGGCTAGCCGATCTACAGAACCTGCTGCCACCATGCACAACACACTATACACATCACTAAAACAATTGAGGAGGATGTGTGCTTTTGTCCAGGAGGCATTGTGCCGTCAAGAGCTCACAGCTAAAGGGATTATATCATCATCATAACACTTATCCTATATGTTTAATCATGAGTATCATCTGTATTGATCTTGATTTCCAGTTAGAAAAATACAAGACTGAGCTAGCCTGCTCCATGATCACGTACCCTTCCACACATGGTGTATTTGATGAAGACATCAGGTAAGAAAGAGTTTACCTCTTCATCTTCATTGCTTTTTGTGGTTCTTTAGTGCAAAATGTTTTGTTTTTCCTTTTCCAATTCTCTCTCTCTCTCTTCTCCCCCCCCCCCCCCCCCCCCCCCAGCAAAATTTGTGATGACACAAAACTATGCAGTAGTGTCTCATCTAAAGCAGAAGTGGATATATTGAGGTCGGATTTAGATAAAATACGAGAATGATCTGTAAGCTGGCAAAGGGAGTTTAATGTAGATAAATGTACAGTCATCCACATGGGTAGATCCAATATGGAACATAATTACAGAATGGGAGAAAACAATATTAGAAAGATAGATAAGGAAAGGGACCTAGGGGTTAAAATAGATCATACAGGAAAGGTGAGTGAGCAAGTTAAGGTAGCAGTGAAAAAGGCAAATGCAATGTTAGGTATGATAAAAAGAAATATTAAACTTAGGAGCTAGAAGTGATAGTCAAACTGTATAAAGCATTAGTTAGACCTAGATTGGAGTACTGTGTACAGGTGTGGAGTCCTTATCATAGAGGGGATATAAACATGCTGGAAAGAATACAAAAAAAGAGCGACAAAGATGATAGTGGGATTCCAGAATTACAGTTATGAGGAAAGATTAAAAAGAACCGGCCTACAGTGTCTAGAAGAGAAGAATTCGTGGTGACTTAATACAGGTTTATAAGATGATCAGAGGAATGGATAAATTAGACTATTACAAGTTTTTTAAAATACAGTCACCCACAATAACAAGAGGGCATAGTTTCAAGCTGACTAAAGAGAGCTCCAGATTAGATATTAGGAAATATATTTTTAGTCAGAGAGTGGTGTCTGATTAGAATGCATTGCCAGGAGAGGTGGTGGAGGCAGGGACAGTTAATGCATTTAAGAATAAACTGGATGCGCATAGTTTTTAGAGCAAGGTGATGTAAATGTAACTGGTTGTATACAGACTCTGCAGGGTCTTCTAAACCAGTATAAAGACGTTAGGTTATAGAAATATGCATTTCTTAAATTTAGTGAGACGCCTCCTTCTTCTGCGTTTGTCTTCAACAGGACGTTGGGATGTTGTGTCGTAGCTTACAGCTAGACTGCGGTATCTGTACTTTTTGGCCTGACATATCCAATTCCAGCTGGGTTTTTTTTAGTACCATGTTTGCCTATCCCTTGGCGTCTGTTTTCAGAGCCACCAAGTGGAGGCAGAACAGGGCTCGGTCAGCTATGATTCTCTTACCCTCTTGCAAGCAGCCAGCTATGAGTCACTGAATGCTATCAGCACATGCGCTGTTGCATCTTGGCCCCAGTTTATTTGAATGCTATCAGCACATGCGCTGTTGCATCTTGGCCCCAGTTTAGTCATCAATGACCCAGAAGAAAATCCTGGAAAATCTAGATTTGGGATCTTTGGTTTTGAAGCTACTGATTTGTATGTTGTCAATTTCTCCTGTGTCTTGCTTAGCAAATTATGCTACATATTTCTCTAAATGTTTTCTCTTATCAGGGAGATCTGTGATTTGACTCACAATTTTGGTGGCCAAGTGTATCTGGATGGAGCCAACATGAATGCACAGGTACATAGCTGCTCTATCAATTTTGGCAATATGCAATTCACAAAGTTTAGGTAACTTATCCCAGTGAAACCTCACTGATGCTGACTTTGCAATATTGCATAGTTAGATGGAAGATGGCCATAACTTGGTTTCAGAGGTTACTAATGCAGTTTTTTTGTTTTAAATGTTAAAGGAAGGGTAGGGTGTGGAAGAAAGAGAAGAATGGATCAGTAAAGAAAAAACATATGTTAAGAGTAACAAAAGAGGAAACCCAAAGCTTCCAAACTCACTAGAGAAGCTCAAGCAAGAATAATCACAGACTGATTTTGTTGCAAGATAAAATTAAAATGGGATTTTTAAAAAAATGAATTACCTAATTTTCGTATAAATTTAAATTGTATGACACAAGACAAATGAAAGCAGTGGAAGTCAGGTAGTTTTTTTTAAACAGATGCAATGTCCGTGGTTATAGCACTAAAAAACCAGAGAAATGCAGACCTAAATGACCTAAGATAAGTACTCTGTCAACTATGCCAGCAGTCCAAACGCAGAAGAATCTTAGTACAGTGGGTTCCATCCCACTGTAACATTCATGGCAACGAGGAGGCAAACAGACTAGTGAAAGAAGGTGGAAGGTTGCTACAACCAGATTCAAGTGTAGCTTACGAAGAGTCCAAAAAGTTTATTAGGGCCAGGTACATGAACAAATGGCAAATAGAGCATACTGGCTATACAAGAAATGCTTATGACCAGTTGAACAGAAGAGAGCAGGTGGTGGTCTTCAGACTCCGCACATGCCACAACAGACAGGTACCATCTGTTCAATAAACTGACGAATGCACCTGTGGAACTGGGAAAATGACCTCTGAACATCTGCTGCAAAATTGCCCTACATACGAGGTCCAGACAAAGCACGTGTGGTCATTACCAGTGCCAACACTAGACAAGCTCTATGTCAGGGTTGACAGCTTTCGGATGACCGCTGCTTTCTTCAGCCTTTACCACACCACACACAAAAATTAGCATATATAAATATATATGATTTTGTTGTCAAATATTAATAAAGAACTTGTAGGTGTTATTGTTTTGATTGTGTGTGTGTGTGTTAGTTTCTGAGATACAAGAAGATGAAGTTGAAAATGTCCACAAATATATCACAAACACTTTAACTCACTGATTATTGTCTGCCAGGGTTTGAGACAATGTTTCATTTGTCACAGAACACTTCTACTGTTCTTCTATAAGATATATGTTAGTTTCCACTTCAAACGTATTTATTACATCTTCTTCAGCGTTCGTTCTCAATCTCCCGCTACCAAGCCCTGAACAGGGCTTCGCGAGTAGCAGGATGTAGTCCGGAGAACGGAATACTTTGTGTCGCTAGTTTACAGCTTGGCTGCGATATTTGCACCTTTCGGTCCGACACATTCATCTTCGGCGGCTATTGCATCAAAATAAACAAACTAAATAGATCTACCTAAGAAAAATCTGTTGCAACACCTTAACTTTATCACCCTCAATAATGGAATAATCTTCAAATTCGATTGAAAAAAGGCATCGTTTCAAAATTCTCTATCAAATCAACAATAAGCCATTGTTCCACAAGAAACGAGCGGACGGAAGTTGCCTAGTTTTCAGTATTCAAATACCCGTATGTTCAGCCATTTCTGTGGCACTAACCCAGAAGTTTATACATAATTGCGATTCCGCAACTGTAAAGGTTAAACAAATTCAAGTCGACGTCTGACAGTGTACGAAGAAGAAGAAGACATGGCACACAATTTCAGAACAATTGTTTGTGTATTAACTTTCTATTTTCCAGCCATAAGATGGTGTTGATGTTACTTGAAGGATTTTCTAACTCTTAAAGGTTGGCATCTGCCGTCCTGGTGACTATGGTTCTGATGTTTCCCACCTGAATCTTCACAAGACCTTTTGTATCCCCCATGGTGGAGGAGGACCAGGTGCTGGCCCAATTGGAGTGTGAGTTATTTTTAGTTTTTTTTACAAAGCTTCATTCATTCTGATTCTCACAGCATTTAGAGGTTAAGACTTATAAGAGAATTGTAATTTTAGTCTGTACATATTTTTTATTACATCATTCAATATGGATAAAATCACTAGAATAGTTAATCATTGTGAGGAATTGCTCAGCGAATTTATTTTTGCAGATGACCAGAGCCTCTAATACAATAAACGAGTATTTACAACAAGAGCATGTCTCGACTCAGCCTTGCTAGACTATGACATGGAGATCAACAGCGGCAAGATAGAAACTATGACAATTAACCAACACTGTGTAGTTCCACACCAGTGACAAAAACCTAAAGCAAGTACAGGAGCTTAGTTACCTGAGAATATGCAGTGTGTGAAGTGCAGCAGTAAAGACAATTTGCGACAAATTTCGTTACGGCACGTTACAGAAAATGGTGGGGACTACATCGATTAATTACTTTATTAAAGCACACAAAAAGGAAGTGGGTTTGACATTTGCCAAGGATGCAGTATAATCAACCTAGGCAAAGGCCGCTGTCCATCGAAGACGATGATGGCATAATTAATTTTGCTAGCACTATTTTTAGCCAGGATTAACTGCGCTACTTTTTATCCTCACTCTCTTTTCTCAAAACACCCGACCCCAGTGGCAAGTCAAGGACAAGGCGACTACGAGATGTAGAGGACTCCGCATCAAGCACCAGTGAAAAAGACAGCGGAGTCGAACCCACACCGCCTGATGACGAGGCCGACGGCGTAACCACTTCGCCATGGATTCAACCTACAGAATAGTCAACGTACAGCGAGGTCAAACTACATGGAGGATACAGGACCATGAGCAAGCAAGGTTGATAATGGATATTGAGTATAGAAGATGTTCCCAAAGTTTAACATGTCAGCAGCACAAGCCTCTAACCTAGCACAATCCAGAAGTCTACGCATACATCTGTGACGCCACAAGGCGAAATCAGTAGGACAAAAGAACAAGGGTACAACATAATATTTAATTAACCCTTTCCAGTTCTGGCTAATTTAGCCGGTATGTGTCTTTCAGTCCTGGCGAATATGTCGGAATTCTGTGCATCAAATTTCTATTCAAAGTAAAATTAATTATTTGAGCAAATTGAGCTGAAATTATGATCTTAACACCATGAGACAAATAATTAAACTATCTATAACATGAAGTATTCATAATAAAGATTATATATACTAGTTAAATGGTGAAAATCTGAGAACATTTTTTTTCCCCTACTATGTATAGTTTCGCCAATATATTTGTCAATTCCTATACAACCACCTTTTGTATTATGTGGCCCACTTAGTCTGAATTGGACGTGTGCTGAATGCGTGATCATTGGACTGATCAAATAATAATTTCTAGTGTCTTAAAGCCTAACTTTTGTTGCAATAAATGGGTAGATTAAAATCTAGTATCACGATTTGTTGACCTACTGGATAAAATCATACAGTTCAATGTCAGTTGCGCATGCGTGGACGCAAGTATTATGTAGTCGCAAATTAAATTAAATTTTGTAAACTAAATCACGAAACACATACGCATGTTTCAGAAGTTCATTTTGGTTTAGACGGACTTCCATTTTTTAGGTTTTCGGCAACCAGTGCAGGGAAGTGTACAATCTGTAAAGAGGTAATTCATGCATGATAGGTTTCAATAATATGACACTATATCCCTTTGTCTACTTTGTATCCCAAACTCCTGTTGTAGTCTTAGGACGGTAAAGGCAGTTTCATAGTAGAACTGCCGTCAGGGATGAAGTGTTAGAAACTTTATTGTACAAAGCCATATCTTGTTTATGCGGTAGGGTGGCCATTTCCTTGCATCATTTCCCTTTCTTTCCTACATTACTGGCACCCATTTAAATGTGGGTCGACTGGAGCGTGCTGGTAATGCAGATTAAACCCTGTACCATTGCCATGAAAAGTGAATGCTCTACTGCTATGCTATTCAGACACTTTAGGAAAGAACGTCCAGATCTAGCAGATCGTCTTTCAATAAATTTTGTATATATGGACTCAGCTCTTCCCTCACCAGAACCAAAGCATATCTAATGTTCCCACTATGAGTGTTTTTTGAAGTGACTATAAATTTTGCTGTATGGTTGTTACAAGCCTAACATAACCAAGGCAGTAAATCCACACAAGCCCATGAAATTTGGAGTCTCTTCTTCTTTGATCAACTGATGCTTTTTAGCTCCATTAGATTCCTCAAAGGAGACTGCGTTTCAGGTCTTCACTTCTGCCTTCTACAAATTTTAAGATAACAGTATATGTTAATGATATGAATATATCTTAGCATAGTAACATTATTAGATGGACGATAGCAGTTGGAATAGCCAGTTCTTTTAATTAGAACTTCGTCGTTCGTTTTTAAACTCGCGATACCAAGCCTTGAAAAGAACTTTGCAAATAGCAGGATGAAGTCCGGAGAATGCAATGCATTGTTATAATTTGCACCTTTCAGTCCGACACATTTGACTTTAGCAGGCATTTTTGGATACCTAGTTAGCCTTCCCTCTTCGATCCCTTCTCCTTGGCCATTTTGTCCTGTTCCAGTCTGTTATCCAGGATCACCGTGTGTAGATGTAGAAGGTTCTTTGCAGCTCTAGGTCACTGGCCCTGATGCTAGCAGTCAACTTTGAATCGCTGACCGGGATCAAGATGCTGAGCAGCGCATGAGCTGCAGTGGTCAGCGACTCATAGCTGACTGCTAGCATCAGGACCAGCGAACCAGAGCTGCCAAGACCCTTCTACACCTCCATGCGGTGATCCTGGATAACAGGCTGCAGCAGGGCAGACTGGCTAAGAAGAAGGGATCAAAGTGGGAATGCTAACCCGGTACTAAAAAATATGCTTGCTGAAGTCAGATGTGTTGGACCGAAAGGTGCAAATATCGCAGCCAAGCTGTAAACTACCACACAACGCATTCCGTTCTCTGGACTACATTCTGCTACTTACCCTTTCAAGGTTTGGTAGTGGGAGATTGAGAACGAACGAAGAAGAAGATTACTTACTCATAACCATTCCACCTGGCGCATTTGCATCTCCAAAATTGCTCAGATCACAGAGCAAAATACCATCCCCAAATCTAAGAATGGGTGCTGCCCAAAAATACAGAAGGCTCACATATATGCTCGGATTGTGACAAGGTTTGACAAGCCAGGATTGATCTTTACAGTCATATAAGAACACATCTCACAGCACAAGTCTGATGCTGCTGTCATCATCTTCGCTTGCGATGGGCAACTATTATTATTATCTATTAAGGAAGGACTAATGAGGGTTGTGCATGGGACTGACTACCCCATCATGTAGAAACTTTAAGCGACAAGAACTTCAACAGATATAGAAAGGTCAATGTTTGATGACTTGCCATGTATTTGTTGAAGACCTGTGCTGAAAAGGTTTTTATTGCAGAGGGGTTTTGTGAATGACTTGTATAATAAACATTCTTCATTATTTAAAATTTATTTCTTGTCCCAACAGCAAGATACATTTGGCACCATTCCTTCCCACAAATCCTGTCACACCACCAGCAGGAACTGACAATGGCCTGTCTTTTGGGAGTGTATCTTCCGGTCCTTATGGATCAAGTTCCATTCTGCCAATCTCCTGGGCGTACATCAAAATGATGGGACACAAGGGTCTGCGGAAAGCTACCCAAGTGGCCATCTTGAATGCTAATTACATGAGCAAGAGGCTAGCTGGTCACTATAAGACTCTCTACACCAATAAGCAAGGTATTTGGCATTTTTGAAAAATAATCTGTAAAGTATTGCTTTACCTACCAGTGGTGGTTGAAAAAATTTAGGACAATTTTAAAAGAAATGCTTATGAGCATAAATGTACAAGCTAAACAATACTCGCTTGTAAGTCTTGATTCAAGGACTGGACATATGAAAACAGCGCAATAGTAAATCACTGATAGTAGTCCCATAGCAGATTCTAATCTAGGGAATGCAGTGTTAGAGACTTCATTGAATGAGAGCTCTGCTTTTATAAAGTGAAGTGACCCGTTCTCCATTCTTCGCTGCTTTTCTTTCCTTAATGGCAAGCCAAATATCATCAGAGTAGCAAGTTATAGAGCGCTCACATTTTGGGCAGATGGGGCTCAAAAGCTTAGGAAGTCAGCTCATCTAGGAGAAGGTAAACTGATTTTAAACCATCTCAGGGATCAAGATGCTGAGCAGCGCATGAGCTGCAGTGGTCAGCGACCCATAGCTGACTGCTAGCGTCAGGGCCAGCAAAACAAAACTGCCAAGACCCTTCTACACCTCCACGCGGTGATCCTGGATAACAGGCTGCAGCAGGGCAGACTGGCTAAGGAGAAGGGATCAAAGAGGGAATGCTAACCTGGTACTCAAAAAATGCTTGCTGAAGTCGGATGTGTTGGACAGAAAGGTGTCAAGCAGTCAATCTGTAAACTACGACACAACACATTCCGTTCTCTGGACTACATTCTGCTATGTAAGCCCTTTTAGGGCTTGGTAGCGGGAGATTGAGAATGAACCAAACCAAGCCAAACCATCTGACTCGCTTTTGGACTCCCTAGCTAACGCTTTAAAGGAATTGGAACAACATAAATTGCTGACTGCTGCCAGCGGATTCACTGCTGCATCTTCGGGTCCAGTAAATAATGTGTCAAAACATCTTCATGGTTGGTAAAAACAAATTAGACATTTTATTTTGTCAAATTACATTTTTTTTCTGTTCCAATATAATATATTTAACTGAAGTTTTGCTGGGTGGTAGCGAGGTCTGGGCTGTACTTCGAGTAACTAGCATCTGTGGGCAACGACTCCACTGCCTTGTGGAAACCTCGGGAAAGGGTAGGGCTATGGGAGTAAACCCAGACAGAAAATCATCCAAAGTGGTAGCACCTAAGGCGGATGGTTTCAAAATTGCGACCTCATCCCTGAAGCTGAGCTGGTGCCAAATTGTTATGCTTTGGATTACACCAGCGAGGCAGAGAGGGAGATCCTGCAGTTTGGACAGCCCAGGGTCTCCATATTCAGCGCCCAGGCTTGCGCTCTGAGAGGCTACTCACAGGGTACCACGTGCATGGTCTGCAAAGACTTGAGATGCCTATGAATGCTGTCATGTCCTTTTGATTACTATTGTAGTCATTGGAAGAGTAAATAATGTTACTGTTTTTATTGATGGATGTAACTGTTTTATTTTTTCACTTTATAGGTTTTTGTGCACATGAATTCATCATAGACTGCAGAGAGTTCAAAAAGAGCACAAATATCGAAGCTACAGACATTGCCAAGAGATTGCAAGACTATGGTAAGAGAGCTTGGTTTATCCATTAAATTTCATTATTTAGAGTAATTAATACACAACAGTGACATAAGTAACGAGCAAGCAAGGGAGTTCAAATACCTAGGTAGTATGTTCACTGATTTCCGTAGCTTGTTTTATATGATGGTTGCTAGCACCATTCATAACCTTCATAATGCAGCTTCAATTGTATGGTGCATTAAAGTTATTCTTTTTTACCCACTTTTGCACATTGCAAGCGATGATGGCGACTGTCAGGATAGAGAGATTTTTTTCAATTGTCTAAGGCCTGGCACTGACTTGTGCTTTAATTTAGATCTAAATGAGGAAGATTTGCACTATCATCAGCCGTACTATTATCCTGACCTACCTTGATCAAGTGATAAGACATGTTAGTAGAGATGACCGGAGATAGCACAGGATGCAGTTTTTAATAATTTTCTTTGTTTACTCCTTGATTTCCTTATACTGATTTAGAAGACTTTGCAGAGTCTGTATACTGCCAGTTTCTTTTACTTCCCTTGATCTAAAAACTGCACGTATCCAATCTATTCTTGAATGCATTAATTTACCCTTCCTTCATTGTTTCCTTTGGCAATGCATTCCAAGCATTCACCACTCTGACAATTTCCTCTAATCTGGATCTTTATTTAATGAATTTATGGCTATGCCTCCTGTTCTTGAAGCTGCCTATAGAAAACTTGTTATAGTCTACTGTATCTTTTGAGACAATAAGGCTAACATCTGTTCAGGCAAAACATACTGATCAGAGAATGTTAGCCAGGGTCAGGAGAAATACACTGGCAGGATAACAGTCTGGCTAGCAAGGTGGGTTCGATGTGATCTCCGTCACCTGGAGGATTCTGGTCCACCTTCATCAGCACGCTCGGGATGTGAGGAAAGCTACTGCAACCCGTCACTTAAACGCCCTTTTCAGGGCGCACATAAGAGTAATCTACTCATTGTAGGCATTCAAAACAACAACAGTCCTTTCCGTTGATTATTATATAAACCTGAATTAAATCATTTTGAATTATTCTCTTTTTTTAGACACTGTTGGCTGGTTTTTCTGAGTGTTTCCGCATAACTATAATTTTGGAATCCAACTGTCAGTTTTGTCTCTCTTCTTTGTATCTATTCAAGCATCCTTATATCTCCTTTACAATAAGGACTCCACACCTGAACAGTTTTCTAATCTAGGTCTAACTAATGCTTTGTACAGTTTGACTATCAGTTCCTTTCTCCTCTGTTTAAAATTTCTTGTTGTCATATCTATCATTGCATTTGCCTTTTTCACAGTTACCTGAACTTGAAGTCCCTTTCCTTTTCTATCTTTCTAATATTGTTCTCTCCCATTCTGTAATAAAGTTCCATATTGGATCTACCCATGTGGGTGGGGGAACATTTATCTACATTAAACTTCATTTTCCAACCCTCAAGACCATTCCCAAATTTTATCAAAATCCGACCTCAGTATATCCTCCTCTGCTTTAGATGCGACACTTCTGCATAGTTTTGTGTCATCCACAAATTTTGCAATCATGGATCTGACATCATTGGTCAAATTGTTATCCCGGCCACATGCTTTGGTAAGAATTTTTTTCATTTCTAAACGTTTTTTCTCCACTCAGTGGCTAAAAGTCTGCTCTTTTTTAATTCTCAACTGCCAATGGTTCTTTTACATGCATAGTGTGTGCATGGAATGTCTGAGTTTTTTGTGTTCATCTCTGATAAGACTAAGCACATGATCTCACCACCCTTGAGACAGAGCATCACTTAAAACTTGTGAGATTTATTAAACACCCACTGTTTTGTGCTTGCATTTGTTAATTTATTCAGAGGTGAGCACATGACCTCTCTGCTTTAGCAAATCACCTGCTGACTAAGAGTCCTAGGGACCAACGAAAGGGAGTATATTTTAAAAGCTGTGAATTGTGATACTATTAAAGCATTTGTAATTTTGCATTAAAGCAGCACAGAACAGCACACACATCTCTTGAAAGACGCCTGATGGGCATAAATCCCAGACAATAGCGACATCTGGAGAATGACACATCAAGGATGTCCTGCAGTACATCAACCATTTGAAATACCACTGGGCAAGTCATATAGCTAGAAGACAAAAGATGGAGTACCACAACTACCATATGGTACCCGTCCAACAAAAAGAGACATCTGGGACACGCCCCAACTCGCTGGCAAGATTCACTAGAAAAGCACAACATATACGACCCCACAACAGACTACTGGCCAACATGCGCCTGTGACAGAAACGACTGGATTCTGAGTTGGGACTCGCACACTGACGACCGCCCCTTGGTGAAGAACGGGTCGAACGAAGAAGGCATTTGTTAGGTTTGGTTTTTTTTTGTGTGGTCATATTGGGGAGGCTCGCAGTTTTGAATCACAGATTCCAGTCTCTTTGGTTTATTAGAGAAGCATTTGGCAAATGAATGATCTTTAAATGTGTTTTAATAGACTGTGACTTTGTAGATTTTTCATATATTTCTTTGTAGGTTTCCACGCTCCAACCTTGTCTTTTCCTGTGTCAGGAACCTTGATGGTGGAACCCACAGAATCTGAGGATAAACTGGAGCTGGATAATTTCTGTGACGCTCTTATTAGTATGTTATGTGTCCATGATTCATTTTTTTCCCTATCTTTTAATGGCCACTAAAGTTATAAGTGCAAGAACAAATGTTAGGAATCTCAGTTCTACATTTAGACAAGGCATGTCTTGATTTGATTTTATATATTTGTAGGCTAGTAGTTTTATGTGTTTGTAGAGACTTGACTGGGTATTTTTGTGGCCTAGTAGTTTTATGTGTTTGTAGAGACTTGTCACAGTGTTTTTGTGGCCTAGTAGTTTTATGTGTCTGTAGAGACTTGACTGGGTGTGTTTGTAGAGACTTGACTGGGTATTTATGTGTTTGTAGAGACTTGACTGAGTATGTAGAGACTTGACTGGGTATTTTTGTGGTCTAGTAGTTTTATGTGTCTGTAGAGACTTCACTGGGTATTTATGTATTTGTAGAGACTTGACTAGGTATTTTTGTGGTCTAGTAGTTTTGTTTGTAGAGACTTGACTGGGTATTTTTGTGGCCTAGTAGTTTTATGTGTCTGTAGAGACTTCACTGGGTATTTATGTGTTTGTAGAGACTTGACTGGGTATTTTTGTGGTGTAGTAGTTTTGTTTATAGAGACTTGACTGGGTATTTTTGTGGCCTAGTAGTTTTATGTGTTATAAAGACGATAAAATTTAATGAGCAAAGCAATGTATCATACTGATATAGGCACCAAGCTAGTCATTCCTCACACAGCGGTTAATACAATTATTCAGAATGAAAGTGTTAAAAGAAATCAAGAAAGCTACACCCATGCAAAAGAAACAAAAAAAAAAAAAAAAAATACACCTGTGTTAACTAAAGTGATTAGAAAGAGACAATGTTCAATATGTGAAATGGAAAAAGTTTAAAATGTGTGGATTCAAGACCAAATTGGCTACAATGTTCCTTGAAACCAATACTTTATCCAGGCCAAGCACAAACTCTATTTAACATATGAAAGCTGAAAGAGGAGAAAACAGCAACAGAAGAAATATTTGGGTTCAGTTGAGGCTGGATTGATAATTTTATGAAAAGAGTCAATTATAAAATATACACGTGCAGAAAGAAGTAGCATTATTTTGGTGACCTAAGTGCAGTAGCAAGTTAAATAAAGGCTGTTTAACTTTTGTCTATTTTTGACCTAGTCCTTGCTTATTATTCTATGGCTTCCGTCTTAAAAAGGATGTTGTGTGATAGTTTACAGTGAGGTTGCGGTATCTGCAACTTTCGGTTGAACATATCCGGTTTCAGCTGGCTTTTTTTTCCATATCCAATTCCTATTCACTAGTGCAGTCTGTTTCCATAGCTGCCA
Source organism: Ariolimax columbianus (assembly GCA_036924085.1). Classification (NCBI taxonomy): domain Eukaryota; kingdom Metazoa; phylum Mollusca; class Gastropoda; order Stylommatophora; family Arionidae; genus Ariolimax; species Ariolimax columbianus. The sequence continues at coordinate 66,330,745 of JAVGWX010000010.1, read as the reverse complement.
CTAGATCTATAATCCCTTAGCCAAGCTGTATGGTTATAGTCTGTTTCCAGGGCCGCCACTTGGGGGATGAGTAGGGTCTTGGTCAGTTAAGGATCACAGACCCTGATGCAAGCAGCCAGCTATGTCACTGGCTTCTGTTAGCTCAATGACTGCTGCATCTTTAGCCTCATTCATATATGTAGTATGGTGTGTGTATGTATTTGTGGGGTCGCTGTGGTCGAGAGGTAAGGCACTCACCTCTCAAAGCAATGAACGGAAACGGTGGGCGACCAAATCCTGCAAGCTTCAAGTGACCCCTGGTCTCAAGGGAGGTGGAACCAGAGTGCGTGTATTCTGAGTTACCTCCAGTCGTTGTCTTGACTTATGTCTTGCCACTGGTCTAAGGTAGCTTGGGACCAGAGAGTGAGGTTGATGCGTAGTTTCTTTCTCCCTATAATCCAAATATGGCACAAGTTACATCATAAAGATAAAAACTGTCTGATGTCAGCATTATCGCTTGCAGTGGGCAACTAACTAAATAATCTATGTGCATACGCACATATACACTATACCCAGATTGAAAAAAAATAGTGCTGCTGTAATCTTCCAAGAATGCTGTAAAAGGCAACTAAAGAGAGTTGTGCATGAGGCTAGTAGCCTTATGTAAAAGAAAAACAATGAAGCTACATTTACAATTGCTTGATTATAAGTTTCCTGTAAAGGGGTCAGCTGAAGTAGTGTGCCTATGATTCATTTGGATCAAAAAAAGTGAATCAACAAATTTTCTTTTCTTTCCAGTGATTCGGGATGAAATTCGTGCAATTGAACGTGGACATTGGGACAGAGAGCTCAATCCAGTCAAGGTATGGTACTAAGATTGACACACACTACAAAACCAGAATTTTATTAATTTACTCCCACAAGCTGATGTATCAGCTTCCGGTTTTTTATAGAAAATCCAGGAGCAAATATATAGGCTTTTGCCATTGTGTTCCCAAATTCACATATTTTCCATTCCAAGTTCTCCTAAATGTTTTATTTTGTCCAGATAAAACATTTCATTTCCGGAAGAGTTAGCATGGGTTTCATTGAAAAAAATGTTTATTTTCGTACTTGGAAACCAGACGTTTTTTGGGTGGAAGGGCAGCCTTGAATCTAGCATATGGCCCTTCAGCCAGACCAAAAAGTTTTTACAATACAAGCTTGGTAATAGATAGATTATATTATTGCTAATGGTAGTGATGAAGATATCGATCTACAACGGTTTTAACACGTGTTCATGTTCCTATCTTCTGCTGCCTACTAACCCTAGAACTTTCTAATTTAGTTGTTTCAATCATTCAGTCAAGTGTTCCTTTCTTCTGATGCCTACTAACCCTAGAACTTTCTAATTTAGTTGTTTCAATCAGTCAGTCAATCAATAATGGAAACATCAACACACAGAGCTCTTAATACTTCTCTATCCTCAACCCTGCAAACAGTGTGAAAAAATCATGTTCTGTTTATTTTTTTATATTAACCCAGGCCTTTCTTTGCCCCCCTCGCTATCATCAGCTTTCAGCTGTTTCAATTGTTCCCTGCAATATTTTTTTTAGATATCCCGTTACATGCTCAAGCCATGTAAGTTTTCAATGATTCACTACCAACAAAAGTGGTTCCTGTTGACATACAAGGAAATTTATTTTCAAGTCATCCCCATAACCGGTGAGGTCGTTGGGGGGCACACATGAAGACGACTCCACGCCACCACTCTCTGTCAGCGCCGCTGTCTGTGCCTTCTCTGGTCCGTTCTTTTATTTTGTCTTCCCTTCTCTTTTTGGGATGACCAATTCGGTCGTCCGCCTTGTACTTTTATGTGCAATTTATTTGATCTCTTACATAATTAGGTTCTATATTTTTAAAAATGCCAACAATTCTACTGTAGTATTTAAATTCAGAAGCTTGTATCCTTCTTTCCATATCAGCCGTTAGTGTCCAGATCTCACATCCGTTCAAAAGAACAGACATCATTAATGATTTACAAGGCCTGTTCAAATGAAACCCTACCAAACTGCAACAAGTGAACATGCGTAAGATGAGCATGATGTCACTTCTGGTGTAAACAGCACATACCAACGTCAATTTGCAAAATTTCATTGTCCTCCGACTCAATTTCCTCAACAGATCATTGAAAACATGGTGGGTGTGATACAGAATCTGTCCAGAGTTGATCAGCGAACGGTGATTCGGTTTCTAACAGCTGAAGGATGTCAACGCGTTGACATTCATCGGAGAATGCAGGCAGTGTATGGTGACAAAAGTGTGTCGAAGACAACAGAAGAACTAGACAACCATATTTAAAGGACGACGTGAGTTAACAAAAGATCTTTCGAGACCGGGTCAGAAGCATATTGTTGCGTTAACTCATGTCCTTTAAACATCGTCAACCAGTTCTTCACGTTGTCCCTAAAGCACCTGCCATGTTTTCAACGGTCTGCTGAGGAAATTGAGTCGGAGGATAATGAAATTTTGCAAACTTGACGGTTGGTATGTGCTGATTACATCAGAAGTGACGTCATCGTGCGTATGTTCACTTGTTGCAGTTTGGTCAGTGTCATTTGAACACACCTCGTATATAACTTGACTTTGACTGCAGTACTGGTGTTGCTTTTCTAGATCACATTCAGTCTTGACATGACTGCAGCCACCTCAAATCTTGTCTTAATTTCTTTATTAGATTGTCCATCACTAAAAATGCAGGACCCTAAATATTTAAAGAAATGAACTACTAGTTTTTGGTCATTAACTATGATGTTTGTAGAAGCCTGGTTGTGATGTACATTCACCTGTAACTTGCTTTGCATGCGTTAATTTCAATTCCAATAGTTCTGAACACTTTCTCCAATGTTGTAAGTTCCTGGAGTTTTAGTTCAGATCCAGCCAGAAGATAAATCTCGTCAGCAAAACATAGTATGCAGAGATGTCGACCACCAATTTATATTTTTTTTGGTGTGCATTCGCCTTATTTCTCTAATCCCCAAGGCGGTGTGCGTTGCACTGTGGTTTTTATTTTGCGCATGTCGGCCCAGTGCATCCGACTTCAGCATGCATTTTATGTAAGGGTCTGCTTCCTCCTGCATTTTCTAAGGGTTTGCTTCCCCGGGGTAACGGCCGGTGCTGTGATGGGGAAGGAACCCAGCACCTTCGGTTTGTGAGCCATGCCACTTAACCACTAGGCCACGCCGCCCCCATCACCAATTTATATGATTCTAGTTTCCTGCATAATATGTTGTTCTTCTTCTGCATTTGTTCTTAATCTTCTGCCACCAAGCCCCTGAACATGGTTTTGCAAGTAACAGGATGTAGTCCGGAGAACGGAATGCGTTGTGCCGCTAGTTTACAGCTTGACTAATATTTACACCTTTCTGTCTTCTGCAGTAATATGCTCCAAATATATGTTGAGCAGTATCAGGGATAAGATTGTTTCCATAATGTAAACATCAGTTATTGTTTCCATAATGTAAACATCAGTTATTTTTGTAAAAAATGTGTATTCTGTGGGTTGTCTGACTTAGCCATCACTCCAATTTGGAACTACCCCCATCTAAAATGTCATTGGTTGACTATCCACGAGTCACTGTCACTCTAAATGTGGCTGCCAGTCGTGGCAACATCAGACTGTCACCAACCCCCATCCCCACCAAGTCCGACACCCAGCCCCGTACTAGACAAACTATTCTACCTAAATCCCTCATTTCCTTTGTCGACCTAGTATCGAATTGGTGATTGACCCTGGCGTGACCTGCGTTCGTCCAACGCATTCAGGCAACTTTTGTTTCTTATAGTCGCCAGCCCAATCTCCCCTGCCCTAATTGCCCATGCTCCAGCTGGAACTGTCACACATGCTTAGTACGTACATTTATAAACTCCATTGGTGTTCAGTTCTAATGAAGTGTCACTGAATTGTTCTGAGCAATGGTCAGTTAACCCAGTCTGACTAATTTCGCCAATTTGTGTCCTTCAGTTTGGGTGAAACAGCTGGAATTGCGTGTATTAAAATTTTATTCAAAATAAAATTATTGAACAAATTGAGCTACAATTATCTAAACATCATGAGGCACATCATTAAATTATCTATAAATTATCTATGACATGAAGTATTCATTATAAAGATTATATATTGTTATGAAGCTTTAAATTATATTAATGCAGAGGTGGAAATTGGAGAGAAAATATCTGTAGTACTTATCCTGTCGCATGTTTCACAGATATATCTGTCAATTCTTATACACCTACCTTTTGTATTATGTGTCCCAGTCAAAGTCTGAATCGGGCATGTGTTAAATTATCTATGAGTAATCCAGATGTGTGATCATTGGACTGATCAAATAATATATCATTTCTACGGTCTTGAAGACTAACTTTCGTTACAATAAATTACTTGATGACTTCGTTTGTTCTCAATCTCCCACTATCAAGTCCTGGAAAGAACTTAAGTAGCAGAATATAGTCCAGAGAACGGAATGCGTTGTCGTAGTTTACAACTTGACTGCGATATTTGCAGCTTTCGGTCCGACTTCAGTAGACATTTTTTTTAGTACTGGGTTAGCCTTCCCTCTTCAATCCGTTCTGCTTAGCCAGTCTGTTCTGTTGCAGCCTGTTATCCAGATCAACGCGTGAACTTGTGGAAGGGTCATGACACAAGCAGTCAGCTATTTGTCGCTGACTGCTGCATCTCATGCACTTGGTTGTTATAAATGGGTAGACTTTCGGTTGTTTAAGATGATGGTTGGTTTGAATTGACAGTACAGAGATCTATAACGTTTCAGATAAGTATTAGTGTTGAGAATTAATTTGTGTGTAATAATAACATAGTTGTGATTGTAGTTTACTGTAGCATACGTATTTTCAAATATAGTGACCTTGTTATAACAGATAGTTAGTGACTTGACAGAATTAAATAGCGTGGAACAGTGAGCTGTAGTAACACTCAAGTAACACTAGACCTAGTCGTTAGCGATACGCTGTAGAAAGGTAAAAACCAGCGACATTTTTTTTTTTTTTTGGTGTTGCTTTAAGAAGTATACATTGTATTAGGTATTAATATAACTTATTGGCTAGCGGTAATAAATAGCATAATTAGTATGGCCACTAAGACGAGACGAAATGCTGCGAAGAAAGGCCAAGTCAGATTGTGTGATTTGTGTGGCGAAAATGTTAGTATTACCAGTGTAGGGATAGAAAGGCCTACAACGTTGGAAGATGAAGGAACCGTTTTATGTTGGATATGTAGAGTCGAAGAGAGGCAGGCACAAATGGAGTGCAATATAAGGGAAAATGAGAAGAGATTGGAGGAGATAGAAAAGAGGCAGATGGAAATAGAAGGTGTAGTCAAGGAAGTAAGGGAGATTTGAGTGAGGAAACAGTTCAGAGAGCTGTGGAGAGAAGTATGCACATATAGGTGAGGGGTCAGTATTGGTAGTAGGAGATTCAATGGTGAGAGAGGTTGGCAGACATTTGTCTAAACAACATAAAATGTTTGAAAGAATGGATATTGGGGGAGCAAAAATAGAGGATATAGGGAGAATAAAGAGGATAGATAACAAAGGAAACAGTCATGATGTAGTATTGGTAGGAACAAATAATGTAAAGAGAGATGGTACAGAAATAATTATGGATAAATATAAAAGTCTAATGGGAACACTTGAGGAAAAAAAGTTTAGAAAGGTCACAATGATGGGCATTTTAGATAGAGCAGATGGGTCAGACTATCTAGATAGTAAAATAATAGGTATCAACCTTAGGTTGCAGGTGATGTGTGCGGACATGGGAATGGAATTTATTGATGTTAAAGTAGACAGAAGTAAAATGTTAGATAGGGGAGGTTTACATCTAAATGAGATAGGACAGCATGTTGTAGCAAAGTATATGTTAAATCATTGTTAGAAATTTAAACTAGTAAGGCCTATGAATTATGAGACTAAAGATAGGCCTACAATAGGGTGCTATAGAGGATGTAGTCAAAGGGGAAAGTTGGTGTCAGGGAAGTGTGAAATAAGTAGTGGAAAAGCAAACACTAAAATGATAAAGCAGAAGCTAATGAGGAAAACCAACAACATTACAAACTAAAATGTTTTTATGCAAATGTGAGAAGCATAGTCAATAAAAGAGAAGAATTGGAACTGTATGTAGAAGAAGAAAAACCAGATATAATAGGATTAACAGAATCATGGACATATGAGGAGATTGCAGATAGTGAACTTCAAATAGAGGGATATACAATGTTAAGGAAAGATAGGATAGTTGGAGACAAGACTAAGGGAGGTGGCGTTTTATTATACTGTATAAATTCTGTTAATATAACGATCAAAGATGATTTATCATGTGACAAAAATGAAAGTGTATGGGGAGAAATAGAAAGTGGAGGTGAAAAAACAGTGATTGGAGTGTGCTATAGATGTGCATCAAGTCAAAAAGAGGAAGATGAAGAGCTGATTAGTAGCATAGCAAAGGCAAGTGAAGGTAAGTTATTATTAATGGGAGATTTCAACTTTCCAGAAATAAAATGGGATATGGCAGAAGCACTTGTAGAGTCAAAACCTTTTGTTAAGTGCATAACTGACAATTTTTTAATTCAACGTGCAGAAGTGGCCACCAGAGGCAAAAACATACTCGACCTAGTTTTTACTACAGAGGAAAATATGATTGAAAACGTTACCATCAAATCATCCGTTGAGATCTTATTGCAGGGAAAGAAATAAACATAAACACGCGAACATAAGACTACTCTAAGGAGGATGAAAGAAGCAGCAAACCACATAATCTGGAAAGATATTGTCGTAGGAACAGATATTGAACAGGAGTGGGAGAGTTTTAAAACAGTTCTAGAAACGCTAAAAGAGGAATGTGTTCCATGTAGGGAGGTAAACCCCAAACGTAAAAAGTGGATAACTAGATTTGTAGTGAAATGTAGAAGAGCGAAAAATAAAGCATGGAAAAAATATATAGAGGCAGGTAAATCAAAAGAAACATATTAAAAATATTTGGACAAACAGAACATATCTCAGAAAGCGAATAAAACAGCAAAAATAGACTTCGAAAAAAAACTTGCTCAGAGGATCAAGACTGACAGTAAAAGCTTCTTCTCTTATGTTAGAAATAAACAAAGAACGAAAGACAAAGTAGGCCCTCTCATAGACAGTACAGGGAAAATAATAAGTGAGAATAGGGAGGCAGCTAATCTACTCAATCAGTACACAAAAGTCTTCACAAAAGAGGACTGCTCCAAGATCCCAGAGCCTTTAGATATTTTTCAAAGAGACATCGATACAGCGGGATTAAGATCAATCTGTATTACAGAGGAAATGGTTTTTACAAAATTGGAGGGGTTGAAAGTGAATAAATGTCCAGGTCAAGATGGTATTCATCCAAAATTGCTGTATGAAATTAGAGACCAACTAGCAAAACCATTGGCTATATTATGTTCTCAATCACTAACAAAAGGGATTGTTCCACGGGATTGGAAAGATGCAGGAGTGATCCCCTTATTCAAAAAAGGCAAAAAATCAGATCCAGCAAATTATAGACCGGTGAGTTTAACGAGCATAGTCTGTAAATTGTTAGAGTCAATAATCAAAGAAAACATTGTAATGCATTTAGACAAATTTAATCTAATTAGAAATAGTCAGCATGGGTTTACTAGAGGGAGATCATGCTTAACAAATCTATTAGAATTCATGGAGGAGGTTACTAAAATCATAGATAAAGGGGAGCCAGTAGACGTTATTTATCTAGACTTTGCAAAGGCCTTTGATAGAGTACCTCATCAAAGATTATTTCGAAAGTTAAAATCACATGGAATAGGTGGGGAAGTTGCCAATTGGATTGAAAATTGGTTAACATGAAGAAGGCAGAGGGTGGGCATAAATAAGTAGTACTCTGAGTGGTGTGTAGTGAAAAGTGGTGTGCCACAGGGCTCGGTTTTGGGATCAATTTTGTTCTTGATATATATATATAAATGATTTGGACATTGATATGGGATCCATGATTGCAAAATTTGCTGATGACACAAAACTCTGCAGGGTCTTCTAAACCAGTATAAAGACTTTAAGTTTAAGTATGTGCAGGACAAACTATTTGTTTAGTTGAGAACAGCAACAGGTATGTGCAGGACAAACTATTTGTTTAGTTGAGAACAACAACAGGTGTGTGCAGGACAAAATATTTGTGTAGTTGAGAACAGTAACAGGTGTGTGCAGGACAAACTATTTGTTTAGTTGAGAACAACAGGTGTGTGCATGTCAAACTATTTAAAAAAAAAAAATGAGAATGGTAACAGATACGTACATTTTAGCCGTACTTACATGTCAGTTACTATTGGTATTGTTTGACTAGTCCCTCATATATTCAGATTATAATCTCGATTTTGCTTTTCCCACCAGCTGTCACCTCACTCCCAGGCTGATGTTATTATTGGAAAATGGGACAGACCTTACTCAACAGAGACAGCTGTGTTTCCAGCAGTAAGTATTTGCTCCATGTTGTTTTTGATTGTCATCATTTCTATCAAATTTCCTTTTTTTTTATGCATTTCAAATACATATATTTGTTACTGCTCAGACTTGTATCTTGTTTTGTTTTTTGCAAAGTAGTAGCAATGATTGTAAATACAAGAGTGGTTGAAGCACTCAGAAAATATCAGCTCTGTGAGGCAAGAACACTTGGTATGGTACTAAATAAGGAAAATACCTTTTGCTTTGAGGCAAGATAAATGGAACACTTGATAAAGTACAGACTCTATACAGGAAGAGCCCAACCAGCACTGGATTATGGCATCACGGCTTAGGCCACTGCAATGAGAACATACTTTTGTAAAATAAGTAGAGTCCAGAACAAAGCCACACGCATCATCACCTGGACCATCAAGTCCACACCTATGGAGACACTAAAAACAATGACAGGCTTCCAGTCAGTGGAGGATCGATGGGACATAAGTAAAGCAGCAGACAGAGAAATACAAGAGACTCCTGAACCACCCAATGCACCAAAGAATGAACAGCCAAGGAAAGGGCAGACTTAAGAGAAGTAACTTTGCTGCAAACTCAAAGGAATGACACTCTAAGGACCAAGTTCTGTCAGAAATAACTGTCAGAAATAAAACTAAAGCCCAAACAGTCAATTAGCATACTACTCTCCCTTGATTATACACACACCTAGAGCTAAAATAAAAGAGGTCAAAGAAAAAGGAGTGCAGACAGACCTGGAGAGAAAAACGTATCACAGAAGAGTACATACACTTAGTATCCAGCAGACAGGTGGATACATGCCTACACAGATAGTTCAGCTACAAGCACCACATGGGATAGAGGGGTTGTGATCAGACAAACGAATGGGGAGAAGGTAACCAACCGTCCATAGCCACAGACAAGTTCTCAAGCATCTTCAGAGCCAAAAGTGAAGCTCTAAAGACCACAGTAGAAATGGCTCAACAACAGAAAAACCATATGCATCAAAAATTAAGTCAGCCATAACGATACTTAACCTGCAGCACGCCCCAGTCCAGATCATCTTGACACACTCGGCCTACAAAAACGGTGTACGGAAAAAAATTTTATTTTTTGAACGGAGTCACTCCCGACAGCCATTTTTTTACTGCTGAATACATACTCCATATATACACGATATTTTGCCGGTTGAAGTATCGTATGTGCGATTACAAATGGCTTCTGAACAGTTTTAATTTTGTATACGCCGTTTAGACCAAGCCGACTTTTTGCGAAAGGGGAAGTAGGTTGTTGGAAAAGATCTTTATCGTGTAGATCTGTTTATTTTGTTTGTTTAAATGAAAGAACTACGTTTGAATTGTAAACTAACAGTTGTGTCGATATTGTAAACACAGTATCGATACGTTGATGTGGTTTCCATGGTTTTCTATCGAAGCGACTAGGCCTAGTGGTCGAGTCCAAATTTTTTCCGAGATTTTCATAAATTTTCAACTTCATCTTTTTGAATCTCAAAAACTATCAAACACACAACAACAACAATAACACCCACATGTTCGTTATGCTATTGTGTGTCTACACGCCAGAAAATCATATTTATTGACAAACAAACATAAAAAATAAAAATTTTCTAAGACGACTACCATGGCGAGAAATTAAGAAAATTAATTAGGTCAAATTTTTTCAAAACATTCCTGGCGTGCTGAAGGTTAAATCCCCAAGAATACTGAACTGAATGAATTTAAGGCAGCCTTGACGAAAATGTCTCACGAATTCCAGAAAGCCGTAATACAGTGGATACCATCGCACTGTAACATCAAAGGAAATGATGAGGCTGACAGTCTTACCAAAGAGAGAGCGAAACTGATACAGAAAGAATACCTGGTCAACTATGAAGCAGCAAAAGTCATAATAAAAAGCCAATACAACATACAGTTGTGGGAAGAACACCTCAAACACCGCACAGATGATGGATACTACCAACTGTCCAGAAAAGACCAGTTTATCATACTACGTCTCCGAACTGTCACAACAGAATGAGACTGAATAGGTACCACTAGCCTATGTTACAGCGGTTTGGCAAACATGACAGCAGCACATATACTTGGGAAACTGCACCCAGCACACATATCTAAGGAGAAGGAAGTGGCCCACGCCGACTCCCATCTGGGAAAAACTGTACAGCGGTGTTGAGACACTGAAAAAGACAGTAGAATTTATTTAAGAATCCGAAGTCTGTCTAAATGAGCAAATGATCGCAGAAAAAGTAGTAGTATGGTACTTAATAACTAACAAACATGTGCCGATACGGTGTTTGTCCTGAAAAGAACATTTAACTTAAGCAGTTAGTGTCACAACTCAGAATGTAAACTTGCTGGGCTCGGATTGTTGAAACAAGATCATACTCTACGCAAAGTAAACCCATTTTATTTTAATGCATGCTGAAGTTGGATACACTGGACCATCAGGTACAAAACAGTGGAACGCACACCACCTATAACCAATAACAATAATTAAGTACAACATATTTATTTTTGTTTATTTATTGTTACAGGCCTTTGTGCAGCCAGGAACAAAAGTTTGGCCAACAGTTTCAAGGATTGATGATAGCTATGGAGACCAGAACCTGATCTGCACATGCCCGCCTGTTTCCGAATACATTTCATCAGATGAGGAAAACAGAGATGCAGCCATTTTGTAAACAGGTTGCCATGTCTAAACTGATTATAGATTTATGTATGTGGCTACAGTCAAACACCACCAATGGTTGCTAGGTGACAAAAAGAAAATGTGATGATCTGAAGGGCTGGACAATATGATCTGCTGTCAGACTTAGAACATTTTCACTTTTTGCTTTTTTTCTTCTGATCCAAATGAAAAAAGATGTTCACACTCTTATTTTTGTATCATATATGGGTATTGTTTCTAGATCTTCTATTCAAATCCAGAAGGGTATTCCACACTTAAGCATGTTTTTGACTTGCGTAAAGGTAGACTGTTCATTCAATGAATTGGAGAGACTTCTACCCTAGAAGAGTTGCGTTTTATTTTCACTTCTCATTTTATATGATTCTTTGGCCAATGTAAATGTAGCTTAGTTTCTAATAACCATTTTAGTTTTTTTTCTTGTCCTTGCTGAATATCTGAATGGGCTGAAAATAAAACCACTTTTATTACCGTTTTTTTTAAAGGATTATATTTCTCTGATATTATTGATTCTATATTAAATAGCTGTCTGTAAAAAAATAAATATATCGTCTTTATATATCAGATGTTGAAGACTCACAAGAAGTTACATTTGTGCAGCAGTGCTGAATTTTCCTGCATATGTTTTCTATTTTGGGGGGAGATTTCTTGAATTTTATGAGCATAGCCTTTGTCGCCCTTTGCACTCTTATTGTGAGTTAACTATCTCGCAGATTAAATCTTCTGTGTTGATCACTGGACCCATATTCAGGAGAATCAAAGGGCCACTGTACATTACAATAGTGGTAGCAGAGCAGTTAGAGCATTTATCCCTAATGTTAATGAGACAAGGTTCTCTCCAATAAAAAATTAGTATCTGGAAACAAAAATTTCTAATAAAACCAATTTCATTGCACCATATGTACTCAAGTCTCTTTCATTGCTGAAAGAGCTGCTGACAGACTATGAATTCTGTAACTCCCGCAGTGACTCTAACATTTTCCACAAACTGCATCACAATACAATAGTACATTTAGGCGACCAGGGCTGTTGCGTCTCATGACTATGTCCATGGCCATGTCCCTGGCGGCCTACAGTTTTTTTTTGGAGGTGGCGATCTGTTTTATCCAGGTGTTGCAAGGACGTCTCTAGGAGCACGTCATCTTCCCGTAACTCGCCCCACAGCATCTTGTGGGCTGGGACTTTCCAGGAAAGCCAAGCAACGTGACCGAAGAGGAAAAGATGATGGCGATCAATCGATGAGACAATGCCTTCATCAGGTATCAATTTACAGCTGGTACGTTGGGATTGAAAGCAAAGCTCACAACAACTCGGCCAGATGCATCAATTGGTACCTGATTTAGCAGTTGGGGAAGACAGAGCATTGAGAAGGGTAACATGGCACCCAACTTTAACAAATGTTATCTACACAATGAAGTCTTCTATGGGACTCTAACTCTTTTTGCACTCTACTATCAATTAAAACCTTTCAGCTCCCTGTGGAGCACATGTCTTCAACAAATACAAGCCAAGTCCTCCTGTGCTGAACGAACTACTCCAGCTCTTCCGTATGTTCCCTCTTTCTTTCTTTGTCTCGTGATCTCTTATCGATGATGTTTTGGTGTGATTCTACTTCTCTTGCCCTGGAGATTCCAGGACAGAGACTGCCTTGAAATGCCATCAGCTGGTTTCCTTAATGTTCCTCACCTCATATTCCACTGCTATCTGCCTGGCTCTTTCCAACAACTACACATTAGTGATCTAATCATACCATTTCAATCCTTTGATTCTGTCTAAGTTGTTAAATCCTTTTTATAGTTGACAAATCCAGTGTACGGTGGCTAGTTCCATGCTTCTTGTTAGTGTTTTCTTTTCCCCAGAACTTTGCCACTCTCGTTCCATTTATTTGTTAATCTGTTGTGAGTACCTGTGAGTTTTCTGCATCCTCTATTTTTTTCTAGTTGTTGTAACATATCAAATCTATTTGACATAACTTTAAATCTATCTTGTATTTCCTAGTTCCTGTGGAATCACACATCAAACTTGTCTGTGGTTTTTATGTTGTTGTATATCATTCGTCTCATCTTTATTTTGGCTATATCAGAAGATGGTCTGATGTCACATCTGCTTCTCTCCATACTTTTACATTATGTAATGATGATCTGAACTTGTTTATACATATAGTCAACCTGGTTTTCTGTTCTGATCTGGTGACACCCATGTTGATTTTTGTATTCTTTTATGGGGTAACATGCCACCAATAATCAGTTCATTTAAGTCTATGAGTGTAACTCTTCTTTTTCATTTTGTCCTGAATCCATGTTTTCTGATGACCTCCTCAAAACCTATATTATCAAACTCATTATCTGCCCTTCAAGCTCTAGAACATGGTGATCACCCTAAGGATGTACTTACCCAAATATTCCTAGATGCCAACTAACTTTCATACCATGAAGTCAGAATAGTTATGCAATGGATCCCGTCACTCAAATACATCTGGCAATGACAAGGCAGCTTATTTGAGGTGAGGTGGTCAGTTCCCTTTCTCGCTGCCTTTGCTTCCCTAACGGTAAGCCAGTTAGGTCAACTGGAGCATGCTGGTAGTGGGATTTGAACCCAGTACATTTGCCATGAAAAGCAAGTGCCCTACCACTACACTAATCAGAAGCTTTCTATTGTCCCCTTTATTTGATGTTACTCTCTATCACTATGAATATATTTATTAAAAGACATACCAGGGATCAGCAACTGGCAGCCCACAGGCCTATCTGGCCTCCCACGCTTTTCTTCTTGATCCATGCCCACTTCTCAGGATAGAGGTTAATCTTCTTCGTCTTTCGTTCTCAAACGCCTTCTACCAAGCCCAAAAAAGGCTTTGCATGCAGCAGGGTGTTGTCCAGAGACTGCGATATTTGTAGCTTTCGGTCCAACACATCCGACTTCAGCAGGAATTTTTGAGTACCAGGTTAGCCTTCCCTCTTTGATCCCTTCTCCTTAGCCAGCCTGCTCTGTTGCAGCCTGTTATCCAGGATCACAGTGTGTAGATCTAGAATGATCTTGTCAGCTCTGGTTTTCTGGCCCTGACGCTGGCCGCTTTGTATCACAGATCTCTGCAGCTCATGCACTGCTCAGCATCTTGATCCGTAGATTAATCAAAAACTGTAATTCTTACAATATCAAATACTGGCCTACCTGACCTTTCCATATTTCCAAGTGCTTTCATATGGTTCACCAAAGCTAGTTGATGGCTTATATCAACATAGCCACATAGTTTGTATGTTGCTGTTGAGTCATGCGGATAATCTAGTGAGTTATTCCATGATTACAGACTCATTCCATATCTATGCTCTGATTTGTAAGTTTTATATCTATACTATGAACCCATGTCACCTAAGAGAGGGGAGCAGGAGTGTGCACAACCACCAAGCTACATGAAATATATGTCCATGCCCCCTTTTTAAAACCACACTTGTACCCATTTTCAGAAAGTAACTATAAAGCACCTATCTATCTGCCCAGAAAGTAATAATGTTGATAATATAACATAATATATGCCTAGCATTGAAATTTAACTCAAGTGTTATTTCTAAAAAAATAAGTAAGTTGGTTTTTTAAAACTTATTTGTTCTCAATTTCCCGCTACCAAGCCCTGGACAGGGATTTGCAACTAGCAGGATGTAGTTAGGAGAACGGAATGCGTTGTGTTGCCAGTTTACAGCTTGACTGCGATATTTGTACCTTTCAGTCTGACACATCTGTCTTCGTCAGAGTCACCCTATCATATTTTATATAAGCACTAACATCTGTTACCTGTCCCAGTATACAATTTCCTCACTTCTTAATGTTGTTTACACACTTAACATAAAAATTTGATTTCAACTTGAGTGTCAGTTTTGAAATTAAGTTACCGTAATTTGCAATGTTATATTAAATATTTGTGCATATATACTTCTTTTTATGGGTGTACTTAATACTGCAGTTTTAACTGCCTTCTTGCAAACCATAGGCTTTCAGATTTTCAAATATTTAATGTAGCAGTTTTAAAAAAAAACATTTTTTTGAGCTTACCCTTAAACGTGTTTATCCACATTTATGGTTGCCCTACATTCACTCTAATCAGGCACTAAGTGTTAGTTGGAGAATGCATTAAATTTATATATATATATATATATATTAATTATATAATAAACTACTTGGTGCAGTGTATGGTGACAAAAGTGTGTCAAAGACAACAGTGAAGAACTTGACAATGATGTTTAAAGGACATGAGTTCACAAAAGATCTTCAGAGATCAGGTCAGGTGCATATTGTTGCGTCAGAAGATACCATCGCCAAAATTGATGCAGCAATTCAGGTAGACCGTCGCCGGAGCTTACGTTCGCCACACTTTTGTCGCCATACACTGCCTGCATTCTGCGATGAATATCAATTGGTCGACATCCTTCAGCTGTTAGAAACCAAATCACCGCTCGCTGATCACCTCTGGACGGATTCCGTATCACATCCGCATGTTTTCAGCGGCCTGCTGAGGAAACTATTAGTCAGAGGATAATTCAATTTTGCAAACTTGACGGTTGGCATATGCTGTTTACATCAGAAATGACGTCATCATGCGCATCGTATGTATGTTAACTTGGTCCGGTTTCATTTGAACACGTCACATGTGTGTGTATATTATCCCAATATTACAATAAATGTTCAATATCAATGATTCAGATAATCAAAATCTTTCATTGTAAAATGAAAGCTATTGATTTAATATTGTTATTGCTTGTTAAAAGTTACCTTTGTAAATATATTCTGTTGTGTACAATCTTATTGATTTCCAACAACATGCAGGGATTATTCATTCTATAATACTGATGAGAAATTAAAGTCATTGAATATATGGATCATAGTGTGTTTGTCTTTATTAAAAAGCAACATGGGTACTCTTAATGATGATTTGCTTTTTCACTCCAAGTGAAGCATATCTAAGGTCACCTTTACAACTAGCTCCTTTTACAGGAAGACTGTAACAGAGCTTATGAGACAAAGCTCCGGAAGCTGACGCCATCCCAGCAGAGATCTACAAAGCTGGCAGACAAAAGATGGTTATTTACTTATTTGTTTGATGAAATGTGGAAGGAAAAAAGCATCTCACAGGAATTAAAAGACCGTCCATTGTTCATATACATAAGCAAATATATTTTAACTACAGAGATATCTCTGCTTTGTATCGGAGGAAAGGTTCTTGCAAAAATACTTTCTCCACAGACTAAATCTTCACCTAGAGCAGAGGTGACTGCCTGAGACTCAATATGGCTTTAGAAAGAACCATGGGACCATCGATATGATCTTTGCTACAAATCAGATCCAAGAGAAATGTCAAGAACAGAATTTTCTCTCTATACGATGTTCCTGGACCTTATTAAGGCATTTGATACCGTAAATCGTAACAGTCTGTAGAGAGTTAGCCAAGTTTGGGTACCTGGCAACATTCGTTGCAATAGTGCGACAATTTCATAATGGCATGCATTGAGTTATTGATCAAAGAAACTAATCTGCCCCCTTTAATTTGAAAAGGTTCAAGGCCAAAAACAAAATCCACAGGGTTACTATATTTGATTTATTTTATGCAGATGACTGCCTTGAATTACAATATGGAGGTTGACGTGCCAAGAAATCATGGAACAGTTTGCCACAGCTTGAGAAAATCTCTCCTTACCATCTTTGTCACAAAGACAGAGGTTCTACATCAACCAGCTCCAGATATGGCTTATTTAGAACCTTCAGGCATAGTACACAGTCACTGTCTAAATAATGTCAACAGATTTATCTACCTTGGCAGTACTCTCCCAGGTTGTTCACATAGAGGAAGTGAATACAAAAATATATAGGGCGGGTGCAGCATTTGGCAGACTTTGTAATAAAGTGTGGGATAGGGGAGGGATCAGAACTCAAAACAAAATTGGTCTACGCTGCAGTTGTTCTTTCTACCATCTAATATGCGTGTGAGACCTGGACCATTTATAGTCATCATGTCAGGAAGTTAAACCACTTCGACATGCACTTCCTGCAGAAACTACTGAGGATTAGATGGCAGGATATGGCCAAATACAGACGTTATCCCAATCAGGCATGTCCAGTTTACACACTGTGCAGCACAGCTGAGATGGGCTGACCATGTGGTACACAGAGCAAGCGGTGGTTAGTAGAAATGGTACAAGGACACTAGCTTTAGAAATCACTGAGCCATTGCGGTATTAACCATGATGACTGGAAAAGAATTTCCACCAATCGTACAGGCTAGTGCAACAATATTGCTGAAGGTGGTCAGAGACATGAGACACCAAGAACAAATGCGGCTATACAAAGACGATCGCTTCACAAGTCTGCTCATATCAACCCTTCTTCAATTCTGGTAGTAGGGCATGTCCTATGGTGAACAACATTAGAACATTTGAAATGGTTTTACGATCGCATGAGCTGCAGCGGTCAAGACCAGCTAACACAGAGCTGCCAAGACTCCTCTACACCCCCATGCATGATCCTGGATAACAGGCTGCAACAGAGCAGACTGGCTAAGGAAAAGGGATTGAAGAGGGAAGCTAGCCCGGTACTCAAAAATGCCTGCTGAAGTTGGATGTATCGGACCGAAAGATGCAAATATCAGTCAAGCTGTAAACTACAACACATTGCATTCTGCTCTCTGGACTAATTCTGCTACTTGAGTCCCTTTCAGGATTTGGTAGTGGGAGATTGAGAATGAACAAAGTCAAGTCAAATGGTTTTACTCAAGGCTGGATTAATTGCATCTGGTGCTTTAAACAGTCAAATGATACAGCATACGCACATCTATCAGTGTTGTAAACCTCCAGTTTTGAAATTCCAATAACAGAAAATTCACGGGAGAATTGAAACATTTCACCCGCTAGACAGTGACAGGTGGAAATTTTTTTTTCCAGCAGCAAGATCATCGTAGCAGACATATTTAGCAAAAAACTGAGCATCTATATTCTGTCATATGTCAGTAACCACATAAAATAAGGAAAATGTGAACATTTTGCATGTGTTCTTTTATTGGCATCAGGTAGAGTTCACATACATATTTCCATCTGTGTGCTTTTTGAAATATAAAATTAATTCTTTGTCATTCACTTTCAAATTTCGTCTACCAAATCTTGAAAAGGGCTTTGCAAATAGCAGTCTGGAGAATGGGATGTGTTGTAGTTTACAGAGTGACTGCGATATTTGCACCTTTTGGTCTGACACATCCGACTTCAGTGTGACATTTTTGGATTTCCGGGTTAGCCTTCACTCTTCTATCCCATCTCCTGTTGCAGCCTGTAGCCAGGATCACCATGTGGAGGTGGAGAAGGCTCTTGGTAGCTTTGAATCGCTGACCCTGACGCTAGCAGTCAGTTTTGGGTCACTGAATGCCGCAGTTCATGCACTAGTCAGCATTTAAAATTAATTCAAAAAACATTTCTCATTTTTTAAATAGATAGGTGGCACTGACGAATGCTCGTGTGGTACTGGAAAAATGACCGCTGAACATTTGCTGCAAAACTGCCCGACAAACAAGGATCAGAGAAAGCAGATGTGGTCACCACCAGTGGCAACACTAGACAAGCTCTATGGCAGTGTCGACAGCCTCAGGATGACCGCTGCTTTTTTCGAAAAAATACAGGTTGACGTCTGACAGCGTACGAAGAAAAAGAAGAATGCCTCTGTTTTGTTGGTGCCATAATCACGTGATTAGTCTGCTTATGTGTAAATCCAGCAAGGTTTTTGCCCAATGAGGCTGCCAGTTAAATGCCCATCTCTCTTTAGTCGCTGTTTACGACATGTTTGACTTGACTTGACTTCGTTTGTTTTATATCTCCGCTACTAAGTCCTGAAAAGGGCTTAAGTAGTAGAATGTAGTTCAGAGAACGGAATGCATTATGTTGTAGTTTACGGCTTGACTGTAATATTTGCACCTTTCAGTCTGACACATCCGACTTCAACAGGAATTTTTTTTAGTACCGAGTTAGCCTTCCCTCTTCAATCCCTTCTCCTTAGCCAGTCTGCTCTGTTATCTGGGATCACCGTGTGGAGGTGTAGAAGGATCTTGACAGCTCTGGTTTACAGGCTCTGACGTATCAGAAGCAGCTCATGCACTCTTACAGCATGTTTCTTCTTCTTCGTTCGTTCTCAATCTTCCGCTACCAAACCCTGAAAGGGTAAGTAGCAGAATGTAGTCCAAAGAACGGAATGAGTTGTGTTGTAATTTACAGCTTGGCTGCGATATTTGCACCTTTCGGTCCAACACATCCGACTTAGCAAGCATTTTTTTAGTACCGGGTTAGCATTCCCTCTTCAATCCCTTCTCCTTAGCCAGTCTGCCCTACTGTAGCCTGTTATCCAGGATCACCGCGTGGGGGTGTAGATGGGTCTTGGCAGCTATGGTTCGCTGGTCATGACGCTAGCAGTCAGCTATGGGTCGCTGACCATTGCAGCTCATGCGCTGCTCAGCATCTACACTGCGCTACAGTTCTATCTACAGCATGTTTGAAAGGTTTCTCTTCACCATTAACTATTGTATTGTGTCTAGCGGCTGCGACGATCAATTCCTTCCATAATTACTTGTACTTGTAGAATGTAGCTCTATAATGCACATTCTGAAATGTGTTCAGTATCGCAGTCTGCACTGTTGAATGTGCGGGTTTGCAAAACATGTTTCAGTTCAGACGTCTGGTGATGATCAGGTCCAGCTGATGTTAAATGTCTGGAGCTAGGATGTCTCCAGGAAACTTTGTGTTGGAGCTTCGTTTGGAAGAAGGTGTTAATGATGCACAAGGTTATGCGGAGTTGTAATAGGGGTATGAAAGTTAATGCCATCAAATTTATCGATGACCATGCAATAGTGGGAGGATCAATATCAGCGTTGGAAATGCTACTTAAAAAAATGAATAGCACAGCCAAAGAGTTTGGCATAAAAATAAACACATCAAAGACTTTGGTAATATCCAAGCAACATATGCTAATAAATATGATCAATAATGGAGAAATAATTGAATAAGTACAGAAGTTTATGTTTTGGGGCAAACTATAACAGAAGATGGCCGCAATGGGACAGAAATTAAGACAAGAACTGCAATGGCAAAAAAGGCTTAAGAGAAAAACAGAAATTGTTAACCTAAAAGAATATCAGGGTAGAGCTGAGGGAAAGAATAATCGCCACTCATATATGGCCAATTGCTGAAACATGGGCTCTAGCAAAGAAGGGTGAAACAAGTTTGGAAGCGTTTGAAATGTGGTGCTACCGAAGAATGGAAAGAGTGAGTTGGACAGAAAGAAGATTCAATGACAATATACTCACTGAAAAGGGCGCACAAAGACAAACATTGCAGGTGATACAAAAACGTCGGTCGAGTTGGCTGGGTCACAATATAAGAGATGAAAGTTTTCTACAGAAGATACTAGAGGTCAAGATTCAAGGGATGAGAGCACCTGGGCGACCAAGGCCCCCCTTTACATCTCAGGCATGCAGGGACATTAAAGTACGAACTTATGCTGAAATGAAGTGAACTGCAGAGGATAGATAGGCTCCAATGGAGAGATACTCAAGCAACCAGTATCTGGACTGGTCAACCAGATATTGATGATAGTGTGTGTAGCTTGTCAGTGTTTTCATATCCAGATTACCGTGTCTATATATATATATATATATATACGCACGAGGGGCGTTCAAATAAAACCAATACTTTTTGTTCTAGTTCTAGCTGTATGGGTTACAGCGTGCTGGAATTACTATCATTAGTTAGGGACACGTGGTGTGTCCTTTTACTGCTTGCTGGCTCACTTGCCATGGACCAGTTACGTGACAGATAAACAAGAATGGCAGCCAGAATGGTGTAAACGTTTTAGAGAAGGCCGTAGATACGTGAGTTATGATCCCGTCCTGCTCCTGCAAGAAAACTCTCGATCCCATACGGCTGACCGCACTATGTGCCATCTGCAGCAACTCGTCTTGGAGGTATTGCCATATCCACCTTACAGCCCAGACCTAGCTCCAAGCGATTTCCACCTGTTTGGACCCCTAAAAGAATTTCTGGGAGGTCAACATTTCAGCACTGATGACTAAGTGAAACAGGCTGTCCTGGATTGGTTCAGACATACTGACAAATCTTTGTCCGCTGAAGCTTTTCAAGCATTACTGAAACGCTGGGATAGTGCATAAACCTTGCAGGAGATTAAAAAGTCCTGGTTTGACTTCAACGCCCCTCGTATACATTTATTGTTTTGTTTTCCCACCATAATATAATCGGGCACCTCCAGTAACGGCATGCTGATCAGTACATAGTGAAGCAGGCAATCTTTAGGACACATTTTCTAGCTCCTTCCTCAGGCTACGAAGGTGAGCAGTACTGTCCTAGAGGGGGCTATTCAGTGGCTCATGTGGACTGTCAGGTTCCACTGCTGCCTCAATTCAGCGTAAGACGGCAATATGGTTTGAACCATCTGTGTGCAGGTCTAAAGCCTCCAATGTGTTCTCACTTGCTGCTTCGTCGTTCGCCCATCACCACATGACTTTTGAATGACATGTATGAGATGCGGATGGTGTCGTGAGTGGCGCGTGAATTTGATTTAATTGAGAGTGATGTACGTAGAGTCGGCCTCACTCTCTCGTCCGGACCAGTCATGGTCTAGCAGCAAGACAGTGCCGATACGGCTAGTGAAGGGTTTGAATGCAGAAGAAAGATGACCAAGATTTATTTCGTATCACGTCGCATTCTTCAAGGCCTGAGGATCCAAAGCCTTGTTGGCCGTTTGACATGCTTTTTTGTCTCTTACGCCCAATCCGTCGATACCAGAATTCACATGCCTGGGTTGACATACCCTATTTTGCTGAGAGGATTCTCCCTCAGCTGCCAACAACTGGTTCAGTCCGCTAGTCAAAACGGTGTCCCAAAGTGTGTTCTCTGGGCAAGCTGCATGCTGGTCGAAGCCATGTGTGAAATTAGGATAGGTTTGGTATCGAGGGAGAACGAGCTCTTTCCAGTAGAAACATACGCGTGTCCACCACTACAACTAGGTATTAAGGTATACTCAATACTGTCTCTTCCTTACCATCATTTACAGATGCTGGGATTGACCTGGAAAGTCACCAGTGGATTTTCACCTGCCAAAAAATACGAAGCAAAGGAGGTCGCCCCTCTTTACGACGTATAACGACATAGGTGGACTAAAGATATTAGATAGATATATAATATATAGTTACTGTGTTACAGTATATACTTATTTTGAATATAGAATTATAGATCTTATCCATTAAGTTCGGCAGATGTACTCGATCCTCTGCCATTAACACCGTACCATCATCATATCTGATATTATTGATACTTCGTCCTATGCACAACCTTCTTTAGTCGCCACTTACGACCTACAAAGAAGGAAACAAGTTGTCCTATTCTACTTGCCCTACGAACCACCCTATTGTAGAACGTAAGGCCGTTCTCGAAATGGTTGTTATGGTGCAAGATTATACTTCCTGATTTGATTTCGAAAGTTTAATTTAGTCACTACGACAATGTCACGTGATTTAGCCGGAAGTGTTTTAGTGGGAGGAAAAATCGACTGCTTCGATCATCCATTGATGATTGACTAGACCAAACCTAACAACATAACCAAACACAATTGCACTTTGATTAGCAGGACTAGCATGTATCGAGTGTAAAGTAAAAGCACTGTCTGCAGAGATTTAATAATAAGCTGCTCGCAATGAGTGCTGAAAGTGTTATAGAGAACCACATACGACAAAATCATGCGTGGCAAAAGTTGCCAGCCAACATCAAACAGGTAAAGTAAAGAACTAAAGATTCCAAGTACTAAAGGCAACTTAAATGTTATGTTAATCGTCGGTAATCTGGTAAATTGTGATCTCACGGAGATAATTTAGGAAGAAAGTATTCTAAAGATAAACGAGCACAAAGTGCATTTCTTCACCAAATCAATGTATTGTATGTCAATTTTGATAAATAAACACTTTACTTTGCCGACTTTGCAAGTGTAAATTAAAACCGAAACCTGTCTGTAGTAGCTCACTGACTGTGAAACTAGTTCAGTGTAACTCACTATTCATAAGTGAAATGTAGTGTAGCTGTACAATGCATCAAGAGGGCATCTGATCATCAGACAGAAAGAAGTCACCACCTTGTGTTTCATATTTTATTTGTTGTTGAACAACAAATTACTTTGCAGTATTTGAGTATTAGTACTTCTGCTTGTTTATTATTGAATCTTTAAAATTCCCAGTGTCAAAGATGCAGCAGTGAATGAGCTGACAGCAGCTAGCGACTCATAGCAGGATGCTTTCATCAGGGTCAGCATAGATAGACCCATAACTAGCTGTTTGCATCAAGGTCAGCGACTCTGCTGACTGCTTGCATTGGGGTCAGTGACCAGAACTGTCCCATTTCTTGCTACTTGCATCAAGGTCAATGACTTATAGCTGACTGCTTGCATCAGGGTCAGTGACACATAACTGACCAAGACTCTATTTCACTTCCACATGGCTGTCCTGGAAATAGACTGCAGTCATGTAGCCTGGCAAAGAGATTAAGGATTTAAAAGGGGAGACAAACCCAGTCATAAAAATCTGAACTCTGATGTGTCAGGCCTAAAGACGAGATATATCAGCCTCGATGTAAACTACAACTCATCACAAATGGCCTTTTCAGGTCAATGCAGCAGAAGAAGAAGAACTTTACCCACAAAGTTACTAAAGATCTATTGAGAGGGAAAGCGCATAAAGTGCCTCAATTATTCTCACCAGTCAATAAGCCATTACATCATTGTCTTTGGGGTATTTTATGCAGGTGTTTGCCCGTACACCATCTTGCTAGCAATGACCACCGCTGCTTTGGCCCATCACCACTTATATTCAATGTCCTATGAGAATGTCCAGAGTGCAGTGAAGTCGGTGCTTTGTGACAGAACAGTATGTACAGTACAGCTAAAATAAGATGTAGAGGCTGTTTTATTATCCACCTGGTTAAATTGTCTGATAGAAGGATGTGTCTTTCAGGACAGGTGCAAATAGCTACATGAGATGGTTGATTTAGTAGTGATCAGAAAGTAAGGGAAAAACGCAACTCAAAATGAATAACAAGAGGACAGAACTGATGAAAATACTTGACTTGTTTTAGTCAGTTCTCTATTACCACTGCGTATAGATGTCTTTTCTTTTCTTCTGACTAATAGTTTATAATAGTCGAACACAGAATACACAAGAATGATTAAAAGCAAACAGGCTTGCGCATGAGCTGCAGCGGTCAGTGACCCATAGCTGACTGCTAGCATCAGGGCCAGCGAAATAGAGCTGCCAAGACCCTTCTACACCTCCACACGTTGATCCTGGATAACTGGCTGCAACAGAGCAGACTAAGGAGAAGGGGTAAAAGAGGGAAGGCTAACCCGGCACTAACAAATAGCTGCTAAAGTTGGATGTGTCGGACCAAAAGG
Source organism: Ariolimax columbianus (assembly GCA_036924085.1). Classification (NCBI taxonomy): domain Eukaryota; kingdom Metazoa; phylum Mollusca; class Gastropoda; order Stylommatophora; family Arionidae; genus Ariolimax; species Ariolimax columbianus. The sequence continues at coordinate 66,306,110 of JAVGWX010000010.1, read as the reverse complement.
TGCAAATGTCATAGTCAAGCTGTAAACTACGACAGAATGTATTCTGTGCTCCCGACAACATACTGCTACTTGCAAAGGCCTTTTCAGAGCTTGGTAGTGGGAGATTGAGAAGAAACGAAGACGTTCTCCTGAGGGCACCATTAAAGTAAATTAAAACAAGTTTGTAGGATCAATTATATGGGTACTGTTGTAGCATCAAATTGAAGATACAGCAATGGTGTTATGTCTGAGAGCAATTCAGTTCATCCATATTGCATGCAACCATTCCTAATATATGGAAATGGATTGAATACAAATAGTCTTTTTCTTTGTCTTTCGCCCTGATAAGGGGGTTTTGTTACATTGTGTCATAATTTACAGTGGAGCTGCAATAACTGTGCCTTTTAACTCGACACATCTGGCTTCAGCACAGCACATTAATATTCCAGTCCAAATTTTGGGCTTCTGAGGATTGGTCTATTTATTTGTGGGCATGTGTCAACTCTTTGAAGTATTTTCTTAGGCATCTCTCTTTCTTTGCGGTGTCTTTGTGTACAAATCTCACAAAGCAAGTTCAACTTCTTATATTAAAAAAGAGGGGATGGCGTGGTTAAGTGGCACGGCTCACAACTCAAAGGTGCTGGGTTTGATCCCCATCACAGCACCGGCGGTTACCCCGGGAAAGCAAACCCTAAGAAAATGCAGGAGGAAGCAGACCCTTACATAAAATGAATGCTGAAGTCGGATGTACTGGGCTGACAGGCGCAAAATAAAAACCACAGTGCAACGCACACCGTCTTGGGGATTAGAGAAATAAGGCAAACGCAAAAAAAATGAATTTAAAAAGGCTTAGGCCCTATTACCAGTTTTCCCCCTGAGATCACCCTATTGCAACAAAAGACTGGGGAAACAGTTGCAAAGACTTCATCCTGGCTGTACAGCAACTGAATATAGGGTTGCCAATTTATATACAACTAAATTACTAGTTTCCTCATAACTTCAAGCTAGCAGAATTGATAATACACCCGACATGAAACCGGAAAGGTTTTAGGTTCAATCCTCAAGTTTGGCAGTGAGAAACAACAACAACAAACAAAATACCAGCAGTAAAAGGATGTTCCCCGTGATTTATGTCCCAAGTGGACCTACCTCCCTTAGAGTGTCAAACACTTGTCTGTTAGAGGGGACCACTTCAGACAATTAGATTGCGGACTGCTTCAGAAAATCAGTTTGCTTCCTGTTGCATTTATCTATATAGTTTGCTATCTTCCACGCTCATAAATTATTCACATATCCAGAACTGTTTGGCGTCTCACGCAAATGCTGAAGTAAATATTTTCTCTATACTTTTTATGAATAATATATTATCCATGAGTATGCCCCTTAACAAGGGAGGAAAAAATAGGACCATAGTTTCCTACTGTGGAGGTATGAAAGGTAGACATAGTAAAGACGTGCACGACTAGCAACCTCATCATTTGAAACATTGTGTCACAGAAACTACATGTAGTGAAGGAGGTCACAAATTTGTTTAGGATCTAGGTGGCAGCTATAAAATGTAGGAGCAACGCATAGTGCTGAATGAAAAGTTCCTCGTAGGGTTGTGTAACATGCTGGAGGGTATGGATGAATTGTTCTTAAAAATATGAATTCAGAATGCACAAGGTTGGTCGGTTGCTAATGTCCACAATGGGTTGGTAACCCTTTTGTGCGCCCTGAAAAGGACAGAACGTGTGGTAGAATGTAGTAGCTTTCCTGACATCCTGAGCATGCGGATGAAGGGGACCTGGGTCCTCCAGGCGGTTGTGCAATGCTTGCCTTCATCTGCGTGTCGCTCACTACTATGGGGATCACATCAAACCTCACCTTGATAGCCAGACTGTTGTCCTCAACAACAGCCCATTTCCAGGAGGTCAGATGAGGGTCTTGGCCAGTATAATTCTCCTGACCCTGGCTAAACATTGTTTGATCAGTGTGTTAGCCTCATCACCCCAGAATGCGCAAATGTAAGTTTATATTCAAAGTAATATTTACCTGATTTTGCTATTCCTTATTTGCGTTTATGTTTTAGATGCTGTATTATGTGACACCAGCACTCTAATCGTGTCAGATTATATTTTGTGTTTCTTAAAACTGAGTGGAGATATACCAGATGTGGGAAATTGTGCATGTAAAAATGACACTGATATTGAAATGTTAGGAGCTAATGCAACATTTCTAGGCTTCATGGTGGCCAGGATTTGTCCTGCCCTGATGTAATGGTTGTTCCTTCTTATTTTGCATTAGTTCTTAAACTTGAAGCATAAAGTCCTGTACAGGGCTTTGCAAATAGCAGGATGTAGTCCAGAGAACAGAATGCGTTGTGTTGCTAGTTTACAGCTTGACTCCAATATTTGCACCTTTCGGTCCGAAAAATCCATATTCGGCAGATGATTGTTTCATTCTCCCACTGGAGTGAAAAAAGACAATATTATATTTAATGTTAATCATTATAATACATATTTCTTCTTCAGCGTTTGTCATGAAAATTAGGTGTTGTTTTCAGTGGAAGAATATCTGCACCATTTGGAGTGATACATCTGGTTTTAGCCCATCATTTTTGGGGCTGAGTTTCTGTTTGCTCTGTGATTCTTAGTCTCTTAGCCAGACTACACTAGTGCAGTCTATTTTCAAGGTCGCCACTTGAAGGCAGAAAAGGGTCTTGGTCTACTATAGTACGACCCAGATGCAAGCTGCCAGCTATGCGTTGCTGGCTGCTATCAGCTCATTTGCTGCTGTATCTTTGGTACTAATATACATTTAATTTCATTAATAATTATTTGAGTGAATAAAACAACTATTTCTTGAATTTTAAATTGTGTTTTAATGACATGCATCTTTGCTCCTACTGCAGGAAGTCACACACAAAATGGATTGGTTTATTCACCTTTTTGCTCCAAATGAAGCATAGGGCCACCACTATAATTGGCCTCCTTAGGAAGCCTGTGTCTGAGGCTTTGCGGTGATCATTTTGCTATTTATTTTTTTTTTCATGATAAGGTTGCTAGCCTCTTTTACGACATGCTTTGATAGCACATGAATGCAATTGTCATGGTAAATTTATACACATGAGCAAATAATGTTGTACGCAGACCAACAATCACGAGAGGGTTAATTGTTGCTCGAGCTTATTTGAAATGTTAGATGAGTAAACTATTGCTGCTCGCATTACTTTTTCATTTCAGAGTTACGGAAATTCACAGAGAGAGTATGAAAGGGCTGTTGCGACATTCAGTGTGAAAAATCAGTTACGGTACAAAGGAAACTTAGGTTAGTATGTCTGGAAGAGTGTGAACTTCATCATCATGAAGCATATCCTTTATAGAACGTTGCTCTCATCACAGCCATCCGATATGAATCTCGGCTTGCAGTCAATCTTCCTACCTGCTCCATGTTCATGTTTAGAGTATCCTTGATATTTTGTATCCACCTTCGCCTTGGTCGACCCCTGCGTCACCTTCCAGATACCATGCCCTCCATAACCGTTCTTTTCAGGCCATCATGACGCCATTTGACATGACCGAAAAAATTCAATTTCTCAAACATAATATTGTTTATGAGCCAGTTTTCTTCAACATTCAGGTCTTCTAGGATGGCTGTATTTGTCACTTTCTTTATCCAAGAAATTTTTAGAATCTGTAACATTTTGTTTAATAGTTGTCCATCACAAGTGATGAAGACCACTCTCTTCGTTCAGCCGTGTGGACAGTCGTATCACTTGCTGTGTCCGCTGAAATGGGTGACTTGTGCGGTGATTTGGATTAAAGTGAGGAAGAAACTGCGCCTTTTGTCAACCTCACTCACAGAGCCTAAGCTACCTTTTGCCAGTGGCAAGACATTCATCGAGACGACTGGAGATAGCATAGGATGCAGATTTTGCCTCAGGGTTACCACCGAAGCCTTTTCGTGAACATGTAACCCGCAGGGTAGAAAGGTGGGAAGGCATCTAACGCAGTTTGTCGTGCCTTTTCGATAACCACAAGAGGTCGTATGGACAACACTCAGCGTGTGAGTGACTCTGGCATCTCTCCCCAGCTGTATTCAGCTCATCATAGTAGCATCTAAAATTCCCACACGCCATATTCGTGAAGGTGAACCGGCAGAACTAACCTGTGAAATACGACACAGGTATAAGCGTAGCGCCATTCAGCCGGCGTCCAGACCAGGATAAATGGATGGAAGAAATCACAAAAAAAGAACGAAGTAACAAGTCCAGACGGAAAACAACTCCACGTTTCCGTGAACACAAGTGTAAGTCGTCGACTAGTGTGAATTCCAGGCAAATCCGTGGTCTGGCGGCATCCATAATGATCCAAAACAGTAGAGAAATGTAGAATCGCAGCCAGTTATGGCGCCATCTTTGCCAGATATATTATTTTGTTTCTAATGCTCCAATTTTCTTTCTTGCTGCTTGTGTCACAGTCCATGTCTCGCACCCGTACATTGCCACAGGGAATATGCATCTTCAGTTTTAGTTGCTTGTTAGTATTGTTCCCTAAATTATGCATGTTGTTTAGCCTCTGCATCGCCATGGCCAAACGTCTTTTAATTTCCTTGAGATGTAGAGGTCCATTTTGTATATACCCAACAATGATAAAATTTAACTTCAAAGACAAGTGGCACAGAGAACACCCAGGATCTGATATAACAGAAGCATACTACTCTTTGCCAAGAAGAGACCAAGTTACAATATTCAGACTTCGAACTGGTCACTGGAGACTGACAAATCATCTGTTCAACAAATTAAAAATTGGACACACAGATATGTGCCCATGTGGGGAGAACAAACAAACTGGAACATGTTCTGCAGGTCTGCTGGCTCTACGAGAGAAGAGCAGAGTGACTACATGGCCCTCCCCAACTCAATTGCAAGATAAACTGTATGGTGATGAGACAAGCTTGTCACAAATGGCTATTTTGCAGAACTAAATTTCAAACTTGAAAACCCATTTATTATTGAAATTACTTTACTATTTATTTTTACAATAATGCCTGGATGAAAACAATGAAAATGTAATAAAACATAAAAATTCCTTACAAAATAATGCGAGCATCTTACATTTTCATAGACATGGTTAAACTGATTGTTGGTTGTATATAATATGTGTCTATTATCTGTAACACATACATGCTTGTGTGTCTTATAACCAGTACGTACAATACGCAAGGATGAACAGCGTTATTATGAGGAACTGTTACAATACAGCAGAGAGCACCTGATGCTCTACCCTTACCACTTGTCAGACATCATGGTCAAGGGGTTGAGGGTCACTCCATTTGCCTATTACAGCAACATGATGCAAGACATTATGAACCAGGAGAAGAGTTATGACTCACTGCCTAATTTTACGGCTGCAGATTGTAAGAAAATTTATTCATTTGTTTTTAAAAAATGTTTCATTCGTTTTTGTCTATGTGCAGTCATATTAATCGTTTCTTGCTTGGTTCAATATTTCTTCTTCTTCAGCGGTTGTTTTGAAAAGGATGTTGTTGTAGTTTACAGTGAGGCTGCAATATCTGCACCTTACAGCTTGGCACATTTGATTTCATCTGACTTTTTTATTACCAGTTTGCCTTCCCTCTGCAATCCCTATCCCTCAGCCACACTGCATTAGTGTAGCTTGTTTCGGGTCTTGGTCAGCTGTGGTTTGCTGACCCTGATGCAAAAGCCTCCTTTGAGTTGCTGGCTTCTGTCATTTCATTCACTATTGCATCTTGGGCCCCGACACTCAAAACTGATATACTGTGTCTCACTTTCCTGGCACATCCTGCGATGGTGGTGAATTTTAACTGCTGGTTTGACATTGTGTCTTGTTTGTTTGGTTGTGATTTATTAGTTGTTTTTGTTCATATTTTTGTCCATGTCCATGACGAAGGCCTTGTGGCAGTAATGTAAGTATCATCTTGTTTTTGTCCTGGTGTGGCTACTGAGCCATTGCTTAATGTATTTTTAAATCAACTTTTTGCCTTCAGTACTGCAGCAACATCAATCTATTTCAACATTTACAAATGTCCTTCTATGATCTGATTATTGTAGCGACAGAGCACTCATTTTTCATGACGAAGGTACGAAGTTTAACTCTCGTTACGGCACACTCCAGTCGGCCTAGGTGTAAATTGGTTTACTTTTATGGAAGGAAAGGAAGGGAACTGGCCACCCCACGTCATAAACGAGTTGTGGTTTCGTACAACAAAGTCTCTAACACTTCATCCCCAGCAGCAGTGTCTGCTATGTGACTGCCTTTACCCATTATCTCTCAAGTAGTAGTGTTGGCATTTTACCTTCTTGCAGGAAGCCTGCACCAAACCAAATTTATGCAACCACTGCGGGCAACTGAGACGCTAGTCCAGTCAGGCACAACATACTGACCAGGACGTTGCGTCAGAGTCAATACACTGACCAAGACCACAATTTCTCTTCCGTGTAGCGCTCCCTGGAAACAGGCTGTTTTCAAGGCAGCCTAGCTGACAAGATGTGATCCCTATAGTAGTGGGTGCCACGCAGATGAAGCCGAGCATAGCACAACCGCCTGGGGGACCCCAGCCCACCTTTATCAGCACGCTCAGGATGTGAGGAAAGCCACTACTACCCGCCACTTAACGTCCATTTCAGGGTGCACAAAAGAGTCAGCTTACTCATTGTGGGCATTAATCAACAACAACGCAACCACTGCACTACACCATAAGTGTTGTAAACGATAACTGAGCAGGGTTGTGCATGTAACTGACAACCTTGACCTGTAAACTAAAGTGCAGCAGAAACTACAACTACAGAAGTGTATAAATGCTTCTTGTGCTTACTGTGAGGTAGCCTACAGCGATGACCCAGTGCTCATTTTGTAGGAGAAAAAAAAGAGAAAATGCAATTTGAGCTTCACCACATCGAGTTTTACTGTGTATCTCAGGATTCATCATTATCCGTCTGGCTTCCTTTGAAACATAGGAACGCAGCAGTTTCTCTACATTTGTTCCTATTCTTTGCCGTCTTCTTGAGTTTCGCCCACAATACCCAGATTGAACTGACTTCCTTCTCGATCGTTCACTGAGGTGTTCTTTGGCCTTCCCACTTGTCTCTTTCCCTGTGGGTTCCAATCCAGTATATGTTTGGTTATGCTGTCTGGCTTCTATCTGAGATTGTGTCCTATACCATCCTCACTTTTTCTCCCCAATTTCCAGCTGCATTGGTTGCTGCTTTGTTCTTTCCCACAGATAGGTAGCTGCCATTACCTTTAGCCATCTAATACAAACTATATCATGAAGACACTTGCTAACGAAAAATGTGTCTGGTTGTGATACCCTTAGTCACATGCCATGTCACAGAGCCGTATAACACGACTGACTTTACATTCCAGTTAAACAGCCAAATCTCCATGGAGAATGCTGCAGAGTTCCAAATTGGACAAATCAAGTTAAAAGCAAATTTGGTTTTGTTAATCTTGGCTTTAACATCTTAGTCTGTTTCACCCGTCTTTATCAATGTTACTTCCCAGATAAATAACATTTGTCCATGTCGTCAATTATCTGACCATTAATCTTTATGGACTTTCTTTGTTTGTTATCATCTCATGATTTTTTGGCTTGTATGCATTTTATTTAAATGCTATTTATTTACTGTTATTTTGGTATTGAAAGATTTTTGTGTGTGGCTTCCTTGACATGTATTCCTTCAGTTCTATGAACCAGAGGCCCCTAAATTTTGCTGTCTGTGTAACGTTTATTTCTCGAGTCACAGCTATTTTGGTATCACACACCTTATATAGACAGATCAAGCATAGAAAATGTGTACAAATATTGATATTGGAAATACACATGTTTTCCAGGAGAGTTACCTTATAATGTTTGATCACATTTTGTAGTTTATATTGTTTTCATGATGAAAAGTCAGGTTGAAAATTGTAGAAATGGCGATTCAAAAGCAGTGCAAGTTGTTGAACTTTATCTTAATGGTTGGGAGGCTGATGAATTAGATTAAGATGGTGATTATTCTGAAAATGACGCCAAATGAAATCTGATGATCATTTTAGCAACGAATCATGTGATCAAATTATGATCAAGCTAGATCTTGTCCTGGCCATGTTGGGGATCAGACTATGGTCCTTGGACGTACCAGTCATAGTGTATCAAGTAAATTTGATACAGGTTGATCTTCCACAAGTATACTCCACATGCGACTGCTGCAATAAAAAGCAGGAATCTTGGAGATGATCTAGTCAGTTAATTTGAGATAGAATAATAACAATTGAGCATATAGTTTTGCCAGAGTAATTAGCTTCCACTAAGAGGAAGGTGATAAATACACTGTTTATTCCTACATTGTGATACCATTGTCAATATTGGACCTTATTTGAAACACACGAGTAAAATCCAGAGCTGTGAAAAAGTGTAGCCAGAAAGACAATTCGTGACCGAATTTGCAACACCACGGTGAGTAAGATAGTGGAGACAAACCCAGTTAGTGCCTACATTGATGCCCAACAAATCAAGTAGTTTGTTCATTTAGTCTGAATGCATTAAGACCAGCCTCCTGCATCGACAGCATATCATGCAGGTCTCTGGTCCACGAGCAAGAGGCTGACCTCAATGTCGGATCGAGAGTGTCTCTGACATTATCTGGAAGGTGCACCTAACGACATCACAACAAGAAATCTACGCATCTATGCAACGCAGTATGGCAAGAACAGTAGGACAAAAGAAGAATTAGCTTTGTTTGTATGTGTCAGTATTGTGCATTTTTATTTGCCCAGGCGCTTTATGGTAATGGGGTTTTATGTACTGGCTGGTCATAGCTCATAGGGTTAATGATCTTATTTAATATTTTGTGCACAAATATTTGTTTGAAGTATATCATTGGTTACCCAGATATTCTATTTTCATGAAATCCACAAGGGAAGAGAGGACTGGAGAGAACAAAGATAACATGGAGAAAGACAGTAAAAGAGGAAGCCAAGAAGCTGAAATATAGATGACATGTCAATGGAGGACATCACATCATAATATGTGCAGTTAAAATGTAAAAAAAACAATAATAATTGATCCTCTTTGCAATATAATAAGACGCAGAAAAAATATTGACATTTTATAATTTTATCATTTCTATCTATTGGAAATTAATTTTGTTCTGTCATTTCGTTTAATTTTGATTTTAGAGTCTGTTAAATAATTGACTAAAATATATAATTTCAGGCCTAAGACTCCTGGGAATTGGACGCAACCAGTATATTGATTTGATGAATCAGTGTCGTTCATCTAAGGTATGCTTTCTTCAGATAAAATTGAAGTTGTACAACTTTAATTCTTTGTAACATGTCTGTAACTGTTTTCTCTGCATCTCTTACTTTCCGTCTGTTTATTCCATATCTACTTCAAGAAAATGATCATCATCTTTAGTATCCTGGAAAATTCTGACACGGGCATGTGTCTTATTCGATGTACGTGTTTCTTCTGAGGAAGATCTGAACAGCTTTTGAGGATTAATCCCAATCAGTCATTATTGAAAGTGGGCATAAATACACCAAGAATACAAGTGGCAAATAACTGCACAGCAACCAATACAGGTGATGACTAGAGAAGAGAAAGTTGAAACAAAATGGAATCCACAACGAAAATGAAAAGTGGAGGTGAAGGACATAGCAGAGGCTGTGGCAGTTAATGTCTCATGGACAAACATCAAGGCTCATTTCCCATATAGAGAGAGAATGAACAGATCTTGCCCGACACCCTGGGTAGCTGTAGACAAGTGCTGGGTTCGATCCCCATCACAACACTGGCCTTTACCCTGGGCAAGCAAACCTTTAGAAAATGCAGGAGGATGCAGACCCTTATATAAAATGCATGCTGAAGTCGGATGCACTGGGCCGACAGGCCCAACATAAAAACCACAGTGCAACGCATACCTTGGGGATTAGATAAATAAGGCAAACGCCCCCCCAAAAAAAAAATAATCTCCCGAATTTTCCTTCCCGCTGATTTCCTAACAGCTGTAGGATATCTGCTCGGTTCATTGATCTTCACTGAATGTACTCTTGGGGACAGCCACACTGTAGAATCAACAGTATGCTGGTCTTGAAGATTTGTATGACACATTTGAATGCCTTGCCCTGTGCTATCATAATGGCACAATTTAATGTTATATCCTGGGCAACCAGAAGGTAGACAAGGTAGAGTTTTACAGCAAAGTGATATGTGATGAACATATGCTGAGGTCAAAACAACTATGAAAGCTGTCTTTAAATCAACATGGAAGGAAAACCACAGGTCATTTAACTAAAATGTCCCCAATCTGCAAAATCAAGTGGCCGTGTGACCATCTTAAAATTACCCACTAAACTCAAGCTAAAGTTTCATCTTTACACAAAATCTGCGATTGGCACAACGGATTTAACCACCTGTGTCACAATTTCATGACATTTGAGTACTTGTTGCAGACTGACCCAACATCATCTTTTGGAAGGAGAGGCATGCGACTGCAACTTGTAACTGCATGAGAAACGGTGCAAGTGGTATCAGGAGTTTTGAGCTGGCTGCTGCTTTTGTTAGAGTAGTTATGTGGATGTCTGATGGTGGATGAGGAAGAAGAAGAAGAATTCAATCTATGACTGCCTCTTGGATAATGAGATTGCAAAAATGAATTAGCAATCCACAGGCTACAGCAGTTTTACATCAAATGTTCGTTGAGCAAGGAAGGGCACCTTAGAAGATGGAGGTAGAGTGCATACAACCAGCAGCTAGAGAGGCTAAGTCAGCTCAGAGTGACATGATGTCGATTGGGAATAACATTGGTGGAACTCATGAAGACAACACAAAATAATAGGATATTGTTGAGAGCATCCATTCCAGTCCTATGCTCCAAGCGTAGCCAGAAGGATTAAGCTAAATAAGTCCTTTAAATATTGAATGGTGGCAGGGTCCGAAGATGCAGCATGACGAATGAGCTGACAGTAGCCAACGACTCATGGCTGGTTACTTGCATCATGGTCAGCCAACCAGAGCTGACAAAGATCCTATTCTGTCTCCAAGCGCCGACCCTGGAAACATGCTACGCCAGTGTAGTCTGGCTAAAAGAATATAGATTGCAGTGGGAAGGCAAATCTGGTACCACCAAAAAAACAAAAAAACTCGACTGAAATCAGATGTTGTTCGGTCAAGAGGAGCACATATCACAGTCTCGCTTTAAACTATGACACAATGCCACAGCTTTCTATTCAGGGCGAGTTTAGAAGAAGAAGAAATCTTGTGTCCTACAGGGATCTTCTTCTTCGTTCGTTCTCAATCTCCCACTACCAAACCCTGAAAGGGTTAGTAGCAGAATGTAGTCCAGAAAACGGAATGCGTTGTGTTGTAGTTTACAGCTTGGCTGCGATATTTACACCTTTCGGTCCAACACATCCGACTTCAGCAAGCATTTTTTGAGTACTGGGTTAGCATTCCCTCTTCGATCCCTTCTCCTTAGCCAGTCTGCCCTGCTGCAGCCTGTTATCTAGGATCACCGCGTGGAGGTGTAGAAGGGTCTTGGCAGCTATGGTTCGCTGGCCCTGACGCTAACAGTCAACTATGGGTTGCTGACCTCTGCAGCTCATGCGCTGCTCAGCATCTTGATCCCACTACAGGGATCTGAAAGGTTCAAGAAGAAGAAGATTAGTTTAATTATTGGGACGGCATGATGATATGGAATGGTCTGCAGAGCAGCAATTGGTAGACCTTTCAATAGTGGTTAAGTGACACGGCTCACAAACCGAAGGTGTTGGGTCCACTCCCCAGTCACAGCACCGGCTGTTACCCAGGGTAAACAAATCCTTAGAAAATGCAGCAGGAAGCAGACCCTTACATAAAATGCATGCCGAAGTTGGATGTACTGGGCCAACAGGCGTAAAATAAAAACACAGTGCAACACACTCCTATGGGAAATAGAGAATAAGGCAAACGCCAAAAAAAATTACAAATTTATTATTTATTTCAATTTGCTTCTGAAATACAATCTAATAACTTTATTTCAAAGATTTTTCATTTAATCTTGTGCAGGTATTTCCAACTTTTTTTTCACTTTGCGGCAAACTATTTGGTCTATTCATGTAGTCAGTCAATGAAATTAATACCGTTTCAGCTCCCTGAAGAGTCCAGCTCTGTTTGGATCTTATCTTTAACAAACACTTGTCAAGTTGACCTGTCTATATCTGTTGATGTTTATGTGGTTTATCAGTTTCTAAGAGGGCAGAAGAAACACTACAAGTGTCTCTGAAATGCTTCAATTTTCATGTCACCTCCTGGGAGAGGCTTGCACAAGACCGTGCCACCTGGCGAGCTAGTATCGCCACAGATGCTCAGATCGCAGACAGTGCAGCCATCAAGTACTGCCCGAAATAACAATGCTCACAACAATTCAACTGCTGGCTTCGTGCATGTGTGCCCTGAATGTGGCAGGGTTGCACGCTCCAAGGATTGGTCTTTGCAGCCTTCAGGGAACATATTTTGCAGCTATAGTCTGATGCTATCATCATCTTCGCTTGATGGGCAACTATTACATTAGATAAGTTTCTACAGGATGGGGTATCCAGCCACATGCCCAACTTTCCTTAGTTACCTCTTATAACAAGCCTGGAAGTCACAGTGTTACTCTTAACTTCATTATACTGGTTGAGAAGGCTCTACAGTGTTTGTATACAACCAGTTTATTCCACTCTACCGACACTAAAAATGACTGATCATCCAATCTATTTTTGAATGTTTTAACTGACCCTGCTTCCACCACATCATGTGGCAATGCACTCCAAGCATTCACCACTCTCTGATTAAAAACATATTTCCTACTATCTAATCTGGACCTGTCTTTAAATAATTTGATGCTGTGTCCTCTAGTTCTTGTAGCTGGTTGAACTTTGAAAAACTTGGTATAGTCTAATTTATCTTTTCCATTGAATAATTTATAAACTTGTATTAAGTTATTTCGAATTCTTCTCTGTTCTTGACACTGCAGACCACGTTTTTCTCTCTCCTCAAAACTAAAATTCTGGAATCCTATGATCATTTGTATAGCTCTTCTATGTATCCTCTCTATCATGTCTATATCAGCTCTATGATAAGGAGTCCACACCTGAAAACAGTACTCCAATTTAGGTCTTACCAATGATTGATATAGTTTGACAAACACTTCCTTGCTCCTATGGCCCAACTATCCATAAGAATTTTGACAATCCTTTGTGTTAAAGTAGCAGATGCCCACAATAGTTTTTTGTTTTTCAGAAATTTTTTCGCAAGCGTCCAGTGAAAGACTTGCTGCCAAGCCAACCTGTAGAAGGTGTGCCTATAGAGCCATGGTGGATTGTGCAAGTTGGTTTTATCACTGAAGATGATATCAAGGTGTGCTATATCATTTCACATCAACTTTGCTCCTTACAACCCTAGGGTCACCATGTAGAAGGCTCCTTGTAGAAAGCATTTGCCAAAGCACTTGGGTCCTCTTGAAGTGGTAATATCTGTAGTAATTTTTTAAAACATGATGAGGTTACTATATCTATGCGCAACCCTCTTTAGCTGCTTTTGTTTAACCTTTAGCACACGGCTGTCAAAATAATTTCTACACACTCGGCCTACAAATTGGAAATTTAATAAAAATATTTTTTTGGGCCGGAGACTCTATCCATAGCCATTTTTTAATGCTGAATACATCACATCCATCTACACAGGTTATTTTTGCCGGTAAAACTATTGTATGTTAGATTACAAATGAATTTTGAACGATTTATCTTCTTATATCAGCAGACTGGAGCCGGCGGATTTTTTTAAAAAGACGAAGTTGGTTGTTGGGAAAGATTTTTATCGGGTAGACCTGTTTATTTTGTTTGTTTAGATGTAATAACTACATTTGAATTGAAACATAACAGTTGTGTCGATATTATAAACACAGTATCGATACGTTGTTGTTGTTTCCATGGATTTCTATCGGAGCGACTAGGCCTAGCTATTGAGTCCAAATATTTTTTTTTCAAATACATTTTCACCTTCATTTTCTTGTATCTCATAAACTAACAAACACACAACACAAACAATAGCACCAAGTTCTTTATTCATTGTGCCTTTACACACATTATCTTTATTGATCAACAAACAGAAAAGTTAAAATCGTTGAAAGGCAACTACCATAGCGAAAATTTTCACAAAAAAAAGTAGCGTCCTGAATGTTAACATGCATGAAGGTACTGTGGTTCAATTTCTTCCTCATAAGTAAGAAACCTTATGATTCAGACATAGAGGGCTATATACATTGAGCCGGTACAATAGCCTCACAACATTGTCTGTCTAGATGAGTCTTCTCCAAAAACATTTGTTTCCTTCTTCTTCATCATTCATTCTCAAGCTCCCGCTACCAAGTCCTGAAAACGGCTTTTCAAGCTGCAAGATGTTGTCCAGAGAATGGAATGTGTAGTGTCATAGTTTACAGCATGACTGTGATATTTGCACCTTTTGGTCCGACACATCTGATTTCAGCAGACACTTTTGGGTACCGGATTAGACTTCCCTCTTTTATTCCTTCTCCTTAGCCAGTCTGCTCTATTGCAGCCTGTTATCCAGAATCATCGCACTTAGAAGGGTCTTGGCAGCTTTGGTTCGCTGGCTCTGACGTTAGCACTGCTGCAGCTCATGCACACTCAGCATCCTGATCCCAAACATTTGTTTACCTTGCGTGTCTACCTTGCTCTAATTTACGCTTCCACCATCACCGGTCTCAAAAATAGGCGATTATATATTCCAGGGGCTACCAACCCAAGAGTTTGTAACAGATACTGGGATTGACCTGACAATTCACCAGCGGATTTTCACCTGCCAGAAAATATGAAACAAAGGAGGTCACACCTTTCCATGATGTCTAACGACACAAGTGAACTGAAGATAGATGGATGGATAAATGCACTTGCTTTTTTATCTGGTATGGGCAACATTCTTTGTTGCTGTTTGGTTACTCATGGTGATCCCTTCACTCTGAATTAAGTTGCTTTAATAATTGGTTGCAATGACTCTTCTTATATCCTGAGGCATACTGAAGAAGATGAACTTCGGTCCTCTTGACTGTAGTGCAATGGAATACTTATCAGCAGACTCACTAATGTAGAGATCACAAAATCAATCCCCACCACATTAACCACGCTGTTGTAGACACAACCTGTTTCTAGGAGCATAACTTTGATGTCAGGTAAAGCAATTGTCAAGCTAGATCAAAATGGAAAAGAGATCACCTTGACTATATAGAAAATAATGCATACCATCAACTCTTCAGGTGAGGTCAGGTGATCATGTTCCAGCTACACACAGGGCATAATAGACTGAGATATCTTCATAATAATTTCAAGATTGGCACAACAGTCCTCAGAACATCAGAAGCCTATAACAGCTTGCCCATCATACACTAGTGGGATCAAGATGCTGAGCTGCGGTGGTCAGCGACCCATAGCTGACTGCTAGCGTCAGGGTCAGCGAACCAGAGCTGCCTAGACCCTTCTACACCTCTACACGGTGATCCTGGATAACAGGCTGCAGCAGAGCAGACTGGCTAAGGAGAAGGGATCGAAGAGGGAATGCTAACCTAGTACTAAAAAAATGCTTGCTGAAGTCAGATGTGTTGGACCGAAAGGTGCAAATATCGCAGTCAAGCTGTAAACTACGACAACGCATTCCGTTCTCTGGACTACGTTCTGCTTCTTAAACCCTTTCATGGTTTGGTAGCGGGAGATTGAGAATGAACAAAGCCAAGCCATACACTAGTGAAAGGAGTAGCATGTGTCAACAACCAATGTCCTTCCATGAAAATCTGTTCAGAAGTGTACAGAGCCTTGAACTGACTACTGCCTTTGTTAGAGTCATTGAAGTCTAAATCTGAACTAAGAAGAATGTGATGTGGGGGAACTTGGTAAGAATGTTTCACCTTGGCTCCCACAACATTCTCTGTAAAAACTATCTTACAACTTCTGTGTTTATCATTCACTGTTGATACTAAGTTTTACTGTAATCCATCCTCTTTGTACCATACAGATGTGCAGCACTGAAGAGAAGAAAGTCATTGATGTAGTTATTGATGCTGGGCCTCAGACCGTAGGTGAACTGGACAAAGAAGTAGTACATTGTAAGTTGAGATTAATTCAACGGCCTTGGCATTTTGTTGTTGTTGTTGTATTAACTTTTTTTAAAAAGCAGTTATTCTGAACCTTTTCTGTTCCAGCGGTGTGAAATTACAATGATTTTGGCTCCATTTCACTGGCATTGTACGCCGCCAGCTCTAGGGTAATTGCTTTATCGTATATAAACTGCCGGGTTAATGCCATAGAAATTGCTGAACATACTGCTCTTTTGATTGTAGAGACTTCCAACTTCCGTCATGAAATACGTTACACGAAAACAATGGTAATTTTTTCTTCTTCGTACGCTGTCAGATGTCAACTTGAATTTGTTCGAAGAAAGCAGCTGGCATCCTGAGGCTGGGTGATTTTTAAATTTGTTTTAGATTTTGGAATGGATTTCTCCTGTTTTTTTAATTGGATTTGAAGATTCACCCATTATTGAGAGTGGAGAAGTTCAGTTTCTGCAATTGGTTTTTGTGAGGTAGATCTATTTAGTTTATTTATGTAGATACAATAATTACGCTTATAGTCGAAGTGACAGACATAGACATTACGGTAAACATCGATAGTAGTATTACTACATTTTTCAGTGAATTTAACCAACATACACACATCAATAAGTTCTTTACTAATATATGTCTCTAAATACACACACACAAACAAAATTAGAGGTTATCAACAACCCTGTTGAGGCATGACATGCTGACAAACTGTACAGATACAGGAAAAAGACATCATTTTGTAAACTACAAAGCAAGAGGTTAATGTTTTGCCATCACATCTTCTGTAAACATATAAGGAACATTAACCGTATCCCTCACTAGTTCATCCGTTGGAAAATTCTGTTCAAACTACTCGGCTGAAGTAAAGTATAGGCACTAATTATTCTGCAGAAATGATTAGCAACACAGCAAGTCAATGTCAGCGTGCTGTATTCCTTACAGATACAATGTCAATTTTGTCAAGCCTTCAAGAATGATAATCTGCCAGAGCTTAAGAAAGCTTTGGATGAACTAAAAGCACATAGAAGGGTAGTGCAACAGTGGATACCATCACACTCTGGCATACCAGGAAATGAGACAGCAGACAGGTTAACAAAGGAGAAAGGAACAAAAAGAACAAGCAATCACATTCCAAGAAAAGAAGATCCTTATCCAAGCCATAAGGAATGTGGACTTTAAAAAAAACAACTTTAAGCGGGGGCTCGACTTCATTGCCTCGGGTTTTTTCTCCATTTTAGCTCAGTCTCTCTCGGCAGATGGGTACCCCATCTGTCAAGAGCATCGCACGAACTTCGTAGCTCCAGGGATATCCAGAAAAAATTGACATCATGGACCGACCGTCGCAGCTCGAAATCGAACCCCGACAGTCTAAACACGAGGCAAACGGCTTGACCACTTCGCCACAGAGACCCTTAAAAGGGGACTAAAAAAGAGACAACTATTACTGCCTTGATTGATTTTTCAACTATCATTGCATTGGAGTAGTTGTACCTGTCCCACATGAGAACGGTACATAACAGATTACATGACCATGTACACAGGCTAAAATTGGTTACTTCACCCATGTGTACAGGCTGACAGGCAGCTGAACATATCCTACAAGACTGTTATATGCTTAGCCAATTGTGTACTTAGCACTGACCCACGTATTTAATACTGCTAAATAAACAAATTAAACAGATCTATCTCAGAAAAATATGTTGCAACAACTTACCTTCATAACCCGCAATAATGGTATAATCTTCCAGTCGTCCAGAAAAAGAGACCAGATCATTTCAAAATTCTCTTTCAAACTGAACCGGCCATCTTTCCTGTTCACGTTTACAATAAATGACATTGCTTATTTTAAAATTAAATACCCGGGTGTTCAACCGATGTAAATACACAACAATGCTCTAGAATAGTTTTCTTATTTCCCTGCGCATTTTCTAGCCATTAGTGAGTCAGCGGACCCGTTCTTGTGCGAAATAACTAGCCGCACGTGTGGTAAAGATGTGTTGAAAATCACGTCCTCGTTTGTGCTTCTGGAAACAGGCTGTGTCACAGCTGTCTTGCCGGCCAGTGAGAGGGGGTTGTCTTCTAGGAGGTCTTTTTTCTGTGGGGGGGGGGGGGTTACTAGAGAGTGGTTGTTGTGCTCCAGAGTTCGTACATGGCCAACCCAGCGGTGCTTGGAGATGTTGGCATGCTGTAGGACATCCTTCATGTGTGACAATACCTGAATGTCACTATTGTGTAAGCCCACCTGGTGCTGTTGCCTAAGTGATAGGCGCACGAGACGGCGCTCATGTGTTATCCGTAGCTGGTTTCTCCATAGTTTTGTCAGAGACCAGGTTTCACTTCCATAGTGTAGCGCTTGTAAGACCACTAAGTTGAATAGGTCTGTCTGCTTGTAGTGTTGTCATTAGATACTACTTTAAATGTTCCTTCATCTTATTTACAATCCTAATTTCTTTCATGTAGGTTTGTATAGGAAAGGCCTCATCTATTTAGAGGTAACCATCGGAGATGATGACTGTATCAGTGGTGAGTATTGCATTATCTTTGTCATGAATTCTTAACCTGTTTCTTTACGTGGGTCTCAAGGCTCCTTACTTGGACGAAAAGAAGGTGGGAGGTCCTCTATGACTGAAAGGTATGATGCTTGTCTCTCAAGACATGAGCGAATGAAAGTGTGAAACAGCGATTTTTGGAATCCCGCAAAGTTCAGGCGTCCTCTGATCTCAGGGAGGTGAGGCTAGCGTCTAGTCACATCAGAAATTGACAAAAAAAACTAGAAGGTCCTGTGTACATGCTGTGCACACAAAAGAACTCTTGGCAGTTGTAAATTGAAAAGAGCAGGCTGTTAGTCACTGTGTTGGCAGAAAATTATGAAGAATGAAATTCCAAGTCAATCTACCTTCAACCTACCTTCGCCCAACCTGGTAACTCACATCGCCAAAGGAATGCACAACAGCTAGCTGTCTGGCAGCAGGCATAAGCTCCATAAATGCAAAAAGGCAAAGGCCGCCGTCCATCGTAGATGATGATGGCAAAATTAATTTTGCAAGCACTATTTTTAGTAAGGATTAACTGCGCTACCTTTTATCCTCACTCTCTCGTCTCGTGCCATCCGACCCCAGTGGCAAGTCAAGGACAAGACGACTAGGGGGCGAGTACGAGATGCACGGGACTCTGCATCAAGAATCCGTGAAAAAGACGACTGAGTCCGGAGTCGAACCCACACCACCTGATCATGAGGCCGACGGCTTAACCACTTTGCCACGGAATCCCCATAAGTGCACTCTTCTTTCATCTCATCATCTCTACCATACCAAGCATATCATTGTCTACCTCTGGAAGAGGATAATTAGCAAATATATATACACGGTAAGTCAGTAAGTAGGTCACAAACTGATATGAAATGTAGTTGGTAGTTTCTAAAGGTGTAATTAGGTCGCAGCAGCATCCAGCTTAGGGATTACTGTAGGCAGAAGACGCTAGGTGCCGCATGCATGTGTGCAGCTCAGATACAAAATAGTGTCAGCTCTGATAGAGTATACAATAAAAAAAGCAACTTGCTGTTGTGTGGTTTTGTGGGGCAAAAGGACTTTTTGCAAAGGATATTCGTAAACAAATGCTTTCTGCTTGTGGTGAGAAGTGTTTGTTGCGTAAGGCAGTGTGCATAACTGGGTAAATACATTTTCTCAAGGACGTTAAAAAATAGCTGATGAAGCCCAACCTGGTCGTCCTGATCAGATTGCAACATGGCAGTGTCGACAACCTCAGGATGACCGCTGTTTTTTTCGAAAGAATACAGGTTGACGTCTGACAGCGTAAGAAGAAGAAAAGAAGATTGCAACATAAGTATTTGTGCGGCATGTAATATTATTTTAGCTGACAGGCCAGTAACAATAGACAGCATAGCCTACACCATCATGCATGATTTCACCCTGATGGGAGATGTTTCGCGAATGATGAAGAGGTTGAATGTGTAAAACAAATGTGGCTGAGGCAGTGAACCAAAGAGTTCTATGCTGCAGAGCTATATAATAATGTCCGATTAGGTGTCTGAGGGGGTTGCGTCATTCGACCACATCATGACCCACTGCTGCAACGTGGTTCCAGGCCTCGTCCAGCGCGGAGGTGGAGGTTGCTATCTGCTGGAGCCATACTGTGCGAGAGCGGCCTCTTCTGCGCCTCCAGCCGGCCAGGGGAAGACTTTTTATGCTGAGGAACAACTTGTGTAGTATCTTGTGGGCCGGGGTTTCCTGGCCCAGCCATACAACATGATCGAACAAAGAAACTCAGGGCCGGTCAAGTGTTTCTGAAATTGGAAGGAGGCCTGTTTTAGCAGAGACCTCCTCGTTGCGGATGTAGTCATGCCATCGGATGTCCAGGATACGCCGCTGGTTGAGCATGTGGAAGGCCTCCAGTCTTGATATGTCATGCTTTCGGAGCTGTAAAGCAGGAATGGGACTGGGGCAATATACGGGCAATAATAAATGGTTTCAAGTTCATATCTCATTCAGGGCAACCTGTTTTGGTTATTAAGCTAAATTTGATTTATAAACAATGGTATCTTAAAATTTAATAATCATAATTTAGGAGGACCCAGTGGTCTCGAGGTAAAGTGTGTTTGCGTCGGGTGCTGGAGGTTGTGGGTTCAAATCACGGTGGAGACGCGGATTTTTCATGTGGATCATCCAACATAAATTTCTCTTGGTCTCTGAGTAGTCAGATCAGACACCCGTGTGCAGTGGCGAATACATTAAAAATCCCTTGGCAATTGGAAATCGAAAAGAGTAGGCTTAACGGCCGCTGCTTGGGTAAAATTCAAGTTGAAAATCTACTCGGCTTGGTTTTTCTAATTTATATCCCACTTTTAAGGTTTTCATTTGAAGCCCCCTTTGTAAGTTGGACTGTAAAGGTATAGAAATATATTTATTTTGCCTTTACATCTTTCAATGCCCGCCATTCAGCCATCCCGACCCTCGCTGCTGAGACTCCTGAGTAGATGTTCCTCCACCCAGATTACTTTGAATATAAAGATATATATTTTATTTTCATCTTTCAGTGCCGCCTTTGGAAGGTTTTGTGATGAATAGGGTACTGGGTGACTACTTTGAAACTCTTTTGTACAAAATCTTTGTATCAATTGACGAGCACACACCGATTGCAGAGGTAAGAATATGTTGAATCCTTAGAGATATCGTTAGTGTTTGTTCACTTCATTGTCTATGATTCACTTCCATATGTATAGGTGCTTTGTAACAGTGAATATGTATGCCAAGACTCATGCCAAATAGTCAGGAGCAACATGTTAACTTAACCTCATGCCCACTACGTACTCATGTAAATAGTCTGTATTACAGCAGCATGACCAACTAGGTGGCAATGGACACTGTGATCTCCGTAGTGGTAAGACTACTGAGATGCCTTGCAGTGCACAACAGCAAAGAGCACCCAGGCACATCTTCTTCATTATACTCTGGAATGTAATAATAGAGACTGCAATCTTGCTTCCTTAGAAAATTCACCAAGAGTGAAGAACTCGGGATACAAGAAGATTAAAAAACAAAACAAACAATACAATTGGGGGCCATTTGTGTAAGCGCATTGATAATTTCTTGTTCAACATAGTGTGACGTATCATGATTCCTGGCCACTTTTGTCCTCTTTCTAGCAATTGACTTCTGTCAGATTAATGTTCTGTATAAAATGTAAGTTGCCTGCTGAAGTTGGATGTGTCAGACCAGAAGGTACAAATATCCCAGTCAAGCTGTAAAATACGACACAATGCATTCCGTTCTCTGGACTATATTATGCTACTTGCATGGCTTAATGGCTGTATAGAAACAATACAGAGGCATGGATTGAAAATATCAACAGCTGCACTCATGGCACATGAAAGAAGATTGCACCTCTCTGTGACATAAGTTGTTGTTTCGAATGCCCACAATGAGTAAGGTTACTCTTTTGTGCATCCTAAAAAGGACGTTAAGTGATGGGTTGCAGTAGCTTTCCTCACATCCCGAGCGTGCTGATGCAGGTGGGCCGGTGTCCTCCAGGCGGTTGTAGTATGCTTGGCTTCATCTGCGTGTTGCTCAATACTAAGGGGAACACATAGATCCCTCACCTCGCTAGCCAGGCTACCATGAAAACAGCCCGTTTCCAGGGAGGACTACATGGAAGTCGAGGTGAGGGTCTTGACCAGTATATTTTACCTGACCCTGACTAACATGTCTGATCAGTATATTTTTCCTTCCCATATATCTTCCTCCCTAATGTGATATAAGTGCACAGACAATATAACGATGACAGTGTCTACAAAAATCTAGAATTTCAGTTGATTTCCAGTTCTGTTTTTATTTTTCCAGCTTGCTAGCGTTCTTCAGATCGATCTTTCTCTGGTCAAGGTAGGTCAAATGAAGTTGTTTTCTGAAGTAATTATAAACTTTTGAAAAGGTAGAGCGATAAATCAAGAAATACATTACTGTAAAATCATTAATGCCATAGTATATTTATATTTTTATAGTGTTTGAAAGCCCTTTGTAGAAGGGAAATAGAAACAATGAAATATATTTAGTGCATAAGATATCTATTGCTTGATTTCCACTTGTGAAAGTGGATTATGAAAACATTTTCTATGTTGTGGCTTTTTTTGGGCATAGAAACTATCTTATTATGGTACAGAGAAATGGAGGGTAAATCCGAGATTAGTAAATTTGTAAATACAGCAGCAACATCGATTACAAAGAGATGTATTTTTGGTTATACAAAATGTATGGAGTTAATCATCTGGTTGATCAGTCCTGAGACTGACTGTAAGGTTGTCTGAGCAAGTCTCTCCATTCGACCCTATTGTCTGGTTGATCAGTCCTGAGACTGACTGTAAGGGTGTCTGAGCAAATCTCTCCATTCGACCCTATTGTCTGGTTGATCAGTCCTGAGACTGGCTGTAAGGGTGTCTGAGCAAGTCTCTCCATTCGACCCTATCGTCTAGTTGATCAGTCCTGAGACTGACTGTAAGGTTGTCTGAGCAAGTCTCTCCATTTGACCCTATCGTCTAGTTGATCAGTCCTGAGACTGACTGTAAGGTTGTCTGAGCAAGTCTCTCCATTTGACCCTATCGTCTAGTTGATCAGTCCTGAGACTGACTGTAAGGTTGTCTGAGCAAGTCTCTCCATTTGACCCTATTGTCTGGTTGATCAGTCCTGAGACTGACTGTAAGGTTGTCTGAGCAAATCTCTCCATTCGACCCTATTGTCTGGTTGATCAGTCCTGAGACTGACTGTAAGGTTGTCTGAGCAAGTCTCTCCATTTGACCCTATCGTCTGGTTGATCAGTCCTGAGACTGACTGTAAGGTTGTCTGAGCAAATCTCTCCATTCGACCCTATTGTCTGGTTGATCAGTCCTGAGACTGACTGTAAGGTTGTCTGAGCAAGTCTCTCCATTTGACCCTATCGTCTGGTTGATCAGTCCTGAGACTGGCTGTAAGGTTGTCTGAGCAAATCTCTCCATTCGACCCTATTGTCTGGTTGATCAGTCCTGAGACTGGCTGTAAGTGTGTCTGAGCAAGTCTCTCCATTCGACCCTATTGTCTGGTTGATCAGTCCTGAGACTGGCTGTAAGGTTGTCTGAGCAAATCTCTCCATTCGACCCTATTGTCTGGTTGATCAGTCCTGAGACTGGCTGTAAGGGTGTCTGAGCAAGTCTCTCCATTCGACCCTATTGTCTGGTTGATCAGTCCTGAGACTGGCTGTAAGGGTGTCTGAGCAAGTCTCTCCATTTGACCCTATCGTCTAGTTGATCAGTCCTGAGACTGACTGTAAGGTTGTCTGAGCAAGTCTCTCCATTTGACCCTATCATCTAGTTGATCAGTCCTGAGACTGACTGTAAGGTTGTCTGAGCAAATCTCTCCATTCGACCCTATTGTCTGGTTGATCAGTCCTGAGACTGGCTGTAAGGGTGTCTGAGCAAGTCTCTCCATTTGACCCTATCGTCTGGTTGATCAGTCCTGAGACTGGCTGTAAGGGTGTCTGAGCAAATCTCTCCATTTGACCCTATTGTCTGGTTGATCAGTCCTGAGACTGGCTGTAAGGTTGTCTGAGCAAATCTCTCCATTCGACCCTATTGTCTGGTTGATCAGTCCTGAGACTGGCTGTAAGGGTGTCTGAGCAAGTCTCTCCATTCGACCCTATTGTCTGGTTGATCAGTCCTGAGACTGGCTGTAAGGTTGTCTGAGCAAATCTCTCCATTCGACCCTATTGTCTGGTTGATCAGTCCTGAGACTGGCTGTAAGGGTGTCTGAGCAAGTCTCTCCATTCGACCCTATTGTCTGGTTGATCAGTCCTGAGACTGGCTGTAAGGGTGTCTGAGCAAGTCTCTCCATTTGACCCTATCGTCTAGTTGATCAGTCCTGAGACTGACTGTAAGGTTGTCTGAGCAAGTCTCTCCATTTGACCCTATCATCTAGTTGATCAGTCCTGAGACTGACTGTAAGATTGTCTGAGCAAATCTCTCCATTCGACCCTATTGTCTGGTTGATCAGTCCTGAGACTGGCTGTAAGGGTGTCTGAGCAAGTCTCTCCATTTGACCCTATCGTCTAGTTGATCAGTCCTGAGACTGACTGTAAGGTTGTCTGAGCAAATCTCTCCATTCGACCCTATTGTCTGGTTGATCAGTCCTGAGACTGACTGTAAGATTGTCTGAGCAAATCTCTCCATTCGACCCTATTGTCTGGTTGATCAGTCCTGAGACTGACTGTAAGGGTGTCTGAGCAAGTCTCTCCATTTGACCCTATCGTCTAGTTGATCAGTCCTGAGACTGACTGTAAGGTTGTCTGAGCAAGTCTCTCCATTTGACCCTATCGTCTAGTTGATCAGTCCTGAGACTGACTGTAAGGTTGTCTGAGCAAGTCTCTCCATTTGACCCTATCGTCTAGTTGATCAGTCCTGAGACTGACTTTAAGGTTGTCTGAGCAAGTCTCTCCATTTGACCCTATCGTCTGGTTGATCAGTCCTGAGACTGGCTGTAAGGGTGTCTGAGCAAGTCTCCCCATTTGACCCTATTCTCTGCAGCTCTCTTCATTTCCCCATTAATGGGACCAGTACACACTGATTGAAAACAAAGAGCATATCTTTTCAAAACTCTTGTTTTCAAAATCCACCTATACTTTCACAACTAAAATTGGTCAAGAAGGAAGTGATGGTAGTGTAAAATCAAATCAGCTGCATTTTCATAGTTTTCTATGGCACACCGGTTGTTTATATATAATCAAATTGTCACTTAACATCGTCTGGCAAATTTACAGCCTTCAGTGTGTGAACTGGTTTTTTGGGGGGCTATAAGCACAGCCCACAGTCTGGTGAAGGTTTTAACAGAGCGCACATTCAAAGAGATTCTGCAATTTGTATCATTTTTTACCTCAGCTGTTAAAGTGTACGTTATGCATTTTATTGGTTCATAAAATTAATCTTTCTTTACTCTCTGAAGAATGCTGTGTCCATGTATTGCCGACTGGGGTTTGCTAAGAAGAAATCAACAGACTTTGATATATCCGATCTCCATCCATCATGGAACGTAAACCAGCAAGAATCTCCAATGGCAGGAGCAATAAAAGACAATCAAGAGTAAGCAGATACCTTCACAATCAGCTTCTATAAAAATGTACAGCCCTTTTTGATTATATGAGGGCAATTTGAAAAGTTTTACCTTTGAGGATAACATTTATATTATGTGCAAGATTTACACATGAGCTAAATATTTTCTCAAAGCTTGGGACGTGTCGTTATTTTTTCAAGTCACCATCTTTGGTCCACACACAACCACCAACGTCGGACAAGTTGTTGCACCTCCTAGTCAGAAGCATAACGGTGTCCCATGAGTTGTTCCTTCAGCTTCGGAAAGAGCAGGAAGTCACAATGTGCCAGATCAGGGCTATACAATGGGCGTGGTAAAATGTTGTCAAACTTGAGGAAAGCTACTACAACCCGCCACTTAACCTTACGAACGCTATGTCCGATCCCTTCTAACCAACTCAGCCTATACAAAAACGGTGTACGGGAAATTTTATTTTTTTTGGAACGGAGTCACTCCCGACAGCCATTTTTTACTGCTGAATACGCCCTCCATATATACACGATATTTTGCCGGTTAAAGTATCGTATGTTCGATTACAAATGGCCTTTGAACAGTTTTAATTTTGTATACGCCGTTTGGAGCAAGCCGACTTTTTGCAAAAGGGAAAGTATGTTGGTGGGAAAGATCTTTATCGAGTAGATCTGTTTAATTTGTTTGTTTAAATGAAAGAACTACGTTTGAATTGGAAACTAACAGTTGTGTCGATATTGTAAACACAGTATCGATACGCTGTTGTGGTTTCCATGGTTTTCTATCGAAGCGACTAGGCCTAGTGGTTGAGTCCAAATTTTTTCAGAGATTTTCAAAAATTTTCAACTTCATCTTTTTTAATCTCAAAAACTAACAAACACACAACAACAATAATAACACCAACATGTTCGTTATGCTATTGTGTGTCTACACGCCAGAAAATCATATTTATTGACAAACAAACATAAAAATTAAAAATTTTCTAAGACGACTACCAAAGCGAGAAATTAAGAATATTAATTAGGTCAAATTTTTTCAAAAAACTGCTGGCGTGCTAAAGGTTAACGTCCTTTTCAGGGCGCACAAAATGGTAAACCTACTCATTGTTAACAACAACAATGAAGGTTCTTCCTACATCCCATATCCCCTTGCTCACATCACCAGTGCACTCTACATCCACCCTCTAACCTCATCTCTTCCCTTCTCAATCCTTCCAGAGCCAAACAGACCATTCCTTCAACCTGTCCACCACCCACGGCTCATCTCATCTCTCCTCCTCCTTTAATCGCCTGTCTCTTATGCCTCCCCTCTCCCGAAACAGTTGTTTCAGATTTAGAACTGTTTTAATGACGTTCACAATTATTCCACGCAGGGCCCCCAAATTGCAGTATCTCGCGTCAAGCGCCGAGTTGAACTGAATGTAAATTGGCTCACAACCTATCCTCTTACCACCCCTTCCTCACCAACTGTCCATTCCCCCCAACCCCCATCTAAACTCATCTGCTTATTTTCTAAAGGACATTTCATAATTATCCAGCGCAGGGCCTCATTCCAGGTGCCACTTTAGCTTACTTATGATGACATCACTTGATTCAATCAGCCAGTCTCTTTATTTCCACACATCACACACACATTCATGCTGACTTCATCTATCATGTACAATGTTCACTTTGGGTGGTTCATGATCTTCTAACTGAACAAGTGTGCCTGTTTGAATGCCACTTGAAGTTGCTGATCTCATTACGAGAAATATACCTGCTCAAGTTATACACAACAATGAACACATCAAACTTTTCATTAAAAAATCAAAATAATATATAAAAAACATTAATTCACCAAAGAAACATAACAAATTAAAAAGAAATTATCCTCCAGTAGTTCCCCCCAAAACATCTTATTTTAAATAAACGCCTGTACCGAAAAATGTAGTTTAAAAATTATTTATTACATCTATTGGAAACAGCTATTTTGGATCAAGATGCTTAGCAGTACATGAGCTGCAGTGGCCAGTGACTCAAAGCTGACTGCTAGTGTCAGGGCCAGCAAACCAGAACTGTCAAGACCCTTCTACACCTCCAAGCGGTGATCCTGAATAACAGGCTACAACAGAGCAGACAGGCTAAGCAGAAGGGATCAAAGGAAAAGGGAAGACTAACCCGGTACTAAAAAATGCCTGGTGAAGTCGTATGTGTCGAACCGAAAGATGCAAATATCACAGCAAACTAATCTACTACACAATGCATTCTGTTCTCAGGACAACATGCTACTTGAAAAGCCGTTTTCAGGGCTTAGTAGCGGGAGTTTGAGAACGAACGATGAAGAAGAAGAAAAATGCAATGGCTATTTGCAAAAGTATGGATGTGATACCCTCTAGTTATAACATTGTTTACTGAGCACTTATATTCCTCTGGTTTCAGCATGAATGAAGAGAGAAAACTTCTGATTGACTTGAGCAGTTCTGTGCACCTTGATGCAGCATTAGGAGAGATCAGCAAATCAACATCCATCAATGATGAAGAAAACGGTGGAATTGTTGGACTGGATTCTGCCTTAGGTGAGCTGTGACTTATATTGACACATGTTTGGGGGCTGAAAATACAGCACAGTGAATTAGCCGACAGCAGCCAGCGACCTATAGCTGGCTGCATGCATCAGGGTCAGCGAACCATAGCTGACCAAGACCATATTTTGTTTCCAAGTGGCGGCCCTGGAAACAGTCTGCACTAGTGTAGTCTGGCTAAGAGAATAGGGAAGGCAAACATGGTACTATTAAAATGACAGCTGAAACCAGGTTTGTAGGGCCAAAAGGCGTAGATAGCACATCCTCACTGTAAACTACGTCACACAACGCCCTTTTCAGGGGGAATGCAGAAGAGGAAGAAACAGACTGCAACCATGCAGTCTGGCTAAGAGATTAGGGATCAAAGAAGGAAGGCAAGTCCAGTCCCAAAAATGCAGTACTGAAATAGGATGCATTGGGCTGAAAGGCAAAGATATTGCAGACTTGCTGTAATCTAAGTTACAACATCATAAAGACTGATAGTAAAAGCTTCTTCTCTTATGTTAGAAGTAAACAAAGAACGAAAGACAAAGTAGGCCCTCTCATAGACAGTACAGGGAAAATAATAAGTGAGAATAGGGAGGCAGCTAATCTACTCAATCAGTACTTTGGCACAATCTACACAAAAGAGAACTGCTCCAAGATCCCAGAACCTATAGATATTTTTCAACGAGACATGGATACATCAGGATTAAGATCAATCTATATTACAGAGGAAATGGTTTTTAAAAAATTGGAGTGGTTGACAGTGGATAAATGTCCAGGTCGAGATGGTATTCATCCAAAATTGCTGTTTGAAATTAGAGACCAACTAGCAAAACTATTGGCTATACTCTGTTCTCAATCACTTGCAAAAGGGATTATTACATGGGATTGGAAAGATGCAGGAGTGATCTCCTTATTTAAAAAGGACATAAAATCAGATCCAGCGAATTATAGACCAGAGAGTTTAACGAGTATAGTCTGTAGATTGTTAGAGTCAATAATCAAAGAAAACATTGTAATGCATTTAGACAAATTTAATCTAATTAGAAATAGTCAGCATGGGTTTACTAGAGGGAGATCATGCTTAACAAATCTATTAGAATTCATGGAGGAGGTTACCAAAATGATAGATAAAGGGGAGCCTGTGGATGTTATTTATCTAGATTTTGCAAAGGCCTTTGATAGAGTACCTCATCAAAGATTATTTCAAAAGTTAAAATCACATGGAATAGGTGGGGAAGTTGCTAAATGGAATGAAAATTTGTTAAAAGGAAGAAGGCAGAGGGTGGGCATAAATATGGAGTACTCTGAGTGGTGTGAAGGGAAAAGTGGAGTGCCACAGGGCTCGGTTTTGGGACCAATTTTGTTCTTGATATATCAAAATGATTTGGACATTGATATAGGATCCATGATTGCAAAATTCACACAAAACTATGCAGTAGTGTCCCATCTAAAGCAGAAGTGGATGTATTGAGGTCAGATTTAGATAAAATTCGAGAATGGTCTGTAAGCTGGCAAATGGAGTTTAATGTAGATAAATGTACAGTCATCCACATACTTAACTTAACATTTTTATACTGGTTTAGAAGACTCAGAGTCTGTAGACAACCAGTCAAATTTACATTACCCTGCTTTAAAAGCTACATCCAACCTATTCTTAAATGCATTAACTGTCTCTACCTCCACCACCTCCTGGGGTAATGCATTCCAAGCATTCACCACTCTCTGACAAGGATACCGAAATGTGAAGTTACAACACTTTCAGTGAAAGTAAAATCTTGAAAATCAGTGAAATAAAAACATGGTTTGATCCAATATGGAACATAATTACAGAAAAGGAGAGAACAATATTAGAAAGATAGATAAGGAAAGGGACCTAGGGGTTATAATAGATCATACAGGTAAGTTGAGTGAGCAAGCTCTGGTAGCAGTGAAAAAGGCAAATGCAATGTTAGGGATGATAAAAAGAAATATTAAACATAGGAGCAAGGAAGTGATAGTCAAACTGTATAAAGCATTAGTTAGATCTAGATTAGAGTACTGTGTACAGGTGTGGAGTCCTTATCATAGAGGGAATATAAACATGCTGGAAAGAATACAAAAAAGAGTGACACCGCTGATAGTGGAATTCCAGAATTACAGTTATGAAGAAAGACTCAGAAATACCGGCCTACAGTGTCTAGAAGAGAGAAGAATTCATGGTGACTCAATACAGGTTTATAAGATGATCAGAGGAATGGATAAATTAGACTATAACAAGTTTTTTAAAATACAGCCACCCACAAGAATAAGAGGGTGTAGCTATAAATTAACTAAAGAGAAGTCCAGATTATATTTTTTTAGTCAGAGAGTGGTGAATGCTTGGAATGCATTGCCATGGGAGGTAGTAGAAACAGGGACAGTTAATACATTTAAGAATATATTGGATGCACAAAGCTTTTAGAGCAAGGTGATGTAAATGAAACTGGTTGTATACCGACCGCAGAGTCTTCTAAACCAGTATAAAGGTGTTAAGTTAAATTATAAACATCTTTTTCAGGACAAACGTAGAAGAAGACTTACCTGATGACTATTCATTGAATATCTATGCTCCACAGGGAGAGGAAGGGTTCTGATTGATTGATTGTAAAATGTTCCACAGGATATTTATTATACACTAAGAAAACAAAACAAGAAGAGAGCAAAGCAATATGAAGACAATTATAAATGCTTATCATACAATGCATTCTTTCAGATTTAGGATCACAAACATCTGGACAAATCAAGAGGATTGCTTTTCTGTTTGACTCAACATTGACTGCGTTTCTTATGATGGGCAATCTGTCTCCAGTAAGTGGCAAATTTTGGTACTACTTCATTATATGCAGCAAGACAAAAATACAATTAGAGGATTGTACAGCTAAAAATGAAAAAAAAATGGATAATTGACCTGGAGACACTTTCTTAAAACCCAGATAGACTATGTTTTTTTTTCCTGTTCTGGAAGAACCTAGTCTGCACATTGCATGTGGACATCCAGGACAAGCATTCTTTATTCCCAAATTATATAAAACCACTGGTGGACCCTGACAATAGAAAAAATGCTGATTTTTGTTGTTGATGCAATTTAAAAATAGGTTTTTTTTTTTCTTTTTAAAACAATCTTTATATTTTATTAAAAAGAGTAGACTTTTCTGTGTGGATCCTGAACCCCTTACTGCAGATGACAGAAAAGAAGATGGCCCAATTACTAACGCTGTGCATGTGTGCCCTACAAGCGGTATAGTTTGTTAAGATCAGATCAAACTGTGCAGTCATATGCGGTCACATCTTAATAAACATGTCTGACGCTTTCGCCATCATTGCTTGCGATGGGCAACTAATTAACTAACTAACTAACTGAGAGTTAATTTATTTCAAGTACCATCTCCACATTGAAATAAGCTGGATCTCTGCTGTCCTTTGTCTCTTGTCTTGGTGGTGTCCTGTTGATATTATCAATATCTATATTTATTGTGTCCATAACTGTTCTCGTATCTTTAATTGCTTTCTCTACTATTGATCTGAGAATGCTGAGGTTGTAATTATTAACATTTACTGAACCATTGGCGGAAAATTTGCCCGAGGCATTTCTGTAGCTTTTATCACTGAATTTACGTTTCACAACCGTTTTTAAAAAAAGCGTTTTGTATCATAGACAAGCAATTTCAGAGCGGAGGCAGAGGCACTGAAGGCTGCAGTAGAAGCAATGCTGACAGGCGAAAGCAATGAAAGCCAGATAGTCCTGTTTTCACAGATGCCCTGGCCGTAGTTACAACACTAAAAAGCCAGAAAAATACTGAAATTAATGATTTAAGAGCAGTACTCTGTCAGCTATGCCAGCAGTCTTCACAAAAAAGAGTAGTGGTACAGTAGGTTCCATCCCACTGTAACATCCAAGGCAACAAGGAGGCATACAGACTGGCAAAAGAAGGTGCAAGACTACCACAACCAGATTCTAGTGTGACCTGCAAAGAGTCCAAAAGGCTTATTAGGGCCAGATACATGGCCAAATGGGAAATAGAACATACTGGCTACACAAAAAATGCTGCGTATTACCAGTTGAACAGAAGAGAGCAGGTTGTGGTCTTCAGACTCCGCACAGGCCACAACAGACTGAGGTACCACCTATTCAATAAACTGAAGATAGGTGGCACTGACGAATGCACTTGTGGAACAGAGAAAATGACCGCTGAACATCTGCTGCAAAACTGCCCGATATACGAGGACCAGAGAAAGCACATGTGGCAACACTAGACAAGCTCTATGGCAGTGTCGACAGCCTCAGGATGACCGCTGCTTTCTTCGAACAAATACAGGTTGACGTCTGACAGGGTACGAAGAAGAAGAAGAATCATAGACAGACAACCAGGCTACTGTAAAATGGCTGAAAATACTGCTCTTTCGATTGTAGAATTCCACTTCCATCTTGTCCAGTTAGACAATGAATGGGGTTTTTGAAATTTGTTTTAGACATTTGAAAATGATTTCTTCCGTTTTTCACTTGGATTTGAAGATTCACTTATAATTGAGAATGGGGAAGTTAAGTTTTTAGCAACAGATTTTTTTAATGTGGATCTGTTTAGTATGTTTATGTAGATATAATAAATACGTTTGTAATGGAAACTAACAGATATGCTGATCTTGTAAATATTGATTATCCATCCTCTGTGGCACTTTAACAAAATGTACAACACACCATGGATGCAGAAAACAAGAAAATCTATTGTGCTGTTTTTCAACATTTTCACCATCTTCTTGTATCTCAATAACAATAACTCTAACAAGTTCAATATTAATTTAAGTCTCTATGCACAATAAAATTATATCTATAGACCAACAAATAAAAAGGTTACAGGCTCTCAAAGTCAACAACATTAGTAAAATGTGACTTGCTGAAAAAATAATGTGGTGGCAAAAAGGTTAAATGCTGACAATTTGTCCCCTCTATAATCATTGAACAATCCATTTATACATCCCGCTCATCTGTTTCTTATATCTTTTTAACTTAACGTCTTTATGCTGGTTTAGAAGACTCTGCATAGTCTGTATGCAACCAGTTTCATTTATATTTCATCATCATCATCAGTCCCATAATCTAGAAGGTCATTGAGGCACCGTTATTGCAGTTTGTCATACCAGCTCCTGCCATACAGCAACAATGTGTCTTGTGCCGCTACACACCTGACGGAGCACATCTCTCTCCAGGTGGCAGCTCATTATAGTTGTGTCTAAATTTCATACAAAACAAAGCTGACACTTTTTGCAGCTAGGGCGAAGGGTGCCAATCTCATGAAGATCAGCCGCGTGAACTAGACCGTGAAATATGACACAGGTTAAACATAGTGCTATTCATAGTGCCATTCCAGGATAATCAGACGGAAGAAGGCACACAAAATGAACGAATTAACCAGTCCAAATGGAAAACAACAATACGTTTCCGTGAACACAAGTGTAAGTCGTCGACTAGTGTGAATTCCTGGCAAATTCATGGTCTGGTGGCATTTATAATGAACTAAAACAGCAGAGTAAATGCAGACCCGCAACCAGTTACAACACCATCTTTGCTGCTCTAAAAACTATGTGCATCCAATCTATTCTTTCTCATCCAGCAAGATGTCTTCATTCTTGTTCTTAAATGCCACGTTCTCCTTGAGCCATCCTTGTCATGTTTGAAAGATACTTTATTTCGGCATACAGCTGTGCTTCTTTCTCATGTCTTTCATTATCTTGCATTTTTATTCTATCCAGTTCTTTTCCATGTCGGCACATAATACATATCACGTTATTCAGTACCTTATAGTCTACGGGGTATTTTGCTCATTTTCTCTCTTTCATTTTGTTTAACCTTTGCGAGACCACACTAAAAATTGACACAATTTCGCCATGCGGCTGCATTAATTTTCAGCATGATACGTTTTACTATGGTTGTTGACTTTGAGAGCCTATAACCTTTTTTATTTGTTGGTCTATAGATAATGTTGTTGTGAGTAGAGACATAAATGAATAAATAACTTGTTGGTGTTATTGTTTTTGTTGTGTGTGTATTAGTTTCTGAGATACAAGAAGGTGAAAATTATGAAAAACAGCACAAACATTTAGACACCTATTTTTGGGGGGTTTTGCTTGCGTTCACTGACAATTTTTAATTGCCACAGAGGACGAATGAAGTTTTACAAGATCGGCATATCTGTTAGCTTCCAATACAAATGTATTTATTACATCTACAAAACAAACTAAACAGATCTACATTAACGAAATCTGTTGCAACAGCTTAACTTTATCACCCTCAATAATGAGATAATCTTCAAATAGAGCGAAAAAGAATAAATTGTTTCAAAATTCCCTTTAAAATCCAAGAAGTCATTTTCTTGGTTGAACACTGAGCAGACGGAAGTTAAGTCTATCTTAAAATTAAATACTCAAATGTTCAATTGTTTCTTTAGTATTAACCCGGATATTTTTACAACGATAAACTGGTGAGTATACTGAGACTAGCCTGGCTAGTTTTCTTACCAGTGGACGTATTCATTATGTAGCATGTCCTTTGTAGAACGTCGCTCCCATCACAGTCTGTCTGAAAGAAACTCGTTCCCTTACCAAAACACCAGCTTCCGCCACTGTCATACCCAGGCATTCCTGGATATCTTGGTGCCATCGTCTTCTTGGTCTACCCCTTCCTCTTTTGCCTGGCACCATACCTTCCATCACCATTCTCTCAAGACCATTGTGTCTCTTGATGTGACCAAAGTATTTGCATTTTCTAGCCAAAATGGAATGGATAAACCAGTTCTCCTCTATGCTCAACTCTTGCTGAATGTCTACATTTGTTCTTTTCTCTGTCCAGGGCATTCTAAGGATCTTTCTGTTACATTTTGACTCGAAGGATTCGATTCTTTGTCTAGAAGTTTTGGTAATCATCCATGCTTCACAGCCATAAGCTGCCACAGGAAAAACACAGGCTCTCAAGACTTTTACTTTTATCGTTTTGTTGGTGCCCTGTCATAATTTCTTCAGGCTGTTCAGTCTCTGCATTGCCATAGCTAGTCGTCTTCTGATTTCTTTCGAGCAGTCACCATTTTTGTCAATTCTGGAGCTCAGATGTTCAAAATGTGTAACCTGATCTATTTCCTCACCACCCACTGTAAATTTATGCTGACATTGTGTTTTATCGGTGGTCATTATCTTTGTTTTGTTTATGTTTATGAACAGATTTTGATCTTTACTATGTCCATTAATGGCTGAAAGTAGCTGCTCTAGCCCTTCTGCATTTCTTGATAGGATCACTGTGTCATCTGCATATCGTAACTCTGGAATCTCGTACCCCCCAATCGTAAATGGGTCGAAACTCATTGTTCTCATCTTCTCGAACATTTCTCATTATACATTCCGCATATATGTTGTACAGATAAGGTGAGAGGATACATCCCTGTCGGACTCCTTTTTGTACTGCAAACCAATCTGATGTTTGCCCAGATACTCGGACAGCGGCTTGTTGATCTTGGTATAATGTTTCAATGAGATGGACTATGTGCAAAGGAAACCCCATTTCCTTCATGATTCTCCACATATTTTTATGTTTTACTGTGTCGAAGGCCTTAGTGTAATCAATGAAAATGTGTACAGGTCTACATTAAACTCTCTACATTTTTCATAGATATTCCTTAAATTGAATATGTGGTCCCGGGTCCCTCTGTCTTTCCTAAAACCTGCCTGGACTACGTGAATTTCAGATTCAAACCTTTTCTCTATCCTTAATAGGATTCGCAAGAGCATCTTGCTAGCGTGGCTGATCAGCGCGATAGTTTGGTAGTTCGTGCACAGCTTCAGGTTGCCTTTTTTGGGGAGGGGAATATAAATTGATTTCTTCCATGCTTCTGGCCACTC
Source organism: Ariolimax columbianus (assembly GCA_036924085.1). Lineage (NCBI taxonomy): Eukaryota > Metazoa > Mollusca > Gastropoda > Stylommatophora > Arionidae > Ariolimax > Ariolimax columbianus. The sequence continues at coordinate 66,269,941 of JAVGWX010000010.1, read as the reverse complement.
TGCACTGTATCATATCTGTTTACACAGCTTGTGATAGACTCGAGCACATGCCTCTCCTCCTGCTTGTATTAGCTCTGCTGGGATATCATCGCATCCCGGGGACTTTCCCTTTTTCTGACTTTTAATTGCAGAGCGTACTTCTTCCAATGTTGGTTCAGGTTCTTTCTCTTCCTTTGGTAGGATTGTAACTGAGCGCTTTGTGCTATCTCCATACATGGTTCTGCAGTACTCTCTCCATCTATTCAGTATGTCTTTGGTTTCTGTTAATGTGTTATCCTCTTTGTCATTTATGACATGTGGAACCAGATGTAATTCCCTTGTCAGTGTTCTTATTGCTTTGAATGCATCTCTTTCTCTGCCTTGTTGTTGTAGGTTTTCAATATCCTTACACGTTTCTACTATGTATTTATCTTTTCTTATTTCTCTTCCAACTTTTCTTGCGCAGTTTTTATATGCTGTGTTGGTCCCCTTACTTCCCATTTGTTTTAATTGTTGCCTTTCTGCAATGAGTTTCTGTGTTTCCTCTGTTTTATAGCTCTGTGGACGTATTACGGAAATTTTTTCTGACTAAAAATCTCGCCATTGGTGCAGAAACAATTAATCATCTTGTTTTTTTTTGGTACTCTTCTGTCTGCCAAGTTTTATTTACTTGCATTCAAACAATTCCACTTGGTGCTTAAATTATCTTCTAGGCTTTCTCTTTTGTATAAAAAGTAAAGTAAAGTATCCCAAAGCATTACTGCCGTAGGGGTGTGAGGTGTTAGCGATCTCGCATTTCAAAGGCTCGGCTATATGAGGGCGGTAGCCATCTACTCTCCCTCGCTGCTTTTACTTCCCGGACTGAACCGGTACCCATTTAAGGCTGGGTTGACCCGGGAGCCATTGCGGTCTGAAAAAAACATTACCGCCTCAACTGGGTAATGAACCCAGGACCACTCAGATGCGAAGCCAGCGCGCTAACCACTGCGCTACGCGGCTCCCTTTATAGAAGGCCTAAAATACCATCATTTGTGCTGTATAAATTCAGTTGCAGTAGTTATTGTAAGGTGCCTGCCGAAGACGGATGTGCGAACCAAAAGGTGCAAATATTACAGTCAAACTGTAAACTAGCGACACAACGCATTCCGTTCTCCGGATTACATCCTGCTACATGCAAAGCCCTGTTCAGGTCTTGGTAGCGGGAGATTGAGAACGAACACAGAAGAAGAAGAATAGGAAGTTACAATGTACAATGTAATATTTGTTTTTCCCAGGGATTGAAAAGCCATGCAGTGACCATGTTTGAGGTTGGAAAACTGAGTGATGAGTCTATGGATAGCTTTCTCAGTGAGTTAGAGAAGGTAAGCATTTTTGTTCTTGTAATATTTCTACAGGAAGGAATCAAGATATTAGCATCAGCTTGAACAAAACCAGATTATATGTAATGCTCAGGTCTGTTTGTGGGAATGCTCTTCCACACTTTGCTAGTTTGTCTGCAGCTTCATTGCCTTCTTTTAGTTGTACCTGAGTTGGTAAGTTGTACATGATTGGATAAGTAGTACGTGAGTTGGTAGGTTGTATGTGGTTGAATAATTTGTATGTGACTGGAATAGTTGTATGTAGTAGGAAAAGTTGTACATTGCTAGGTAAGTTGTATGTGGCTGGATAAGTTATGCATGAGTTGGTAAGTTGTATATGAATGAATGAGTTGTACATGGCTGGATATGTTGTACACGGTTGACCATATATAGATAGAGTAGAGGCAATGGAAGTCCGATGGGGGAAGCCAAACGCCCAAAATATGAATTGGAGAGAAACTGTGAGTCCTTATTCAAGGGAAGCCAGAACCAATAAGTGGAAATGAGAGTTGTCTTCCCACAGCTGTAGAAGTGTCCTACACATCTGAATATTTTCTGTGTAGAGATAGAGTGAACTGTACTGATAACATTGAAATAATGGGGACGGCATGGGCTAGTGGTTAAGTCACACGACTCACAATCCGAAGGCGCTGGATTCGATCCCTATCACAGCACAGGCCATTATCCCGAGGAAGGAAACCTTTAGAAAATGCAGAAGGGAGCAGAACCTTACATAAAATGCATGCTTAAGTCAGATGCACTGGGCCGACAGGCACAAAATAAAAACCACAGTGCAACGCACACCGCCTAGGGGATTAGAGAAATAAGGCGAACGGAAAAAGAACAAAAAATGGCCTTATTCTTCTTCTGCGTTCGTTCTCAATCTCCCGCTACCAAGCCCTAAACAGAGCTTTGCAATTAGCAGGATGTAGTCCAGAGAATGGAATGTGTTGTGTCGCTAGTTTACAGCTTGACTGCGATATTTGCACCTTTCAGTCGGACACATCCGTCTTCAGCAGAGTTGCCTTCAATATTGTAGTAAGATGGGATCCACTGTTTGACCAACCTTGGATATTCTTCTGAGAGCTGTGTCAGGAGGGAACATACATTTCTCGAGATCTTCATCTCTGTGTTGTTTTAGCGCTGCTAATACTGACAAGGCACCAGTCAGGAATACAATTTTTTCTTGGTGGATATCCTTATCTTGGTTTACAAGCTCAGCTGCGGCCTTCAGTACCTATGCTTCTGCATGGATGTTATTGAAGTGTGTTCCCGTTGGCAGGGCATATAAGCACAGGGTTCTTGTGCGTTAATTCACCTATTCTGAAATTTTATACCATTCAATGATCACACAGGTGTCCGTACAAAAATAATTATAAGTGTTAGCTATCAGGATGCAGTTTTGTTGGGTTTTTTTGGGGGGCCCTAAAAAGGACCCTGATGCTGGTTTGTGCATTTTGTGGGCCCTGAAAAGGGCAGTGAGGGGAACAGATTACCAAGGATCGCTGAAGCTATGCACATATCAGGACATACACATGTTGTTCGTTCGTAGCTGCACAATTTAAAGAGGAGACCAACATTCTGTGATGTCCCGCAGAATATTGTCGAACGGGTCTAACTGACGGACTTTATTCCGATGTCGCCACAGAAACTCACACATGTAGAAATCTATCATGTGTCTGTGTGTTCCGTTTTGGTTCTGGTTAGGGATAGGGTTAGGTGCCCTCTAACCATGTGCCAGAACGAACAGGAATGTCCTGCTGACATGTGCAACATCTCTAACGATCTTGGCGAACTGAGAGAGACAAAGTCATAACATGGGTTTTAGCACACAGTCGGACGGTCTGTATAATTCGTCTTTCCTGCAAAAACTGCACACAATTGATTTTCTTGTGTGTCAAGTGTGACAACTGCAATAAATCCATCTTCCATGTACGGTGTTAGATCTAAGAATGACATGGACATAGATTTACCGCGCGAATTGAAAAGTATGGTGCTTCGTGTGGCTACATTCTACTAAATTTGACCTATTATAATCCGTGGGTGAATTAACGCACAAGTACCAAGCACAGATAAAAAAAATTTTTGACCTTGGGCTGAAAAAAACACCAACTACCTCACTTATTTAGTTTAAATCCTGATTCCCTTTGGAGTTGACACACTTCTCCCAGCGCTGCTCCCACTGCTGGAAACATTCCTGGAAGTCATTTTTTTTTTTTAATCACCATCGATCTTTGTTGCATCTGTCTTGATTTCTTCTTTGTCCCTTCAAGTGGCACCTTGAAGATTTGGGAAGAACCAAAAGTCACAGGGAGCCATGTCTTTTGGGAAGTCGGGGGATTGCCAAACCTGTCCAATGCTGTGTTTCAGCTAAAAAAAACAACCTAAATGAGGTGTGATGTATGGGTCGGAGCATTATCATGATGGATCTACCAGTTCCCACTCTCCCAGAGTTGTGTTCTCCTGCATCTCGTAGGCGATGTATAACAGTTAGGTAGTAACCTTTGTTGACACTATCCCTGAGGAGCGTACTTGTAATGAAATCTACGCCCTGATAGTGGAGAAAAAAACTGTCAACATGACCATCACATTTTTCAGGACAGGAGTTCCTTCTTTGGCTGTGAAAAGTCCTTTTTCAATTTAGATGACGGCATTTGTCTCAGCGTGGTAACCATAGGCTCAGTGAGATGACTGCATTTGTCTCAGCGTCGTAACCATAGACGCAGTGAGATGACTGCATCTGTCTCGGGGTCGTAACCATAGACTCATTGAGATGACCGCATTTGTCTCAGCGGTGTAACCGTATACCTAGGACTAATCGCCAGTTATGTGTTTTTTTCATGAATTCAGGTTCAGCGTTAACAAATCCTTTGTTCAACACATTCTGCAATTTTGATTCGAGACACAAATGTGACGAGGGCAGTGCGACTATTAAAACAGCCTGGCAGCAACTGGTGGGTGCACAGTCTGCCAAAAAATCATGCATGCGCAGAAAATATGCCATGCCCCAGGGGAGTTATTGGTTTGCTCAATAAAGAAATAAGATAACTAACTTTATCAGACCTCGTGCAGTTATGAAAAAAACATAATATAATAAACAGATATGGATGGGAATATAGCCAACTAGCGACATGAAGAGTGGGGAGACCTACTAACACCTGATGAAGAACTTTGGCAAAGGAAGTGTATTTGTTTTATTCAGAGTTTGTCCTGAAAATGACATATCGTAGATTGCAGTGAGGCTGCGATATATATGCCTTCAGCCCATACAGCCGGTTTCAGTCTGTTTCCATGACAACTTGGAGGCGACGAAATAGTCTTGGTCATCTATGATTTGCTGACCTGATGCAAGTAGCCAGCTATGAGTCAATGGCTGCTATCAGCTCATTCACTGCTGCGGGGATGGCGTGGGCTAGTGGTTAAGTGACACAGCTCACAATCCAAAGGTGCTGGGTTCGATCCCCATCACAGCACCAGCCGTTACCCCGGGGAAGCAAACCCTTAGAAAATGCAGGAGGAAGCAGACCCTTACATAAAATGCACGCTGAAGTCGGATGCACTGGGCCGACAGGCGAAAATAAAAACCACAGTGCAATGCACACAGCCTTGGGGATTTGAGAAATAAGGCGAACACAAAAAAAAAAATTTTAAAAATTCACTGCTGCAACTTCAGCTCAGGAAGTGTGTTTGCTTGCTTACATCAATGTTGAAATCTTCTTCGATCAACTGATGCTAAGCTTCTAACCTGGTGAGGTCCACAAAAGCTCAGGAAGTGTGTTTGCTTGCTTACATCAATGTTGAAATCTTCTTCGATCAACTGATGCTAAGCTTCTAACCTGGTGAGGTCCACAAAAGCTCAGGAAGTGTGTTTGCTTGCTTACATCAATGTTGAAATCTTCTTCGATCAACTGATGCTAAGCTTCTAACCTGGTGAGGTCCACAAAAGAGACTGTTTCAGGTCTTCTCCCGCCCACACAGTTTTTTGAATGTTATATGTTGTACATATCCAACAGGTTGGGTCAGACGCAGAGGGGGAAGCTCGCCGCTATTTTGACCATGCCCTTATCCTGAGAGACACAGTTCGGTTCCTGCGACACAATCGAGAGCTGGTGGATGAGTCGGATGTGCCAGGGGCTAGTGGAGGCCAGGGCATTGACTTACTGAGGTGTGAGAGCCTGCTGGGACTGGATCCAGAGACCCGGTCCAGGGTTCTAAATAAGAATTACAGGTAGTTATTAGTGTTACTGAAGCCTAAAAGAGGAGACAAGAATAGTAACACTGTAACCTGCCATGCTTGTTACAAGTGGTGACTAAGGAGAGTTTGGATGGGGCTGGCTGCTCATCCTGTATAAACTTTTCAAATCAATCACAGCCCGCTGCTCCTCTGTGCATAGGCCATTGCCAACACCTCACCAGCATACACAGTCCTGCACTGCTCTTTCTGCCTCTTTCCAGGTGTAATCATTTAATCTCAGTTCCTTCTCACATTCACTTTTCCATGTATTTTTTGTTCTACCTCTTATTCTCTTCCCTTGAGGATGTCATATAAGAGCATGTCTGGCTATTTTTGATGGTGCCACTGGCGATGGTTAGATGGTTTGTTAAAAGCAGCATAGATGGATCCTAACAGGCTGCAGGTCTACTTTGCTCTAGTGTTTGAATCTATTAAGATGGACTCCGCATCGGTTAACCACCCTCCGTGGCACTTGTCCCAATGCAGCAGAGTAATAAGCTGCTTGAGCCTAGCCTGCTAAGCAGGGAATCCTCCACCCGGCTACATCCAGCTCACACCGGAATTGGGACCTGACTAAGGGCATCTGCCTCTGTAGAAGTACAGGTCGACTAAGACTATGCAGGGGTGTGTTTTAGACATCATGACACTATCCTGCCTCTCTCCAGGTGTAATCATTTAATCTTAGTTCCTTCTCACATTCTCTTCTCCGTGTATTTTTTGGTCTACCTCTTATTCTCTTCCCATGAGGATTCCATATAAGAGCCTGTCTGACTATGTGGAACAGTGCCTTCTGCAGAGTATATCCTTTCCAGCCCTATTTTCTTCTCTTAATTTGTTGTTCCAGTGTCTGTTGTCTCCTTTTCCATAGGTCTTCATTCCTCACCATGTCCTGCCACTTTATTCTCATTATCCTTCGTAGGCATTTGTTAACGAATTACTGGAGTCTTTGTTGTATGGGCTTGATATTCTTCATTTTTCAACTCCATACAGCAGCAGCGACTTGACACTGACATTGAATATTCTACCTTTGGTGTGCATCTTGATTTCTCTGCAGAAACTTTTAAGTCCCAAAAACAGATATAGTCGGGTCAGCGTTCGATGACTTGGTATGTATTTGTTTCACGGGAAGCTGAAACGGTTTTGATTTATTGGTTAGTGTTTACAGAGAAGTGAGTGGTTAGGATACTGAGCTCTTAGTATCTTGTTGCTGTATAATGCCCACAATGAATAAGCTTACTCTTTTTTGGGGAGAGGAAGACTAACGTTAGTCAGGCAAAACATACTGGCCAAGACCCTCACCTCGGCTTCCTAGAAGTCCTCCCTGTAAACAGGCTGTTTTCATGGCAGCCTAGCTAACAAGGTGAGGGATCGACATGATCCCCATAGAAGTGAGTGACATGCAGATGAAGCCAATCATAGCACAACCGTCTAGAGCACCTTGGTCCACCTTCATCAGCGCGCTTGGGATGTGCGAAAAGCTACTGCAACCCGCCACTTAACGTTATTTTCAGGTCGCACAAAAGAGTAACCTACTCATTGTGGGCATTTGCAAACAACAGCAACTCTTTTTTGCGACCTGAAAAAGGCATTGTTGTTGATGTTATCCCATAGCTGTTGTGCATTTCTGCTCTTGGCAGCCCAATGCCATTCTTATATAGATACAGGTCTTCTTCAGCTGTCTCACTGCTCCGTAGTGTGTTGGCAATTGTCGGCAGTGCTTGTAAGAATTTTTTCCTCATGTCCGCAAGCGCCTTGCACTCAATGAGTAGGTGCCTAACTATTTCATCAGGGTGAGAGCAAGGCAGGTGCTGGGGATTGATGCAGTTAAAGTGGCTATTGACTCTGGTGTGTCCTGTTTGGAAGATGAAAGGGGCATTTGGTGGCAGGTTATTGTAGCTTTCCTCACATCCAGAGCATGCTGATGAAAGTGGAGCAATGTCCTCCAGGTGGTTATGGTATGCTTGGCTTCATCTGCGTAGCGCTCACTACTTCAGAATTCACATCTTGTCAGCCAGACTGCCTTGAAAACAGCCTGTTTCCAGGTAACATAACATGGAAAAGAGATAGTGGTCTTGGCCAGTATGTTGTGCCTTACGCTGACGTGACGTCCTGGTCAGTATGGTGTGCCTGACTGGACTAGCGTTTCAGTTTCCCGAACTCTTAGTAAAAAGAATGCAGGTTTGAACCCTGATAAAGACTCAGATTGTTTGTTCTCTGAGGCTAAATAAACAACCTAGCCTGTCTTAGTCGACCTGTAGTTCTACAGGGGCATAAGCCCCTGTGCAGGTCCCATCTCTGATGTGAGCTGGATGTAGCCATGAGGAGGATTCCCTGCTTAACGAGCTAGGCTCAAGCAGCTTATTACTCCACTATGGAGGGTGGTTAACTGATGTGTGACTCCATTTTAATAGACTCAAACATTAGAGCAAAGTAGACCCGTAGCCTGTTAAGCGCCATTTATGCTGCTCTAAATAAACCACTTAACCATGACCAGTGTTATGCCATGTCATACAGTTAGTCGCTCTTACAACATGCTCTCTGTAGGGCAGTGGTGCTACTCTGGACCCCGGCAGACCACTCGGACCACCTAGCCTGCACAATGTCTACCATGGGAGCCACCTTCCCCATTCTTTTGTACGTGAAGCTCTCTTACATAGAGGAGATCACAGAGTACAGTGGACATATCCTTTCCTCCCCATTAAGAAGTCTTTATATTCACTTAATGGAAATTAACTATTTTGGTTACATTTCTCAACAAATTTTGTACATTAAAAGATTTAGTTGAAATTATTTAAATGCTATGATTTTTGCTTCAACTGAAAAGATAATTTTTTACATTTTATTATGAAATTGCTACATTAGAAATTATTATTCATTCAATATCTTTAAATTTTATTATGAAGTCCTTCCTTTGGAACGTAGCAAATTTTTTAGTTCATTATAAGAGGATCGATATTTCTTCTTCGTTCGTTATCAATCTCCCACTACCAAACCCTGAAAGGGCTCAAGTAGCAGAATGTAGTCCAGAGAATGGAATGCATTGTATCGTAGTTTACAGCTTGGCTGCGATATTTGCACCTTTCGGTCCAACACATCCGACTTCAGCAAGCATTTTTTGAGAACCGGGTTAACATTCCCTCTTCGATCCCTTCTCCTTAGCCAGACTGCCCTGCTGCAGCCTGTTATCCAGGATCAACGCGTGGAGGTGTAGAAGGATCTTGGCAGCTATGGTTCGCTGGCCCTAACGCTAGCAGTCAGCTATAGGTCGCTGACCACTGCAGCTCATGCGCTGCTCAGCATCTTGATCTCCGATCGATATTTAAATTTTGTTTTGAACATTTCTACAATTTATACATTTTAATGCTTGAATTAAATTGTCCTGATACAAGCCATGTTTAAACTGTAACAAAGGAACATACGTACAATGCGCAGGATATCACTTCTGGTGTAAACAGCACATACCAACCATCAAGTTTGCAAAATTTCATTATCCTCTGATTCATAGTTTCCTCAGCAGACCATTAAAAACATGGCGGTTGTTACATGGAATCTGTCCGGAGTTGATCAGCGAGCGGTGATTTGGTTCCTAACAGCTGAAGGATGTTGACCAGTTGATATTCATTGGAGAATGCAGGCAGTGTATGGTGACAAAAGTGTGCCGAAGACAAGAATGAAGAACTGAACAAAAGGATGGGAGTTAACGAAAGATCTTCCGAGACCAGGTCAGGTACATATTGTTGCGTCAGAAGATGCCATCATCAAAATTGATGCAGCAACTCAGGTGGACTGTCGCTGGAGCTTATGTTCGCTAGCAGAGGAATTCGCTGTGTCGATGGGAACTGTTAAAATGGTGGTTAGCAAGAAACTGAAGTATTAGAACCTATTGTGAACATTGTATGCTAGCGAACGTAAGCTCTGGCGACGATTCACCCGAATTGCTGCATCAATTTTGGCAAGGACATCTTCTAACGCAACAATATGCGCCTGATCTGGTCTCGGAAGATCTTTCGTTAACTCACCTCCTTCTTTAAACATCGTTGTCAAGCTCTTCACTGTTGTCTTCTACACACTTTGGTCACCATACACTGCCTGCATTATGCAATGAATGTCAACTGGTCGATATCCTTCAGCTGTTAGAAACCGAATCACTGCTCGCTAATCAACTCTGGACGGATTCCATATCACACCCGCCATGTTTTCAACAGTCTGCTAAGGAAGCTATGAGTCGGAGGATAATGAAATTGTGCAAACTTGACAGTTGGTATGTGCTGTTTACACCAGAATTGACGCCATCATGCGCATCGTACGTATGTTCACTTGGTGCAGTTTGGTCTGGTTTCATTTGAACACGCCTCGTATTTTAATGCGTGTATATATTAAGTCATTATCATCATAATTTCTGTGTTCTTACAGTTGGAATTTCTATAGCACTAATTTTTGCATGATAAGTTTGCCGGCTGCATGTACACCCTTTCTCTGTTGCTTTCAGTCTGGGCTTATCTGTTACTTTCAGTCTGGGCTTATTCTTCCCCCAACAATAAGTGGCCTTGTGCATTACACACAGGGAATTAAAGCCATAACAATGATTCTTCTTCTTCTTTTCTCCTACTTCTCTTGTGATACAGCGTTGAAGAGAGGAGGGATACATATATTTCTTGTTATCGTTTAGTGGGAAGCTTGTGCTGTTTAGAGACACCCTCGATCAACTGATGTTGAGGTCTGTCCCTTGCTTGTGGACCAGAAACCTGCATATGATATGCTCTTGCTGCAGGCTGGTCTAAATGCATTCTGACTAAATGACCAAACCACTTGATTTGGTGTGCTTCAATGTTGTAGTTACTAACTGGGTTTGTCCCCACTTTCTGCCTCAGCGTGGTGTTGCGGATTCGGTCACGGATTGTCTTTCCGGCTGCACTTCTCACACAGCGCATCGCACAGCTTTGGATCTTATTCTTATGTGTTTCTAGTAAGGACCAAGATTGACATTGGTAACACAGTGTAGGAATAAGTAGTCCATTTATCCTGTTGTGTATTTAAAATGTATACAGTTTCCAAATTTCAGCTTGCTTGTTTCTATGGCACCACTAAGTAAGGAGATACGCCCAGTTAGCAGTTGTACACCACAACATATTGGTCCAGCCATTCCAGAGGTAAGGACAGCTACATCTGGATAGTGTGGAAATTGTTTTGAAATACAGCCATTCTAACATATGAGTGCAAGTCAGTAAAAAGGTCACGAATGGCTATTTGAAGAAAACTAATTGAGATGTGAACTTGAAAACAAGTCGTTATTGCACTTACATTGCCCCTTATTTCTTACCATAATTTCCACCAACATCAATACATGTTTCCCATCACTTTATCAGTGCACCAAAACATACATTATAGAAGTCTTTGGTCTGTTTTCTGAGTCACGTTTGCAATTCTCATTCAAACGCTTCATAATTCTCTACAACGCCTCCCATCAAATTGGGGTTTTAGTGTACTTAACAGATAGAAATCAGTCGGGGCTATGAGGTTCAAGAAATTGCTAACTCACAACGCACGCTGTTCTTTGATTGTACACTCTTCAGACAACCAGTTTCTCCGAACATACTGGTTACACCAAAAACGATGCCTATTACCAGTTGAACCGAAGAGAGCAGGTCGTTGTCTTCAGACTTCGCACTGGCCACAATAGACTGAGGTACCACCTATTCAACAAATTGAAGATAGGTGGTACCGACGAATGCCCGTGCGGTACTGGTAAAATGACCGCTGAACATCTGCTGCAGAACTGCCCGACATACGAGGATCAGAGAGAGCAGATGTGGCCATCACCAGTGGAACTGCAAGACAAGCTCTATGGCAGTGGCGACAGCCTCAGGATGACAGCCGCTTTTTTCGAAAAAATAATGGTTACTGTCTGACTGCGTACGAAGAAGAAGAAGAAAGACAACCAGTTTCTCATTCCAGTCATGTAGTTTTGTCACAAAGTGACTAGCAGACGATTGGAATATTCCCCCATGCAGTCATGCTTGTTCTGGAGGGGTCTGGGGTTGTCATTGGCCATATTTTTACTGATCAGAGGGCCAGTACTGATTAGGGTCGTTGGTTTCACTAGTTCCGACAGACTGTAACATCACTCCATCTGCCTCCATCCTCTGTTTACTTGTAAATTGGCCACCCAAGGAGAAGTGCACTAATAAGGAGACTGGAATGTGATTTTCATAGATAACCTGCATGAGAACGTGCTGAATATAGATCAGTGTTTCTCAACCGGTGGTCCACAGAAAATTAATGCGCTCTGCGAAAAAGTTATTGCGGCTTAACCTTGAGATGATCTACGCTCTGATGGGCTAATTTTGTTAACTCAAATGATGCCAGCTACACAAATAATTGTACTTTTCGGATACAAGAGATCATCTAAATTTTGCCTGTTTATCAGAGTATGTGAGATTGTTTGTTTTTTTAATTGAATGACTAGGGTTCCAAATATGGCTTAATGTAAATTAAGTCAATTGGAAATTGATAGAAAAGGTTTAGCTGTAGCTGAATCATTTTACATAGTCTCTGTGAGGCAGTGGTGCTATTCTTGTCCTTGTCATACACAAAGACCCTGACAGACTACTCTGGATTTTCATGGGTTTCACACACAAATTATTTTCAGGTGACCTCAGTCTGGTTTAAACTGTATATTTATAACCTGACGGGCTGCGGACCTCCATCTTTGCTGTTGGTCAAAGGAACTAAGCTGCACCGACTGCCAAGCATGTTCAAGGTATGACTAGAGAGAAATTAGTATTAAATGTATGTCAACTATCTGGTATGGTCTTATTTGATATGATTATAGTGTCAAGTGTGTGCTGTTGAATGAAGCCGAAACATTGAGAATGACCAAAGCAATACTTCAAGGAATTCAGTCCTTTGTTATAAGATGCTTACGGAGGATAATAGGTATAAAGTGGCAGAACATGATGAAATGACATTAATGGGGATGTGGAAATACAAGCAAACATAATTTATATGTATTCACCAAGTTGTGTGTGTTTCTGTGTTATTTCCTCAATTCTGTTAGCGTAGACCTTTTTTTCTGTTCCCAAGTCAAGGTCTGAATCAGACATGTGTTGAATATCCAAGAGTAATCCAGATGCATAATCACTGGTCTGATCAAATAATAAATCATTTCTCGGGTCTTTGAGTACAACTTTCATTGTGCTAGATGTCTCAATTTTGAAATTTCACTGTGTTCTTAAATGTCTACCTATCAGAAATAACTCTACATTAAATGATGGTTGAGCATACGCGAATCGTTGGCCATCTTGTAAGTTATTTGAAAAACATACAATTCTGTAGACAAAACTTAGCGCATGTTTCAGAAGCCTGCCACATTAGTTGGAAATGGGACTTCTTGCAGGTGGTCGCCACCAGGCAAATGTGACTGTAAAGAGTTAATGGTCAATGTAAAGAGATAATGGTTGATGTAAAGAGATAATGGTCAATGTAAAGAGATAATGGTCAATGTAAAGAGTTAATGGTAAATAATTTAATAATTAAGAAATTTTACCTATCTGGAAAGCAACATAGATAAAGAAGAACAAAACGATGTTAATGTAACGATTAACAAGGCCAGATTTTCTTTCAAATCTCGCTGTAAACTACGACACATCAGAAACGTCCTTTTCAGGACAAATGCAGAAGAAGAAGAAACATTGTCGCCAATATGGAACTCGGCAACATTGTCCATTGAGAATAATATTAGACACAAAATGGTTTTTTAGCATTGCTCCATGTAAGGATTGTGAAAAGGGGTTAGCATGCGCAATATCGTGTACAACATGACCGCCCCCACTGTCGACTTGCACCGGTGAAGAACAATGAGGTGTTACTCATTTATTTGTCGTCAGAGGGTGTGAAACTTTCTGAAATGTACAGAAGAATGAAGGTTCAGTATGAAGCCAGTCAGAGAAGAGTGTATGAATGGGTAGAAAGATTTCAAAACAGAAGAAAAAACATTGATGAACCGCGGCGTAGGAGACCAGCAAGTACGACAACTAGCACAGTGGAACAGCAGATCAACCAGCTAGTCCGTGGCAACAGATCAGTCACTATTGATGAAATAACTGTAGATTTCAACATGAGTCATGGCGCAGCACAAAACATTGTCCATGATGGCCTCGGTTACAGGAAAATGTGCAGCAGTTTGGTCACTTGGCAGCTGGTACCAAGGTAATGGAGGTGGTCCAAAATTGGTTAACTGTCAGGGATCAAGATGCTGAGCAGTCCATGAGCTGTGGCGGTTATTGATACAACTCTGAGTGATGACATAAGGGCCAGTGACCTAGAGTTGCCAAGACCCTTCTCCACCCCCACGTGGTGATCCTGAATAACAGGCTGCAACAGAGCAGACTGGCAAACGAGAAGGTTGTGAAGAGGGAAGACTAACCCAGTACCAAAAATAGTCATGCTGAAGTTGGATGTGTCAGACCAAAAGGTGCAAATATCACAGCTAAGCTGTAAAACTATGACACAACTCATTTTGTACTCTGGACTACATTCTGCTAACTGCAAAGTCCTTTTTTCAGGACTTTGTAGTGGGAGTTTGAGTACGAACGATGAAGAATAAAAAGGTTAAAGGTCACACTCAAATTTTTTCTAGAGGACATCCACAAGCTAGTGGCCAGGTGGACAAAGTGTGTTGCCAAGCACGGGAACTATATAGACAAATAATGCACCTAAAGTGCCTAGTTCGCAATAAAATTGCTGTTACTCAAGAACTTGTATATCATTTACTAGGGCTGCTATTTTATTAATAGTTCCCTGATAACATTCATATCATTTACTAGGGCTACTTTGTTAGTGGTTGACCGTTTTAAATATCTAGGGTCGATTGTCAGTGATGAAGGATCAAAATGTGAGGTGTTGGCCAGAATAGCACAAACAATAGTGGCTTAACAAAATCTGACAAGATAAACGGTTAGCACTATGCACGAAAATCAGATTAATGTGTACACTGGTCCTGTCAATATTCCTCTATGCTTGTGAGACATGGACAGTTACAGCTGACCTTCAACGAAGGATACAGGCCTAGGAGATGAGATGTTTCCGAAGACTTTTAAACTTCACGTACAAAGATCGAGTTACAAATGAGGAAATACGAGATAGAATTACAACAGCAATAGGGTATTTTGAAGACCTCTTGGCAACCATCAAAAGAAGGCAACGCGCTTGGTACTGTCAGATATCGAGATCAAAAGGTCTTGCAAATATAATCCTCCACGGAAAGGTGCAAGCAGACGATGAAGAGACCGTCCCAAAAAGATATGGGAGGACAACATAAAAGAATGGACCAATCTCCGACCAGAAGAGGCACAGGTAGCGGCCGCTGACAGAGAAGGGTGGTGGGCGGTTGTGAGGATGTCTTCATGTGTGCCCCAATGAACTCACCGGTTATTGGATGACCTGACCTGACCTGATAACATTCATATCATTTACTAGGGGGACGGCGTGGCCTAGTGGTTAAGTGACACGGCTCACAACCAGAAGGTGCTGGGTTCGATCCCCGTCACAGCACCGGCCGTTACCCCGGGGAAGCAAACCCTTAGAAAATGCAAGAGGAAGCAGACCCTTACATAAAATGCATGCTGAAGTCGGATGCACTGGGCCGACAGGCGCAAAATAAAAACGCAGTGCAACGCACACCGCCTTGGGGATTAGAGAAATAAGGCGAACGCAAAAAAAAAAACCCAAAAAAAATAAAATAAAATATCATTTACTAGGACTACCTACAGGTTGACGTCTGATAGCGTACGAAGAAGAAGAAGAAAACTAGGACTACCTTGTTATTGTCGGCTCCATCATAATATTTGTACCATTTTTCTAGGGCTATGACCGTCTCCTAGTCACAACATGGGGTCACGACCCAGGGGTAGTTGCTGCTTCTAACATCCTGTTGACCCTCAACGATGCTCTTAGTCACTCAGCTGTTTTTGTGCAGGGTCATGGAATACACGCTGAAGGCTTGACTGTTCATGTACCATTCCCTTTTAACAAAACACAAGGTACTTTTGCTTTATTTGAGTGTATATTGTTCATTCTAGCTAAAAATTTTAACATTTTCTTTAGTACATAGGTCACTTTAATTGGTGTGCAATGCACAAAATAATAGTTGACCATTGCAAGTGAAGATGGCTACAGCATCAGACTTTTGCTGTGAAATGTGTTCTCTTATGGTTGTAAAGATTAATCCTTGAATGGCATACCCTGCATCATTCGGGGCATACATGTGAGTAGCCGGCTGTGGAGTTATTTTGAATTTTTGAGCAGCACGCTTATGCTGGGCCTTTACTCTCTGTGATCTGAGCACCTTTGGTGATACTAGTGCACCAGGTGGTACGACTGAGTTACTCCCAGGAGATGACGTCAGTATTGAAGCTTTCAAGAGTAACCTTCAAGGAGTCTCTGTAGCATTCCTTCTACGCCGTGCTCATAAATGGCGTATTGACCTGAAAACTGAGATTTTTTGGACACGTCAAACAACACAACGAACTGGAGAGAGTGGTTATGGAATGCATGGTCACTGGGAAGAGAGGCAGGGGCCGATGGAGAAGATGATTGACCCAGGACATTAAGGAGACGCTGGATTTTACCTTGGAGCAGGCCGGACGACTGGCGAAAGATAGTTTCCTATCGACGTTCTGCAAATGACATTCTACATGATGATGATGATGATTTGCAGAAGTGTATGGATGCTCAACATGTTAGTCTTGTTAAGAATTTCAGAGTTAACGCACTTTGTCCTGCCACCTGATCCTGACCAACCTAGGTACTTTGTCCTGCCACCTGATTCAGACCAACCTAGACACTTTGTCCTGTCCTGCCACCTGATCCAGACCAACCTAGGCACTTTGTCCTGTCCTGCCACCTTATCCAGACCAACCTAGGCACCTTGTCCTGTCCTGCCACCTGATCCTGACCAACCTAGGCACTTTGTCCTGCCACGTGATTCAGACCAACCTAGACACTTTGTCCTGTCCTGCCACCTGATCCAGACCAACCTAGACACTTTGTTCTGCCACCTGATGCAGACCAACCTAGACACTTTGTCCTGTCCTGCCACCTGATCCAGACCAACCTAGACACTTTGTCCTGCCACCTGATCCAGACCAACCTAGGCACTTTGTCCTGCCACCTGATCCTGAGCAGCTCAAGTTAAAACACAAAATGAAGACCAAGTTAATGATTTACAATGCATGTGTCGTCAGCACACTTCTATATGGAAGCGAAACTAAGGCTTAACCTTCTGATTCCCTATTTGCAAAATTAGGTCTGTACCCACATAATTTTTCAGCACGCCATGCCCCAACGTTGATTTTGAGAACCTCTAAATTTAACCCCGATTTTTTATTTGTGTGTGTCTAGACATATATATTAATAAAGGACATGTTGGTGTTATTGTGTGTATGTTAGTTTCTGATATACAAGAAGATGAAGGTGATATGGTGAAAAATAATACAAACATATAGACTCACCTGGTAGTGGCATCCCTTGGTTACGAAAACAATAAAAATGTGTAGAAAACCTTACTAATACTACTATTGATGTTTACCATAATGGCTACATCTGTCACTTTGAGTATAAACATAATTATTGTATCTACATAAACAAACTAAATAGATCTACCTCAGAAAAATCTGTTGCAGAAACTAACTTCCCTATTCTCAATAATGAATGAATCTTCAAATCCAAGCGAAAAACAGAAGAAATCCTTTTCAAAATCTAAAACTAATTTCACAATCGCCATTTTCTTTGTCTAACTGTACATAACGAAAATTGGAACTCTCTACTATCAAAAGAGCAGTATGTTCAGCTGTTTATATGGCATTAACCCAGTAGTTTATATATGATAAAGCGATGACCCTAGAGCCGGCGGCGTGCAATGCCAGTGAAATGGTACCAAATCGTCGTAATCTCACGCACTTGGGCCAGAAAAGGTTAACACCTTCCAGCTACCATTCCTATGAATTACATGTGACAGTAGAGGTGCATTCATGCAACGGTATCCCAAGCATGTAAGCTTTCCTTAGGCAGCGAAGACTATGATGGCTTGGTCATGTTCATCACATGGAAGATGGTCAGATCTCCAAAGATATTCTCTTTGAACAGTTGACGACAAAAGAAAAGCCGGCTAACCACAACTGAGGTGCAAAGATGTGTGTAAGCAGGACATGAAGGCACTGGGCATAGGTCAGACATCCTTGGAAGACAAATCTGCAGATTGTTGATCCAATTGGAGATGTACACTGAAGAGCCACATCAGACTGGATGAACAGAAGCTCTTGCAACACATAGAAAAGGTGCAAGAAAAATAATAAAACAAAAACTCAAGAGTTACCAGTCCAAGGTCACATCATTCTATAGTCCAGGCTTGTGCAAAGACCCCAGTAACTTTCCAAGCATGTTGTAAAAGATAACTAAAGAGGGTTGGGCATGGGGTTAGCAGCCCCATGTAGATTCATTGCTATATGATGAAAATGTGCATGAGCTGTAGCGGTCAGCAACGCAAAGCTGACTGCTAGCATCAGAGCCAGCGACCCAAAGCTGCCAAGACCCTTCTCCACCTCCACACAGTGATCTTAGATAACAGACTGCAACAGGGCAGACTCGCAATGTGGAAGGGGTCGAAGAGAGAAGGCTAACCCGGATTCCAAAAATGCGATGCTGAGGTCGGATGTGTCGGACCGAAAGGTGCAAATATCGCAGTCACGCTGTAAACTATGACACAACACACTCCGTTCTCCTGACATCCTGCTACTTTCAAAGTCCTTTTCAGGGCATGGTAGTGGGAGATTGTGAACAAAAGAAGAAGAAGATAACAAGGCTGCACGGATGCATTCTGTTTCCAGGACCGCCACTTGGAAAGATAATAGGGTCTTGAACAGCTCTGATTCGCTGATTCTGATCGAAGAGGGAGGGCAAACTCGGTCCCAAAAATGCTGTGCTGATATCGGATGTGTCGGACTGAAAGATGCAGATATCGCAGCGCCACTGTAAACTACGACACAGCGCCATAAACATCCTTTTCAGGACGAATGACAAAGAAGATTACAAGTATTGTCTTCTGCTCCTGGGTTTGGACCTGGGTTTGTTTTTTTTTTTTTAAATTTTTTTTTTGCGTTCGCCTTATTTATCTATTCTCCAAGGCGTGTGTGCGTTACACTGTGGTTTTTATTTTGCGCCTGTCGGCCCAGTGCATCCGACTTCAGCATGCATTTTATGTAAGAGTCTGCTTCCTCCTGCATTTTCTAAGGGTTTGCTTCCCCGGGGTAACGGCCAGTGCTGTGATGGGGATCGAACCCAGCACCTTCTGATTGTGAGCCGTCCCACTTAACCACTAGGCCACGCCGTCCCCGGACCTGGGTTTAATTTTCCTCATAGAGTTTCTTAAGCCCAATAGAACACCTTCCATTCCTTTTTCTGAGGTTCCCATTTTTTTCTTCTCTGACTCTCTCTTCCCT
Source organism: Ariolimax columbianus (assembly GCA_036924085.1). Lineage (NCBI taxonomy): Eukaryota > Metazoa > Mollusca > Gastropoda > Stylommatophora > Arionidae > Ariolimax > Ariolimax columbianus. Next base: position 66,250,874 of record JAVGWX010000010.1, on the reverse strand, counting down.
TCTCTCTCTCTTCCCTTTTCTTTTCACCGCAGTCCCATTGTATATTCATATCTCTCTAACCCAAATTCTTAAAGTTATCTACTTTCTAATTGTATGTCACACCTTCTACTCTGACCCAACCTAATCATTTGTGTTTAGCATATCAGCGTATTTATAAATATTTTCATTTAACCTTTAAGTTGCCATATTATTTTTTCTACACATCACATTTTACTATGGTTGTTGACTTTGAGAGCCTGTTACCTTTTTATTTGTTTGTCTATGGATAAGATTTTGTTGTGTGTAGAGACATAAATTAATAAAGAACTTGTTGGTGTGATTGTTTTTGTTGTGCGTGTATTAGTTTCTGAGATACAAGAAGATGAAGGTGGAAAAGAAATTCCACCGAAAACTGATTATCGATGTTTACAAGATGGCCATATCTGTTGGTTTCCACTATAAACGTAATTATTATATGTACATTAACAAACTAAACATATCTACCTCAGAAGAATCTGTTGCAAAAACGTATCTTCCCCATTCTCTAGAATGGGTGAATCTTTACATCCATGTGCAATACAGAAGAAATTGAAAGTCTAAAACAAATTTAAAAATCGCCATTGTTTTAAACCGGACATGACGGAAGTCAGTCTCTCTCCAATCAAATGAGCGTTCAGCCGATTTCTACAGAAGCGCTGTTTGGTTATCTGTGATTAAAACGCTTTGAAAAAACGCCGCCTGCGAAACATCAGAAAAAGTGACAGACACTACCTCCGGGCAAATTTGTTCGCCTTTGACAACGTAAAAGTTAAATAATTTAATTTAGTGCTAATTAGTCTTATCTGTATTCTGTTTTGTTCCTGGTGTAGACCATTGGTCATAACAAAGTTTGTTTTTTTTGGATTTGTTGCCCATGTAAAATGAACCCATATCTGTATCGGTATGTATTTCCTTGTAAGATTTTGACTGTTCCTGTCATCCCCAGGTTCATTTAGTGAAGGTCACCTTCATCGCCATCATGCTGTAATACAACTTTGCCAGAAACTTGACCTGACTCATACGTGTGGCTACGTGACAATATTAAACCCATACAAAGAGGAAGTTCATGAGGATGACCTTGAAGGTGAACCTTTTGTCGCAGAATATCCATTGGCTAACTCAGCATTACCAATCAGCAATGCCTTGAATATATCATCTGACCCACTGACAACAAATTTACCACTAGAATCCACTTTTGATAACATCCAGCCATCTTTGGAACACAGTGGCAGTGATATACAGACATTAGACTTACCACAAAATGGCTTCAAAGATGTACATTCAGCAGAAGTCCTAAATTCAGAACTTGATGATCTAGAAAACAGCACATTGACAGACGATCCAAATGCGTCGACCTTGAAAAATAATTTACGTTTGGATGTGAAATGTCCTGATCTGAAGTTACACTATGGGACTGCATCAGGCAAGTCTTCAGAAACTCTCAAAGAAAAAGATTGGTTTTTGCTGGATCTGTGCTATGGTCTACCGCTGTTTAACACGACTCTTAATGCGGATGTGTGTTCACGTATTACTAAGCTGGGTCTTTTCAAACAAGAAAGGTGAGAACATTGAAAACGTTGAAATCTACAGATTATAGTTAGTATTTTATAAATGTTAAATTTTCCGTATTAACTTAACCTTCGAGTTGGGTTCCTCAACAGATGGGAAATTATGGCTCAGTTTAGTCTATTTACCTTTACAAGACCACATGCAAAATTGACTTCCCTTGCAGTTGCATTATTTTTCAGCACGTCACATTTTATTACGGTTGTTGAATTTGAGACCCTGAAACATTTTTATTAGTTGGTCTATAGATATGATTAAGTTATGTGTAGAGACATAAATGAATAAAGAACTTGTTGGTTTAATTGTTTTTATTGTGATACAAGAAGATGAAGGTGAACATTTATAAAACAAGCACAAACATTTAGACACTGATTAGGGAATGTTGCTCCACAGTAAAATCCTTTGAAATCACCGCAAAGCACTGGTACTGTTCTTTTATAACATCAGCATTTCTATTAGTTTCCCCTATGAACGTATTTACTACATAAACAAACTAAACAGATCAGCCTCACAAAGATCTTTTACAACAACTTAACTTCCCCATTCTTAATAATGGGCTGGCTCCAATCCGCGTGAAGAAGATAATAAAGTATTTCAAATTCATTTTTAATTTAACACAAAAGACTTTTTGCGGTTCAACCCTGTGAATAAGGAAGTGACGTTTTTGGCAAACAACCTAGATTTCAGTCGATTTCTACAGTAGCCCAGTTGTCTATATATGATTAAAAACAGTGTGTATTTGGCTGTCGCTTTGACGCGACTTTGGCTGTTACGTTGAAATTTGTGTCAGTTGGATAAAAGCGACAAAGGCACAGTAAAGGTTAAGTAATTCAACGCGACAATCAATCAAAGCCCATTATTCCTCTCAGTGCATACAGCATTGACATCTCACCAACATATGCGGTCTGTGAGACACAGTATGCCAGTTATGATAACTCACACTTTCCTGGCACATCCAGGTATGGCGACAAAGTTCAACCGCTCACTTTACATCATGTCTTATTGTTTGTTGTGATGTGTTAGTTGTTTTTGTTTGTTCTTTGTCACTGATGAAGTCCTTGTGGCTGTAACATAGGCATCGTTTTGTTTTTGTCCTGGTGCGATCACTGAACCATTCATTACCTGTATGTGTTTTTTGTAGACTAAGATTGAACCACAGCATTTGCATGCTCCTGCTCTTTCTGACTGGCTTCGTTTGATAGCGGAGACAGAGTCAATAAATGCATTCAAGAATAGATAGGTATTTTTAGATCAAGTGAATTGAAAAGAAACTGATTGTATACAGACTCTCACCATCATCAGTCCCATAACCTAGAAGGTCGCTGAGGCACCGTTATTGCAGTTTGTCGTACCAGCTCCCGCAATACAACAATGGTGTGTCTTGGACCGCTACACACCTGACGGAACCCATCTCTCTCCAGGGGGCAGCTCATTATAGTTGTATCTAAATTTCATACAACAAAGCTGACACTGTTTGCAGCTAAGGTGAAGGGCGCCAATCTCGTGAAGTTCAGTCGTGTGAACTAGACTGTGAAATACAACAGATTTAAGCGTGGTGCTATTCATATAGCCGATGTCCATTCCAGGATAATCGGACATAAGAAAACACACAAAACAAACAAATTAACCAGTCCAAATTGAAAACAACACATTTCTGTGAACACAAGTGTAAGTTGTCGACTAGTGTGAATTCTGGGCAAATCCATAGTCTGGCGGGCATCTAAAATGAACTGAAACAGCAGAGCAATGTAGACCTGCAGCCAGTTACGGCGCCATCTTTGCTGCTCTGCAGACTCTAAACCAGTGTAAAGACGTTAAGAAAGGTGGCTATATTTCTCCATGGCACCGAAAACAAGTCTTTTCATTGTTATTCCACTGTGTTTTCCCCCTGGTTCTTTCTTCATTGCCTTTGTCTTATGTCCACAAAAGAAGTCGGCTACAGCTCTCCCTGACACTGAAAACACAAGTGAATGAAACAGCGTCTTTCTTTTTCTTAATTGCTTAGTATTTTCTTTGTCTTTGCTAAAGATGTTTGTGTGTAGAAGTAATAACTAATGACTTTGTTATATTCTAGTTTGCAAGAACTAACCCAGTCAAGTAGACTTCTCTCTCTGAAGCTGTTGGAATTTATAATGAGTTGCCAAGTAAGTATTTTGTATTTTTTTTAAAACTAATTCTATTTGAAATGAGTCCTTGTCTCTTGTGGCAAAGCAGCAATGTTTGACCCCTGGTCTTAACATGCTCCAGTCTACCCAGCTGATAATAGGTACCTGACTTACTATTAGGGAAGGCGGGTCAGTAAGAAAGGGAATTGGTGACCCTTCCTAGTGTAAAGATAATCTCAGTAATATGAAGTATGTAATACTATATTCCAAATGGCATTATCTGCTACCAGACTGTCTTTAGCTACTGAGCTGTCTTCAGCTACCAGACATCTTTAATTTGCAGATTTTCTTTTGAGCTGCCAGACTGTCTTTAGCTACCAGACTGTCTTTAGCTACGAGGCTGTCTTTAGCTATCAGGACAAGTCAGTAAGTAGGTCACACACTGATATGGGATAGCTGGAAATTGTAATTGATGGTTTCTAAAGGTGTCATTATGTGGCAGCTTGATGATTGCTGGCGATAGGTGTCACATGTACGTCTGCAGGTAAGATGAAAATGGCAACCATGCTTGTGGAGTGGCCAAAGAATGACATGCTGCTGCACTGAGTTGTGGGGGGAAGACTTCCCGTAAAGGATATTCATGTCGATATGTTTCTCCTATATGCTGCGAAGCATTTGTCGTAATTAGCGGTATGTAACTGGGTCAATCAACTTTCTCAAGGGCGCTAAGAAAATTTATGATGAAGACCGACCTGGCTGTCCTGTTCATATTGTGACGAAAGTATTTGTGCAACAGGTGGAGGATAGGATTCAAGTTGACAGACGAGTAACGATAGACAGTGTAACAACTGCAATATGGTGTTCTCATGGTTTAGCTTATAGCAATTTTCACCTGTTAAGTTCACTAAAAACTCACATTAGTTGCAAATGTATCATCGATGAGGTTGAAGGTGAGATGAGAATGGGAATAAGACAGCAGACTTAAGAATTCTATGCTGCAGGTTGTGATGCTCTGATAAAGTTGTGGGATAAATGTATCAATGTTGGTGGATAATTATCATTATCATCTTCTATCCACTTGTGTCGTTAGAGTCGTGGGGAGGTGTAGTTTTCTGTTGTGTGCCATCTTTGTCGCAGATGATATTGTCATTCCTTGTTTTTCAGTCTCTCACTGACATCATCTATCCATCTTTTTCGTAGTCTGCCTCGTGCTCTGCAGCCCGATGTCTGTTATTGTAGATACGAGCAGCTGGTAACGTTGGTTGCATTCTTGTCAGGTGTCCGAACCATTTTATTCTCTGCTTTTCCATGTATTCCATGCAGGTGTTGCACCCACCTTCTGTCTGATTACTTCGTTTCGTTCTCTGTCCAGCCATGTGACCCCGACAGCCTTTCTCAAACACCTCATTTCACATACCATGATTTTTCTTTCTTGTGCCTTAGTAAGAGTCCATATCTGACACTGGTAGCAGAGAGTTGGTATAAAAATACTATCTATCAGCTGTCTCTTTGTCTTCCTTGGAATGTGTTTGTGTCTTACTAATGGTGAGAGCTGAGGAAACCGCATTAGCTTTCTGGGGTGGATATTATGTTGAGAAATAAGATGTAATTTCAATAATAACTTATTTCGAAGCTTGTCATTTAGTTTTGCAAAATTGGCATTTGTGACCTATGTATTGACTTTCCTGGAATCTTAAAAATGGAGTGGTTGTGACTTAGAGCATTTGCCTCTCATGATAGAATTGGTTGGGTACAAAACCTGTCACATCACACCCCAATATAAAATAAGTAAAGATCCTGTTAGCACGCCAGTTTGGCATATTGGGAAATATGGTGTTATGCCAATATTTTGTCTTGACCAGCTGCACACTAGGGGTGACGTGGTCAGCTTCGTGCCGGCTACCTTTATTTTTCTGCAACCCAGTATTTTAGGCTGGGTCAACAGAAGTAGGGAGCCGCAGTGGTTAGCGCATTGGCTTCGCATCTGAGTGGTCCTGGGTTCATTCCCCAGTTGAGGCGGTAATGTTTTTTCAGACCGCAACGGCTCCCGGGTCGACCCAGCCTTAAATGGGTATCGGTTCAGTCTGGGAAGTAAAAGCGGCGAGGGAGAGGAGATGGCTAATGCCCCCATATAGCCGCACCTTTGAAATGTGAGGTCGCTAACACCTCACACCCCTACGGCAGTAATGTTATGGGTTACTTTACTTTACTTTTACAACAGAAGTCATTTTGCAATCAGAAAGATCCTGTACCAACTGAGGATCAAACACTGACCGCTCTGCTGGGAAGCCAGTGCACTAACCACTGCACTACCTCGGCTCCAATACCCTCAATATCATCATCATCATCAGGTGCCTTGCCGGTTGGCATTGGCGATCATGGACCTCCATTCGCCTCTATCACGTGTGTCGTTTACCAACTCTGTTGTTGATTGTCGCTTGTGCCATTCTCTCAGGCTGTCCAGCATCTTCTCTCTCGGCCTTCCTCTGTCTCTCTCTCCTGCTATCTTTCCCATTATCACAACTTGCTCCAAACCGTCTATTCTCATAACATGCCCAAAAAAAGAGACTAACTTGTTCTGATCCTTGCAATAAGTTGTCTTTGTGCCTCTTCGAGTACTGTATCATTAGTCTTCCCTGCAGTCCATGGCATTCGCAGCATTCTTCTGTAAAACATCTCCGTTGCTTCCAAAGATATATGTGCTTACTTGCTAATTGTCCATGATTCACTGCCATATGCCAGTACTGGTTCCACGTAGCATCCAAGAACTCTCTTTCTCAGTTTCAGTGACAAGGTTTTGCTGCACAAGATTCCCTTCATGGTCTGGAAGACCGATTTTGCTTGGGCTATTCTGCATTTTATTTTGTAATTGCATCTTCCATCTGATGTTATGTATGTGTCCAGGTATTTCAACGTGTTAAATTTGGCCCCCTTCGCTTTGACACAGAATTTGTGAGTCTGAAATAGCCCCGTTATAACTTACTGGACAGTGCATGAGCTGCAGTGGTCAGCGACCCATAGCTGACTGCTAGCATCAGGGCTAGCGAAACAGAGCTTGCCAAGACCCTTCTAAACCTCCACGTGGTGATCCTGGATAACAGACTGACTAAGGAGAAGGGATCGAAGAGGAAATGCTAACCCGGTACTAAATAAATGCTTGCTGAAGTCGGATGTGTTGGACTGAAAGGTGCAAATATCGCAGTCAAGCTGTAAACTACGACACAACGCATTCCGTTCTCTGGACTACATTCTGCTACTTAAGCCCTTTTAGGGTTTGGTAGCGGGAGATTGAGAACAAACGAAGCCAAGCCATAACTTACTGTAAATTGACACCCTGACTGTTAGAGACTGGGAATGCATGACAGAAAGGCAGGAAACTTCTCAAAGAGCTGGGACCTTTTATCATGAATTATTTAATACCTTATCCTTAACTTCAGTATGTTTACCTTTTAGTGGCAGACTTGGGCTGAAGATGCAGCAGGGTGAATGAGCTGACAGCATTGCTAGCTGCTTGCATCAAGATCTATTCCGTCTCCAAGCAGCAGCCCTGGAAACTGGCTGCACTAGTGTAGTCTGGCAAAGAGAATTCGGATTGCATTGGGAAGGTAAACTCGGTACCCAAAAATTGCCAGCTGAAGCCGGATATGTTGGGCTAAAAGATGCAGATATCGCAGCTTCGCTGTCGACACAACATCACAACGTGCTTTTCAGGATGAACGCTGAAGAAGGAGAAGAAGTGGCAGACTCAGTAGTGTTTTTGCCTCTTAAGCTCAAACTAACCAGATATGTGAGCTAGGTTCCAATCTTCTCAGTTGCAAATGGGTACCTGACTGTTAGACCTAATACACTGACTGTTATAGCTAATGAATGCAAGGGAACTGGACACATCATGGAACTTCTTCTTCTTCTTCTTCGTACGCTGTCAGACGTCAACCTGTATTTTTTCGAAAAAAGCAGCGGTCATCCTGAGGCTGTCGACACTGCCATAGAGCTTGTCTAGTGTTGCCACTGGTGATGGCCACATCTGCTTTCTCTGATCCTCGTATGTCGGGCAATTTTGCAGCAAATGTTCAGCGGTCATTTTCCCGGTACCACACGAGCATTTGTCAGTGCCACCTATCTTCAATTTATTGAATAGGTGGTACCTCAGTCTATTGTGGCCTGTGCGAAGTCTGAAGACCACGACCTGCTCTCTTCTGTTCAACTGGTAATAGGCATCGTTTTTTGTATAACATCATGGAACAAAAGCTTAGACCTTGTACAATGAAGTCTAGCATGCCACCTCAAATAGCCATGTCTGCTATGGGACTTTAAACATAAACTAGCATTGCGTTATTTGTTACTTTTGCTGAGGCCCCTTAACTGATTAGCTACTGAATTGAAAAACAGGCTGTGGCAGAATTAAATTTAGGTCCCATTGTCCCATTTGCAGGTGTATGTACAAATTTAGCTGCAGTTTTCTTAATTATTAACATATTTTTATGAATGATATACCATTTTTTAGGTAAATGAATGTTCTCTAAGATAGATCTAAAACAATTGTGTGTTATTTTTTAGTAGGAAATTTGTAAATGGTAAATTATTATTTACAACAGAAAAGCATTACAAAATTATAAAAAAAAGTGCCAACTCACCTTAAATTTTTGAATGTCCAAAACATTTAATGTCTTTTACTTGCTGGTTATCACAAAGTATATCCAACAATAAGAAAAACAAATCCAAGAACACAGAAATTGGATAATATTTATACTTCTAATAGCTAATGTAACCACATGTAGGCCAGATCAGAAAAAATTAAACATTTTTTGAAAAATAAACATTTGAAAAAAAAAAATATATATCTCCAATTTATTTACAGTACATCAATGTCTTTAGTGAGCACCATCTGCAGGATCATGTGTATGGTACACTCTAAAACAGTTCTTCGGATGGAGATGTGGCTTTTCTGGGCAACCAGTGCAATAAAAATGTGTGCGGGCTCTCTTTGCAGGAGTTGAGCATACAATGCAGTTCCTGTCTTTGTCTGAGTGATCCACAAGATGCACAGCACCCTCATATCTTTTAATTTTGTTTCCTTCTTTTAATTTTCTCCCAACTTTATTGCTGTTTGTGGTTACTACCTCTTGAGGGATCATGGATGCAGCCTTCTGTCAGCTGATGGATCAAATTTTCTTTGAAGACTTTCAAGGGCATAGGCTTCTCATCAGCATGACAGAGCGTGTATAATATATGAGCATTTACCTGTGAAACCTCAATGATCCAATAAAATATTTTTTTCCACCATTTTCTTGTTTTTCTTTGGAAGCTGCCATAGTATGATACCATCTGGTCGCTATGGTCACATCCATTCATACACATGTTGTATCGCTGCACTACTTTGGGTTTTTCAACTGTGTTGCCTCGTCTAGTTGTAACCTGCTCCATCTGAACTGGAATCTTGGTGGAGACAACAATACACGGCTTTTTGGCTTTCTTATCTCGCCAAGCAACACATATCTGGGATCCATCATTATTTCTGTACCACCTAGCTTCTCGGAGCTGTAGAGAAATGGTCTTCAACTGAAGCGGAAAATTTTTCCTGTTGATGTTGAGTGTGCCAGTATAATCAATACCCCTACTCAACAGATATGTAATCACGGTGTCTAGTACCTATCTGCAAATACATGGTGGCCTTTTCCAATTCCTTGCAGCAGGTAATCAAACACCTTCACGGCCTGATTTGTACGGTCATTGGCAAGGAGATATGATGTGTTTTTTCCGAAGTATGTCAATACAGAGTAGACATACCCTGTAGTAGAATCACACAAGCCAAAAGTCTTGATGTGATACTTGCTTGGCTTGGAGGCATTGTACTGCTTGTGCTTCCAGCGTCCGTTATAGCCTATTACGATTTCATCAATGGCCAGATCCTGAAATGGATAAAATGCATCCTGGAACTTTGCTATTAGTGAATTCAAGAATGGCTCTATTTTGTCCTTGCCTACAGATTCAGCATCTCCAACATGCATCATGGTGTGGTAAATGATTTCAAATCTCAATCTGGGAAACATCTGACTGTACCATGGGTTGTAGTTGTGTGGTTTGTGTGCCCAATAATCCTTCACCTATGCTTTTTTACCTAAACCTATTGCAATAATCACGGCCAAAAATGTTAACAGCTCATATTCAGTGATAGGCTTCCAACTTGCAAGTGTAGACTTTTGTAAAGAAACTTGTTTGGATTTCTTCAATTCTGCATATTCATTGATCATTGATACCAATGAATCTAACACATCTGGTGTTATCAAGGCAAACCAACAATCTAGTTCAGAGGAAGATGCATCTAGTTTTGCATGCATACCTGGTTCACGAGTTGGAACAAAGGGAATACTGCCTGTTGTTTCACCTTCAGTTACTTGGTGCCACTGTTCTCTTTCTTGAGCTCCATTTTTTACTGAACTATTTGTAAATCTAGCAGCCGTCTTAGCCTTTTTAGGGACTTTTGATGGTCCAGGACGTGCACCATCTTCACTATCACTACTTGCGCTGTCACTGCTATTTTTTTCGTATTCATCAAAATCAATTGAATCATTATTATCGACATCTGTTTCACTTACCTCGTCTTCACTAGATGTATTATTTATCTGTTGAAACAAGTTTCTAGCCTGTTCAATAGTTAGACGAGCCATACAAGTGCTTTTGGGGACCTTATCGCTTGTTGCCATGGTAAACAATTTTTTACAGTTCGGTAACTAGCTTGAAAATATGATAATTATGACAAGAATACAATTTTTAACATCCGATTTGGTCCACATGTGATTCAAAAATCAACTTCCCTTCGGTAAATTAAAATCTCGTACCGAAACGGAAAGGAAAACTATATATTTATAACTTGTTTTACTATGAAACAAACATTGGCGCTCACAGCTGCTTATGGCCGCGGCTAAATAAGTGTTCTGGCGCTGGGAGCGGCTTGTAGTAGGTAACCAGTTAAGAGCCCTTATAAGGCTGAGGAAGAAATGACGCTTGCTTCTGCAGTTAGTTACCACACAGTGTGCAGGCAAGATTTGTATTTTACCTCTGATAGAAAGAAAAGAAAAACTAGACCATACAGAGATTTTTAAGCTATGACCTCTTGACCAGTAGGCTGGTATCCAAGTTGTCCTCATCAAATCATCACTGCTATGGAACTACATTCTCTCTACTTGATATCTCACTCCGATTCTCTGGAATACAAGTTTTTCACTCCTCTATTTTTAGGTGCTGTTCATAGAGTTTGACTTGAAAGCCATTTAACTACTCCATATTTCTTACTGGGGTGGAGGACGTTGCTATAGCTGAGAAGTAAAGATGCTTTGCATCCCACCTATTTCAACCGTTTCTTTAGTGTCAAGGGAGGAGGGACCAGCGTCTAGTCATATTGGAGACTGATGAATAAACATGGAGATCCTGTATTCACCCTGTGCACGTTAAAGAACGTGAAATAAATAAGAGTAGGCTGTTAGTTGCTGTCCTGGCAAAATTCTTGAAGTAATTAAATTTCTACCTAATGTACAACCTACCTTCCCCCAAGCTTAGTAAGCCGCAGGAACACAAAATTGCAACTCCAAAAAAATGTTTTGTGGGTAACCTTTGGCTACCTGGCAGCAGGCATACATCTGCCTGTTTGAATACCAGGATTCCAAGATATTTCTTGAATCCTAGTATTCAATTAAGCAAATCATTACGTGATGTCAGGTAGGCAAAAGCTATCTTTTTATTCTACAATTTACCTGATCGGTCCATACAAGGTACTTAGCTTAACGTCTTATACTGGTTTAGAAGAGTCTGTACACAACCAGTTTCTTGTACATTCACATGATCTAAAAATACCTATGGGCATCCAATCTAATCTTGAATGCATTAATTGGCCCTGCCTCCAATATTTCCTGTGGCAATGCATTCCAAGCATTCACAACTCTCTGACTAAAAAAATATTTCCTGGTATCTAATCTGGATCTTTTTTTAATTAATATGTGGCTGTGCCCTATTGTTCTAGTAAGTGGCTATTTTGAAAAACTTATTTCCATTGATTATCTTGTAAATCTGTATTGTCACCTCGGATTCTTCTCTTTTCTAGACTATGTAGGCCGGTTTTACTGTCTTTCCTCATAACTATCATTCTGGAATCCCACTATCAGTTTTGTCGCTCTTCTTTTTATCCTGTCCAGCATTTTTATATTTCCTCTACGATAAGGACTCCACACAATACTCCAATCTAGGTCTAACTAATGCTTTATCAGTTTGACTATCACTTCCATGCTCCTATGTTTAATATTTCTTTTCATGATACCTAACATTGCATTTTTCACTGCTACCTGGGCTTGCTCACGCACCTTACCTGTATGATCTATTATAATCCCTATGTCCTTTTCTATCTTTCTAATATTGTACTGTCGCACATCTTCCATGGTTTTTCTTCTTCTTCGTACCCTGTCAGACGTCAACTTCCATGGTTTTTAATTTAGCTATTTAAATTTGTTTGTTTGTTTGCGTTGCACTATGGTTTTTATTTTGCGCTTGTCGGCTCAGTGCATCCGACTTCGGCATGCATTTTATGTAAGGGTCTCCTTCCTCTTGCACTTTCTAAGGGTTTGCTTCCCCTGGGTAATGGTTGGTGCTGTGATGGGGAACGAACCCAGCACCTTCGGCTTGTGAGCCGTGCCACTTGACCAGTAGCCCATGCCGTCCCCCACTATTTCTTGTAAATGTGTAGGTGCTGTCCTTCCTGTGAATTATTTATATAATATGGCAACGGACCATGCGTTACTGGAGCCTGAAAAGGGAACGAGGAATGGTACCACTATAACAGGCCAGGTATGTCCTAAGATGCGGGGCACGGAGGGTTGGGCATTGCACCACCTGCTCCATCTTGCAGAAATTATGGGCCACAAGATAAACGAAAGAAGACCTCCATTATCCAGGATAGAAGAGGAGTGACTTTAAGTCAAGTCAAGATATGGTTTACAATAATTGTGACAGTCATGTGTTATTTTTGTCTTTTCTTTCCACCAGGTGGCAGGTGTTGAAGCAGACGTAGATAACAATGGTATCCCACAGAATAAGGATGAGCATTGTTCTCTGTTCCCGTCACAGAACATTTTATTTCATGGGACCACAGTGCAAGTCTGGAAGGGGCACTGAGTTTGGCACATGCACATATTTGTACAGTTTGTGTACATTCACTGATGTGTACAATTTGTGTACAAATGTACTTTGAATATGTAAGGTTCAATAACAGAAAAATAAACAAGGTTCAAAGGCTGAAATGCATTTTTACTTGAGAGCTGTAACAGAAGAGCACCAACATTTCACAGTAAATAAAGCTATTATCAATGGCTGAGCATAAACCCGTCTAGAGTAGAAGGCTCCTGAACACTTGACATTTTACACCTCCTCGAGTAGGGGTACTTATTACTATCCCTGTCCTGGCCACCACGTTAGACATCATGTTTCCAATGTTCAGCCACGTAGATTGCCTTGTCATTCCCCCTCAACCTGTCATCCATATTGCATGTTTCCAGAACGGTTCATCCAGATCATCATTTGGCCTGAGTCTTGTGTCTCATCATCCCTGTATCCCAATGTCTTTTAAAGATCTTCCTGCATCGTAATACACCAATTCAGAGTCTATTTAGTGACTTACATGTTGTGTAAGGGATGTGCTATTTAGTGACTTACATGTTGTGTAAGGGATGTGCTATTTAGTGACTTACATGTTGTGTAAGGGATGTGCTATTTAGTGACTTACATGTTGTGTAAGGGATGTGCTATTTAGTGACTTACATGTTGTGTAAGGGATGTGCTATTTAGTGACTTACATGTTGTGTAAGGGATGTGCTATTTAGTGACTTACATGTTGTGTAAGGGATGTGCTATTTAGTGACTTACATGTTGTGTAAGGGATGTGCTATTTAGTGACTTACATGTTGTGTAAGGGATGTGCTATTTAGTGACTTACATGTTGTGTAAGGGATGTGCTATTTAGTGACTTACATGTTGTGTAAGGGATGTGCTATTTAGTGACTTACATGTTGTGTAAGGGATGTGCTATTTAGTGACTTACATGTTGTGTAAGGGATGTGCTATTTAGTGACTTACATGTTGTGTAAGGGATGTGCTATTTAGTGACTTACATGTTGTGTAAGGGATGTGCTATTTAGTGACTTACATGTTGTGTAAGGGATGTGCTATTTAGTGACTTACATGTTGTGTAAGGGATGTGCTATTTAGTGACTTACATGTTGTGTAAGGGATGTGCTATTTAGTGACTTACATGTTGTGTAAGGGATGTGCTATTTAGTGACTTACATGTTGTGTAAGGGATGTGCTATTTAGTGACTTACATGTTGTGTAAGGGATGTGCTATTTAGTGACTTACATGTTGTGTAAGGGATGTGCTATTTAGTGACTTACATGTTGTGTAAGGGATGTGCTATTTAGTGACTTACATGTTGTGTAAGGGATGTGCTATTTAGTGACTTACATGTTGTGTAAGGGATGTGCTATTTAGTGACTTACATGTTGTGTAAGGGATGTGCTATTTAGTGACTTACATGTTGTGTAAGGGATGTGCTATTTAGTGACTTACATGTTGTGTAAGGGATGTGCTATTTAGTGACTTACATGTTGTGTAAGGGATGTGCTATTTAGTGACTTACATGTTGTGTAAGGGATGTGCTATTTAGTGACTTACATGTTGTGTAAGGGATGTGCTATTTAGTGACTTACATGTTGTGTAAGGGATGTGCTATTTAGTGACTTACATGTTGTGTAAGGGATGTGCTATTTAGTGACTTACATGTTGCATAAGGCATGTGTTGTCCAGGCGCATGTCCCTCCTACAGTTCGATATAGTGAATCTGCATCAGTTCATTCCATTTTTGGATGCGGCGTTTTCCAGGACTAAACTGTAGAGGCTGTGTTGACTGAAAGAATCTTCGTCTAGATTTTAATCTTTTGCACTGCAACTGGTGTCCAAACATGGGGTGCATTGGGTCATTTGCTTGTTTGGATAGCCAAAATAACAGGGAACATCATCATCAGTAACGTTGTCTCTCCGATCTGAAGCACAAGCCACCACTGCTGTTGGCCTCTTTAAATGGAATCCTGTTTTCAAGAATTTGCAATCATTCACCTTGTCGCTCCTCCTCCTGCATTAGTCCTGAAAAGGATGTTGTGTTGTAGTTTACAGGGAGGCTGCGATATCTGTGCCTTTTGGTTTGACAACATCCGATTTTATCTGGCGTCTTTATGTACCAGATTTGCCTTCCCACTGCTATCACTATTCTTCTTCTTCTTCGTATGCTGTCAGACATCGACTTGAATTTGAGGCTGTCGACACTGCTATAGAGCTTGTCTAATGTCGGCACTGGTGATGGCCACATGTGCTTTCTCTGGTCCTTGTATGTCGCGCATTTTGCAGAAGATGTCTTTAGTCAACTTGTAGTTCTACAGGGGCAGAATCCCCTGTGCAGGTGCCAGCTCTGGTATGAGCTGGATGTAGCCGGGAGAATGGTTTCCTGCTTAGCCGTCTAGGCTCGAGCAGCTTAATACTCCGCTGCGTTGGGACGAGCACTTATGGAGGGTGTTTAACTGATGTGCGAGTCTATCTCAATAGACTCAAACACTAGAGCAAAGTAGACCCGCAGCCTGTTAGGCGCCATATATGCTGCTCTAAACAAACCAACCAACCATGACCGGTGTTATGCCATGTCACACTGTTAGTCGCCTCTTATGACATACTCTCAGTGAGGCAGTGGTACTATTCTTGTCCTTGTCACACACAAAGACCCCAGCTGACCACTGTTAAAACTGTTGACCACTGGGTTAAAAAAAAGAACTGCACAAATGGAAATGGCACAAAAAAAGGTTAGCGAGCAAATTTAAACATAATACAAGGCACCTAAAATACAACTTGGTAAATGATAAATTGATGTTGTTTGTGAATGCCCTGAAAAGGACGTTAAGTGATGGGTCGTACAGTAGATTTCTTCACATCCCGAGCGTGCTGGTGAAGGTACAGTGTTCCTCCAGGCGGTTGTGCTATGCTTGGCTTTATCTGCATGTCTCTCACTACTACGGGGATCACGTTGATCCCTCAGCTCGTTAGCCAGGCTGCCATGAAAACAGCCCGTTTCCAAGAAGGGCTACTAGGAAGCCGAGGTCTTGGCCAGTATGTTTTGCCTGACCTTGTCTAACATGTCTGATCAGTATATTTTGCCTACCAGATGTTATGTCTTTCCCCCCGTAAATGATAAATAAACAAGAAATCATCATTGTATTGTCTTTTTTGTTCATTCTAGTTGGAGCATGAGGTCACAACTACAAATTACCTTATTTCAAGAAGGTTACAACAAAGCATCTATGTGCTTATATAAAAGTGGTTTCTACAGCACTTTGTTTTATGGGATGATGTTGCCAGCTTCATCCAAAACCCTCCTTAGTGACCTTATATTCTATGTTTAGTAAAAGTAAAGGTATTCTCTATCCAACTAAAGATCTAAGTTGACCGCAGTGTATTACTCCGTGATTGCATGTGTTTATGATGCTGATAAATAGCAGATGACATTTCTGATCAGCCATAACACTGTGTGAAGTAGATCCTGATTCTCTGGATTTTCTCCTCATCATGCATGCGTATCAATATAACAGGCGGTACAATAATTTATCATGCAATGTCAAAGACATAGTATAAGGCCAAATTATTTAAATCGTACAGAAGTATTGTTATAAACATGTTTAAAACGCAAAAATAAAAATTAATGATGCATTTTATTATGTTTGAATAGACTATATTAGTAAGAGAAGATGACAGGCAAAATCTTGGAGACGTTGTGCGTCCAACGACCAATCAGAAGCCATTATGTCATGTGCTTTTGTTTTGTTTTACTTCAACCTTTTGTTGGACAGATTAGTCTCATAGCGCTGCCGAAGATGGATGTTTCAGACCGAAAGATGCAAATATCGCAGTCAAGCTGTAAACTAGCGAAACAACGCATTCGGTTCTCCAGACTACATCCTGCTATTTGCAAAGCTCTGTTCTGGGCTTGGGAGCGGGAGGTTGAGAACAAATGCGGAAGAGCAGAAGTCCCATAGTAGACACTGTTGTCAGGGATGAATTGTTAGTTACTCCATTGTACGACCATAGCTTGTATATGAAGTGGGGTGGCCAGTTCCCTTCCTCACTGCCCTTTTTTTCCAAACAATAGGCCAGGTCTCTATTTACAGCTGGGTAGACATGCGGAGAACGTTGCATTATGCAAATCCTTTCCTCTCAGAACCCTGGCATGATAGAATTTCAACCTTGCTTGTTTTTCTATATATACTTGTATATTGTAAAGGATACTGGATATGTGTACATGTACAAAATGGGTGCAGTTTGTTTATATCCACTTGCACATTGAAAAGGATAATGAGCATATAAACATGTACAAATTGGTATATTTTGAACACGTGTACAAATTGAGTACAATCTGTATGCAAATACATATTGGCATAGTTTGTATACAAATGCAGATGGTAAATATTTTATGCAGGTATTATACATGGGTACAGGCTATGCGCGAGTACAAATTAGTACATCCTGTGTACATGTACGCACATTGGGAAAGGTACTTGATGTGTGTGCTCTCTTCTACAAATGGGACAGTTTGTGTAAATGTACGAGCTGGCGCATGTACACGTATCTGTGCACGCTGGAAAAGTACAGAATATGAGAATATGTGGTGGACATTTACAAAAGTGTCGATTGTGCATATGTACATGTGAGTTTGTGTATGTGAATGTCTATGCCATACACGTAGATCTGTGATTGTTAGTTTTGTTCTTCCCAAACGAGCTTTAACTAGATAGATTCAACAAAAGACATTTTGAAAGCTGCGTTGTCTAGTGCATTCCTTCTCAAGAACAAAAATGTTGCTGTTGATGATATATATCTATTGTTAATTTTAGTAGAAAAACAATCATGTGTGAACTTGATTGAAATGTGAGGAAATTTGTTGAACACTAACTGTAGTTGCAACACCTGAACTTGTTGAAAGGTGAGGGTAGTTGTTGTAATGCATGAATTTGTTGAAAGGTGAGGGTAGTTGTTGTAATGCATGAATCTGTTGGAAGGTGAGGCTAGTTGTTTTAATGCATGAGTTTGTTGGAAGGTGAAGGCAGTTGTTTTAATGCATGAATTTGTTGAAAGGTGAGGGTAGTTGTAATGCATGAATTTGTTGAAAGGTGAGAATTGTTGTTGTAATGCATGAATTTGTTGAAAGGTAGGGGCGGTTGTTGTAATGCATAAATTTGTTGAAAGGTGAGGGTAGTTGTAATGCATGAATTTGTTGAAAGGTGAGAATTGTTGTTGTAATGCATGAATTTGTTGAAAGGTGAGAATAGTTTTTGTAATGCATGAATTTGTTGAAAGGTGAGAATAGTTGTTTTAATGCATGAATTTGTTGAAAGGTGAGAATAGTTGTTGTAATGCATGAATTTGTTGAAAGGTGAGAATAGTAGTTGTAATGCATGAATTTGTTGAAAGGTGAGAATAGTTTTTGTAATGCATGAATTTGTTGAAAGGTGAGAATAGTTGTTTTAATGCATGAATTTGTTGAAAGGTGAGAATAGTTTTTGTAATGCATGAATTTGTTGAAAGGTGAGAATAGTTGTTGTAATGCATGAATTTGTTGAAAGGTAAGGATTTTAGCAACATGTGATCTTTTTTGAAACTTAAGGGTAGTTGAAACAAATGAACTTGCTGAAAGGTAAGGGTACTTGCATTTTAGATGTTGTTATTGTTTAGAATGAATTGTTAGACACTCTATTTACAAGGTCTACTTGGCTTTTGTGAAATGGAGCAACCAGCTTCCTTTCTCGTTGTCTTGCCTTCCCTAGCTCTAATGCAGAGTCAGGTTCCCATTCACAGCTGGGTAGTCTTGAATGTGGCATGGCTAGGTTCTATACTTGCTGGTCATTTTTGCAGTACAAGACAAAAGCTCCATTTATTCTTTCCGCCACTTTAAAATAAAACTCATTATATCAATGACGTCAGCTAGAGGTAGAGTTATAGGGGTGAGAAATAAACACTGCTTGCCTTGGGGATCGTTGTGCAGTGTAATGGCTAGGTTTTTATTTTACTTTGGACAGTAAACAAATCTAGGTACTTTTTTGTTAGTAAATGTAATCAGTGTTATACTAATGCCAATATTTTCATGAAATGTTGCATATAATTGTGTTTCTTTTTGTAGATTATCATGTGTATTGTAATTGATGTAAAGAAACTCATTTTTGATTAAAATCTTGGTACATGTCTTGTGGCCATGTTACAGGCTTGCAATTTAATGTCTATAAGCTACCATTAATATCTTCTTTTCATTCATCTGAGCTGGCCGTGACATTGTTGAAGAAGAATTAAATTAAATTTTATATATATATATATATATATATATATATATATATATTTATTTCTCACTACATAATGTTCCATGTGGAACATGGGACTGAACACACAACTTAGTCCATCTGGTTCTTGCCCTCTCTTCTTATTAATAATCAACTTCCATGAATGGTTATCTCTTGGGGATTCAAGATACTAGAGCTGGAGGTTCAATGGCTTTCCTTCCCACTTTTGGCAAGAACCAGAATGTATCTTGTGTGTGTTTATATAAATATATGGAGGCTGCATGGCCTAGGGGTGAAGCGTCCGTTTCACAATCCCAACGCTCCTGGTTCGAATGCCACGGTTTTTTTTCCTCGCTTCTCCACATACGGAAAATAATGGCAAGCTACTGTACTGCACATTATGTCAAGAAATTTGAAACAGCCAAATAGGTTGGCGGTTGTAAGAAGCGGCGCTCTACATAGGACATGCTACTTATAAATATATATACACACACAAACACACTAGCTGGAGTACCCAACTTTGCAGGAAAAATAACAATTTTTTTTCAACCCTTTTCACCTTTAGACATGCCCTCATTCATCTTTCCCCAGTCTACCTACTCCTCATCCATCTCCTCACTCCTTGGCTCAGTCACTGTTGAAAATTTCATCTCTATATGTTCTGTTAGCGAATTATGGCATCTTCAGACAAATATATATATGCCCATAACTCATGAGGAGAACGACACAGCGACTTGATACAAGATGCGCTGATCTAGAAATCAACCATACAATGTTACGTGAAAATTTGTTTGATATATCGTTCTGTTCGTGTGTTATGTCGTCTTCAGACACACACACACACACACATATATATATATATATATATATATATATATATATATATATATATATATATATATATATATATACAAACTTCCAGAAATATAGTATAGATTTATATATATAAAATAATCCCTTATTTTTTTGGTTTTATTGTAGCATACTGCTTTCTCCACTGGAGTGATAAAAGTTCTATTCCAAAGTGCCAACTAATTGCTTCACTTTAAAAAAAAAATTATTGTTCAGTGTATATGTTTTCAGAGCGCAAAAGTCTGTGTCTTTGCAATCATTGTCTTTGTTAGCCTACTTTTATATATAAATATATATAAAATATAAACGTAATTGATTAATTAAATATTTGTTGTTGTGAGGCTGACTGCCACGAATGTGCATTCCTTTTTACTGATTCATTCTAGAACATTGTTCATATATTAGTGCGAAGGGGTCTTCAAATGAAAACCGTAAATATAATTTTTTGGTAAATTTATTTTGAAAAAGCAAGAACACAACTTTATCATTTTTCGACTTAATCACCATTACAAGTCCTCTAGCACTTATAAAGTGCATGGACTCCTGTAGAAAAAAACTTTCTTGGTCGTGTGTATAACCATTTCCTAAAGCATTGACATGTTGCAAAAGGATACCTTTACTCAGGAGTCCACGCCATTTCTTTTTCTTCGTTCGCTCTCAATCTCCCACTACCAAACCCTGAAAGGGTAAATAGCAGAATGTAGTCCAGAGAACGGAATGTGTTGTGTTGTAGTTTACAGCTTGGCTGCGATATTTGCACCTTTCGGTCCAACACATCCGACTTAGCAAGCATTTTTTGAGTACCGGGTTAGCATTCCCTCTTCAATCCCTTCTCCTTAGCCAGTCTGCCCTACTGCAGCCTGTTATCTAGGATCACCGCGTGGAGGTGTTGAAGGGTCTTGGCAGCTATGGTTCGCTGGCCCTGACGCTAGCAGTCAGCTATGGGTAGCTGACCACTGCAGCTCATCCGCTGCTCAGCATCTTGATCTCATCCACTGCATTTGATTTGTTTGTGAGTCGAAGATGATTCCTGAGAAGATCTGTATATGTGACAGTGTTACCCCTGGGCATGTAGTGCTCTAAAATAATGCCTTATTCATCCCAAAAGAGATTCAGCATAACCTCTGCAGATTGCTGCATGCAAAACTTCTTTGGTTTCGGGGAGAAGGGATGGCACCATTCCTTTCTTGCTTTCTTCATGTCAGGCTTATGGTAGTGAACCCAGGTTTCATCTCCAGTAGCAATTCTTGCTAAGAAACAATCACCTTCTGCTTCAAAGCACTGCAAATGTTTCTGACAGACATCGTGTTATTGTTTCAATTCTGGAGTAAGCTGTCATGGCACCCACCTAGCAGACACTGTGTGGTATTGTAGCACTTCATGGATAATGTGGTGTGCTGAACCTTAACTAATGTGCAGCAATTTAATTTACAGTCAAAGCAATTTTCCTTTACGAGGAGGTCAACAGCTGCAATCGACTCTGGGGTCACTACTTGGTGTACCTGAGCCAATCTGTCACAAAACTAACACCATTTTGGAGCTTCCTTCTGCACTCATACACTTGCTGGAATGAAAGGCATGTATCACTGCCCTGGACCTTCATTTTCTGATGTATTTCTATAGGTTTTACCCCTCTGCTAAAAAAAAAAAAATAACAACAGAACATTGCTCCTCTTTGGTGCATGTCAGTGGGGGTGGCCATCTTTTAACTGCAATTATGATATGTTGTTCGTCTGCACAGTGATAGCACATGCAGGACACATTTGACATTCTTAGCAACCATATTAACAAGTTAGAATGCAAAGGCATGGTTTTTCTAATTTCTATCCCACTTTTAAGGTTTTCATTTGAAGTATCATTTTTTGTGTAATGTTATCACACGATATTGTTAATAGTTTAGTTGTATCATTTCTGTATCATGTTATCACATCATGTTTTTCCTTGTCTTCCCCACTACTCAAAGATATATATTTATCACATCAATAATACTAATCAAGATGATTGTTGTTGAGAGACTTAAGAGTAATGGTTTATCAAATACAAACAGGCAGAAAGCACTTTAGGTAACATTTTTGTTACAAACCAGCGATAAGGGAGTGAAGAGTAATCATGGTTATGTGAAACATACTGATCTAGATCCCCACCTCACATATTTGTTTGTGCTTCTGGAACCAGGCTACGTTACAACATTCTGGCTGGCCAACCAGTTTTGTCCTGAAATAGGCGTTGTGTCGTAGTTTACAGCGAAACTGTGATATCTACGCCTTTCGACCTAACACATCCGATTTCAGCTGACCTTGTTTTAGTACTGAATTTGCCTTCCCACTGCGATCCCTACTACCTTGATCAGACTACACTAGTGACTTAGTACAGCATGTTTCCAAGACCACCACGTGGAGGCAAAATAGGGTCTTAGTCAGCTATGGTTCGCTGACCTTGATGCAAGCAGCCAGCTATAAGTAGCTGCCTGGGCTCATGCAACCGCTGCATCTTGACACCAGGATCGATACTTTAACCCTACCAGACCTAAGGCCCTGAACCCAACTGTCCCCCATTCCTGGGTTCCAGAGCAAAGAGAAAAAACCAACATGATATAGAAAAATGTTAGTTACATGCAAACAAGTGGTTAGAATAAGATGTAACTTGGAGACATTATAGAAAATAGGTTTACCTTTCATCTAGCGTCAATATTCCACCTTTGTGTGCCAATCCACCCAGCAAAAGGCAAAGAATCTGTCTCGAGTCATAAAACATTTCGAAATCCGGTAGTAAACACAACAAAGAGCCCTCATTTGTCCAATAATCCTGATAGCTGGGCTTTATACATGAGTATTCCATATAGATCCTCAGTCCAAGAAAAGCCTTCATCACTCGAGCTCTCACTTTCTGTTTCACTTGAACAGAGTCGGAATCAACCAAATTATTGATCACCTGTTGGACTGTCATAAGCCTAGACTTACTTTGCTTTCCTGTTGAAGTGCTTGGTTCATCAGCCGTTCGTTTCATTGTCAATTTTCCGAATTTGTTCACGTTAAACCCCACAAAATCAATTCAAACATGGGGGCAGCCATTTGCAATGACTAATCACGAGGATTGACCACGATTGGTTGGTTATTTTTAGATTCTGACGCTACACAAGCAATTTCAGAGCGGAGGCAGAGGCACTGAGGGCGGCATCGGAAGAAAT
The DNA here is from genome assembly GCA_036924085.1 of Ariolimax columbianus. Lineage (NCBI taxonomy): Eukaryota > Metazoa > Mollusca > Gastropoda > Stylommatophora > Arionidae > Ariolimax > Ariolimax columbianus. Next base: position 66,227,738 of record JAVGWX010000010.1, on the reverse strand, counting down.
GGTGACACACAGTGAAAATGAGAGCCATATAGTCCTGCTGACAGATGCTCTCGCCGTAGTCACAGCGCTAAAAAGCCAGAAAAACACTGAGCTTAATGACTTAAGAGCAGCACTCTGCAAACTGTGCCAGCAGTCCGCACCAAAAAGGGTAGTGGTACAGTGGGTTCCGTCACACTGCAACATCCAAGGCAACGAGGAGGCAGACAGACTGGCAAAAGAAGGTGCAAGACTACCACAAACAGATACCAGTATGACGTACGAAGAGTCAAAACGGCTTATCAAAGCCAGATACATGAACAAATGGGAAACCGAACATACTGGTTACACCAAAAACGATGCCTATTACCAGTTGAACCGAAGAGAACAGGTCGTTGTCTTAAGACTTCGCACTGGCCACAACAGACTGAGGTACCACCTATTCAACAAATTGAAGATAGGGTGTACCGACGAATGCCCGTGCGGTACTGGTAAAATGACCGCTGAACATCTGCTGCAGAACTGCCCGACATACGAGGATCAGAGAGAGCAGATGTGGCCATTACCAGTGGAACTGCAAGACAAGCTCTATGGCAGTGGCGAGAGCCTCAGGATGACCGCCGCTTTTTTCGAAAAAATAATGGTTACTGTCTGACTGCGTACGAAGAAGAAGATTCTGACGCATTTTATGACGAATTATCCAAATTACCGAAAATTAGGTCCAGCGGTTTAGCGGCAGTTAAGGAAATTACCTAAAAATGGGGACAGCGGTCTGGTAGGGTTAATCCCCATAGTGGCAAGCTTACTGAAGAGCCTCATAGAAGGAGCCGCTAATTTGCTACCAAAGAAGTGTCATCAAGGGTTGACTCAGCTCGGCACAAGTAGCTTCAAACAAAAACGATAATGAATTCATGTCGTCAGATGAATGCTGGTCAAATTTATTATGTTTGTGTTCAAATGTTCACACACCAGGTCTAGAGCCACAGAGTTGAAATTGAAGCTCATTAGACCGCAGAAAAAATGGTCCTACAACATAAAAACCATATGCGTGAGAAAAATCGTGATACTTACTGATGTAGTCAGACTTAATGGCAAGCAAATCGCACAAGAACAATGAACTGGACGAATTGAGGGTAGTCTTGTTGAAAATGTGTCACTGGTTCCAGAAATCAGTGATACAGTAGATACAATTACACTATAATATCAAAGGAGATGAGGATGGTCGAGCCAAAGAGGGAGTGAAACTGATACAGGAAGAATACCTGGTCAACTGTGGAAAAAGCATAGGCCATAATAAAAGGACAATACAATGTATAAAGTGGCTGTAAAAATACCACGCAGATGAGCAGTAACTACCAACTGTCTAGAAAAGACTAAGTTATCAAACTACGTCTCCGAACTGGCCACAACAGAATGAAACACCACCTGTACACCAAATTCAAGATATGCAACACCAGCTTATGTTACTGCGGCCTGGCAAAAATAACAGCAGCACATATACTTCAGGACTGTCCCTCCAGCATACAGATCTGAGGAAAAGGATGTGGTCCATGTCAGTTCCCCTCGAGAAACTGTACACTCGTATTAAGACCTTGAAAACTACAGTTGACTGTATTGAAGAATCCAGTCTTGGTCTAAATGAGCAATGATCGCAGAAGACAAAAATAATATTTTTAAACTCGATTTACGTGTCCCATTTAACTTGTCATTTCCTAATGCAAAAGTCATCTCATAGCAGACACTGCTGTCATGGATGAAGTATTAAAGACTGTATTGTACAAGACCACAGCTTTTTTATGGCGTGGGGTTGATGCTCATTGACACTGGGTCGTCTGGAGCATGCTGGTAAATGGAGTCGAATCCCGTACCTTTACTGCCAAAATCAAGTGCTTAAGCTACTACACTGATCAGACGCTCAAATCCTTATTGCTTGTATTAACAAAGGTTTTCCTGTGTTCAAACTTGGACACTGACAGCAACAGATAAGAGAAAAAATACAAACAACAGAAATGGAATGCCAAATGTAACAAGATGGGACAGAATTAGAAACGATGAGATCAGGAAACAGATGAACACTTAGCCAGTGCTAGACTTTATTAGAAAACAACAAATTCAGTGGTTTGGCCATATATCACGACAGCAGCGTCCCTTAGATGGCTCTAACACTTAAACACAGTGGTACCAGAACTAGAGGCCGACCCTGCAAAAGATTATTATGGAATATCCGAGGTAGCCAGTTCCACCTTATACGAAGCGCATACCAAGGCGATTTCCAGATGTCACTTATACACCTGACGCCCAAAGACAAACCAGGATCAGACAACATATCTCACAAGAGTTATTTTGTTTGTTCTGTATTTTGTTAATCATAGTTCTTAATTAAATATCCCAATAACAGGCATATAAATTAGTAGTTTCCTACAGATAACTGCTATTTCAACATTGAAAAATCCTGCTATTGGTGGGTTGCTAAGTCACAATACTCGACTTAGTCCATCTGGTTCCCTGTGGAATATAGGGCTGAACACTTAATGCATAGTCAATCTGGCTCCCTGTGGAATATAGGACTGAATACTTGACACTTAGTCAATCTGGCGCCCTGTTACTGAACAGCCGACTTTATCGTGTATCTCTTTGAAACTATGTTCGTTCTGAAAGGGATGTAATTTACAACGAGGCTGCGATATTTGCACCTTTCATCCTGACACATCCAATTTCAGTTGGCTTTTAGTGGGTACAAGATTTGTCTTCCCACCACGATTCTTATTCTCTCAGCCAGACTAGAGAAGTGCAGCCTGTTTCCAGGGACCTTTGCTTGGAAGCGGAATGGGGTTCGCTGACCCTGATGCAAGCAGCCAGCTATGAGTCACTATGCTGTCAGCTCATTCACTGCTGCATCTAGATCCAGGTTCTGGCTACCATAGCATAACTACAATGACTTTCTGTGGTTGAAACCCACTAGCCAAAATATTTTCTCCGTGTCACGAATAGTAGTAGTTACGGAATAGTAGTACATTTTTGTTATCACCATCTCGTTCACCATAAGCTGGTTATATGGTTGCAGGTGTGCCTCTTGACCTCTGTCTTCAGCACCTGTTTATTGTGAAGTGTGCTTCCCCTCTGACTGGAGGCTTTGTCTTCATCTTAGTCTCCCACATAGATTAGACCAACGTTTGGCAAGATTATTGGTTATAACAGGATCCACCAACATGTAGGTGAGGTAGACTTGAGTAGGAGATGCTATGAGTCATTTATTCCTCAATTATAGTTCCATTTGGACCCTATTTTTTGTTATATGGTGTTATGACCAGAGACAGTCCGAATGGGTCCAATGCCCACATGCTGGCAAGGATAGCAGCAGATCAAATCCCTGGTAACAAGATGCTGAGCAGCGCATGAGCTGCAGTGGTCAGCGACTCATAGCTGACTGCTAGCGTCAGGGCCAGCGAACAAAAGCTGCCAAGACCCTTCTACACCTCCACGCGGTGATCCTGGATAACAGGCTGCAGCAGGGCAGACTGGCTAAGGAGAAGGGTTTGAAGAGGGAATGCTAACCCAGTACTCAAAAAATGCTTGATGAAGTCGGATGTGTTGGACTGAAAGGTGCAAATATCGCAGTCAAGCTGTAAACTACGACACAACGCATTCCGTTCTCTGGACTACATTCTGCTACTTAAACCCTTTCAGGGTTTGGTAGCAGGAGATTGAGAACGAACGAAGAAGAAGAAATCCCCGGTAACGCATGTTTTTCTGTGAGGGGTGAAATTACCATGGCCAACACACGACCTTTAGTCTTCTGCCTTAAAAACTCCTTGACTGCCCCCCCTAACAATGGGAATAACGTCTGTATGACAGTCTATCAATCTATTTTCTTCTTCTTCATCGTACGCAGTCAGACAGTAACCATTATTTTTTCGAAAAAAGCAGCGGTCATCCTGAGGCTGTCGACACTGCCATAGAGCTTGTCTAATGTTGCCACTGGTGATGGCCACATCTGCTCTCTCTGATCCTCGTATGTCGGGCAGTTTTGCAGCAAATGCTCAGCGGTCATTTTCGCGGTACCACACGGGCATTCGTCAGTGCCACCTATCTTCAATTTGTTGAATAGGTGGTACCTCAGTCAATTGTGACCAGTGCGAAGTCTGAAGACCACGACCTGCTCTCTTCTGTTCAACTGGTAATAGGCATCGGTTTTTATCAATCTATTTTCAATCCACTTGTGTTGTTAGACATCGTGGGAGTGGTGTTGACCTTTGTGTCATATTTTTTGTCATGCAAAAATCCACTGGTGGCTTGCCATGTTAATCCCAGTATCTGTTTCCAACCATTATGTTGGTAGCCCCTGGAATTATAAGTTCACCTTTTTTTGGCACTGGTATGGTGGAAGCGTAAATTAGAGCAAGGTAGACCCGAAGCTTGTTAGGTGTCATCTCTACTGCTCCACTAACCACAACCTGATGTTGTAGCCACATTATTTTCTGTGGGGCGGGAATTCTTAGAATAATTTGAGTAGAGTTTTATTTTACCCGAGCAGGAGCAGTTAAGCCTACTCTTTTTGATTTCCAACTACCAAGGGATTTTTAATGTGCACACGGGTGCCCGGTCTCAGATATCAGGGGAAATTTTTACTGGATGATCCTACTTGAAAAAATCTCAGCCACCATCATGATTTTAACCCGCGACGAACACCTTACCTCAAGACCACTGTGTCCCCCTAAAAAATGTTTTATTTACTGGGGAAATCAATTTGTTGTATTCACATAAAACAGGCATGTGGCGTCCTCTGGTTGGCAGGTCAGTTCTGGCCTCTCAGATGGTTTCATGATGTAGGGCATCATTTACATAGTATTTTCACTCATAATGCATTCCTTCAACAGTTGGACATATGCCACTCTTAACTGGCATAGCTCTCTGCATGCATCTTACTATTAGTTATATTTTGTAGTACTGGGAGGGGAAGAGATTTATATGGCTGAAGAATTGGTGGAGGTGCGTTAGTCAGATATCGTCATTGGAAACTGATCTTCAAAAGATTGAGAACCGTATGGTTTCTTAATTGTGTGAAGAGAATTGTGACAATGAACCAAGCCTCGTCACCTGATACACGAGTTGTGTTCAGTTGTTTGTATTGTAATTCTACCAAGACTAATGTATCATCAGCTGTAGCAGAACAGACAATATATGTAGTGAGCTTCCACGTTGGATTGTTAGGCACAGCCAAGAGGCCAAACTTATTTTTCTTTGTCATTATTTTATTGTGTATTTATAAATAAATGTACAGTGACTGTATATGGATATATAAATATGTGCCTTTGTGTTACTTTCTTATTTTAAAGAACAACTTTGACTTTCCTATTGAACAACTGGTTTTCTTATTCTAAACAACTTGACTTAACAATCTTATTGTACAGAATAATAACTTGACTTTCTTAACCCTTTAAAGTCCAAATTGTCCATTACAATCAACTAGAGCAGCATCACTTAGCTGGATGAAGCTGGGAGAAGGGCTTCCTGCTTAGCGGGCTAGGCTCAAGCAGCTTAATACTCCGCTGCGTTGGGACAAGCGCTTACGGAGGGTGATTAACCGATGTGCCAGTCCATCTTAATAAACTCAAACACTAGAGTAAAGTAGACCTGTAGCCTGTTAGGTACCATCTATGCTGCTCTAAACAAACCACCTAAACATGGCCGGTGTTATGCCATGAAACAGTCAGTTGCCTCTTACGACACTCTGTGGGGCAGTGGTGCTATTCTTGTCCTTGTCACACACAAAGGCCTCAGTGGACCACTCGGGATAGACCACTTTGGTAGTGGATTACAATGGTGGTTCTTATGTCCATAGCCCTCTTTGCTGTAGTGCAATACTAAGCTTCTCAGATTTATGGGGAGTTGATCAGTTAAGATATTGTAGTCATCATAGACATAACGACTTATCATTAACTCCAATGTCAAGTCTGTCCTAGTGTATTGTTCTGCAATGAAGGTAACAAAGAAAAGTACAACTAAAAAGATCTAAACTTTCATCAATGGATACTTGCGTCGAACTGAGGGAATAAAATGATATGTTAAAGTCACAGATACAGAAATGTGGGAAAGAATCGGGCAGATTGCCAGTAGAACTAGATGTAACGAGAAGGGGGTGGATAAGATACACGTTACAGAAACCAGCTGATAGCAGTACAAGACAGTTACTGTTCTGGAATCATCAGGACAAAAGAAATAGGGGCAGACCTAAACAGTCGTGGAGAAGGGACGTCTAGACAAACCTAAAAATGGCATTAAGTGGTGGTGGGGGGGGGGGGGGGGGGGGGGGATATGTATATGAATGGCAGAAAGACTTGACAAGTAGTTGAGAACCTATGCTCCGCAGGGAGTTGAAGGGTTTTAATTGATTGATGATGTGTACCCACAGAGATTATGTTACAAATAGGGGACTGTGGCTATAACATCAGGTCTTGATTATGTGGTTAATAGAGGGGCATAGATAGCGCCAGACAGGCTGCGGGTCTACCTTGCTCTAATTTACATTTCTACCACCACCAGTCCCAAAAGTATTCCACGACTACCAACCTAACAGTTGATGATAACATATACTGGGATTGACCTGGCAGTCACCAGCGAATTTTCGCCTGCCAAAAAAATATGAAACAAAGGGGATCACGACGTCTAACGACACAAGTAGACTGAAGATATAGATAGATAGATATATGAATGATGTGTACATAAATAATGCCTCAAAAGAAATTGGTATGAATTTTCTTTTAATCAGAAGCTAGATGTATGATACACTTTGAAAAGGGTGCAGTCTTAATCTCAAACACTCAAATGGCTGTGACAGGAATTGAAGGTTAATGATACATGGTATAACTCATGGCGATTCTTTGCCAATTTGCTCTGTGATTCCACAAATACACACTAGTACAGGAAGCCTGTATCTGAGCATTTTCAGGTGTGGTTTTATTTTTTTTTTGCGTTCGCCTTATTTCTCTAATCCCCAAGGAGGTGTGCGTTGCACTGTGGTTTTTATTTTGCGCCTGTCGGCCCAGTGCATCCGACTTCAGCATACATTTTACGCAAGGCTCTGCTTCCTCTTGCATTTTCTAAAGGTTTGCTTTCCCGGGGTAACGGCCGGTGCTGTGTTGGGGATCGAACCCAGCACCTTCTGGTTGTGAGCCGTGCCACTTAACCACTAGGCCACGCAGTCCCTTAGGTGTGGTTTAAATAGTAATTGTTTTACATGAGGTTTATAGCCCCAAGCACAACCCTCTTTAGTTACCTTTCACGACATGAATGGAAAGTTAGTAGCCCCATTATTTACAGTGCTGGTACCACTTGGACGATACTTGATGAGTTTGAATCTCAGTGTGTTCAATACTTTTAGTATGAAATGATATAAGTACAAGGATACACTGACAGGAAACGAAAAGGAAGATGCATGCCAGAAATAATATCTGAAAATTGACAGGCACTACAAGGGGAGCAAAGCCAGATGTCCTCCGAACATCAGCACTCACCCTGTGCTTATCTGTAGCTGAGTACGCCACGCCAGTTTGAAACAACTCTACACATTTCAAACATATTGATGTGCCAGTTTAGAACAACTTTACACATTTCAAACGTATTGATGTGCCAGTTTGAAACAACTCTACACATTTCAAACATATTGATGTGCCAGTTTAGAACAACTTTACACATTTCAAACGTATTGATGCACCAGTTTGGAACAACTCTACACATTTCAAACATATTGATGTGCCAGTTTAGAACAACTCTACACATTTCAAACGTATTGATGCACCAGTTTGGAACAACTCTACACATTTCAAACATATTGATGTGCCAGTTTAGAACAACTCTACACATTTCAAACGTATTGATGCACCAGTTTGGAACAACTCTACACATTTCAAACGTATTGATACAGAAATAAATGAGACTTGCCAGATAGTTACAAGGGACCTAAAACCTACTCCAACTGAAAAAATATACACCATAATCAGTGTAGCACCATCTAATAATAATATATTGCCCATTGCAAGCGAAGATGGTGACAGCATCATACTATTGCTGCAAAATGTTTTCTGATGACTAAAGACCAATCCTGGAACGGCATATCCAGCCACATGTGGGGAGCCGAGCCGGCTGTGGAAACGTGCTTGCTGCTTGCTTTCATTGACCCTCCCTGATGGCTATACTCTCTGCGATCTGAGCATAATACTGGCACGCCAGGTTGTACGATTTTGTGCAAGCATCTACCAGGAGGTGACAATATTTTAGCTTTTCAGAGAAATTGTCAAGGAGTCTCTGTAGTGTTTCTTCTGCCCTCCTGATGAGCGTCTGCCTGCTTTGAGCTCACCATAAACAACTGCTTTGGGATGCACTTATCTTGCATTTGAACAACGTGTGCAGTCCACCGTAGCTGAGCTATTTCCATAAGTGTATGAATGTTCAACATGTTAGCCACCACCTGAAACACGAAGTGTCTCAGAAAAATTGAAAGAGAAAACCAAACAAATGTGACCCAAAGCACCCTATGTTTGGATGGATACCAGGTAAAGTGCACAAGACTCAAATTTTGATGAAGTTTCTTACAATCAAAATAACCTCTACAGACTAGTCCCAGAAATGCTGCAGTGGGGGAGGATCCTGTCCCTGGACACCACTTACACAACATATAATAATAGCTGTCCATCGTTGTCGATGAGGACCGCCGACATCATCCCTGTCACAGATTTCCCTGTTGGGTGTGGGTGCGCATGTGACTGAACAGGCCAATACGAGCACGAAAACATCTGCTACATATCGGGCACACGAGGTTTGTAGAAGGGGATGGTGTTCCCTCTGCTCTTAATTTCCGTGTCTCGCGTCTGCTCTGGGCTTTCACAACACGGTCGTCTTCACCGGCAGCTAAACCCGATTTGACTGCGCTTCTCCAGTCAGATCTGTTTTGCGCAAGACATTCCCAGGTGTCGATGTCTATCTGGCAACTTTTTAGTGAGTCCTTCAGACCGTCTTTAAAACATTTCTTTGGGCGTTTCTTACACAACATGGAAGTCACTAAATAGACTCCAAGCTGGTGTATCACGATGCAGAGATGAGACACGCGACTGGAGCAAGACCCAGACCACCTGATGATCTGTCCAAACCTTCTGGAAACATGTAATATAGATGACATGTTGAGGGGAATGACAATGCAATTTACCTGGTCGAATATTGAAAAAATGACTTACGTACGTGTCAGTAAATAGGTCACAGATGGCTACTTAAATGAGATACAAACTTGAAAACCATTTATTACATTGTTCCTTATTTCTCAACATAATGTTCACCAACATTAATACACTTATCCCATCACTTTATCTTATCAGTGCACCAAAACATCCAGCATGGAAGTCTTTGAATTTCACTTTCAACCTCTTCGTCATTCTCGATACATCTTCCACTAGGGCGGGATCATTCATTATGCTGTACTGTCTATCGTTACTTGCCTGTCAGCTTGAATCATCTCCCCTACCAACGACACAGATGCTTCTGTTGCAATCTGAACGGGACGACCAGGTCAGGTTTCATCAACAATTTTTTAATATTCTTGATAAAATTTATCAACCAAATTATGCAGATTTACACGACAAACTTTTTCTCCATAAATAGGAAGCATTTCCTTTGCAACAAGTTATTTTGTCAACAAACAAAAAAATGCATAACAGCACGATGTCCTTTGATTGTACACGTTTGTATCTAAGATGTGCACATGCATGCAATATCTAACGTCTGCTATATACAGTAAGTTGCGGTCACCTAATGACACCTAAAGAAACTACCAACTACAGATTTCAGCTATCCAATATCAGTGTGTGACCTATTTACTGACTTGCCCTTGTCTATTAAAAGCTTGGTAGCACATCCAGACGTTTCACATTTTTGTCTACTATTACAAAGGCAGACTTGAATGAAGTGAGAGGTTTACACCATGAAGCTGGGGTAGGAAGACTAATGCAGATATGGTCAGGCAAAGTATACTGATCAGATATGTTAGTCAGGGATTAAGATGCTGAGCAGCACATGAGCTGCAGTGGTTAGCGACCCATAGCTGACTGCTAGCATCAGGGCCAGCGAATCATAGCTGCCAAGACCCTTCTACACCTCCACGCGGTGATCCTGGATAACAGGCTGCAGCAGGGTAGACTGGCTAAGGAGAAAAGATCGAAGAGGGAATGCTAACCCGGTACTCAAAAAATGCTTGCTGAAGTCGGATGTGTTGGACCGAAAGGTGCAAATATCGCAGCCAAGCTGTAAACTACGACACAACGCATTCCGTTCTCTGGACTACATTCTGCTACTTAAGCCCTTTTAGGGTTTGGTAGTGGGAGATTGAGAATGAATGAAGAAGGAGGAGGAGAAGATATGTTAGTCAGAATCAGGCAAAACATACTGGACAAGACCTTCAATTTGGCTTCCTCATATCCCTTCCTGGTAAAGGCTGTTTTCATGGCAGCCTGGCTAGCGAGGTGAGGGATGAATGTCATCCTTGTAGTAGTGAGTGACACGCAGATGAAGCCAAGCATAGCACAACCACCTGGAGGTCCGCCTTTATCAGCATGCTCAGGATGTGAGAAAACCTATGATAACCCACCACTTAACATCCTTTTAAGAGTGCACAAAAAAGAGTAGTTCTACTCCTTGTGGGCATTTAACAATAACAATGACAGACTACTAGTCAACGGGCTAGTGTTTGGTCATACACTTCCACAAATCTGGTAAGGAGTCCACTCATATAACAAGGAAGCTGACTACAAGGCCTGTGTCAGGGTTAGGTGCACAACATACTGACAATACCCCACCTCAAGTTCACACCAGAAAACAGGTGTTACAGTAGCTTAGTCAATGAGGTGGGGATTGACACTGCGATCCCTGCAGTTGGGAGCCTGCCAAGGCTTGCATTGCAGAAGAGTGAGGAGGACCCAAGTCCACCTTTATGCATGCCCTGGAGTGTAAAACCCACTCTAAACCAGCTACCAGAGAAAATGAGCTAACAGTAAAGAAATAAGATAAGAGTAGCTGATAAATTGATAATATGGGATTAAGATAAGGATAACTGTTAAAACAACAGTGAAGGACAAAGATAAAAGTTATTGCTAAAACAGTGAAGGACAAAGATAAAAGTTATTGCTAAAACAACAGTGAAGGACAAAGATAAGGATAACTGCTTAAACAACAGTGAAGGACAAAGATAAAAGTTACTGCTAAAACAACAGTGAAGGACAAAGATAAAAGTTACTGCTAAAACAACAGTGAAGGACAAAGATAAAAGTTATTGCTAAAACAACAGTGAAGGACAAAGATAAAAGTTATTGCTTAAACAACAGTGAAGGACAAAGATAAAAGTTATTGCTAAAACAACAGTGAAGGACAAAGATAAGGATAACTGCTTGAAACAACAGTGAAGGACAAAGATAAGGATAACTGCTTAAAACAACAGTGAAGGACAAAGATAAGGATAACTGCTTAAAACAACAGTGAAGGACAAAGATAAGGATAACTGTTAAAACAACAGTGAAGGACAAAGATAAGGATAACTGTTAAAACAACAGTGAAGGACAAAGACAAAAGTTACTGCTAAAACAACAGTGAAGGACAAAGACAAAAGTTACTGCTAAAACAACAGTAAAGGACAAAGATAAGGATAACTTAAAACAACAGTGAAGGACAAAGATAAAAGGTATTGCTAAAACAACAGTGAAGGACAAAGATAAGGATAACTGCTTAAAACAACAGTGAAGGACAAAGATAAGGATAACTGCTTAAAACAACAGTGAAGGACAAAGATAAGGATAACTGCTTAAAACAACAGTGAAGGACAAAGATAAAAGTTACTGCTAAAACAACAGTGAAGGACAAAGATAAGAGTTACTGCTAAAACAACAGTGAAGGACAAAGATAAAAGTTACTACTAAAACAACAGTGAAAGACAAAGATAAAAGTTACTGCTAAAACAACAGTGAAGGACAAAGATAAAAGTTACTGCTAAAACAACAGTGAAGGACAAAGATAAAAGTTACTGCTAAAACAACAGTGAAGGACAAAGATAAGAGTTACTGCTAAAACAACAGTGAAGGACAAAGATAAAAGTTACTGCTAAAACAACAGTGAAGGACAAAGATAAAAGTTACTGATAAAACAACAGTGAAGGACAAAGATAAAAGTTACTGCTAAAACAACAGTGAAGGACAAAGATAAAAGTTACTGCTAAAACAACAGTGAAGGACAAAGATAAAAGTTACTGTTAAAACAACAGTGAAGGACAAAGATAAAAGTTACTGCTAAAACAATGAAGGACAAAGATAAAAGTTATTGCTAAAACAACAGTGAAGGACAAAGATAAGGATAACTGTTAAAACAGTGAAGGACAAATATAAAAGTTACTGCTAAAACAATAGTGAAGGACAAAGATAAAAGTTACTGCTAAAACAATAAATGACAAAGATAAGGGTAGCTGCTAAAATGGAGAAGGACAAAAATAAAAGTTACTGCTAGAACAATGAAGGACAAAGATAAGAGTTACTTCTAGAACAATGAAGGACTGATAAAACTTACTGCTAAGTGACTGTAGCCCAAGTATTAGAAAGGACCCGAAAGGGAAACAAAGAACAGCAAGACTGAACTGCCAGGTGTGTCATAGGAAGCAACTAAGGAGGGTTGGGCATGGGGCTGGCTACCCCAACCTGTAAAAACTTTAAGCCACAAAAAACCTCAACATATAAACAGGGTCCCATTTTATGACCTGGCATTAATTTGTTACGGGCCTATCCTTCAGAGGAAGTTGAAATGGTTTTGATTGATTGAGCAAGTGATCACTGCAGTCACAAGTTTCTGGGCGAACTCAAAAGAATTAGATATAGTATGTCGTCCCAGTCTCCATACTGAGGTGGGAAGAGCATGTCCACTGCTACCTTCCAATCATCTGATAGCTGACAATTTAATAGGATTGTGCATGGGGCAAGCAGCCTCATCATATACAAATAATTGCTACAGAAACTACCACACTACAAAAGTGCTGCGATACAAGGTTCCTGTAATGGAGGGTTCCTTTAATGGAGCTATATATAGCTGCTGTTCTATGCTTTACGTTAAGCAAAATGGAGAGAAGATAGTTGGGTGAAGTGGACCTATCCTTTACTCCCCAATAAATGGACCTATCCTTTACTCCCCAATAAGTGGACCTATACTTAGTCCCCAATAAGTAGACCTATCCTTTACTCCCCAATAAGTGGACCTATACTTTACTCCCCAATAAGTGGACCTATCCTCTACTCCCCAATAAGTGAACCTATCCTCTACTCCCCAATAAGTGAACCTTTCCTTTACTCCCCAATTAGACACCAAGGGAGCCATATCTGACAGTTGACACAGAAAGAACCCTATACTGTTCAAAGCCTACAGTGCAACATTTGAATGTGTCACACAAACTGTATTATGTCTTGCCACTGGTCCAAGGTAGTCTGAGATCAGAGAATGAGGTTGATAACCAGCACAGTTTCTTTCTCACTATAACCAATAAGACTATTTTTACTTGACTGGGTGATGATGGGTTTCAATAAGACTATTTTTACTTGACTGGGTGATGATGGGTTTCAATAATACTATTTTTACTTGACTGTGTGTGATGATGGCTTTCAATAAGACTATTTTTACTTGACTGGGTGATGATGGGTTTCAATAAGACTATTTTTACTTGACTGGGTGATGATGGGTTTCAATAAGACTATTTTTACTTGACTGGGTGATGATGGGTTTCAATAATACTATTTTTACTTGACTGTGTGTGATGATGGCTTTCAATAAGACTATTTTTACTTGACTGGGTGATGATGGGTTTCAATAAGACTATTTTTACTTGACTGGGTGATGATGGGTTTCAATAAGACTATTTTTACTTGACTGTGTGTGATGATGGGTTTCAATAAGACTATTTTTACTTGACTGTGTGTGATGATGGGTTTCAATAAGACTATTTTTACTTGACTGTGTGTGATGATGGGTTTCAATAAGACTATTTTTACTTGACTGTGTGTGATGATGGGTTTCAATAAGACTATAACCCAAATACAACACAAGCTACATCATCATGACAAAAACGTCTGATGATATTGCTATCATCTCTTGCGATAAGCAACTAACTTTTTAAAATCTAAAATACTGACATTTGTACATGACCATGAATTTCGGGCATCTTTGTCAATGTAATTAGTGAGACATTGATACATTACAGTGTGAAAGCTTAACACAATATAACAAAACAGAAACCACAGTCATTATGCAAATATAATGGTAAAGTTAGCAATGTCCTAGAAAATGCAGAAAGCTAAAAGTCAACCTTTGCCTGAAGCATTATACATGACAATTTTTTTTTTACATTTCAAATTAAAACAAAAAACATTTGCTTAATATACAAGACTGTTTCACCTACAAATAAACAAATTAAATAAAGTATACGAAAGAAAATAATTTTTTTTTCCTTCAACGAATACATCTCTGGCAGACTATTATAAAGTAATATTAGTTACATAATTTGAAAAAAAATAATATAACTTAATATTTTCATTATGCTTTTACATAAGTTAAAGTACAATACACCGCTCCCCAATACTATAAACTACTTAATTAACTAGTCCAATAACTTGATGATGGTGAAACTTAATTTCCGTATCCAAAGATTATATCAGAACTCATTGTCAGTAGTGACAAAACATTTTCAAGTAACTTCAGAGCAGAGACAAGAGGCTTTGAAAACTGCAGTCTGCCGAAGACGGATGTGTCGGATCAAATGGTGCAAATATTGCAATCAAGCTGTAAACTAGCAAGATTTTTTATTCATAACTATGTTGCCTGTTCAAGAAAGCTGTGATACTGTGGATTCCATCTGACTGCAGCATTCTTGGCAATGAAGAAGCTGATATTGTCAAGAGAAGCAAAGCTACCTCAATCTGATATAGGTAAGAGGCCAACAGATCTACCAAGTGTAGATACAAGAATAAGTGGGAAGCAAATACACAGATCTTTACAATTCCATTGAGAAGGCGTCATTGGCTCAAAAACATTTTGCAAATCCAATCCTGAAAAAGCCAGCAACGTGGAGAGGAGTTGAACGGTTTTGTTGATGACTTTCAATAAGACTATTTTTACTTGACTGTGTGATGATGACTTTCAATAAGACTATTTTTACTTGACTGTGTGTGATGATGGCTTTCAATAAGACTATTTTTACTTGACTGGGTGATGATGGGTTTCAAAAAGACTATTTTTACTTGATTGGGTGATGATGGGTTTCAATAATACTATTTTTACTTGACTGTGTGTGATGATTGCTTTCAATAAGACTATTTTTACTTGACTGGGTGATGATGGGTTTCAATAAGACTATTTGTACTTGACTGGGTGATGATGGGTTTCAATAAGACTATTTTTACTTGACTGTGTGTGATGATGGGTTTCAATAAGACTATTTTTACTTGATTGTGTGTGATGATGGGTTTCAATAAGACTATTTTTACTTGATTGGGTGATGATGGGTTTCAATAAGACTATTTTTACTTGACTGTGTGTGATGATTGCTTTCAATAAGACTATTTTTACTTGACTGGGTGATGATGGGTTTCAATAAGACTATTTTTACTTGACTGGGTGATGATGGGTTTCAATAATACTATTTTTACTTGACTGTGTGTGATGATGGCTTTCAATAAGACTATTTTTACTTGACTGTGATGATGGGTTTCAATGAGACTATTTTTACTTGATTGGGTGATGATGGGTTTCAATAAGACTATTTTTACTTGACTGTGTGTGATGATTGCTTTCAATAAGACTATTTTTACTTGACTGGGTGATAATGGGTTTCAATAAGACTATTTTTACTTGACTGGGTGATGATGGGTTTCAATAATACTATTTTTACTTGACTGTGTGTGATGATGGCTTTCAATAAGACTATTTTTACTTGACTGGGTGATGATGGGTTTCAATAAGACTATTTTTACTTGACTGTGTGTGATGATGGGTTTCAATGAGACTATTTTTACTTGACTGTGTGTGATGATGGCTTTCAATAAGACTATTTTTACTTGACTGTGTGTGATGATGGGTTTCAATAAGACTATTTTTACTTGACTGTGTGATGATGACTTTCAATAAGACTATTTTTACTTGACTGTGTGTGATAATGGGTTTCAATAAGACTATTTTTACTTGATTGTGTGTGATGATGGGTTTCAATAAGACTATTTTTACTTGATTGGGTGATGATGGGTTTCAATAAGACTATTTTTACTTGACTGTGTGTGATGATTGCTTTCAATAAGACTATTTTTACTTGACTGGGTGATGATGGGTTTCAATAAGACTATTTTTACTTGACTGGGTGATGATGGGTTTCAATAATACTATTTTTACTTGACTGTGTGTGATGATGGCTTTCAATAAGACTATTTTTACTTGACTGTGATGATGGGTTTCAATGAGACTATTTTTACTTGATTGGGTGATGATGGGTTTCAATAAGACTATTTTTACTTGACTGTGTGTGATGATTGCTTTCAATAAGACTATTTTTACTTGACTGGGTGATAATGGGTTTCAATAAGACTATTTTTACTTGACTGGGTGATGATGGGTTTCAATAATACTATTTTTACTTGACTGTGTGTGATGATGGCTTTCAATAAGACTATTTTTACTTGACTGGGTGATGATGGGTTTCAATAAGACTATTTTTACTTGACTGTGTGTGATGATGGGTTTCAATGAGACTATTTTTACTTGACTGTGTGTGATGATGGCTTTCAATAAGACTATTTTTACTTGACTGTGTGTGATGATGGGTTTCAATAAGACTATTTTTACTTGACTGTGTGTGATGATGGGTTTCAATAAGACTATTTTTACTTGACTGTGTGTGATGATGGGTTTCAATAAGACTATTTTTACTTGACTGTGTGTGATGATGGGTTTCAATAAGACTATTTTTACTTGATTGGGTGTGATGATGGCTTTCAATAAGACTATTTTTACTTGACTGTGTGTGATGATGGGTTTCAATAAGACTATTTTTACTTGACTGTGTGATGATGGGTTTCAATAAGACTATTTTTACTTGACTGTGTGTGATGATGGGTTTCAATAAGACTATTTTTACTTGATTGGGTGTGATGATGGCTTTCAATAAGACTATTTTTACTTGACTGTGTGTGATGATGGGTTTCAATAAGACTATTTTTACTTGACTGTGTGTGATGATGGGTTTCAATAAGACCATTTTTACTTGACTGTGTGTGATGATAGGTTTCAATAAGACTATTTTTACTTGACTGTGTGTGATGATGGGTTTCAATAAGACTATTTTTACTTGACTGTGTGTGATGATAGGTTTCAATAAGACTATTTTTACTTGACTGTGTGTGATGATGGGTTTCAATAAGACTATTTTTACTTGACTGTGTGTGATGATGGCTTTCAATAAGATCTGCAAGAGCACACAAAGTGCTTTGGCACAGGCTCCCATAAGGATGAACTGTAGCAGTTGTGGTACTATTTTTTTTTAAAGGCGCAGGACACTCAAATACATTAAGCAATGACAAGGCAGACAGACTAGCAAAGAAGGGATCAAGACAAGAACAGCTACACACAGCAATAGCTCTACAGAAAACCTCATAAGAACAGTAAACAAAGAAACTTGGCTGAACAGACGGACCATGGGAAATACGAGAGGGAGGTCTACAGACATTTGGCAAGCCCCAATCCAAATGAGAGTATAAATCAACACACAAGGAAGGATCAAAGCACCATTTTCCAGCTGAGAACCATCCTAACACATCTCACTTAACAAGCACCTAAAGAGAATCCAACCACAACACACTCCTGAGTGCCACTATGGTCACATAAAAAAAACTCCACGGTCTTGAGAGAATAGTAATGGTGCCGAACAGCAGAGGCAGACAAAGGCGGCGATAGCACCAAGATGTCAAGGAATGCTTGGTCCTGACTCTAGAACAATGTCAAGAGATTGAGTTTCTTTCAGATGTGCTGTGATGGGAGTGACGTTCTGCAAAGGACATGCTACATAATGATAATATTTAAAAAAGAGTGCCATAGAAGAATCTTCAACATAGAATACCCTTCAGTGGAAAAGGTTGTGAATCAGTGAATTATATATTATCTACATATTATCTGCTTGTTAGGTCATTTAAGAATAAATGTGATAAACAGGTCTTTGAGCATATAAATGAGTAGTGAATCATGTCTGTTGGGCCATACAATGAAGAAAAAAACATACCCTGGAATAACAAAAAAGACATTGAAAAGGTCATGCTATTTCTATTTCACAAGTTCAATTTGTTCTTATGAAATAGGAGAATAGGAGACGTATTTCTGCTGAAGAAGGATGTGTCGCGTCGAAAGGTGCAAATATCGCAGTCAAGCTGTAAACTAGCGATGCAACGCATTCTGTTCTCCGGACTACATCCTGCTAATTGCAAAGGCCTGTTCAGGACTTGGTAGTAGGAGATTGAGAACGAACGCAGAATAGAAGATGGTGTATTTGTTTTGGGCTACAGTTCCAATTAGCGCTAAGTATTATTCAGGAGTTTAAGTTTGGATGTTAATTATTTCTTATGGTCTATACACACCCAGATATAATCAGAAGGGCTACGTCTGTGGTAGAAAGAGCCGCTGCCATGTCATCTCAAATTGAGGCATATCTCTACTTATCAAGTAGAAAAAGTAGGATGTGCTGCATTGGAGAACAAAGTCCCTTTTAGGGTTAAGTTCTTTTCAGTACTGCCCTAGAGCTTAAGACGGGATCGTTGCTATTTTTTTTATGGCCTGCAAACCCTGATACAACCAAAATTACTTGGTCTGTGGTTGAGAGGTCATACCGTCACCAAAAAATAAATGTCAACTAAACATTTACATAAATGAATGTAATAGCTATTCCTTTGAGCATTTCTGACAAAATGATTATCAACTTTACCAAGAAAGTGCTTGCACAACAAAGTTAAATTTATATTATTCAATGGTGTTTCTTCTTGCGGCGATTCTTCTTGGCTGCAGCTGCAGTAGCTGTTGTGGAAGCAGCACTAGTTCCTCCCTGGCTATTCTCAGTCCCAGCATGAGAAGTGCCCCAAGGTGGTCTTTGTCCATCTGATGGAACACCGGCCTTGAACAATCGGTTGATCAAATCTTCTAGGTTCGGCTCCCTGTGATAATGTTACAATGTGTGTTAACACATGAAATACTGAATTGAATATCATGATGTGCATTATTCATGTTCATATTTTGTTCACCATCTGGTGAATATAGAAATTAAAATAAATCTGTACACTATGCTATGGTAGAGAAGAGAAAAAAAAAAAAAAAAAAAAAAAGGAAAGTAACCCATAGCATTACTGCTGAAAGGATGTGAGATGTTTTCTCACATTTCAAAGGATCAGCTATATGAGGGCAGCAGCCATCTCCTTTCCCTCGATGCTCTAAATTCTCGCCCTGAACCGGTACCTATTTAAGGGTGGGTCGACCCAGAAGCTGTTGCGGTCTGAAAAAATATTTCAGACTCAACTGGGGAATGAACCCAGGACCAATCAGATGCAAAGCCAGCGCGCTACACGGCTCCCTATGGTAGGCAATGGTGTAAAAACATCAGTTACAGGAGGATTCAGTGACATTCAATATCTAACCCTGGTGTTCCATTTACAGCACCAGCAAATGTTTACATATTTAGATTGGCCTAAAGATGGCTGCATATCTTTTGTTCATTGTAGAATTATTTCTGTTAGGTTGATATGCTTTCTGTGGATTTGTTAAGTTGTAGGATTCTGCACGATCGAATAAGTTCAAGAGCCGAGAAATTGAATTATTTTATCAAACCAATGATCATGCATCTGGATTAGATGTAAATATTCAGACTTTGAAACAGATGGCAGTGACAGGCGTAATGCTTTATAGGGGATCTTGATGACCCGTTCCTCAGTGTAGCTGCGAGTCCCAACTTCGTCTCCAGTGGACCCTGCCTTGGACTACCTCACGTGTACTAGATTACTGTCACTGTGCTGCATCGACCATCGTTTTATCGCCATGCGACCTGCGCATCTATCTATTGCTTTGTCTGCATAGATTATCGCATCAGTCATCAGGGACAATCGTCTATGTCAGAATTGTGGAGACCTTGGATACCTTGTTCTGGAGAGTGATTTCGACCAAGCATCTCTCAAGGGAGGCCTGGGTCACTCAATTTGTCCTCCACAGGGATTTTATTAAGAGCACAGTAGCACATTGCAGGATAAAGCAACAATTTCAACACGTGTAGTGAATAAAAATTAACTAAAAATTAAGTGGACTGTTTTTATCCAAACTGTCACAATCCAATAAAACATAGATTGCTGTTATTCAAACTGTCATAATCTAGTAAAAGTGGATTGTTGTTATCCAAACGGTCATAACCCAAGACCATTCTTTACTCTAAACTGATTTTCTAAAACAGGATGCATGCCTCACCCTTGTTGGTGATGTTTGTTTCTCCGATTTCCTTCTGTTGCTATCTTATACTGTACTGCATGAGAGTTGGCACTCATGTGACTGAAATATTCCTTCTGTGGATTAGAAACAGACTCGTTCAAACATGCCATCTTAATAGTTTTTTTAGACTCTTGGTTTAATAATTGACAAAGCAATCAATAACTATCATGTCTGATGGTGTCTGTAACCCTTTACAGCTTGCATCGCCAGGCACTGGCCTCGTAAAATCTAAAAATAGCAGCCTGTCTCAATCAAAATGGACCTCTGAACATGTGTTTGTATTTTAATTTAAAACATCTTTATAACATCTTTATACTGGTTTAGAAGACCCTGCAGAGTCTGTATACAACCAGTTACATTTACATCACCTTGCTCTAAAAGCTATGCGCATCCAGTTTATTTTAAATGCATTAACTGTCCCTGCCTCCACTGGCAATGCATTCCAAGCAGACACCACTCTCTGACTAAAAAAATATTTCCTAATATCTAACCTGGACCTCTCTTTAGTCAGCTTGTAGCTTGTTACTGTAGGTGGCTGTATTTTAAAAAACTTGTTATAGTCTAATTTATCGATTCCTCTGATCATCTTATAAACCTGTATTAAGTCACCACGAATTCTTCTCTCTTCGAGACACTGTAGGCCCGTTTTTCTGAGTCGTTCCTCATAACTGTAATTCTGGAATCCCACTATCATCTTTGTCGCTCTTTTCTGTATTCTTTCTAGCATGTTTATGTCCCCTCTATGATAAGGACTCCACACCTGTACACAGTACTCCAATCTAGGTCTAACTAAAGCTTTATACAGTTTGACGATCACTTCCTTGCTCCTATGTTTAATATTTCTTTTTATCATCCCTAACATTGCATTTGCTTTTTTCACTGCTACCTTAACTTGCTCACTCACCTTTCCTGTATGATCTATAATAACTCCTAGGTCCCTTTCCTTATCTATCTTTCTAATATTGTTTTCTCCCATTCTGTAATTATGTTCCATATTGGATCTACCCATGTGGATGACTGTACATTTATCTACATTAAACTCCATTTGCCAGCTTACTGACCATTCTTGAATTTTATCTAAATCCGACATCAATATATCCACTTCCGCTTTAGATGAGACACTACTGCATAGTTTTGTGTCATCAGCAAATTTTGCAATCATGGATCTCATATCAATGTCCAAATAATTTATATATATCAAGAACAAAATTGGTCCCAAAACCGAGCCGTGTGGCACACCACTTTTCACTTCACACCACTCAGAGTACTCCTTATTTATGCCCACCCTCTGCCTTCTTCCCGTTAACTAATTTTGAATCCATTTGGCAACTTCCCCACCTATTCCATGTGATTTTAACTTTCAAAATAATCTTTGATGAGGTACTCTATCAAAGGCCTTTGCAAAGTCTAGATAAATAACATCCACTGGCTCCCCTTTATCTATGATTTTAGTAACCTCCTCCATGAATTCTAATAGATTTGTTAAGCATGATCTCCCTCTAGTAAACCCATGCTGACTATTTCTAATTAGATTAAATTTGTCTAAATGCATTACAATGTTTTCTTTGATTATTGACTCTAACAATTTACAGACTATGCTCGTTAAACTCATTGGTCTATAATTTGCTGGATCTGATTTTTTGCCTTTTTTGAATAAGGGGATCACTCCTGCATCTTTCCAATCCCGTGGAACAATCCCTTTTGTAAGTGATTGAGAACATAATATAGCCAATGGTTTTGCTAGTTGGTCTCTAATTTCATACAGCAATTTTGGATGAATACCATCTTGACCTGGACATTTATTCACTTTCAACCCCTCCAATTTTTTAAAAACCATTTCCTCTGTAATACAGATTGATCTTAATCCCGCTGTATACATGTCTCTTTGAAAAATATCTAAAGGCTCTGGGATCTTGGAGCAGTCCTCTTTTGTGAAGACTGTGCCAAAGTACTGATTGAGCAGATTAGCTGCCTCCCTATTCTCACTTATTATTTTGTGATTTAGTTTGCTGAATTTCAGTTTTTGATGGCTCTACACTCTTGCAAGTGCAATTAACACTTAGCTCCTGCAGAAGACGGATGTGACGGACCAAAAGGTGCAAATATCGCAGTCAAACTGTAAACTAGCGACACAATGCAAATCCGTTCTCTGGACTACATCCAGCTACTTGCAAAGCCCTGTTCAGGACTTGGTAGCGGGAGATTGAGAATGAACGCAGAAGAAGAACATTTAGCTGTACAATTATTTATGGAAAGTCGATTACAAATAGTGATACAAGCTTTGAAAGTCTACCCAATTATTGGAACAATAGTTGGGCTTCAAGACCGTAGAAATCATTTATTATTTGATTAGTCCCAATGATCATGCATCTGGATTACTTGTGGATGTTCAACACAAATCTGATTCAGACTAGGACAGACAATAAAAAAGGTAAGTGCATAGGAATTAACGGATATATCGGCGTAACAGGAGATGGTGGTAATTATGTAAAAAAAAATTTATGTTCAATTTCCCCCTCTCCACTGTCATACTAATATATAATCTTTATTATGAATACTTCATGTCATAGATAGTTTAATTATGTGTCTCACAATGTTTAGATAATAACTTTAGCTTAATTTGTTCAGTAATCATTTTATTTTGAATAAAAGTGGTGCACAGAATTCCGGCATTTTTGCGTGGACTGAATGACACAAATTGGTAAAATCAGCCCAGACTGAAAAGGGTTGCAGTCAGCAACAAATTCCCTCCAATTCATCTGGACTGCAGCCATCCTTCGGCACAAGCTGCCAAACCATAATATTGTGAAGGCACATACAAATAATACATACAGAAAGGAACAGACAATTGGAATGAAGTTTTAGATAATCCAGTCCAATGTAAAATGCAGAAAGTGCCATCATCATCATTTAGCTGCTACCCCAGATGGCGAGTATAGGTCCAACAAATATGCTTTTAGCTGTTGTATGTGGCCAAACATGGAGAATGACCAAGATAATGTATCACTCTTTAGCTCAGTAGAGCCGAGTTCGCATGGCCAGAAATTGTAGCGTTGAAATGATCAGCCAAAATTTAGCCAGTTAACACAAGCGTCTGCTGTTGCGTACCAACGAACTCTCCTTGGTTATGAAGAGAAAATTACAACTGAGCATCTGGAACATATGATGCTACCATTTCCTAAAAAATGTTTGGATAAATTTTTGATAAAGTGTTTTTCCTTAACAGCGCTGCTGTCCAAATCGGTTTGCAATACTCTACTAAAATTGTTTAAACAGCCGGTGTGCCAGAGAAAACTACGAAAATGCAGCTGATTTGATTTTACATACCTTATCTTCGTACTTTTCTGGTTTTAGCTGAGAAAGTGTAGATCAACTTTGATAGAGCTTTGAAAGGATTTATTCTTCTTTTTCAATCGGTGTGAACGTGACCAATTATTGGTGATGGGGAAGTAAATAAGTTGTAAAAGATCTTTGTGAGGTAGATCTGTTTATTTAGATGTAATAAATACATTTCAAGTGGAAACTAACAGTTGTGCTGAAATTATAAACACAATATCGATACTTTGTTGATATTTCGATGAATTATATGAGGAGCAACGTTCCCTAATTGGTGAGTTCAAATGGCTGTGCTTTGTTTTTAAAAATTTTCACCATCGTCTTGTATCTCAATAACTAATACACAACAAGTTCTTTATTCATTTATGTCTCGACACACAGCAAAATCATATCAATAGACCAACAAATGAAAAGGTTTCAGGCTCTTAAAGTCAACAATCATAGTAAAATGTGTTGTGCTGAAAATTATTGCAGCACCGTAAAGGTTAAAATTACAGATTCTTTGCTTCAGAAATAATTAACTATTTGATCAGTCCGATGATCACACACTTGGGTTGCTCATGAATATTCAACACATGCCTGATTCAGACTTTGACTGGGATACATACTACAATGTGGTAGGAGCCCCCCCAAAAAGTCTCTAAATATAATAATTTATGCTAATACATAATCTTTATTATGAATACTTCATGTCATAGTAAATTATGTTTGGATGTAAACCATCATAATTTTATCTCGGTTATTTCAATATTTATGAATTGTATTTTAAATAAAACTTGCGCACAGAAACATTCAAACATTTTTGCTCAGGCAGAAGAACACAAATCTGCAAAATTAGCCTGGACTGTAACATCTTAACAAAGAACCCAGTCCTTCCTTAATAGATGCCTACAAAGGAAAATGGGTAGAAAGTGGCAGAACATGGTGAGAAATGAAGATCTACAGAAAAGGAGCCAAGAATAATCACTGAAATAAAAACTAAGAGAAGAAAATTGGGCTTGATAGGACATATGCAGAGAAAGGAAATGCCAAACATAGCTAGGCAGGCTCTCACATGGAATCCTCAAGGTAACAGTGCTGAAAAGAGACCATTAAGATACGAGTTATGGACAGATTGTAACAATATTAAAAAATAAAGGTGATAGAAGTGACTGTAATAACTATCGAGGGTGTTTCTCTGCTCTGTGTTGTAGGCAAAGTCTTCGCAAAAGTAATCTTAATATGGCTACAAACAATTTTGGCTGAGCGAGTGTATCCAAAGTCACAGTGTAGAATCAGGTCTGGAAGATCAACGATCGAAGAACACCAAGATTTTCTTCTCTCTCATCTGCAACTTCAGAAAGAAAAAGTCATATGAGGAGACTTTAAAATCTTCTTCAAAATAGGCTGCCAAAACAAACTGCTACGACTAATAATATTGTTCCATGAAGGCATGAAAGGAACAGTCCAATTTTATGGTAGCATATTATAGCCATGTGATATTCAAAGTGGTCTAAGCAATGCTGCACCCTCGCACCGACACAATTCTGAAACTTCTTTTCTCTGCCACTGAAGCATGAATTTGGTAAAGCAATTGAAGGAATCTGCCTCTACACTGGGTCAGATGGCAGACTGTTTAACCTCTCAAGGCTCAATGCCAAAACTAAGATCAAGGACATCACCATGCACCATGAGGGACATGTTTTTGGCTGATGATGCAATTGTCACCCCCAGTCAGCAGAAACTTCAGAGCTCCACAGATTGCTTCTCCTCAACGAATTTGGTCTTACAATACGTCTCAGCAAAACAAATGTACTCAGACAGTCAGTAGGTGTCATGTCAACTCTTAGCAGTGATAATTATGAACTGGCAGCTGTGCACCAATTCACATACCCAGGGTCCGTCATCAACAACAATATCTCTCTCTCTAGACCCAGAAATGGACAGTCACATTGGCAAAAGATGTTGCTACATTTTCCCACCTCACAAAAAGTATTTGGGAAAACCAGAAACTCACAATTAAAACCAAGATCATTGTGCCCAATGCATGTGTCAGGAAAACTTGGGCAACCTATGCCAAACAAGAGCACATGCTTAACACCTTCGATCTACGGCGTCTGTGATCTATTCTTGGAAATACATATAGGGACAGAGTGACAGATGCAGAGGTTCACTTTCACACCAGTCTCCCAAGTAATTTTACAATTGTTTCTCTCATTTAAAATTTAATACATTTGTGCCAGAAAATCTCCAGGACATGAAATATTTCAAAAACTATTTCAACATGCTTCTAGTGATATTACAAACAAAAAAATTACAAATTTTTGCAACATGGTTTTCAGCTATTTGCATAAGCCTAGTGATTAATTTTTAGAACATGCATAGTAGGGTGATTCAGTTTATTTTTTCCTCATAAGACAGGGACAATCTGTAGCCGCATAAATAAAACTAGCTTATTCTTCGTTTGTTCTCAAACTCCTGCTAGCACGTCCTGAAAAGGGCTTTGCAAATAGCAGGATAATATGTGAGAGCAGTGAAAACCTGAAACACCAAGACTAGACGGAAAGAAGTCAACACAGATGGGCCTCACAACAGAAGGAAGACCCAAATCATTTAATTTATCTATTCAATATTATGCTCTTAATTCTTATGTATTCGGTATATATTTTGTCATCTTTCATACTCATTCCATTTCATTCATTCTCGTTGTGCACCTCACTACTGTAACAGTTCCACCCTGAGCATGAGCGTTTAGGGCAGGGGTGATGTGATCGGCGACTGAGAACAAAGGTACCTGAATGTGTGCCAAGGTCATTCTGTCTGGACATTACGCCAAGGTCATTCACCGTCTCAACAAAGGAAATCGGGGTGGAGGAAAGAATGTTTAGTCCAGGTAGACGCTGATCTCTGGCATTCTAATTTGGGTAGTGGGGAATGAGTGATCGACAAGAGGGCAGCAGAGCTTGCTGCGATATTTGAGTGACAGGTGTTCAAAGTAATTCATTCCAATAACGACTGATTGGGGCCATCCTTCCGAGATTCACTGGTCAGCTCTGATACTGCTTGAGACTATAAAATACTAGACAAAGTTTAGCTCAAGCAGACTGGCCAGAGAATGTGAGCGAGAGACTGAGAATTTAGATAGGAGTCTGTTTAGCTCACCGATTTGATAGAGGAGTGATTGATAGGCTGTTGTTACGAATGTGTGAGATAGAACAGGAATGCTGAACCAACATACACCTTTGAGTCTTGGCCAGTCGCTATAATGAGATGTGTGTGTGTTGTGTGTAGATACAGAGGGAACGAGGTATGTTCTAGAAGAGGGGTGTGTTTGGCAAGAACTGGGTTTGATTAGTGGGAGCAACATCAATAGTTTATACTTATAACTCCTGAATATATATAATTAGTTAAGAAGTATTCTTGTATTATTTGTATCACATTGCACTCACTTTGATAGTGTTGTATGAGTATTATATAATAAATATGCCACCTGCTGTGTGCTATATTATTTGCTGTGTGTGGTCATGAATGATGTGGATGAGTGTGGTAATATTCTAGTTAGAATTACCCCAGTGCAACCAATGGGATCTGCTACACTACATTGTATCTTCACAATGTTTTGTAAATATATAATGATTTAAAAAAAAAAATATATATTTAAAAAACAATATTACAAAAAAAAATATATATATATATATATATTTAAATCAGGACATAAATAAATAAATAAAAGGGGTCCAGATGAAGGAAAATAAATATACTCATTCCCAAAATTGTCCCAGGAAAACAATTGTGCATATTTTGCCTCGAAAATCCGACTGAGTAAACAAAGGAAAAGAAGACAAAATTAAAATAGCAACCAAATACCTACGAAGGACAACGAGAGGATTATCAAATGGCGTGGAACAACGGGAGGAACATCACGGAAACACCAGGTTAGGTACAAACAGATACACACACACATCCAAGCACTGGTTTATGTGTCTTAATATCGCCCAATTGACTACGGTCTGGGGTGGAATAGGCGCGCCTCCGCCAATAGAAACTAGTGAGGCAAACACGTAAAATAAAAAACAAGAAACATTGCCATATTTTACAGCTTGGCTGTGATATTTGCACCTTTTGGTCTGACACATCCGACTTCAGCATGACATTTTTGGGTTCTGGGTTAGCCTTACCTCATCAATCCCGTCTCTTTAGTCAGTCTGGCCTGTTGCAGATCAGCACATGGAGAAAGGTTTTGGAATCTCTGAATCGCTGGCCGTTTGGTAGCTGACCTCTACAGCTTATGACAATAGAACCAGAACAACTCTAGCACCAAAGTTTCACAGGGAGTCAATCAATCTTCTCCTCATTGGCACATTTGAACAAAAATTACATCTATTCATGTCCAGTTCTCTGAATAAAGACTGCTGTAGTTCAGAGTTCTTCAAAAGTTACCAACAAGTTTTTAAAAAAATTTGTCTCCGTGGACCAGTGCTCAGTATTTAATTGGTTTATTTGCACGTACACATGGGTGATGGAGCCAATTTCAGTAAGTATGTTTACTCTTTTGTGTGCCATGAAAAGGACATTACATATGGGGTTGCAGTAGCATTCCTCACATACTGAGCATTCTGATGTAGGTGGACCGTAGTCCTCCAGGCGGTTGTGTGATGCTTGACTTCACCTGCACGACGCTCACTACTATGGGGATCACGTTGATCCACATCTCGTCGGCCAGACCACCTTGAAAACAGTCTGTGTAAGTGGTCCTCACTCTGCTATGTCCCATTTTCATGCAGAACAGGGTCACTTGCTCTACTCGATTGAGGTAGTGATAGTTATCTCTTCTTGGAAGGTTATTACTCTTTTTGTTCTCGTGTTGGTCCCTCCTTTGCTAACCTGTCTGCTGTATCATTTGCATGATATGCCACAGTACCCACTGTAGCACCACCCTTCTCTTGGCTTTTAGCTCACTTGAGTTTTCTTTTAAGCTCAGTCAGTTTATCATTCTTGCAAAACTGACATTGCATCTTAGCCTTCATTTTTTTCCTCTGTGTATTCTATAGACATTACAAAAAGTGAACTAAGCCTTCTTACATGGCACTTCATCCATTCTGTGATGTTGTAAACATGTCCTCCCATCAAGGCAAAATAATGCCAGTAGAACCCCAGCATTGTCGACTCTGCCCACACATCACCCTATGAAAGAGAAATGTCAACTTGTATATTCAGAGGTAATTAACAACACAAAGATGCAGCTATTTGTGTTACATCAAGCCCTTCTTCTTCTTGTTCTGCGTTTGCTCTCAATCTACCGCTACCAAGCCATGAATAGGGCTTTGCAAGTAGCAGGATAAAGGCCGGAGAACGGAATGCGTTGTATCATGTCAAGCCCTAAATAAAATCTGAGTAACGTGAGTGGCAGATCTCTCACTTCTCAAGAGAAATGTAATGGGTTCAGTTCCCATTATCAGCGCACTCCCTTTGACCCAGCTATAAATGGGTATCTATCTTAAAGCTAGGGAAAGAAAGGCAAAATGAAAAAGGGAATGCCACCAGCAATTACATCATTAAGCTAAGGCTTATTACAATGAAGTTTCTAACACTTCATCTCTGACCAAAGTGATTTTAAGACCAGCTTCACTTTTTTTAAAAACAAAATCAACAGCATTAATAGACTTTCAGTTGATACACTCTTCTATCTCTTGTGTCTTAAACTTGTGCTGGGTTCAAAGCTAATGTAGGGGTCAGGTATACCCTTATAACCAAGACCCTACCTCATTTGTTAAACAAACTTAACCAGAGAAGAGCAAGTCATCATCTTCAGACAGAACTGTGCATAACAGACTCAAGGGCCATCTTTACAACAAAATGAGAATTCGGACAGATGACAAGTGTCCATGTGGGGAGGAGAGCATACCGCGACCATGGAACACATCCTACAAAGCTGCATGCTCACGCAGTAAAAGAAAGAACAATAAGGCCTCGCAAGACATATGAGACAAAAGCTGTATGGAGATAAAACAGCCTTACAAACAATGCTGTCCTTTGTAAGAGAAACCGGGACTTTGATATGAGGATGAACGAAGAAGAACAATATGTAAAACATGGACAATGAATAAATAATTTGAGAAGAGAATTCATACCCTTGAAATGTGGATATATAAGAAGAATAGGGCACATCTCATGGAAAGAAAAGACAACAAGTAAGGAGGTCTTTGGTGATTTTAGGGGTGCAAAGAGAATTAATGAATTATTCTCATCATCACGTAGCAATTCCTTTGCAGAAGGTCACTCCCATTACATCCCTTCAGAAAGAAATTTGATCTCTTGCCAAAACTGCAGCATGCTCCAGGGTCATGCCCAAGCATTCCTTGACATCTTGGTGCCATCACCTTCTTGGTTTATCTTGCCTGGCACCATACCTTCCATTACCATTCTTTCAAGACTGTTATGTCTTTTGATGTGACCAAAGATTTTCAATTTTCTGATCATGATGAAATTTATGAACCAGTTCTCCTCTATACCCCTCTTGTTGAATGTCTGCATTTTTCTTTTTTTTCGGTTTAGGGTATTCTCAGAACTGATCTATAACATTTTGACTCAAAGGACTATATTCCTTGAGGTTTGGGTAACTGTCCAAGTTTTGCAGTCATATACTGCCATGGGAAAAATTTAGGTTCTAAAACTTCCACTTGTGGGTTTTCTGGCATTCTGCCATAGTTTCCTCAGGTTGAGTAGCCTCTGCATTGCCTCAATCTCCTTTTCATCAACTTGAAAAAAAAATCCCGTCACTCTGCTCCTCTCATGGAGTTGGCAGACCTAAAGAACATGTTCTGAATAATAGTGGAAGTCTGGAAACAAATTATGTATTATACTGACCTCTTTGGCAGAATGTCTTGTATTGCATCGCTGGCAGAACCTGGCACTGTAGAAAGGACGTTCCACTGGCACACGTCTATGTTTACCATTACAGTTATCGCAGTGCATGATATTGGCAGCCTGAAGTTGGAATCAGGTAAGTAAAAATTAGACTTTTCCAAAATATGGATGAACGAGTTTTTCTTTCATTCTCTTGCTTCTGCTGGGCAGTAGACTGGGGTGGGTGACCAAAAAAAAAAACCCGCTAAAATACTGAAATGCGCTAAGTTGCCACCCATTATGTGAATATTAACCGTTAACTAACTCTCTTTTATTGAACTGACAAAAATTTCACTGTAATGGCCAAAATCACGGTAAAGTGATGGCCGAATATACACAGTTTTAATCATATATAGACACCCAGGGTATCGTAGAATTCAGCTGAAAATACTTCTTTCATTGTAGGGACTGCCGCTGGCCTACATTTCCTAAAATGACTGTCTGCTGGACAAAAAAAGTCCCATCAAATATATAAAAATACTCATACTTCCAAAAAACAACAGCTTGCTTGTCAAAAACAATGTATAAAGGTCTGAAAAATAAATAAATTTCAGCACAAAAGTAAAAACTTAACTACATAGCTTCTAAATTTAAAACAAAATTTTCACAAAAATCACTAAAGCATTGTGTTGTATGGTTGGTGGGTGAAAGGGAAAGAGAGAAAAGTAGCTAATGTATACATTTTCTCCACTGTTTGCCTAGTTTCCTAAGGTGGAGTGGCATTGTGCTGTGTTTTGCATCTATCAAACCAATGCATCTGACTTCAGCACAACATTTCCACTAGAGGTATGGCTTTGCTGTATCATGATTCTGAACAAGTTTGGGTTGTGCCACTAAAACCTCTCCATCACCCCCCCCCCCCCCCCCCCCCCACCCAGGTCATCATCCTATAGCTTGTCCTTTGCAGACCGTCACTCTTGTGACATCCTGTATGTTGGTAACTGTCTTCCGTCAGTCTTCCAGCCTGCTCCAAGGTCAAAATCCAGTGTCTCATTGATGGCTTGAGTTCATTGTCTTCATTGTCAGGTACTGCCTCTCTTCCCAGTGACCATGCCCTCCATAACCACTCTCTCTAGTCCGTTGTGTCATTTGACATGTCCATAAAACTAAGTTTTCGGGTCATTATGTCATTTAAGAGCCAATTCTCCTTAACATTCAGGCCTTGCCAGATGGATTTGTTTCTTTCTTTGTCCACAGGATTTTCAGGACTCTTCTGTAGCACTGTGTTTTAAAAGCACCGATCTTCACTCTTATTGCTTTTGTAATCGTTCATGTTTTATAGGAAAAATGCATATTCTTAGGATCTTTAGTTTTAGTTCTTTGTTTGTATTATGCCATAGGTTCTGCATTGCTATAGACAGTCGTCTTCTTACCTTCTTTGTAGTCTATATTGTTGTTTAGTGTTCAGGCGTAGAGTCCTAATCGTAGAGGGGATATAAACATGCTGAAAGGATATAAAGAAGAGCGACAAAACTGATAGTGGGATTCCAGAAAATGAGAAAAGAAAAACTGGCCTACAGTGTCTAGAAAAGAGAAGAATTTGAGGTGACTTATTACAGGTTCAGGGCTTGCTAGCGGGGGATTGAGCATGAATGCAGAAGAAGATAAATAACAGAAACGATAAATTAGACTATAAAAAGTTTTTCAAAATACCACCACCTACAAGAACATGAGCTGCAAATTAACTAAAGAAAGCGCCAGATTAGATATTAGGAAATATTTTTTAAACAGAGTGGTGAGTGCTTGGAATGCATTGCCACAGATTGTAGTGGAGGCAGGGACAATTAATGCATTCAAGAATAGATTAGATGTGCATAGCTTTTAGAGCAAGGAAAAGTAAATGAAACTGGTTGTATACAGACTATGCAGAGTCTTCTAAACCAGTATAAAGGCGTTAAGTGTGACCTACCTCTTGAATCTTTGTCTGTAACTTGGACAGCATTTCTGCAAACTCTCTCTAAACGAAAAGAAAAAAAAAAGAAAAAAATGGCTCCCCCAATATAAAGAGTAATTGGAACTGACTTTCCTTATTTTCAAGATAATGAGTACCCCTTCACTTACCAGTGCCAGACTGTTGCTTGTTTTCAGTAGTTACAGTAAATTCTTTTCAGTCTGTTCCCACTGGCATTGGCGGCACAAAAATATTAGTAATCATTTGATTTTGTGACTTTTTTTATCAAAAACTGGTGTTACACGGTTTCTTCTTCTTCTTCGTACGCAGTCAGACATCAACATCAATTTTTTCGAAAAAAGCAGCTGTCATCCTGAGGCTGTCGACACTGCCATAGAGCTTGTCTAGTGTTGCCACTCGTGATGGCCACATCTGCTCTCTCTGATCCTCGTATGTCGGGCAGTTTTGCAGCAAATGTTCAGCGGTCATTTTCCCGGTACCACACGGGCATTCGTCAGTGCCACCTATCTTCAATTTGTTGAATAGGTGGTACCTCAGTCTATTGTGGCCAGTGCGAAGTCTGAAGACCACGACCTGCTCTCTTCTGTTCAACTGGTAATAGGCATCGTTTTTGGTGTAGCCAGTATGTTCGGTTTCCCATTTGGTCATGTATCTAGCTCTAATAAGCCGTTTTGACTCTTCGTATGTCATACTAGTATCTGGTTGTGGTAGTCTTGCCCCTTCTTTTGCCAGTCTGTCTGCCTCCTCGCTGCCTTGGATGTTGCAGTGGGATGGACCCCACTGTACCACTACCCTTTTCGGTGCAGCCTGCTGGCATAGTTGACAGAGTACTGCTCTTAAATCATTAAGCTCAGTATTTTTCTGGCTTTTCAGTGCTGTGACTACGGTTTAATTTGGAGCAAACATTTATATATTTAGAATGACCTAAAGATGACAGAATATCTGTCACAGGATATTTTGTGTGGAATTTCCTATTCCACTCGTACATGTACATTTTCTGAAGAACAGACATGCATCACCATACTGAACCTTCATTCGCCTTTGAATTTCAATAGGTTTAAAAATGAAACAAGAACTCTTATTTGCTTTTGTGCATGTCAATGATGGTGTAATCATCTTTAAAACAGCCACTATGATGTCTGCATCATGTTAACACAAGCAGGGCACTCTTGAAGTCTTCAGTAATTATACTGCCAACTTACATGACAGTGATGGTGTTTCAAATTTCTATCTTCTTAAGTACCCTTTGGAATATAATAAGAGCCACAGTAGCCCACCACCACAGAAATGTAATCAAGAGTTGAAATGAAAGCATTACGGTGGCTTCCAACAACAACAACGTAAGTATTGCAGCAGTCCGTGAAATCTAATACGTGTTGTACCGTACAATTAGCTAAGAAAAATAAATAGATCGAAGCTGAAGTGGTGCTGAGGTTAAAAGTAGACAAAAACTTGTATATGTAAGGGCTCAGTGATTGCACCAGGACAAAAATAAA
Source organism: Ariolimax columbianus (assembly GCA_036924085.1). Taxonomy (NCBI): domain Eukaryota; kingdom Metazoa; phylum Mollusca; class Gastropoda; order Stylommatophora; family Arionidae; genus Ariolimax; species Ariolimax columbianus. Next base: position 66,193,568 of record JAVGWX010000010.1, on the reverse strand, counting down.
ACAATATCTGCGTTACAGCTTCAAGGCCTTTATCAGGGACAGAAAAAAGAAACGAAAACAGCAATTATATTGACCATTTCTGGTTTGGTCCACTCTATTTCATAACTGGCATGTGATGTTTCCTACTTTCCTGGCACATCCAGGTCATTGTTAATTTTATATCACGTCTTGTTTTTGTTGTGATTTGTTACTGATTGTTTTGTGTGTCTCTGACAAAGGCTTTGTGGCATTAACTTTGGCATCATTTTGTTTTTGTCCTGGTGCTGTCACTGAGCCATTATCAACAGATAAAGCACTTAGTTTACAAAGCAGACACTTGTTAACAAAATTGTGACCTTGCACTCTTTCATCAAATTGTACAACTGTAATTCATTTGCCATCTCCACATTGAAGGTTGACTGCAACAGATCACCATTGTCTTCTGTCTCTTGCATTGATGGTGCAATCTGACAGATTTTCCCTGCCCGTCTCTTGTTGTTATAACTTAACGTCTCTATACTGGTTTACAAGACTCATCAGTCTGTAGACAACCAGTCACATTTGCATTACACTGCTTTAAAAGCTATGCACATCCAATCTATTCTTAAATGCATTAACTGTCTCTGCCTCCACCACCTCCTGGCTAAAAAATATTTCCTAATATCCAATCTGGACCTTTCTTTAGTTAATTTGTATCTGTGCCCTCTTGTTCTCATTGGTGGTTGTTTTTTCAAAAACTAGTTATAGTCTAATTTAACCTTTCCTGTGATTATTTTATAAACTTGTATTGTCCCCTCAAATTATCTTTTCTAGACTTTTATCTTCTGACTTTTTTTCTATCTGGCATGGGTGCCCTTTATTATTTCTTCCAGTACGATTTAAAGTAGCTTTTTTTATATGACCAGCATATCTTGACTGTTTGACTTTGATTTTATTTACCAATTCTTATTGTGCTCCTTAATTTCTCCAAGAATTTATTTCCGGCCTTTTCACAAAGATTTACAATTTTCAGAGAACTGTTTGCCACAGCAAAGGCATCTGGTCACCACATGCTACAATTTAACCAGCTGTAAGTGTAGGAAGACAAAATATACTGGCCAAGACCCTCACCTCAGCTTCCTCGTTGCCCTCCCTGGAAACGGGCTGTTTTAATGGCAGCCTTGCTAAAGAGGTGAGGGATCAACTTGATCCCTGTAGCAGTGAGTGACACACAGATGAAGCCAAGCATAGCACAACTGCCTGGTGGACTCCGGTCCACCTTCATCAGCATAGTCGGGATGCGAGGAAAGCTGCTACAACCCGCCTCTTAACGTCCTTTTCAGGGCGAACAAAAGAGTAAACCTACTCATTGTGGGCCCCTGAGTTACTGTGCAAGGCAGCAATAAAAACAATAAAAGGTAAAGCTAGTCCCATAGTGACATTGCTGTCAGGGATAAAGTACTAAAAGACTTCATTGTACAAGCCCACAGCTTGTCTATGTGAGGTGGCCAGTTCCCTTCCTTACTGTCTCTCCTTTCTTAACCCTTTACAGTCCAAATTGTCCATAAAACTAAAGTAGCACCACTTACAACCCAACTTATTTGAAGTCACATATCAACCATATCTTGTTAATTAGCAAAATTTGATTTATAAACAAACTTTGTGTGATAGATAATTCAATTCTGTATCTATCAATTTTATAAATCATAATTTTGTTGTTTACCATAAAACAATGTTTTTGTCTTGCACATTTAGACTTGCAAATTAGGTTGGACTGTAAAGGGTTAACAGCATTCAGTTACCAAATTACAGCTACGACTACATCTAGGTTGACTCAAGCATGTTGGTAACAAGAAAATAACCCTTGCCTCTAATAATTCATTCTCATAACACAGTATCCGCTATGGAACTTGCTTTAAAAAAATGTATTTTAAATAGTCTCTAAACCGACATATTCTTTTTGCTCTGGGTCAGTCACTGTCACAATAAAAATGTGATATGACAATACATACCATTGCTTCTGCTTCATTGATCTCCTGAGCATGGCTGTCATACTGTTTTCGTTTTGCCTGTAAAACAAGATGAATCACATCAAACACTCAGCCATGCCTGTTGCTTTTACCATGATGTGATATGGTACCTTGATAACCCAGGTGTACTTACTTTCCGTGTCCTGGGCATCATGTTTCAAATGTTCTACCATGTGGTTGCGTTGTCATTCCCCCTCAATGTCATCTATATTGCATGTTTCCAGGAGGTTTGGACAGATCATCAGAAACAACCCAGATAACTCCCAAAGTTGCCAGAGGTCATTCTCCTAGCACCACAGGTGCATTCGTCAGTAGCACCTATATTCAGTTTATTGAATAGATGGTACCTCAGTCTGTTGTCGCATATGCGGAGACTGAAGACCCCCGCCTGCTCTCTTTCGTTCAACTGGTAATAAGCATCATTTTGTGCAGCAAACATGCTCTGTTTCCCATTTGTCCATGAATCTGGCCCTAATAAACCTTTTCAGCAGGTTCTGCAGAGTTGAAAAAGTTAGGGGGATCAGCACGGTGAAAGAGCTGACAACAGCCAGTGACATATAGCTGGCTGCTTGCATTAGGATCAGGGAACTAGGTCTGACCAAGACCCTATTCCACCTCCAAATTAAATGTTAAATGTACTTCATAAAACTAATCTATTCAAAATACTTCACACAACTAATCTGTTAAAAATGTCTCATACAACAATTCTGTTTAAAGTACTTAATAAAACTAATTTGTTAAAAGTACTTCATCCAACTAAGCTGTTCAAAGTACTCCACAACACTAAATTTTTCAAAGTGCTAGACACAACTAAATTATTAAATGTAGTTTTACAAGATCTACCTACCGGTTCCCCAATCATCTCAAAAGCATGGCCGAGTACCTTGAAAGCTTCTTCTGCACCTAGTTCTTGGTTCTATTAGAAGACATACAAGTATATCATCTTCAAGAGGACACATAACGCCTTGCTAACAAAAATAAAGGCTAGCAAAATAACTACAGAATTTACATATGCCACATGCTAGGTAGTACTGTAACTAACATTGTAATGGTGGATAAATTATTAAGATATATCATTGTACTGGCCTCAGGTGTAAGACATTTTTCAAGGTGTGGTGACCAATTTCTTTCCTACTAGCCTTGCCTTCTCAAATGCTTGGTCAATGACTAGCAAAGGAGTTCAAGACAATGATGATATAATACATTTAGATGTGTTGTTATAAATCCAGTAGCACCCAGGCTCTTGCCCTTTGGCCTAATGCCATGTAATGGTTATCTGCATGAGTTTGTCAGTTGTCTAGTGGCATACAAAGTGTTTCATTTATCTGGCCTGGGATCAAGATGCTGAGCGGCGCATATGAGATGCAAATATCGCAGTCAAGCTGTAAACTATGACACAACGCATTCCATTCTCTGGACTTTATTCTGCTACTTAAGACCTTTTCAGGGTTTGGTAGTGGGAGATTGAGAATGAACAAAGCCAAGCCAAGCCTTTTATCTGGCCTCATATCAAGAATAATTTTCATAACATCGTTGAGCGCACAATGGTTTTGTATAGGTGAGTACACAAACTGATATTCAGGAGTGTGTTGTGGTTGGATTATGCTCATGTGCTTGTTAAGTGGAATGTGTTGGGTTCTCAACCAAACAATGGACTTGTAATTTTTCTGCAATATTTTTGTGCTATTTTTCATCACTATCACTTTCATCTTCTTGTATCCCAGAAACTTAATTTTATTAATATCTGTCTCTAGAGACACACCGAAAAAAAAAAAAAAAGTTCTCAAAATCAACAACCATGTCGTGACCTGACTTGCTGAAAAATCAAGTGGCTGCAGGAAATAGACGTAATTTTTAAATCTGGTATGGTAAAGATTAACCTATGGAGTAGGTGTAGACTGTTGCAGTTCAGAGCATATACCATTTGCCTGTGGATTCTGTAGCTTCACTTATAGAGCACCTGCTCCTCAGCTACTTCCCCAAGAACCTGTGTCTTGGGTGACCTTGCCAAGAGTAATACACAGCATAGCTGCCGTGATCATTGGGGCACAGAAGGTCTCCAGCCTCTGCATGGTAGACTTGCATATGCAGAGTGTGACATTATACCTGATAGCATCTGATACAACAGCAGCAAACTCCCTCCACTCCACATACAGTGCCCCAGCTCTGGTTTATTATTTCTGCCCTCTTTTCTACTGGTAAGTCACAGATATCTGGATGCCAATGGTCAGGTGAAACAGACTGACCACGACCATCACCTCATGTCAACACTGTGCATCTACAATAAGAATGTGTTATAGTAGCGTGGACAGTGAAGTGGGGTTCACCACTGTAATTCCCTTAATAAAAATGTTTGTCTAGGCATCTCAGACCTGTTGCACAGGTTGACCACTACCATGTCCAGCCACCAAGGCGTGTAGCCAAACCTCATCCAATGCTAAAGGAGAGACTGCTATCTGCCGGAGCCATATAGAATAGGGACGGCTCCTCCAATGTCTCCAGCCGGCGGGTGGGAGACCATTATTAACTGATTTAAGCATAATCTGGTGAGCAGGAACTTCCTGGTCCAGTCAAACTACGTGTCTGCACACAAGACAGGTGGCGGCAGGCCAAAGTGTCGGTCCGAGATTAAAGTAAGACTCATCATTGCAGAGATCTCGACATTGCGGACAAGATCAAACCACCGGATGCAAAGCACACGTTGCTGGTTGTACATGTGAAAGGCATCGAGTATTGATATGTACTGTTTCAACAGAGTCCAAGTCTCTGAGCCATACAGGAGGACAGGAATCACACTGTCCGATAGATTTGTATTTTAGATCTGAAAGAGGATACTTAAATGGAAATTCAATTTCTAGGATCAAAATGCTAAATTCTAATGAGCAAACCTTATCTGGGTGTACTAAAACAGCCTGCTTTCTATAATACTTTTTGATGTCCTCATCAGTTGAGTCAGCCCTCAGACCTAGTATACTGGAAAGAATAATTCAATGTCATTTTTGAAAAATACAGAGAGCTGCAGCAATACTGAATGTCAAAATGTAAATACTCACATAAACAAGTATGAGACAATTTAATGTAAGCACAAATACAACAGGACAAACTAAAACCTACGCAAAAGTTCTTTGTTGGTGAATTTGGGCATGCACAGATGAGATAAACCTTTTGAGGTCGACAAAGGCCGATATCGGCCCGACTTACATTAGCGAAAAAGACGAGCAGGCCAATTCATCGGCCCTGAGAAAGAACATTTCTGTATGGCTAACTAAAAATAGTATTAGCCAATCAAATGATCTTTCATTTCTTGCCCATTGTAGCATTTAAATGGCAGCTCCTTGAAAATTTTAAAAGGAGTTTGAGAATTATATAGAATTTTTTGGTATATTGTTATTCAGCTCATTTGAAAATGAGAAATTGAGTGATTCAAATTTAAATGATGTTCCTGTGTCAGACATTACTGACAGTGATATAAATGAAATAATTTTTTTTTTTAAAGGAATTTAGACTACAATTTTTAGCAATCTGCAGGTCGCAGATTATGCCCAAATGGAAAGCCATACTCTTAAAAAAATAGGGCACCATAGAAATACGCAGAAACGCAGCAAATTTGTAATAATGATGGTTATCCTTCCTTGTTTACCAAGTTTTATTGCAAAAAGTCGAAGATTTTTGTAAACAGTGTTTTTGGATATATTCATCTTTTCTATCATTTTGGACGCCCATCTCATTGGTGATGGTGAAATAAGTTGTAAAAGATCTTTGTGAGGTAGAATTTTTGTTCACTTATTTAGATGTAACAAATATGTTTGAAGTGGAAACTAACGCTAGTCCTAGCTTAGAAATAACAATATCAGTGTTTTGTGTTGACATCTATGGATTAGCAGAGCAGTTATGCATACTATTTGGTGTGTTTATGCTTTGCAAATCTTCATGATCTTTTATCTCAGAGAAGAGAGAGAGAGAGAGAGAGAGAGAGAGAGAGAGAGAGAGAGAGAGAAGAGAGAGAGGAGAGAGAGAGAGAGAGATAGAGAAAAGAAAAAAAACACATGCTCGCACACACACAACAAAATTTTACTTACAGAATGTTATTTGTACCTTTCTCCGGGTGGTTTGTTAAGCGCAGATATAGATGGCGCCTAACTGGCTGCGGGTCTACTTAGCTCTAGTGTTTGAGTCCATTAAGATGGACGTGCACATCGGATAAACTACCCTCCAAGAAACTGGTTCTATACAGACTCTGTAGAGTCTTCTTAACCAGTATAAATACATTAAGTTAAAAACAAAACCAACAAGTTCTTTATTCATTTATGTCTTTATACACAACAAAATCATATCAATAGACCAACATATAAAAAGGTTTACAAATTTTAAAATTCAGCAACCATAGTCAAATGTGATGTTTGAAAAACCTAGTGCAGTGTAGTAAAGGAATTTTGTTTTCTGATATCTGCTAGCCTTACCTGTATGGATCTTTCCCCTTGCAGGCCAGTAATCTTTTCATGGCTTCATCACCTGTCAGAGAATTTTAAAATTGTTAAGAGCAGTTCTGTTAATAGGTATCCTGACTGACACACGTTGAAAAGAATAGGATGACTATCACTTCCCAATTGCTCATAAAAGGCGATGACAGAAGATTATACATGAGGTTTGCAACTTCATTATGTCAGACCATTATTACCTAAACCACCAGAGCAAATGCTTGGATACAGCCTTCATGTAAAGCGGTTACAGTGAAAAGGTTGCTGTCGTTTCGAATGCCCACAATGAGTAGGTTTACTCTTGTGCGTCCTAAAAAGGATGTTAAGTGGCGGGTTGCAGTAGCTTTCCTCACGTCACTACTACAGGGATCACGTCGATTTCTTACTCAGTTAGCCAGGCCGCCATGAAAACAGCCCTTTTCAGGAAGGGCTACGAGGAAGCTGAGGTGAGGGTCTTGGCAAATATATTTTGCCTGAACCTGACTAACATGTCTGATCAGTGTGTTGTACCTGGCCAGACGTTAGTCCCCCCCCCCAAGTGAAAAGGTCAATCAATCAATCTTCACTGAAGATCATGATGTCCTTTAATAATCATCTTACATTCTTTGTCTCTCTTGTCTTATCCATTTGTGCTGTGAGGTGTTGTGGTAAACTGCATTTGTCTTTCAAGGGCCAGGCTTGCTGTTGTAGTTGTGACATCCCGTGGCAATTTAGGACATCCCTAACATTTCCTATCCACCCAGTTTTCGATTTTTCAGCCTGCACATTATTAGCGAGCAGGGGTAGCCTGGCAGATTGCATTCGCAATATCTCTGTTGGGTTGTCTTTCCTAGTAACGTTAATGAATGATCTCATCTCATAGGTCGCAATCTCTCTGGTGGGTTGTCTCTTCTAGTAACATTAATGCATCATCTCATCTAATAGGTCGCGATCTTTCTGTCAGGCCTTTGTTACATTCACGTTTGACACCGATAAAAAATGGGTTGTCATGAATATACTGTTGATCAAGTCTTTTAGAGGACACTTTAATGTTCAGGTGTTTTAGCAGTCGGTACAGCTGATATGCAATTGTGTTAGCCTTCTGGCAGCGAATTTCTCTGTCTAATCTGCCATATCACCCTCATTCAATGCATAAATAATGACGATGTCAACTATCTTGCCTTTTTTATGAGGACCAGCACCATAAATTTCCATCTGTGATGTTCCCCTTTGATTCCTGGTCACAATACAGACCACTCCTTTGGATCTGTCAAATAATGTGAAGCATGTTACCCCGCCTGTAAGGCTGTAGCTACTCCAGGAAAGCCAATTTAGTTGACTATCGAGTCTCTATCTATCAGTGAGAAGTTTACACCATGAAGCTGGGGGAGGAAGACTAACGTCTGGTCAGGCAAAATATACTGATCAGCCATGTTAGTCAGGGTCAGGCAAAATATACTGGCTAAGACCCTCACCTCGGCTTCGCAGTAGTAGTCCCTGGAAACGGGCTGTTTTTTATGGCAGACTGGCTAACTAGGTGAAAGATTGACATGATCCCCATAGTAGTGAGAGACACACAGATGAAGCCAAGCATAGCACAACTGCCTGAACGACTCTGGTCAACCTTCATTGGCACGCTTGGAATGTGAGGAAAGCTACTGCAACCCACCACTTAATGTCCTTTTCAGGGCGCACAATGGAGTAACCTACTCATTGTGTGCATTCGCTAACCACAACAACAATGAAACTATCCAATAGAAATTGAAAATAGCTAACAAATTAGCATGAGACAAACACATGGCCGAACTTTGGTAAGTGGTGACACTCGATACAGTCAGTCAACCATATTCTGTCAATATCTCGAGCACCCTTAACAGGCCATGCAAAGCAAAGCGACAGATCTGAACATTGGATTGTAAGACTGATTTGACATAATATTGCAACTATTGTATGTAAAGCTGAATGGTTTAGCTCTGGTTTCAAAATTTTGACGACTTGCATACTGATGTACGCAGCTGGAGGTACCATGGTGAATAAATGTCATTTTCCCAAGCAAGCAATCATAACAGAACTTAGCATGGCTAGTGACCTTAAAAGCTGTATAGCACTGCACTTTTACACTTTCGGAATATCTTCTTCTTCTTCGTTCGTTCTCAATCTCCCGCTACCAAACCCTGAAAGGGCTTAAGTAGCAGAATGTAGTCCAGAGAACGGAATGCGTTGTGTCGTAGTTTACAGCCTGGATGCGATATTTGCACCTTTCGGTCCAACACATCCGACTTCAGCATGCATTTTTTGAGTACCAGGTTAGCATTCCCTCTTCGATCCCTTCTCCTTAGCCAGTCTGCCCTGCTGCAGCCTGTTATCCAGCATCACCGCGTGGAGGTGTAGAAGGGTCTTGGCAGCTATGGGTCGCTGACTACTGCAGCATCTTGATCCTTTTCGGAAAATAATATGCAATAGATGCATCAGAAACACATGATAATCATCTGAGAAATGATTGTTAATTGTAAGGAACACGAAAGAGGTATGTGTAGCTATGTCCATTCATAATTGTGTTGCTGTCTGCGAATATGTCCTCACTGGAAACTGCCAAGTAATTTACAAACTCAAAAATATTAGACCTTGAATTCCTAAATCAACATACCTGTAGCAGGTAGACTTATATTCTCTTCCAGTCCTACATGTCTCCGTAGGTGGTCGTGTGGAGACCAGGCAGATCTTTTCTTGGTGTCAAAGTAACCTCTAATCAGCTTCTCTTTGATAAGCGTCCAAGACTTACCAATCAGTAGTGCGAGCAGATGGATGGCAACAGAGCCACTGATCAAGAGCAAAATAATAAGGGTGTTACTAACATACATCTATGGATTCTTAGTCTACCTGTACTTCTACAGGATCATAAGCCTCTGTGCAGGTCCCATCTCTAATGTGAGCTGGATGTAGAAAGGAGGATTTCCTGCTTAGCGGGCTAGGCTTAGCAGCGTATTACTCCACTATAGGGGGTGGTTAACTGATGTGCGCGTCCATCCTAATAGACTCAAACACTAGAACAAAGTAGACCACAGCCTGTCAGGCATCATCTATGCTACTCTTTTAACAAACCACATAACCATGACCAGTGTTATGCAATATGCCATGCCACACAGTCACCTCTTATGACATGCTCTCTGTGGTGCAGTGGTGTTATTCTTGTCCTGGTCATACACATAGACCCTGACGAACCACTCGGGATTACTAACATATATCTATAACTATTTAGGGTACAGGACACCTGAGTGGTGACCAGGGAGGCAAAGAACAGAGCCACTGTAGCCTTCCAGGCATGTCATAACATTATTGATGCTAGTAATCCCATAATGTAAAGTACAGGAACTACAACTGCAGCAGAATATATAAGTGATTAGATACAGGCTTCCCCAGATACATGACCAAATGGGAAACCGAACATACTGGTTACACCAAAAACGATGCCTATTACCAGTTGAACCGAAGAGAGCAGGTCGTTGTCTTCAGACTTCGCACTGGCCACAACAGACTGAGGTACCACCTATTCAACAAATTGAAGATAGGGTGTACCGACGAATGCCCGTGCGGTACTGGTAAAATGACCACTGAACATCTGCTGCAGAACTGCCCGACATACGAGGATCAGAGAGAGCAGATGTGGCCATTGCCAGTGGAACTGCAAGACAAGCTCTATGGTAGTGGCGAGAGTCTCAGGATGACCGCCGCTTTTTTCGAAAAAATAATGGTTACTGTCTGACTGTGTACGCAGAAGAAGAAGAAGATACAGGCTTCCTGCAAGTGGGCCATCACCGGTGGCCATTCCAAGCTTCATATGGAGCACCCACACAAAAAAAATGAGACAAAGAGTAGAAGCCTCTCCAACACATGACAGTGCAAACCTTGCCATTCACACATGAAAGTTAGGAAGTAATAGTCTATAAAATTGTCTGGATTGAATCATGTCTATGCTTCTTAGTTGCTATAGACTATTGTGAGATAGGCTAGAATGAAATCATGTCTATGCTTCAAAGTTGCTATAGATTATTGTGAGATATTGAGGCTAGCTTAATGACACCTTTTTTGTGGTGTCTTCTTAGCTGAATTCCTTAACTCACATTTTTCTTCTTCATCTAGAGGACTGCGTTTCATCCCAGGTTGTCTAGTACTGTCATTATTTTCTGTTGTCTGGCAATGCGCGTGTTTTCTGAGGGCTGAAAATACTCATTTTGTCTTTGTGATAGTTGTCACTATTTTGTTTCTTCATACATGCTAAGGCCCTCCTGAATGTGGAGTAGCTGTCAGAGTTTAAAAGGAAGTTCTAGAAACAATTTCCTAAGCAAGACACAGGGAATCACAGGGTCATCAAAATCTTTCAGCTCATTGTGGAACACTAATCTTCCAACAACTTCACGTCAAGCCATCCTGTCCACATCTTTTTTATTTATGTTTGTCTCAAGCTCTCTTCCTCATGTGAAATGTTCTCAAGCAATTTCAGAGTGGAGGCAGAGGCATTGAAGGCTGCAGTAGAAGCAATGCTGACAGGAAAAAGTAATGAAAGCCGAAAGGCAGATAGTCCTGTTTACAGATGCCCTGTCCGTGGTTACAGCACTAAAAATAATACAGAACTTAATTACTTAAGAGCAGTACTCTGTCAACTATGCCAGCAGTCCACACCCAAAAGAGTAGTGGTACAGCGGGTTCCATCCCACTGTAACATTCAAATGCAACGAGGAGGCAGACAGGCTGGCAAAAGAAGGTACGGTTACCACAACCAGATTCTAGTGTGAACTACAAAGAGTCCAAAAGGTTTATTAGGGCCAGATACATGACCAAATGGGAAACATATCATACTGGCTACACAAAAAATAATGCTTGTTACCAGTTGAACAGAAGAGAGCAGGTTGTGGTCTTCAGACTCCGTACAGGCCACAACAGACTGAGGTACCATCTATTCAATAAACTGAAGATAGGTGCTACTGATGAATGCACCTGTGGTACAGGGAAAATGATCGCTGAACATCTACTGCAAAATTGCCCAACATACAAGGACCAGAGAAAGCACATGTGGCCATCACCAGTGTTAACACTAGACAAGCTCTATTGTTGTTGTTTTTGTTATGTGTGTGTTAGTTGTTGAGATACAAGAAGATGAATGTGAAAATGGACAACGGCAACAACATTTAGATTTACCGATTCCGTGGGGAATCGGGAGCTACGGAATTTGAAAACTGTCACTAAACAAGATCTAACAAGATCGTCATATCTGTTATTTTCTCTTTCAAACTTATTTAATACCGCTGAATAAACAAATTAAACAGATCTATCTCAGAAAAATATGTCGCAGTAACTTACCTTCATCACCCACAATAATTGAATAATCCGCAAGTCATCCAGAAAAAGAGAACCCATCGTTTCAAAATTCTTTTTCAAACTAAACTGACCATCTTGGTTTGTTTACATCTGCAATGACAACATTGCCTATATTTACATTCAAAATGGCCGGGTGTTTCAACTGGTGTTAATACACGACAATGCTCTAGAATATTTGTCTTAATGATCTACGTATTTTCTTGACATCAGTGGCCCTGCGCACATGTTTTTTGGCGTAAAAGCGTGGTAAAGGTTAACACTTCATCCCTGAGAGCAGATGCTGCTACTGGATTACCTTTACATAGTAAGATATGCTATCGCTGGCTTCACTCTTGGTGTCAAATTGACCTGCTCCCCCACAATTAAGACAAAAACACAAGAAAGGAGATAACTCAGAAGTAACTATACTCACAAGCATATGATAATTCCCAACACGTAGATGAGCAGATTTAACAAGGAGGTGACGAAAAGGTTTCCCCAGTGGCTAACCTTGCCCCACATCAGACTGCACCATTCCTCTATGGACAATACATGTAAAACCAATTTTAATAGTATTTCTTGATAACAGGCAAAAACAAAAAGGTAATGGTTCATTGACTACACCATGACAAAAACAAAAATGACACCTGTTACATCCACAAGGCACTCGCCGAGACAAAGAACGAACAAAAGCAACATACAATACAACAAAAAACAAGATTAAAAAAAGCACAGAGGTTTTGTAAAACGAGTGGGCTAACTATTTCCATACACAGAACACAGCTGAAAAAATTGGGTGGGTAGATTTGGGATGAGGGTGGTGGTGGGGGAGAACTGCACATGTGGGGATATCAAATTAATAAATATTCAGAAAATTGTAAATGAGCATACATCAAATTTGGCCACTACATGCAAATTCTAATTCATTACTTGATATACAGAATGATATAATCAGAATTTTTTTTTTTTTTTTTTAAATGTTTAAATAATAAAAATTATTCTTTTTGCCATAACTTATCAAGATAGTGAGAAAAAAATCCTGCAGATAATAATGTCCATTTATGTCTGAAGATAAGTGCCAAATTGTGTCATGATATCTAACGTTAATTTAAAAATATTGTAATATTTCATGGTCACATGGGGGCAGGGTGAGGAGGCGGTATATCATCAAGATTGTCATGCAGTGGATACCTTCTCAAGGTGGAGTACCAGGAAATGAGAGAGCAGATCGACTGGCAAAGGAGGGTGCTGCAGACGAGCAACCAGATGTGCCAGTTACATACCAACAGAAGATAAGGATGATCAAATCAATCAGAAAGCCACCAATCAGAAAGCCACCAACAGTAACACCAGACGATTACCATAACATGAACAGACGAGAGCAAACTGTTGTGGTGCACCTTAGAACAGGACACAACCGACTCCGCAGCCACATGTACACAAAAATCAAGATTGGCAACTCATCCATGTGTACATGCGAACAAGCGCCCCAGACAGCAGAGCACATACTGCCCCGAATATGATATACAGAGAAAATCTCACTGGCCCACAGAAACAACACTGGAAGAGAAACTGTATGGACCTGTATGTGAACTACAAAAGACAGTGAAGTTTATACAAAAGACAACATTGCAGATATAGACAATATTTTAAAGCGAACGAAAGAGAGAGAGAGATCACTATCATCGATGACAAAATGAAGACTTCAAATTCGTCAGTGTCGCTGTCAGAATTGTTATGCTCTCAATTTTCACACATGTTTTCATCATGTAAACTTGATATTAAAGATTGTGCATCATCGGATGTTAGCAAATTAACACCAGATAGTAGTGAATTCATATTGTTTTTGTTGACATCATAAACACTCAAAGAAAATTGATCAAAATTAACTTGGCATTCTATTTCGAGCTAGATGGAATAAGAATTCTCAATTGAAACCAAAATGAGTTTTTATAAAGTAACTAAATACTTGTGTAAGTTTTGCAAAGAAACAAAAAGAAGCCATTAAAGTGGCTAGGCGTACACAGCTGAAAATGATGTGGCTTTTAAAGTGGCTAGACATATTCAAAAGAGTTAAGGTACGGCTCCAAAATTTAACAGCTCATTTTATGTTCCCTCTTTTTTTTTCTTCTTCAATTTGTTAGTTTTAACATTCATTTATTGCCCTAACGAAGGCCTTGTGACCGAAACGTATACATTTTGTTTTTGTCCTGGTGTCATGACTGAGCCATTGCATATATTTGATTTTATCTAATTTGAACTTCATAATTAGATGCAGCTTGAATTTATTTATTGACAACAGGTAATCCCATAGCAAACACTTCTATTGGAGATAATTTCTCAAGAGAGCTTTTCCTGAAGTGACCACTTCTCTTCCTCGTCACCTTGCTGTAAGGCAGATACCAATTTAGATTGATAAACCGACATATGTTGAGATCAGAGATTAAACCTGGTCTGGTGCTGAAGATGTCGCAGTGAGTGCACAGCAGGCAACAACTCATAGTTAGCTGCTTGCATCACAGTCAGCGACCCATAACTGCTCCAAGATCTTTCTCCGCCTACAAAAGGCGGTCCTGGACACAGACTGCATACATGCAGCCTGGCTAAGAGATTAGGGAGACAGAGTAGGAAAACTCAGTCCCAAAAAAATGTCATGTTGAAATCAGAAGGGCCAGGCTGAAATGCGCAGATATCAGTCTTGCTGTAAACTACAACACATCACAAATGCTTTTTCAGGATGAACACAGAAGAAGCCTGGTCTGTTTGTCACAATAAGCAAGGGCTCTAGCGTCACTGCCATTCAGGCAATATTGCTTCCCACAGTAAATAGATTGAATTTGCTCCCTGGTTTATGTATGCTAGTTTAGTTTGTTACTTTGTAGCCCCTTTCAGCCATAACTGACTATAGGATGATAACACCGTGGAGTGGTAAATAAAATAAAACTATATTTAGCTTCTTTATTTTATTTCTCATTGCGGTCATTTCACTTCCCTGTGTAGCAAGAGCATCTTTTCACCAAGTGTGAGGTGGTCATTCATGGTACATCTCCATTTCATTAGGTCTACAGCTTTATCTTCCCAGGATGTCATACTCATGCCCAGGGCCTACATATTACACCTACACACATCCTTGAACCTCAACTGTGTTCGATTGACTGTTCTCTTGCCATCTGTCAAATATCCATAGATCATACCTTTGGTAATATGACCACATTCAACATGACCAAACCCTCAGTCTTTGCTGTCCGAGGAGAGTATACATGCTTGGGTGACCGATGCAAAAGTGCACCTCTGCATTTGTCACCCTGACATCCATGTAATTCCAAGAACGCAGGCCCAATAGATGGGAGGTGTTAAACCTGTGCTCTTGTTTGACATAGGTTATCCAAGTTAGTTAGTTTTCTTTCCACTTGTGATACTGAGCATTGTGGGAAGCTTCAGTCATCTGTCCTACCAAGTATATATGTATGTATGTAGATATAAAGTAAGTAACATGTCCTTTGCCGAATGTCGCTTCTTACAACCGCCAACCTATTTGGCTATTATAAGTTTCTTGGCTAAGTGTGCAGTACGGTAGGTTGCCATTACTTTACACACCTGGAGGAGCGGGGGGAAAAAATGATGTCTGCCAAGCTGGACGCAAATGGGATTCGAACCGGGTGTGTTTCGCCCCTATTTATATATATATATATATATATATATATATATACACACACACACACACACAGGTATATATACATTTCTAGACTAAAAAATAAAAAAGGTACAGGCTCTCAAAGTGAACAACCATAGTTAAATAGATATGTTGAAAATCAGTGTGGATACAGAAAAAATTGTGTAAATATGTAGTATGGTAAGGTAAAGGTTAATATTCATATAACCATTTTTGTCTGAAAAGAACGAAAACACAAAATGGCTGTTAGTCATTATCCAGGTAAATACTTTAGGAAAATAATTAAATTCCTTCCCAATACACTACCTACCTTCCCCCAGGCCTACTAAGTCGGGAAGTAAAACAGCAAATTTTTAAAAAAAATGCACACTATTTAACAACAAAAAAAACCAAACCAAATTAGCCTTTGGCTACCTAGCATATGCCTGCCTGAATACCAGGATTCCAAATAAGCAAGTGCAATGTTCCTTATCAAGATAAGAGTGACACCATTGAAAGCATGTATGATCTTAGTTCTATAATTGGTTTTTCAAACATAAAGTAGGGCAAGTACTGTTGAAGAAAAAGTAATTTAATTTATAAGATATGCATAAGGAACACTGAATCTTCATGGGCTAAACTGTATATGTCAAATAAGTTGAATGAGAAGTATGAGGTGTATCCAAATGAAACCGGACCCAACTGCACCAAGTGAACATACGCGGGATGCACATAATGACGTCACTTCTGATGTAAAGAGCATATACCAACCGTCAAATTTGCTAAATCTCATTATCCCCAGCAGATCGTTGAAAACACGGCGCCTGTGATATGGAATCCATCCAGAGTTGATCAACAAGCGGTGGTTCAGTTTCAACAGCTGAAGGATGTCAACCAGTTGACATTCATTGCAGAATGCAGGCAGTGTATTAATTTCACATGATGGATAGCCCCTCCTTTTTGCTCTTCTAGCAGACCAAAGAGAGGCAGTCTGACCTGGGGGAGCAACCATGCTCGAAAAGCTGTGAGGGCCGGCATAGACCCGAAACGCAGTCTCGTTCGTGAACCTTACCGGACTAGAAGCATAACATCAGTTAATCGATGAAGAAGAAGCTCTTTATGTCCAACCCACCATTGGGTAGTAAATTTACCATCTTTAGAATTTTTGCAAGGACAGAGGCCAATAACCTGCTTTTTTCATTTTTAATTACTAAGGGTTCTTTAACATGCACATGGGACCTCCCAGCTTATCATTAATCTTCAAAGGACAACTGGGGTCTTTGTGCACGACAAGGACAATTATAGCACCACTGCCCCACAAAGAGCACGTTGTAAGAGACAACTAACTGTTTGACATGGCACAACACCGGCCATGATTAGGTGATTTGTTAAAAGCAGCAAAGATGGCGCCTAACAGGCTGGAGGTCTACATTGCTCTAGTATTTAAGTCTATTAAGATGGACTCGCACATCAGTTAAACATCCTCTGTGGCACTTGTCCCAATGCAGCTGAGTAATAAGCTGCTTCAGCCTAGCCCACTAAGCAGGAAATGCTCCTCCTAACTACATCCAGAGCTGGGACCTACACAGGGGCATCCACGCCTGTAGAAGTACAGGTCAACTAAGAATAACCAAATAGAGACCTATCGCTCTCGAGTATGGAGGTCAGAGACTCCAACTGCATAGTAGTTGGAGATTTCAACAGCCACTCGGAGAGATGGGGATACTCTGACACAGACAGCAGAGGTGACGAAGTGGAAGATTGGGAGATAGATACAAATCTCTCCCTAATCAATTAGCCGGAGGATAGCCCTAGCTTCTATTCAAGAACATGGCATACCACCTCGACTCCAGATTTGGCCTTCTCCACACAGGACACACCATAAAATAGACCGCCAGGTGCTAAACCAACTGGCAGGTAGCGACCACAGGCCGATCAGGCTAGACATTGATATAGAAGTAGGCCCACAGGAAACAAAACCGCTACCACGTTGGAATTACAAACGAGCCGACTGGGACAGATTTGCAATCCTGACAGATGGGCTATGTGTGAAACCATCAACACACGAAACAACAAAAATGAAGCCCATGGTGGAAAGCCTAAGCAAGGCAATAATGCAAGCCGCCACTGAAACCATCCCAAGAGGAGCTAGGAAAAACTATAAGCCCTATTGGAATGATGAGTTGCAGAAAGCGGAAGATGCAGTAACAAATGCTAGTAACATGGCAGAGGGAGAACAATCTATGGAGGCAAACATCGCCCTCAAAGCCGTCACGGCGAAATACAAATACACTCTAAACCAAACAGCAAGAGAGAGCTGGAAAAACAAAACCGAAAGCCTCAACCTAGACAAAGAAGGGAACAAGCTATGGAAGCTAGTCAGAGCCATGAATAACGAAACCCCTTCAAACAAACAAATTACCATCAAGCAGGGCGAAAACTTGCTCACTGGTAAAAAAGCTGCAAACGCTTTTGTCGATCACTATGCCAGAGCAAACCACATCGAGGTCCCTGCAGATAGGCATACAGACATTAGTGAAGAGCAAATGGGGCACGACAACATCAATACGGCACCTGAAGAGCATATGATGGCCAAATTAACAATGAGCGAAATGGAAGAGGCTATGAGAACATTAAAGAAAAGGAAATCTCCCGCAAAAGACGGGATAACAAACGAAATGCTGATGGGGCTGGGCCAAACAGCGAAGAGGAATCTGCTATCGGTCCAGAACCAAAGCTGGAAAAGGGGAATTGTACCCCAGGCATGGAAAGACGCAGTACTTGTACCAGTACCAAAAAAAGGAAAGGACAAAACAGATCCAAATGGATACAGGCCTATCAGCCTACTGAGCTGTGTCGGCAAACTGATGGAACATATGATAAACACCAGACTGATGTGGCATCTAGAAGAAAAACGAATACTAATTCCACAGCAAGCCGGCTTTAGACAGCACAGATCCACTGAGGACCAGGTCATCCTCATAGCCCAGGAAATAGAAGATGCCTACCAGGCACAGAAACACACAGTAGCAGTTTGGGTGGACCTGGAAAAGACATTTGACAAAGTCTGGAAAGATGGACTTAGAGTCAAGCTAAGAAGAAGTGATGTTTGTGGGAAAATGTACAGGTGGATCAACCACTACCTCAAAAACAGAACGGCCAGAGTCCAAATACAAGGGCAGATGAGCAAAAAGGTGACACTCGAGCAGGGAGTACCCCAAGGGGAGTACTGTCACCCACACTCTTCCTGGTGTATACAAACGACATTACAGAGAATATGCCAAGAAGAGTCCATAGCTCAATGTTTGCAGATGATCTGGCTATGTGGACCTCGGAAAAGGATCTCACCATAGCAAGAAATCGGATGCAGCAGGCCCTAACATCGCTGGAAGAGTGGGCGAACTCATGGCTGGTCAAAATAAACGAGGAGAAAACCACATGCACAATATTCTCGCTTTCAATCAAACCCCAAAATAACAAATTAAGTTTAAATGGCTAATTCCTGCAGCCAAACGACAACCCAAACTATCTGGGAGTCACATTTGATCGGAGCATGACATGGAAAAGTCAGATCGAGAGAAACCGAATGAGAGCCAGAGAAAGAATGGCAATCATGAGGAAACTTGCTGGCACAAGCTGGGGAGCAGACGAAAGCATATTAAAGAAACTGTACACTGGAAGAGAGACCAGTTCTCGAGTATGGCATTGCGGCATGGACAACAGCAGCAAAGGCGAACTTCGATAAAGTTAGCAAACTTCAAAACCAAGCCATGAGAGTTATAACAGGAGGCATGAAGTCAACGCCAATTGTAGAACTTGAAAAGATTACAAAACTGCAATCCATGACCGATAGAAGAGACTGCAGAGCCCAGCTGCAGTCAGAGAAACTCCAAAGACTGACTGACCATCCAATGCACCAGAGACTAAACAATTTGGGAAATGGGAAACTAAAGCGGAGAAACTTTGCAGAAATAGCCAAAGCTATATGGAGGCAGCATATATTTTCAGAGGTGGTAGAAAATATACCAGGTATTGGAAACAAAAACTGCCAGACTGAAAAAGAAAGGAGAGATACTACCCCAAGCCATATATCGAAAAACTACCCAAGCATGGGCTGGACCCATGCATACACCGACGGTTCTGTAACAATCACTACACAGAACGGAGGGGCAGGAGCATTCCTGAACCTACCAAATGGCAGAAAAATAACACTGTCATTCGCTACTGGTAAGTACACAAGCAATTTCAGAGCGGAGGCAGAGGCACTGAGGGCGGCAGTGGAAGAAATGGTGACACATAAAGAAAATGAAAGCCATATAGTCCTGCTTACAGATGCTCTCGCCGTAGTCACAGCGCTAAAAAGCCAGAAAAATACTGAGCTTAATGACTTAAGAGCAGCACTCTGCAAACTGTGCCAGCAGTCCGCACCAAAAAGGGTAGTGGTACAGTGGGTCCCATCACACTGCAACATCCAAGGCAACGAGGAGGCAGACATACTGGCAAAAGAAGGTGCAAGACTACCACAAACAGATACTAGTATGACGTACGAAGAGTCAAAACGGCTTATCAAAGCCAGATACATGACCAAATGGGAAACCGAACATACTGGTTACACCAAAAACGATGCATATTACCAGTTGAACAGAAGAGAGCAGGTCGTTGTCTTCAGACTTCGCACTGGCCACAATAGACTGAGGTACCACCTATTCAACAAATTGAAGATAGGTGGTACCGACGAATGCCCGTGCGGTACCGGTAAAATGACCGCTGAACATCTGCTGCAGAAATGCCCGACATACGAGGATCAGAGAGAGCAGATGTGGCCATCACCAGTGGAACTGCAAGACAAGCTCTATGGCAAAGTCGACAGCCTCAGGATGACCGCCGCTTTTTTCAAAAAAATAATGGTGACTGTCTGACTGCGTACGAAGAAGAAACATCCTTGTCTTGCTCCTCTTTTTTATATTAATGGCTTTGTGTAGAATATTTTGTAAACAAAATATTCAAACGGGCAGGTGTATGTGCATGCATGCTATAAGGAAGCAAAAGGCCATCCATAGTAGCTTTTTTTTTTAGTTGGCTAACAGCCTGTTTTTTATTTTTCTGCCATGGGTTCTTTTTTGGGCACAGCTTGGTATGGCCACATATTGAGATCCAAAGGGTCTTACAAATACGATCCTGCACGGAAAAAGGGTGCAATGCGGATGGCAAAAAAGTCCTCCAAAAAGAGGTGGGAGGACGACATAAAAGAATGGAACAATCTCCAGCCAGAGGAGGCACAGACAGCGGCTGTTGACAGAAAGGGATTGCATGGGGCTATGAGGGTGTCTTCACGTGTGCCCCAGCAACCTTACCGATTGCGGGATGATCTGACCTATGTACACACACAAGATCTCCAAGTTTTATCATCCTTCTCCGATATGACCAGATGCTAGATTTCGCCTGCCTTTGAAACTATGGGTTGCTTGAAACATGCAGGATTTAAGCGTTATCTTTTTTTGTGCTTTCAATCATTTCTTTAGGCGATCACATGCAGCATTGGCTTTACTGGTTCAAAAATTATCCCAGCCATTATGGAAATCAGTGAATAAGTTTATTTCTGGAATTCAGTAACAAAATTAGTTATTTAATGCCTTCAGTTTATTGGTGATAAAGAAACAAACAATTTCAATCATTTTGGATTCAACCCCAAATGGTTCAACAATGCCACGATATCACACAAAATTAAAATACCCACACAAATTTTGGGAAACCCATACATGGTTGACGTCCATGAACTGAGAAATGACAAAGAATCAAATAATAATTAATGAAAAAATATAAATACCAATCTTTTCTCTGTCCATGTCTGGCCATAATCCAGGTCCTTCCTGCTGAAGATCTGAACCATCATAATGTGTTTCTTTGACAACTTTGTCAGCATCAGATGTGCTTCGTTTGTTGCGAAGATGCATGCCATTAGCCTATTTAGAAAGTAATAGATATTACTATTTTTTTAATTAAAAGATTCTGTACAAAATCTTGGAAAGTAACTAAAATATATATTATTTGCAAAGTAACCAAGGAATACAGGTTGTTGTTGTTAGCTAATGGTAACAATGAGTAGGATACTCTTTTGTATGCCCTGAAAGGGACGTTAAGTGACGGGTTGCAGTAGCTTTCCTTGCATCCCGAGTGTGCTGATGAAGGTGGACCTGGGTTCTCCAGGAGGCTGTGCTAAGCTTGGTTTCATTTGCGTGTCACTCATTACTACAGGGATCGCGTCGAATCTCACCTTGTTGCCCAGACTGTTGTTCTCGACAACAGTCTATTTCCAGGACGACCAACTAGGAGGTCAGGTGAGGGTCTTGGCCAATATATTTCTTCTGACCCTGACTAACATTGTCTGATCAGTGTGTTTTGCCTGGCCAGATGTTAGTCTCATCGTCCCAGGAAAACAGGTAAAATAATTGTTAAATGTGGTACAGATACAAATTTGGAAAAACTTGTATGTCACCATAGAGCATTCAAATCAACCTCGCTTGCAGGGGTATGGTACCCATATGAAATACCTGGATGGGCCCATATTTGAGTTTTGTGATTCACGCAACGAAAACCGCTCAAATGATGGAAGCACAGGCTGAGACTATACAACAGCTGTTATCTTGCAATGCAACAAAAAGGAGATATTTTTTTGTTGAGAGGGTGATCAACAACATCATCACTGCCCACAGGATTAATGTCACATTGCAATGGATTCCTAGACATAAAGGGCTACCAGGAGATGAGATGGCTCACAGATTGGAAAAACAGGAGCCTCTAAATAACAATTGGATAGACCCTGCAGTAACCACACAGTAAAAAGAAAGTATTAAGAATAATACAAGGGAAATATGGATGAACAGGTTAGTGATGGGAACAACGGATCGCAGTGTATTTAGTGAAATGTCACAGTCAAAAGTAATGAGGACATAAATAAACTAAATAGAAAAAAAATCTTTCAGTTCAAAACAGGACACAGGAAACAGAGTTAATAGCCAATTGAACCACATTCATTGCCAGCATCAGGCCGTATGCGGACATTGCTCTCACCCTGACGAAACAGGCACCTACTCATTGAGTGCAAGGCACTTGCGGACATGAGGAAAAGATTCTTACAAGCACTGCCGACAATTGCCAACCCACTGTACAAAGCAGTGAAACAACTGAAGAAGACCTGTATCTATATAAGAATAGCATTGGGCCATCAAGAGTAGGCTTGCTCAGCAGCTATGGAACAACAAAATGTGATGATAGAAAATATAATTTTTAATTGACAAATATGAATACTCTTGGCCCCTCTAAATCCTGGTATTCAATCAGGCAAATATGTCTGATGCCAGGTAGCCAAATGTTGAGTAATCTCATTTCGCTCTTTTGCCTTGGTGTACCATGCTGTAAAAGCACATACCAGGCCCGGTCAAGAAACCTCTACATAACCTGACGCTGAATGGCACAAACAGGACAAGTAAAAAGAAAGAAGAGAAGTACCATGTTGGACCCAAGGCCTTCTTCAAGCCATCTCCCCACCTCAACCTCAGTTGCCCGCAAAGACGCCTGAAGTTGTACATCCACCACGACGATGACATTGATAATCTAAATGTTGCTGATAATTATATACGAACCATACACTTTAAATGGTCTGCTAGAGGGGGCTGAATATGCAGCAGTGAATGAGCTGACATCATCCAGCAACACATAGTTGGCTGCTTGCGTTAAGGTCAGCAAACCATAGCTGAACAAGACCCTATTCCACCTTCAAGTGGTGGGGAGGACGACCAACGTCTGGCCAGGCAAAATATACTGATCAGACATGTTAAGTTAAGAACAGGTAAAGTATACTAACCAAGACCCACACCTCTACTTCTCTGTAGTTCTCCCTGGAAATGGGCTGTTTTCATGGCAGTCTGGCTAACGAGGTGAGGGATCGACGTGATCCATAGTAGTGGTGACATACAGATGAAGCCAAACACCGCACAGCGGCCTGGAGGATTCCGGTTCCCCTTCATCAGCACGCGCGTGATATGAGGAAAGCTGCTGCAACCCGCCACTTAACGTCCTTTTCAGGGTGCACAAAAATCTACTCTTTGTCGGCATTCAAAACAACAACAACCTCCAAGCGGTAGCCCTGGAAATAGACTGCACTGACTGAGAGGAATGTGAGTCGAAGAGGGGAGGCAAATACGGGCCCAAAATTCTTGTGCTGAAACCAGACAAGTCGGGCCGATTTATGCTGATTTCACAGCCGAAATGTAAACTATGCATAACGTTCTTTTCAGGACAAACGCCAGAAAGAAATGTTCTATAATTTGTTAACATGGACAATGAGTAGTTAAACATAACATGGGGACTTAACGACAATACAAAAATAAAAAGAAGGCTTAGCTACAAAAAGTAAACTATTTTGTTAATGAATAAATAACTGTATCAAGAAAGAAAGGAAGTTTATATATAACAAAGTGTACAAGTCTATGAGCACCTGATTAGTGTAGTGGTAGAGCACTCCCTTTTCATGGCAAAGGTATGACGCTCAATGTCCGAGGGGCTTGGTTTCGCTCCTCAATGACAGCACCAACATTTCCCCCGGAGAAGCAAACCCTTAGAAAATGCAGGAGGAAGCAGACCCTTACACAAAATGCATGCCAAAATCGGATGCACTGGGTCGACAGGCGCAAAATAAAAACAAAGTGCATAGTACATAGTTGTTTTTTTTTAAAAACGTATATATATTATTTATACAAAAAATTGCTATATTTACCAAATAATACAATGAATAATAATTGGAGTATAGCCGGATGAGATTTACAGAACCCGTTGTTTCTCTATGATAATGCTAGTCAAAGGAAACTAATAAGTGAGATTGTGAACAGAAAACAGCAATTCATAAGGACAAATGACAAAGTTTTCTGCAGTGATTGTAATAATCTTCAGCACTTTCAATAGTGGCAGTGGGCTGAAGTTGTAGCAATGAATGAGCTGACTCATAGCTGGCTGGTTGCATTGGCATCAATGATCCATAAATATACAAGACCATATTCGACCTCCCAGTGACTATACAGGAAGCAGACTGCATCCTGGCTAGTCTGTTTCACAATGGTTGCTGTCAATTACCTAGATATCTAATATCTCAATAACCCTTGCACCGATTAACATGATTTTTTGCACGTGATCTTATCTTTTCAATATTTTTATTATTTACATTTTCTCAGGTAGTGCCATTTTCTTAAAGCGGCTAGTTTCTTTGATCTTCATTAGCAAAGGATTTATTTTGTCCCTACAGAAAATAATTTACTGTAAATGAAAAAATTGTCTTTCTTTAGGCATCTCTCCAATTCAAATGAAATGGTCTACATTAGGTAACATATGATGTCCTTTTTAATGTAGTTCTCGTATTTAAGAAACTGTACGAAATAACTGCATTTCGTAGAAAGAATATGTGAAGATCTAAAAAAAAGCACATGATATATAGAACATAGAAAGTACATACTTCAGATAGATTGATCCAGGTTTATAAATAGATGCTGGAGCAAACAATAAATGGTTATAATTCAGTTCTGAGATCCATCTTCTAACTGATTGAGTTGGCCATGAAAAGGACCATTTTGCCAAGGTGATGGCAACTTCTATTTCTCAGAAAACAAACATGTAAGTTAATTTCTCAGTTAAGAGCCGGACGATTCCAACAAATTGATGACCGCTCTCGGTTGAACGAACAACAGTCCATCTTTTTTCCAATGGCTCTCTACCTCTTTCAAGACATAGCCATCACCATTTAACCTAATAATCTTTGTCTATATTTGAGAGGGCGGTATATGTTAGTTCTTTCATATCGCACAGTTTGAAAGTTTTATTTTCAGCTGCTACTTGTTCTTTAACTTTTTCACAAACGAGTTCAATTGGGTTTAAATGTGAATGGTAAGGTGGCAGTCTCAAAGACCTATGACTATGCTCTTGGATCAACTTGTCCATATAAAATATCATTTCCTTCCAAATTTGCTTGACAAGGGAAAGCAATTCAGGTTTTAGATATGTTTCGTTAAATGGTATGTGTTCTTTTGTGACCCACATCTTTATTGCATCTTTTGTACTGGATGTCGTCAGGATTTTGTGTTCTAGTGTCACTGCATTGTAGTATGATGCATTGTCCAATATCAGACAGATTCAAGGACAGAAGAACAGTTTTTGCAATTCACTCTCTAAATATGTTACTATTCATCTCGGTATGATAGTCCCGATTGTCCGTATAATTTGAAGGAAACAAGTTCTGCATTCTTCTCTAGCCCATTTTGTTTGCTACCTGCATATGCTGTTATCAAGTGTTGTCTTTTGCACTTGGTGCTAATCTTGTAATCGTTCCATTCACCGACTGTCATTCTTTTTCACTTGTGTGGTGAGCATTTATCCAAGTTTCTTCCACATATACAATATCATAACATTGACTGCACATTTCGTGTACTTCACATAAATACTTGCTTATCATAGATACTAGATGCAGCTTCTCACAGATGAGGTCTCTCCCCCTAGCAAACTTTCTAAAGGTAAAGTCTATGTCCCTTACAGTTCTCAGACTCCACAGATTTCGGTATATCAATGTCATTGTGTGTTCTCAGACTCCACAACCCAGGTCTCGATACAACAATGTCATTGTGTGTTCTCAGATGAAACTTCAGTTTCCTTAGTGCCACCGTTTCATTGGAATCAAACATTCTACAAATCTTTCTGCTAATCGCATCCCTACTAAAACTATCTACCATTTCCTTTCTTCCTTGCATTTAGTTTTTATGGAACACAAACTTCCATAGTCTTGGAACAATCGATCAAATGACCGTTTACTTAAACCCGAAGCGTGAATAGTTCTTTTTTAGGGTTTAAGATACTCCGATATAGTTTACAACATTTAGCTTCTGTACAACAATGATACATCTTCAATGCAATTGCATGGAGTGTTAGGAACTTAACTTTCAGACTCATTGTAGTCACGAACTTAAACAGTTATTCTACGCATATGCACTAGAGTACACAATTTGTAAAAACAAATTGAACACACCGAAAGGCTCACTAGAACTGTTCAAAACCAGTGAGCTTTGGGTTTATTTTTTTTTTTTTTTTTTTTTGCGTTCGCCTTATTTCTCTAATCCCCAAGGCGGTGTGCGTTGCACTGTGGTTTTTATTTTGCGCCTGTCGGCCCAATGCATCAGACTTCAGCATGCATTTTATGTAAGGGTCTGCTTCCTCCTGCATTTTCTAAGGGTTTGCTTCCCCGGGGTAACGGCCAGTGCTGTGATGGGGATCGAACCCAGCACCTTCGGATTGTGAGCCGTGCCACTTATCCACTAGGCCACGCCGTCCCCTGAGCTTTGGGTTGAAGTTGGAAAGATTTTGTGAAACACGTGAAAAATGTTATTTCCAAAAATACTATTATGAACGAGTAATAAATAGATAGATAGAAAGAACAGGAAAAGACAGATGACATTGATATCACATACCCATCCGCCACATTTTTTTCCAGCCCGAGATTCTTTCTGTTTATGCTGGTCTTCTGTTGTACCGACGTTTATCCCATGTCCACTCTCAGCTGCAGTCTGATTAGTCAATTTGATACCATCTCTGAGGTCATTATTGATGTAGTCATGTTGGCGTGCACTGCTTGACAGTTTGGAAGTGGTTGTACTGACAGTTGGCTTCCCATTGTTTAAAATGGTGTCACCAATGGGCGCTGACCCAAAATCATCTAGATTTGTGCCTGTGGCTCCTTTAGACTTGTAAGAAGCAGAGCTTTGTGATTGGTTCTTTTGTGTGCTTTTACACTGGAATATTCTTCTTGGATCAAAGAACAAGGATTCTTTTGATGCAGGCTTCGAAGACAAATGTGGCTTTGCAGAATTTGGGCTTAGAAAGGGTTGCTTATGTGTGGAACCACTACCACTGTGGCCAGAATCAAAAACGCAGTTATCTGATAATATGTGATCTGTTATTCCTTGTGTGGCTATATCTCCGATGGTGTCAATTGAGCCAGAAACATCGCTGTCACTTTTTCTATTACTGATTACATTTGCTAGATTTTCTGACGCAATGCTGTGACTTCCAGATCCCAGCAACTGATCATCAAAGTTATCCAGTCCATATCTTGAGGTTGGTGCTACTCTTGGTAGGTCTGTCTCTCCCATTTGAGAACCCCTTTGCCAAAAACCAGAACCTGGTGAAGCTCTCTTTACTAAAGGTTGTAATGGTTTCTCATCCCTTTTAATGGCCTTCACATTTACATTTCTCACACTTCCCTCAACATTCTTATCAATTTTGACGGGTCCATTTCTTGGAGTCTTTGCAATGTCAGAGTAAGACGGCTTAGAAGAATCTGCAGAAACAGCTCGCTTTGTCCGTGATTCTTGTAAACGGGGCGACGATTGAATATCTGAATACATCATTTTGTTAGAGTCGAATGAATACCAGTGTGTTTTAGCTGTATCATAAAGCTGATTCCCTTCTGCGCTGTCCATGGTAGAGAAAGGTGTCTGTTGACCAGTCTTGTCTATCGAGGTCCCAAGATTCAAATTTATACTCATCTTTTCCTGCATCTGTATATAGTTAAAATCATTACTGGGTGCAGTAGAAAAATGACTTTGTTGAAAACTTTCTGAGCTATGCTTTTCAAGTGAGGGTAATTGGGGTGGAGTGCTTGGGTCAAACATATGGGGTGGTGTTTGATGTAAATGTACGTGGGGGGACAAACTCTTACTGTCAACTGCCATATCATCCTGAAGCAAGTTTTCGGGCATCATTGTATTATTTAAAAAGCTTCTGCCCGAAGCACTGGATAGAGAATGTCTGCTTGATCTGTCTGTTGGGGTTATAAAAGGACTAGGAGTTGATGGCTGGGACATCTGTCGATGTATAGGCACACTAGAATCTGCGGGACCAACGCCACGATGATGGAAAACATGATTTGGCGGCTGAAAGATTTCCTGTTTTAAATTAGAGTGACTTTGGTGGCCGAAGCTACAGTTGTGTACACTATTCCTTGAAACATCTACCATTCTTCCAGCTAAATCCCCAGCGACTTGGAACGACTGCTGAGAAGAACTAGCTCTACGCCAGTCAAACTGGTTTTGGTTGAGAATATTATCTGAAGACTTGAATACATCACCAGGATCTGCAATAAAGCGATTCGAACCAGAGTCCACCTTGGCTGTCAATGGTTGGGACAGGGGATTGAAATCTGGTAAATCCATAGGGTTCCAAGAACACAGATTTCTAAATGGCGTCTGACCTGTTTGTGTGGATATACCACTAAACTGTGTCCACTGCCCACCGAGGTCAGGTGATGTACCTGATGTCGCTCCTGCAACATTTGTTACAGTAGCTAATTCTGAGAGCTGGCGAGAAATATGATCAAATGAGTGCTCATCCATTCTTTACTATCAACCAGAGGCATCTGAAGAATAAAAGATATGTTTGTATTAATATGTACTATTTATTGCATGGTATTTAATCAATTGTTGTACATAACTGGTTATAAATGACTTTTTTTAGTGATGTTCATGTCTCTCTTATTTTAAAACTCATTTAACAAAGTTGATTTCTTCTTCTTTTTCAACTCTCCATATGTAAGCATACCTTGCAGAGGTTGGAGAGCTTGCGTGCCCTAATGATACAAGGAGCTATGCCGGCATGAGTTTCTCCTGACAGGGTCACCCAAGTCAGACAGGTCATTGAAGGGAGGCCAGACAAAAGGGCTGAGGAGCAGGTGCAGCCCTACAGGTGTAGCTGCAGAGCCCACCAGCGAGTGGTACATGCTCTGGGCTGCACCAACCCATCCCCACGTCATCGGTGAAATGCATTCTTGTCTCCTTTACTTTTTGTCCTCTATGATTTATCCCCATGGATGAGGAAGATATGCAGACCAGTGAACATTGCACCTCTGTGACGATCTTCCAGGTGGCGGGGAATGCCACACATACCATCACTACAGATGGGCTGGCAGGACGTGACGATCTTCCAGGTGGCGGGGATGCCGCACATACCGTCACTACAGATGGGCTGACAAAACTGACGGAAGAATGATGAGATAACCGACCCAGATGAATTTGTTTTGTCCCTAGCAGGACTTGACGATCCTGGGACACAAACACACTGGACTGTCTCCCTTCTGAGATACTCGAAAGATGCATCCATAATCCCCCTTTGCAATCATGATGCCTCTAAGACAACAGACTTTATACAAGATCAGACGTCACCTCGGTTACCAAGACCTGCACTGCTCTTCCACACCTGGGGAGAGCAGTGACAAGTATGCTACCAGGACTCCCAAGTAATATACACTCACTACGCATCCTCCAGCTCAATGTATCAGAAATTAGAAACAAAAAGCTAGAACTGACTATGCTCCTAATGGATCTTAAAATCCACATGGCACTCTTCCAAGAAACAATGCTGCAAAATGACACCCCCTTCCATATCACAGGCTTTTCAGTACACCAATGCAAGTGCATAAAATGTCAGGGATTACTGACACTTATCTGTAATGACATCCAGGAAGAGGTTTCCGCTCATGAAACTGGCCTACAGGAAGTGATAGTCTGGAGATGGGGGGGGGGGGGGGGGGGGGGGGGGGAGACTAAAAATACTTATGTATACAACCAACATGTACAACAAAACAAGAGCACATCTCACACTGCAGATTCCACATACTACTGATCTAAAAAGACTGATCATTGCTGGCGACATGAATAGTTCCCCCCCTCGTGGGGCTATACAGTTAGGAATACAGCAGAAAAGGCGATAGAGGAACTCACTAACACTACCACGCTTATCCTGTTGTAGAATGCCAATACCCCACCAACACTGCTCCACCGGGCCAGTGGTACCAAAAAGCAGACCTGACCTCACCGTTGTAACAGCCGATATGCACCTGTATTGGTCAATTAGAGTCCTCAATGACATCGGGAGTGACTACAAACCAATACTCCTTGAGATCATCAACGCCAGGGAGAAAGTATGAAGCAGACTGGCAGTTTTTCAGGAGACGAGCACGCCAAAATTTTGCGGACATCAACATGACGCAGGATATAGACTAGGTTTATAGTAAAACCACTACTGCATTACTCCAATTGGCAAAGGAAGCCATCCCACGAGAATACAGGACAAAGTTCAAACCATACTAGAGTACAGAATTAGAGGCCACTGTCAATGAGAGAAAGAAAGCAAGACGGCAAGTCAAGAAACAGCCTACCCCTGCAAACAAAACCAGTTATAACAGACTCACTGCTAAAGTCAAATTGCTGAGCAGACAAGCAAAAAGAGAAGCATGGGCTAAGAAATGTGGAGAGTTGGACTTGCGGAAAGATGAAAAGAAAGCATGGTGCCTCATATCCAACCTTTCTGGAGTTAAAAGAAAGAAAAATCCCAAACCCATTAGAACATACACAGAATTAATAGCAGGAGATTTTCAGAAAGCAAAAAAGTCCTTAATACGTACTTTGCTAATGTTAACAAAAAGTAAAAACCAAAGAACCTGGACAAGGCTTTCAAAACACTCACAAGAATGATCTCTGACAAGAATATCACACTTCCAGCACTTAAGGTGGCCCTAAAAAAATGTAATTAAGGTAAAGCCACTGAACCTGACCGGCTCACTAACGAGATGCTCTTAAATCTCAAATGATGAGCTCTATACCATCCTTGACCTCATTAACAAAACATGGAGAGAAGGCAAGCTATCAACAGACTGGAGAAAAGCCAACATCACCCCAGTCCTAAAGAAAGACAAACCATCAAACCTAGTAACAAGTTATCATCAGATCTCTCTGTCTTCAAACCTAGACTCACTGAAAGGATGATAAATGAAAGGTTATATTGGTGGCTAGAAAGCATCAAGATTCTTTACTCAAACCAATCAGGCTTAAGAAGAAAGAAACAGAAAATGGACCAGCTGATAATTTTCACCCAAGAAGTAGGTGATGCTTTTCAGGAAAACAAAAATGGGCTGGCAACATTCATCGACCTCAGACAATCAATGATGAACCACCTTGCTGGCAGGCGACTACCACCACAGTAAGAACTGTACTCTCCGACACCTCTGCTGACAGTAACACCCTACCATCTTTGCTGAAAACTACTGCTTTGGAAACTATAGACACATATCTATAAAACATTCAAGTATACACAGATCGATCTGCCACCGGGGTTACCACCAACACTGGTTATGGTGTTGTAATTAAATAATATAACCTGCACCAAGAAGACCACCCCTACATCTATGGCCCGTGTGGAGAGACCTGTTCCAATTGCTAAGCAGAAATAACAGCAATAGAAAAAGTAGAATAATCTCCAATTTTGAAAGTGGCACTGAGGGAATCGTTGTTTTCTCAGGCTCAGTCTGCGCTCCGATCCTTGGAAAACAGAATATCTCCAGATGTTAATAACATATACAAATTAATTGACCAGTTATCCACCTCTTATGGAGCGGAAGTAGTGCTCCAGTGGATACCTAGCCATGTCGGAGTCCCAGGGAATGAGAAGGATGATGAGCTGGTCAGAAGCGGGGCAATGCTACCACAGCCACTACCTAGCATCACACTTCAAACCTGCAAGCAAATCCTGAAAAATAACTATAGACAAGAGTGGCTAGATCAGTGGGCCACATCCCATACAGGCCGAATATATTTCAAACACCAAGCAAAATCAGATCCCTAGGACCCAGCCAAGAAACTGAAACGAAGAGACCAAGCGTTTGATCTTCAATCTGAGAACAGGCCATGCCCCTCTCAACAAATATCTGAATATATTAAACCCACTACATGAATAAAACTGCAGATTTTGCCATGACCACGAGGAGTCACTCGAGCACCTCCTGACTTTGTACCCAGGGCTGTAAGATCTGCGGAACCTGCTGCTACCACCACACCCGACTATACACATCCCTACAATAATTGAGGAAAAAATGTGATTTTGGCCGAGGGGGCATTGAACTGTCAAGAGCTGCCAGCTCACAGCTAAAGGGATTATATCATCATCATCTTTTCAACCTTTGTCCTGAAAAGGATGTCTGTGACATTGCAGCAATAAGCTACAATTTATGCGCCTTTCGGTCTGATCATCTGATTTCAGAAGGGCATTTCTGGGACCAAGTGTGCCTTTCCTCTTCAATACCTAATCTCCTAGCCAGACTGCATGGTTGCAGTCTGTTTACAGAACATCCACTTGGGAGTGGAATAGGGTCTTGGTCAGACATGGCTCACTGGACTTGATGCAAGCAGCCAGCCTACGAGTCGCCAGCTGCTGTCAGCTAATACTAATGTTCTTGCAGGTAACTATAAAGCAAAACAACTCAGCCTTGATAGGGTATAATCCCAGGCGGGCTGACTGACATATGTATAAAAATGTGAATGTATCCTGATACAACCAAAAGGTTATATTAACTAACAACGAGCATGCGTGGAGGAATTTGATGAAGTGTAACAGCTAGATCATTACTTCATAAAGTGTTGTATTTTGAAAAAAACTTGTTAGTCTAATTTATCCGTTCCTTTGATTATCTTATAAACCTGTATTAAGTCAGCTTGAATTCTTTGAAAATATGGGTGCTTCTCTGTTTAGGTAAGAGGTACTAGTAATCAAAGAAGTTTTGTTTGACTCTTAGCCATTGTTTTTTTTAAGGGCTATGATATGAATATCGTTTCGTAAACCTAAGAGCATACAATCACGGATGATTACTGATAAAAATGCAATAACAGATCCAGAAAACAAAAAACAAGATGGAGAGAATATGTTAAGGAACTGTACGGTGATGGGGCCTGTATCAAGATAATACACCACTAAATAACATACCATTAACAGATTACCTATAACCAGAGAAAATATAATAAGATTAATCCCAAACAACAAAGCACCAGTGATGGATGAGTTACATATCGAGATACTCAAAGCAACGAGAGAGACCTTTCATAATTTACTTTTTCAACACGATGACATTTACAACAATGGAATATGGCCAAAAGATCACACAACTTCAAAATTATGTCCTTTGCCAAAAAGAAATAAAATGCAATAGAATGCGCTCAACAATGGAATATGGCCTAAAGATCATGCAACTTCAATATTAATTCCTTTGTAAAAAAAAAATGCAATTCCAAACGATAAGTTTGATAAAACATGCATCTAAAATTCTTTTAAAGATTATTCAGATGGGATTTGATGGAAAGATAGAGGAGGTACTTAAAGATAACTAGTTTGGATTTCACAAGGCCGGAGGTACATGGGATGTCATCGGATCATTGCAGCTTCTCGCAGAAAGAATGATCGATCAATGACGTACACCATTTATCTGTTTTATTGGCTCCAAGAGTCCTCTGGAACAAACTCAGAAACTGCAGCAAATAGGTATAGAAAGATATCACTCATTAAGTTAATCCAGAATATGTATGAAAATCAAGAGGCAATTATTTCAATCACAGAGATTCTCACAGATCCAGTTTCCATAAGACGGGGTATGACAGGGTTGCTTGCTTTCACCGAGTCTCTACAACGCATATTCTGAGATAATGATGGCCAAAGTTATGCAGAGTTGTAATAGGGATGTCAAAGTTATTGGTATGAAAGTTAATACCAGCACATTTACCGATGACCAAGCGATAGTGGGAGGATCAGTAGCAACATTGTTGCAAATGCTGCTTGAAAATATTAATAGCACAGGCAAAGAGTTTGGCATGAAAATAAACACACCAAAGACAAATACTTTGGTAATATCTAAGCAACATAGGCAAATAAATATATCTATCAATGGAAAAATAATCGAACAAGTACAGAACTTTACATATTTTTTGCAAATCATAACAGAAATTAAGACAAGGATTGCAATGGCAAAAAAAGGGCTTAAGAGAAAAACATAAATTTTTAACCTCAAAGAATATCAGGATAGAATTGAGGAAAAGAATAATTGTCATTCATATATGGCCAATTTCACTGTATGGGGCTGAAATAATGTGCGAAGAAGGATGAAAAAAGCTTGGAGGCATTTTAAATGTGGTGCTGCCGTAGAATGCAAAGAGTGAGTTGGACAGAAAGAAGATCCAATGACAATGTACTCAATGATGTGAGTGCACAAAGTCAAATATTGCATATGATACAAAAACAATGGTTGAGTTGGCTGGGTCACAATATGAGACATGAAAGTTTTCTACAGACGATACTAGAGGGCAAGACTCAAGGGAAGAGTTGACTGGGATGACCAAGACTCACCTTTACATCTTAGGCATGCAGGGATATTCAAGTATGAACATATGCTGCAATGAAGAAAAGTGCAGAGGATAGGGTTTAATGGAGAGACATACTCAAACAACCTTACAATCACTGAATCAGTCTCTAGACTGATCGACCAGATGATCATATGATGATATGAATGGATAACATATATTGTGGCTTCATATCAGATATCTTGAGGTAATTGCCTTGAGAGTACTGTCAGTACACATACTACATAGTTGGGACATCAGACATGGATAAAGCTGAATTTTGAAATCACTGAGCAACTTTCTGTTAGATTAAAACACTGCGTTTGTTGAAGAAATTACCCCAGAAACTTAAAAAGCTTGCATGAAGAGTGCATCTGAGCATGGACTAGTATCGATGTAAACAACTAGCAAGCTGAGAAATCATCATTTACCTTTGCCATCTAGTGATCTACTGAAAGAAGAGGATCTGCTTTGACTAGATCTATTTCAGTATTTGTTAATTGTACAATAATAACAAATGTTTATTGTTAGCTCTGCTCCTTGATATGGAATTGAAATGAACACCTAAATCAAGGTGAGATAATGAAATTACAAAGATGCACGTGTTTAACGATGTTATAAAAGTCTACATTCTTTTATCTTATGTAGAGATCTAGTCTACAAATGAGAATCAGGTAACAGAACTGACCCTGAGACCAACCAAGTCATGAAGTGAAGACTGAAGTTATGAAATTCCTTTCAAAGACAAAAGACGAAAAGTGATACTACCAACAATACCATTTTAAAGTGGCTTAAAGACGCCATCAAGTGTGGCGATAGCTAGCGTGTTTCGTCAACCATACAAGAAATATAGGGTCTGCTCTAGATTTATGAATAACGTTTAATGTTCATTATTTATTATTCAGAAATCATCCCAGCTGTCCAAATGATATCATGGTACTCAAACTCCAAGGCTTTTACTGTTTTACTAGTGTCAGTGAAGACGCGTGCATTAAATTAAGATTTATCTCTAATAAGATTATGTAGAGTATAGATCGCGTGTAACTAATATGTTGCTGTATCCTAACTGATGGAACATGCAAAAATTTCCGAAGTTTCCAAATGTAAACTGACCTAATATTCTAAGAATGTGTTAAGAAAGTAACTAACTAACTCTGGGCTGGCACGGCCCTTCTTCCAAAACACTACAAGTGCAAAATATGCTCACACAGACGAATTTGTTATCATTTATATCTAGCCTTGACAAACATTGGACTTACTGGCTAGAATACACACGCATTCTTCACCGAGCATACATTCTTTGTAGCTGATGAAAATGAAGAAGTTAACGTTACAGTGCACGTTCAGTCTAGTCTTAACCTCAGACAATCCTCTCTATCGTTCTCGGTAACAGACAATCAAAAGTATCGTTCATGCTCGTGATTAACGAGATTTCCCAGTTGAGCATAAACGTGGATTGGACTTGAAACCGAAGCCAAACAGTTTCTAGGTATTCACATATTTCCTGTAACTTCTAAGTTCGTTGTTTTAATTTGCAGTATGTTCGTATATTTTTGCTCACCCTGCGAGAGCAGCCTGACATTCTACCTTCCGCGTCAGCTGGATAGTGGATAGCTGAATGGCCTATTTATTTGGAGGTTAGCTGTAAAAAATTTAAAAAATTAAAAATAAAACTGTCATACGACATTTTTGCCATTGCTGGTTTAGTCGAGGGGCTTTGAAGGCTGAGGACTACAGACCGCTTCGCCACTGCTGTCGCCACGTCGTGTGCTGGCTATGTTTGTTTATTTTACCCCAACAGAAAAAGCCATACAGGGGATTCGAATCGCTGCCCTCCTTGTCGGCAGGCAGGAATCCTGGCCACGCGCTCCTGTAAATACCAAATATACAGCCGCTGTTAACCAGAAACGGCGGTCTGCATAGAGACCAAAAGGAGACAGCCCCCCCCCCCCCACAAGAAAAGACACATAATGCCAATCACATGTTTATCTAATAATAATAATAATAAGAGTGTTCGCTTAGACATTGGAGACCCATCGCGTCGATGTTCCACTGCCATTGCTACGTATTGCAGTAAAAAAAAAAAAAGGACACTATAAGTTGCAATTCTCAGAGAATTTCCGATATCCGAGGATGAAGCCCTGGGACCTTGTGGTTTCATAGTAAGTGTGTCGATCGAGGTTCCTGCGGACTCCTGAGGGGTCCGAGTATCCAGCTGCTTTGGGGCGGAGACCGCGAGGATTAAAGGCATCACTTCATATGAGCATTGTATCTTTGGCATGTTGCCAACCTCTCCCGGGGGATATATTATTCCTGATTATACCACCACGAGAAAAGATTCATTTAAGTATGAGAGGAATGCCACATCCTGGGGAGAACCAGAAATCGGAAGTGACCACTACCTCGTGATAATAAAAAGAACAACCGAAAGAGTATGCCCACCAAAAACAATATCAACAATCAAGTAAGAAACCAAACATCAAAGAAAAAAGAAGCAAGAGTAAAGGCATACAAGCTAAGAGAGCCAAGTTAGGGCCAGATATCAGGACCGCATATCGACAGCCGTTGAAAGTCCAGATAAACCATCGTGGCTCTTTGGTTACAATTCAAGACTACCCTCAAAACAGTCGCAGCAGAAGCATGATGTGAGAGTGAATAAAGATATACAAAAGACAACCTACTAGACAGGAGAGGACAACGTGACTATATGGCAAAGAAAAAGGCACGAAAACAACACTTGAAAGCCAAGAATGTCTCTGGAAAAACAGATAAATACAAATAATACGTAAGACTGAACGAAAACCAAGAAAACAAAGCTAACAGCAAAATAAAAATAATGTGATGACTTTGGAGAAAGACTAAAATAATGCTCGAGAAAACAAAAATAAGCTCCAGCAGGCCCTACAGAACGTGTAAAAGATAAAACTAGCGCCTACTGAAATTTGTAAATAAAAAACAAGGTGCTTTGCTTACCGCTCCGAAGGAGAAAATAGAGATAGGAAAACTATTTCTCAGAGCAACTCTTGGAAGAGGAAGACCAAGTTAAAGATACGATATGCTCTAATACAGAGAAGGGAAACAAACGCGGGGAGATCATCACAATGAACTTCCAGAAGGCAGCACTTGCCAAAATAAACGTTGACAAAGCAGCTGAACATGATGGTATAATTCCAGAAATGGTCAAGTGCATAGAAACTACAAGTGAACTGTTATTCCTGAAAGTTCTCCGTGCAGGCTGGCGTTGTAAGTTCAAAATGACTGAGAGATAACCATAATTATACCAGTATATACTAGGCCCAATGGAACGACGAGGCTAACGTCTGGTCAGGCAAAACACACTGATCAGACAATGTTAGCCAGGGTTACGAGAAATATACTGGCCAAGATTCTCACCTGACCTCCTCGTTGGTCGTCCTGGAAACGGGCTGTTGTAGAGGACAACAGTCTGGCTAACAGGATAAGGTTCGACGTGATTTCCATAGTAGTGAGCGACACGCAGATGAAGCCAAGCATAGCACAACCACCTAGAGTACCCCGGTCCACCTTGATCAGCACGCTAGGGATGTGAGGAAAACTACAACAAACCGCCACTGAACGTTCTCTGCAGGGCGCACATAAAGGTAAATTACTCATTGTGGACATTCAATAACAACAACTTTTGCGCATGACGATGAAATGCACGTCTGTTTCTTGAACCTGCAAAAGGCACTCGATAAGGTTCTTTGGGGCAGACTCTGGGACTGCCGGAAGAAGAAGAACATTCCACCACCCTTGATCTGCGCAATTTTGAGTTTTTATAGGAACTGCGTTAGGACAAACAACCAAATGTCAGAGGAGATCAAGACCACTAGTAGTGCAAGAGAAGATGACATTATATCAATTTACCTCTTCAAACTACCCATGGGGGTTCAAGATCCTGAGCAGCGCATGAGGTGCAGTGGTCAGCGACCCATAGCTGACTGCTAGCGTCAGGGCCAGCGAACCAGAGCTGCCAAGACCCTTATACACCTCCACGCGGTGATCCTGGATAACAGACTGCAGCAGGGCAGACTGGCTAAGGAAAAGGGATCGAAGAGGGAATGCTAACCCGGTATTAAAAAGATGCTTGCTGAAGTCGCATATGTTGAACAGAAAGGTGAGAAACTGTACACTGAAAGAGTGAGACCAGTTCTCGAGTATGGCATTGCGGCATGGACAACAGCAGCAAAGGCGAACTTTGATAAAATTAGCTAACTTCAAAACCAAGCCATGAGAGTTATAACAGGAGGCATGAAGTCAACGCCAATTGTAGAACTGGAAAATATTACAAATCTGCAATCCATGACCAACAGAAGAGACTGCAGAGCCCAGCAGCAAGCCGAGAAACTTACAAGACTGACAGACCATCCAATGCATCAGAGACTAAATAATTTTGGAAATGGGAAACTAAAAGCGGAGACACTTTGCAGAAATAGCCAAAGCAAAGATAAACGAACACCCTATGAACGCATTAACAACACCAAAGCCCATCCCTAATGTACGCAAACCTACCTGGAGACAGCATATATTTCCAGAGGTGGTAGAAAATATACCAGGTATTGGAAACAAAAACAGCCAGACTGAAAAAGAAAGAAGAGACATAACCCTGAGGTACATAACGAAAAACTACCCAAGCATGGACTGGACCCATGCATACACCGACGGTTCTGTAACAAACACAACACAGAACGGAGGGGCAGGGGTATTCCTGAGCCTACCAAATGGTAGAAAAATA
This sequence comes from Ariolimax columbianus, assembly GCA_036924085.1. Classification (NCBI taxonomy): domain Eukaryota; kingdom Metazoa; phylum Mollusca; class Gastropoda; order Stylommatophora; family Arionidae; genus Ariolimax; species Ariolimax columbianus. Next base: position 66,154,116 of record JAVGWX010000010.1, on the reverse strand, counting down.
ACACTGCCAGTCGCAACTGGAAAATACTCAAGCAATTTCAGAGCGGAGGCAGAGGCACTGAGGGCTGCAGTAAAAGAAATGGTGACAGGCAAAAGAAATGAAAGCCATATAGTCCTGCATACAGATACCCTGGCCGTAGTCACAGCACAAAAAGCCAGAAAAATATTGAACTTAATGATTTAAGAGCAGTACTCTGTCAACTATGCCAGCAGTCCGCACCAAAAAGAGTAGTGGTACAGTGGGTTCCATCCAACTGTAACATCCAAGGCAACGAGGAGGCAGACAGACTGGCAAAAGAAGGTGCAAGACTACCACAACCAGATCCTAGTGTGACATACGAAGAGTCAAAAAGGCTTATTATAGAGCTAGATACATGACCAAATGGGAAACATAACATACTGACTACACAAAAAACGATGCCTATTACCAGTTTAACAGAAGAGAGTAGGTCGTGGTCTTCAGACTTCGCACAGGCCACTGAGGTATCACCTATTCAATAAATTGAAGATAGGTGGCACTGACGAATGCACGTGCGGTACCGGGAACATGACCGCTGAACATTTGCTGCAAAACTGCCCGACATACGAGGATCAGAGAAAGCAGATGTGGCCATCACCAGTGGCAACACTAGACAAGCTCTATGACAGTGTCGACAGCCTCAGGATGACCGCTGCTTTTTTCGAAAAAATACAGGTTGACGTCTGACAGCGTACGAAGAACAGAAAGGTGCAAATATCGCAGTCAAGCTGTAAACTACGACACAACGCATTCCGTTCTATGGACTATATTCTGCTACTTAAGTCCTTTCAGGGTTTGGTAGCGGGAGATTGAGAACGAACGAGGCCAAGCCAAGCCAAACTACTCATGGATAATGCCATCAATACATGTGAGAATTAGACCCAAAAGTATTCAGTCGGGGACTGGAAGATGAGACCAATGGATATATCGGAGCTGACATTTGTCGATGATGTGACCTTGATTACTAAATCCGAGACACATTTCCTGACCAACCTTCAAATCTGGAAAGAGGAGCCGAGGAAGAAAGGGGTGATCATTAGCAGATCAAAAGCACAAATCATGGAGTCTCGAGAGAAAAGAAGAAACATGTTTTTCTGTGGGAGCAGCCTCAGTAGCAGGTCAAGCAGTTCAAATGCCTTGGAGCTGTAATAATCCGGGAGGAAGGTATACAAGAAGAGTTTTCCACGCAAAGGGCAGCAACTGGTAAGCTTTGTCAAAATGGAGGATTTATCATCAAGAGTGAAATTAGTAAGGAAACTCAGATGGATGTACCATTATTGGCTTATGGATGTGAGTCGTGGGTACTGACAACACCCCATAAACGGCAACTTCAAGCGTCAGAAATGAGATAACTGCTGAAGTTGGTTCAAGTAACAAGAAGAGACAAGGCCCGCAATTAGATACTACAAGAACTTCAAGCCAAGCCCTTGCAGACTCGCCTATGGTAATTTCAACTTCGATGGGTTGGCCATGTATGCATACTGAATGAAGGATGGCAACAGTGGTAGTCAAGGGAAGCAAAAAGTGAATAATCCAGACTCAGAGGACGACCCAAAGTCCGCTTGGATGACGACATACATTACAGTCTATGACTTAGTTTCCCATCACTAGCGATAGTCCGACGTCATCAGATAGTTTTGTCTTGATTATTCTTGCGCTGTATTTGGATTATAGCGAGGACGAAACTGCGCTGGACATCAATCTCACTTTCTGGTTCCGAGCTACCTTGGACCAGTGACAAGACATAAGTCGAGACGACTGGAGATAGCACAGGATGCAGATTTTCCCTCAGGATTTACTCCCGAAGCCTTTCCAATAAACAGGCATAAGAGATTACAGCGAGAGATTACAGTCTATTCAAGACAGTAAACTAGACTGGAACGAGGCCAAGAGGAAGACAGCGGATAGAATGGCTTGAAGCTCTTTATGGTAAATCTTTAAACCCAGTGTAGTAGAGGAATGGCGAAGTCAAATGAATCAATCAAACAAGCCCGTTTCTCCTTTCGGTGTGTATACCATTGACAACATCCCACCAACATGTACTGTCCAGTTCTGCTCTTTCTGCCTCTCTCCAGGTGTAATCATTTAATCTTAGTTCCTGCTCACATTCTATTCTCTAAGTATTTGTGTTATATCTAACTCTCTCTCTCTTCCAGATAGGATTCCATTTAAGAGCCTGTCTAGCTATGTTGGACTGGGCCTTCTGTATGTCATATACAGTCCAATTGTTCGCAATATTTGTTGTTTAAGTGTCTGTTGTTGACCCCTTTCCCATAGGTCTTCAATCCTCACCATGTCCGACCACTTTATATCTATTACCCTTTGTGGGCATCTCTTGACGAGGGACTGTATTATTTGTTGTATGTTTTTGGTCGTTTTCCATGTTTCTGCCCCAGAGAGCAGCACTGACTTGACACTGTCGTTGAATATTCTAATTTTGGTGTGCATATTTAATTCTCTGGATATCCATATAATATTTAATGTCAGAAATGTCTCTCTTAATCAATTCCAATCCTTATGTCTGCATCTGTACCTGCTGATGCACAATTCATACTGCTCAAATAGGTAAAAATATCCACTTCTTCCAATGGCTTGTCCTTCAGCATGATTTGTTCAGAGTGACTAAGTAAGTATATTTTTGCAGTCATTGATACACGATTATTTCGTTAGAAGTGTTGACACACGTCTTTGATGTTCTTATATAAAACATTATGTTTTTCAGACAATTTGATTGAGTTTTGGGTCACATGTTCTATCACATATATGGGATATTGTTTACAGAATAAGTACAAATTCCGCTTTCATGCCATTATATTGCAATACACACGTACATTTACCATTAAATGGCATTGTCATTGTGTCGCAGTGATAAAGACCGGATGCTGCTGGATCCGTAACAACAACAACAATAACAACAACAACAACAACAACAACAACAAAATGTTGATCTTTCTCGGAACGATCTATTTGACGTATCAGAATACTGCCCTGCACGCTGCAGATGGTCTACGTTCGTTTGAGGAAGCAAAAAGAATGAGAAAAAAAAAAATCTTCACAGAAACAAACTAGGAACTCATATTTTTATTCAAGACGCCGTGCAGCTCATGCGCTCCAGCGGTCATCGACCCATAGAAGACTATATGCGTCAGGGCCAACGAACCAGATCTGCCAAGACTATTCTACACCTCCACGCGGTGATCCTGGATAACAGGCTGCAACAGAGCACACTGGCTAAAGAGAAGGGATTGAAGCGCTAACCTGATACTAACAAATTGCCTACTGAAGTCGGATGTGTCCGACTTAAAAGTGTAAATATCTCAGTCCGTTCTCTGGACTACATTCTGCTACTTAAGCCCTTTCAGGTCTTGGTAGCGGGAGAGTGAGAACAAAGAAAGCCAAGCCATAATTCATATTTATATAAAGATACATTAAAGCTAGTCAGTTCGTGTGCAGTATGTGTGTCAATAAATTTGTAAACAAGTTTCAGAAAGACCATAGATCTTAAAAAAAAACCACTTGAAACATTTAAATCTGGTGAGAAGTTTATGCAGTGTATTCACATGTACACCCTAATGCAAAGGTTTCAAACTAAGTTGCAGAGTTGCTTAACTTCTAGGAAGTCCTACACAATTCTATGGAAAAGTTTTCTAGGTTTGTCCCAATGGGGAAATCTTTATATCTTTGCTGACCGACAAGTGTCAAATATGTTATCAATTATTGTGGATTACTGTCACCAAAAAAAAACAACCTGTCACGAATTGTCAACATTGCGTAGTATTGACATCACATAGTAACTCGTTGTCACAATACGACAGTTGACAAGTACTTGCAGTCAGGATATTCCATTGGACCTTTTATGATTATCTACACCAAGCGTTCATAGAGCCTCAAAATGTAAACTTTTTCCTTTGGACTGCCATTCATGGAACAGCACAATTAAAATGTAAGTTTTTGAATTAGTCTTCAATGTAAGTATGTGATTGTACCTTCAAGACACAATTAGACTTATTATTATTATTATTATTATTATTATTATTACGGTGACATTGGTTGATTGGGGGTAAGGGGGGGGGGGGGTTGTTGGGGTTGGAGGAGATAAGGGGAGGATGTGAGGCAGTCGACGGGCGCGAAGATAAGGAATTCCTTTAATTGTTAAACTGCTATTATTTTGTACATTTTGTACAGTTCGATTGACGGGCAGATAGTCTGCACGGGCGTTAACTTAACTTAACTTAACTTAACTTAACTTAACTTAATTTAACTTAACTTAACGTTTTTATGCTGGTTTAGAAGGCTCTACACTGTATAGAACTAGTTTATTTCACTCCACGGATACCGAAAATACTGTGATCATCCAATCTATTTTTGAATGCATTAACCAGCGTACGAAGAAGAAGAATGCATTAACTGACTCTGTTTCCACTACATCCTGCTGCAATGCATTGAAAAAAATTCACCACTCTCTGACTAAAAAATATTTTCATATATTTAACCTAGATCTGTCTTTAAACAATGTGTAGCTATGCCCTCTTGTTCTTTGAACAACTTGCTATAGTCTAATTTATCCTTTTCATTTATTAATTTTAGCACTTGTATAAAGTCATCTCGAATTCTTCTTTGCTGTAGACACCGAAGACCAGTTTTTTTTTAGTCATTCCTCATAACTATAATTCTGAAACACCGCGATAATTTTTGTAGCTCTTGGTACTCTTTCAAGCATGTTTATACCCACTCTATTATATGGACTCCATACATGAAACACAGTAATCTAATTTAGGTCTCACTAATGATTTATATAACTTGACTATTACGTCTTTGCTCTTATGTGAAAGGTTTCTTTTTATCATGCCCAACATGGCATTAGCCTTTTTCACTGCCATCTGGACTTGCTCCCGCTCCTTTCCTATATGATCTATTATAACTCCTAGGTCTCTTTCCTTTTTTTATTGTCCTAATATTGTTCGCTCCCATCCTGTAATCCACGCAAACGATTACAACAGGTCAATCACCAACCCGATTTCAAATCAGCCAAAGAAACCAGAACAGACTTTAACGATGGTGGACTGGTACGAACTACGTATTATAACGTATAATATAATAAACCGTAGACTAGACTGGAACCAACTGATAGAATGGTCTGTCGATCTTTCTGGCAAACATACACACTCCAGGGTAGACGACAAGCAACTAAGTAAGTGAGCAGAGAACAAAAGCTGACATTTACAAACACATGTGGTTAGTGAGTAGCACGAGTTAACTGATAGAAAGAATAGTACATACCAGACTTATGTGGCACACGGAGAGTGAAAACTAGGTTACATCACAATAAACAGACTTTTGGCAGCACAGGTCAAAGTCGGACCAATTTACACACATCACGCAAGAGATTGGAGATGCTTTCCAAAAAAAGAAACACACATTGGCAGTCTAGATAGATAATGGAGAAAGCAATTGATAAACTATGGAGAGCGAGGATTAAGAAAAGAAATTACTCAAATATGTAATCTGTGAGCGTATAAACAAATGAATAGGCCATAGTGGTGCATGCTTGGAATTCATTGCCACGTGATGTGGTGGAGGCATGGTCAGTTAATGCATTCAAAATAGATTGAATGCTCACAGTTATTTTTAATATCTGTGGAGTGGAATAATCTGGTTGTATACAGACTTTGTAGAGCCTTCTAAACTAGTAAAAATTGTTGTTTTTTTTTTTGTTGGGTTCGCCTTAATTATCTATTCCCCAAGGTGGTGTGCGTTGCACTGTGGTTTTCATTTTGCGCCTGTCGGCCCAGTAATCCGACTTCAGCATGCATTTTATGTAAGGGGCTACTTCCTCCTGCATGTTCTAAGGGTTTGCTTCCTCGGGGTATATGCAATATCCTCAACATCGAAGACAAAAGTCACAAACAGAGGAACAGAAAAAAAAACATAGTTACAAATTACATCAACCACACATTTCACCAACAGCCTTGACACGCCTATACGGATGGTTCAGACAAAGATGCCATTGGAAACGGGGGAGGAGGCATCACTATAAAACTAAAAAGCAAAGTCTACTCAGTAGCATTTGCCACTGGAAGACGCTGCAGCAACTTCATTGCCGAAGCCTGTGTCCTGAGACAAGCAGCTGAAACCCTTATAGACCATAAGGAGCAGCCAGAAAAGCAAGTGGTCATTTTCACAGACGCCCTCGCAGTGTTATTGGCGCTCAAGAATCAGGACAAAAATGAACTCGGTGCTCTGGCAGATTCCCTCGAACGCCTGTCCCAGTGCTTAAAAAAAAGCACAGTCCAGCCCAGTTCTACATTCCAAGCAACGAGGAGGAGGCAGACTCGCCAGAGAGGGAGGAATGCTGCAGCAGAGTGATACAGAAATCACATACAATGAGACAAACGCATTCATCAGGGTAACGTACAGTGCAAAATGGAAAAAAGACCATCCTGGCCACATAGAAAACGATGGCTACCATCAACTCTCCAGGCGAGACCAGGTGATAATTCTTCGGCTACGCACAGGTCCCAACAGACTTAGATGCCATCTGGACAACAAGTTCAAGAATGGCACTACAGACCTTGTGCCTGCGGCACAGCCCTCATGAAGGCAGAAGCTATTTTGTAGTACTGTCCATTGTATACCGACAAAAGAAGTAGCATTTGGCAACAGCCAGTGTCCTTCCACGAAAAGCTGTACGGAAGCGTACACAACCTTGAGTCGACGGCTGCCTTCGTTAGAATCATTGAAATTGAGGTCTGAAGATGAACGAGGAAGAAAAAGAATTCCCCCGGTGCTGTGATGGGGACTGAACCCAGTACCTTCAGTTGTGAGCCGTGTCACTTAACCACTAGCCCACGCCGTCCCCTACTAATAAAATGAAGTTATTTCCTTTAAAATTGATACTACAGAGTGAAAATACAGGCAGCACTACATAAGACGTAGAGTGTTAAATTGGAACACGGAGGGCTTCAATACACTCGGCTATTGCATGAAATGTTCTTGGTCTTCATCAACAACATAGAGGACAAAATGATGCAGAATGTTCACAGCTCGCTATACGCTAATTTATATTTAAAAAAAATTAAACCTTCAGAAAGGTAAATTGCAGGACGCAGCAAGCCCTATAAAGATGAGATAAGTGGGCGAGCGCATGAGCTGCAGTGGTCAACGACCCATAGCTGACTGCTAGCGTCAGGGCCAGCGAGCCAGAGATGCCAAGACCCTTCCACACGGTGATCCTGGATAACAGGCTGCAGCAGGGCAGACTAGCTAAGGAGAAGAGATCGAAGAGAGAATGCCAACCTGGTACTAAAAAAATGCTTGCTGATGTCCGATGTGTTGGACCGAAAGGTGCAAATATGGCAGTTAAGCTGTAAACTACGACACAAAGAAATTCCGTTCTCTAGACCGTTCTGCTACATAAGCCCTCTCAGGGTTTGGGAGATTGAAAACGAACGAAGCCAAGCCAAGTCAAGATAAGTGGACTCGGTAATGGCTCCTGAGCACACATCAACGAGAAAAAAAACAACGTGCACAGATTTTGTACTTTAAAATAACGCAAACAAAATCACACTGAAATTAAATGAACACATTTGACAAAGTCTGGAAGGACGGACTTAGAGTCAAGCTAAGAAGAAGTGATGTCTGTGGGAAGATGTACAAGTGGATCAACCACTACCTCAAACAAAGAACGGCCAGAGTCCAAGTACAAGGGCAGATGAGCAAAAAGGTGACACTCGAGCAGGGAGTACCCCAAGGAGGAGTATTGTCACCCACACTCTTCCTGGTATATATAAACGATATCACAGAGAATATACCAAGAAGAGTCCATAGCTCAATGTTTGCAGACGATCTGGCTATGTGGACCTCTGAAAAGAATCTCACCATAGCAAGAAATCGGATGCAGACGGCCCTAACATCGCTGGAAGAGTGGGCGAACTCATGGCTGGTCAAAATAAACGAGGAGAAAACCACATGCACAATATTCTCGCTTTCATTAAAACCCCAAAGTACCAAATTAAGTCTAAATGGCAAAATCCTGCAGCCAAACGACAACCCAACCTATCTGGGAGTGACATTTGATCGGCGCATGACATGGAAAAGTCAGATCGAGAGAAACCGAATGAAAGCCAGAGAAAGAATGGCAATCATGAGGAAACTTGCTGGCACAAGCTGGGGAGCAGACGAAGGTATACTAAAGAAACTGTACACTGGAAGAGTGAGACCAGTTCTCGAGTATGGCATTGCGGCATGGACAACAGCAGCGAAGGCGAACTTCGATAAAGTTAACAAACTTCAAAACCAAGCCATGAGAATTATAACAGGTGGCATGAAGTCAACGCCAATTGTAGAACTTGAAAAGATTACAAAACTGCAATCCATGACCGATAGAAGAGACTGCAGAGCCCAGCTGCAGTCAGAGAAACTCCGAAGACTGACTGACCATCCAATGCACCAGAGACTAAACAATTTGGGAAATGGGAAACTAAAGCGGAGAAACTTTGCAGAAATAGCCAAAGCAAAGATGCACGAAGATCCCATAAACGCACTAACAACACCAAAACGCATCACTACTGTACGAAAACCTACCTGGAGGCAGGATATATTTCCAGAGGTGGTAGAAAATATACCAGGTATTGCAAACAAAAACTGCCAGAATGAAAAAGAAAGGAGAGATACTACCCTAAGCTTCATAAAGAAAAGCTACCCAAGCATGGACTGGACCCATGCATACACCGACGGTTCTGTAACAAACACTACACAGAACGGAGGGGCAGGAGCATTCCTGAACCTACCAAATGGCAGAAAAATAACACTGTCATTCGCTACTGGTAAGTACACAAGCAATTTCAGAGCGGAGGCAGGGGCACTGAGGGCGGCAGTGGAAGAAATGGTGACACACAGTGAAAATGAGAGCCATATAGTCCTGCTGACAGATGCTCTCACCGTAGTCACAGCGCTAAAAAGCCAGAAAAACACTGAGCTCAATGACTTAAGAGCAGCACTCTGCAAACTGTGCCAGCAGTCCGCACCAAAAAGGGTAGTGGTACAGTGGGTTCCGTCACACTGCAACATCCAAGGCAACGAGGAGGCAGACAGACTGGCAAAAGAAGGTGCAAGACTACCACAAACAGATACTAGTATGACGTACGAAGAGTCAAAACGGCTTATCAAAGCCAGATACATGACCAAATGGGAAACCGAACATACTGGTTACACCAAAAACGATGCCTATTACCAGTTGAACAGAAGAGAGCAGGTCGTTGTCTTCAGACTTCGCACTGGTCACAATAGACTGAGGTACCACCTATTCAACAAATTGAAGATAGGTGGTACCGACGACTGCCCGTGCGGTACTGGTAAAATGACCGCTGAACATCTGCTGCAGAAATGCCCGACATACGAGGATCAGAGAGAGCAGATGTGGCCATTACCAGTGGAACTGCAAGACAAGCTCTATGGCAGTGGCGAGAGCCTCAGGATGACCGCCGCTTTTTTCGAAAAAATAATGGTTACTGTCTGACTGCGTACGAAGAAGAAGAAGAAGAAGAAGAAGAAGAAATGAACACGACCCATCAGATGAAAAAAAATACCACGTACCTAAGATGAACACTATACAACAAACTAAAATGGAAAAATATAATTGAAACGTCAGCGAAATGATGAATGGGTAATGAGCAAATTAGCCGTAACCACATCGGTAGTACACATTGACCAACAGCAGTTGCTGTACACAGGAAATGTTAGACAGCAGTAAAACGTAGAGTCGGGCCAAAAAAAAACTAAAAACAAACCAATGAGTGAGCTGACAGCTGCCAGCGACTCATAGTTGACTGTTTGCTTCAGTCAGTGACCCAAAACTGACTAAGCCCTTATTTCTCAGTCAAGTGGCGGCCCTGGATAAAGACTGCAACCATACAGCCTGGCTAAAAAATTACGGATCACAGAAGGAAAGGAAATAATTTCAAAAATTCAATGCGGAAATCGAATGTCAGGCCAGAACTCGAAAAGATTACAAAATTGCAATCCATGACCGATAGAAGAGACTGCAGAGCTCAGCTGCAGTCAGAGAAACTCAGAAGACTGACGGACCATCCAATGTACCAGAGACTAAACAATTTGGGAAATGGGAAACTAAAGCGGAGAAACTTTGCAGAAATAGCCAAAGCAAAGATGCACGAAGATCCCATAAACGCACTAACAACACCAAAACCCATCACTACTGTACGAAAACCTACTTGGCGGCAGGATATATTTCCAGAGGTGGTAGAAAATATACCAGGTATTGCAAACAAAAACTGCCAGAGTGAAAAAGGAAGGAGAGACACTACCCTAAGCTTCATAACGAAAAGCTACCCAAGCATGGACTGGACCCATGCATACACCGACGGTTCTGTAACAAACACTACACAGAACGGAGGGGCAGGAGCATTCCTGAACCTACCAAATGGCAGAAAAATAACACTGTCATTCGCTACTGGTAAGTACACAAGCAATTTCAGAGCGGAGGCAGAGGCACTGAGGGCGGCAGTGGAAGAAATGTTAACACACAGTGAAAATGAGAGCCATATAGTCCTGCTGACAGATGCTCTCGAAGTAGTCACAGTGCTAAAAAGCCAGAAAAACACTGAGCTTAATGACTTAAGAGCAGCACTCTGCAAACTGTGCCAGCAGTCCGCACCAAAAAGGGTAGTGATACAGTGGGTTCCGTCACACTGCAACATCCAAGGCAACGAGGAGGCAGACAGACTGGCAAAAGAAGGTGCAAGGCTACCACAAACAGATACCAATATGACGTACGAAGAGTCAAAACGGCTTATCAAAGCCAGATACATGACCAAATGGGAAACCGAACATACTGGTTACACCAAAAACGATGCCTATTACCAGTTGAACCGAAGAGAGCAGGTCGTTGTCTTCAGACTTCGCACTGGCCACAACAGACTGAGGTACCACCTATTCAACAAATTGAAGATAGGGTGTACCGACGAATGCCCGTGCGGTACTGGTAAAATGACCACTGAACATCTGCTGCAGAACTGCCCGACATACGAGAATCAGAGAGAGCAGATGTGGCCATTGCCAGTGGAACTGCAAGACAAGCTCTATGGTAGTGGCGAGAGTCTCAGGATGACCGCCGCTTTTTTCGAGAAAATAATGGTTACTGTCTGACTGTGTACGCAGAAGAAGAAGAAGAAGAAGAATGTCAGGCCGAAAGGTGCAAATATTGCAGTCTAACTGTAAACATCACAAACAGCCCTTTCGGGACAAACACTGAATAAGAAGAAGAAGAAGAAGAACAACAACAACAAGAACAAGAAGAAGAACAAGTAGAAGAAGAAGAAGAAAAAGAAGAAAGGGGTCTAAAGTAGCCACTTCAAGGCTGAAGTCTCCGCCCCAATCTTCATTCTCATACTGAAAGTTGGTGATCTTCAGACTCATAGCTGACTGCTTGCATCAGGGTCAGCGAATCATATATGTCCAAAACTCTTTTTTCCGTCTCCAGGTGGCGGCTCTGAAAATAGACTGCACCAGTCACTAGTGTAGCCTGGCCAAGGGATAGCAACGTAGTTGGAAGGCTAACTCGGTACTAAAGAAAGCCAGCCGAAATCGGATGTGTCGGGTCGAATGGCGTAAATATTGCAGCCTCGCTGTAAACTACGACACAACAGCGACGGCCATTTCAGGACGAATGTCGAAGAAGAATATCCCTGTACGATTTAATCGGCATGGACCGTATGCAACAGGTAACGACCACAATTCACTACAAATATTTCAAACACTCGTGCTTCTCAATGACACATCCATCAAGGGCAACGCCTGGCATGTCAACCTTCACTGTCGAGTTGTTTAATTAGTACTACACCACAAACGCCTTGCTGGGAGTGATCCTGAGGCGGACTACCTGCACCGCTGTGATATTTATTGCAAGCCTCCTTGCATGCCATTGACTACTTCTCGCATACGGTGTTAGTGTTGATTTTGGGGATGCCGTCTGTGAATGTTAGTGTTCGTCCTGACCCTCTGTTAACTATTTTTATTATGTAAATGCTGAATATTACATGTGAAAACTGAAATCACAATGGCAGTCCAGGACACACGCACACAGTTTCCGATGTACACATAGAGTGTTTAAGGTTAACTGCTATCCACTCCACCAGCCATCGGTTCTACATTTTTTCATGTGAAGCAAGACATCAATAATCCATCGTCTACTCGGGCATACACATCATCCAAGTCAAGAACCTTATCAGCTGTTTCTTGATTGGCTTTGCTTCGTTCATTCTTAATCTCCCACTACCAAACACTGAAAGGGCTTAAGTAGCAGAATGTAGTCCATGGAACGGGATGCGTTGTGTCGTAGTTTACAGCTTGACTGCGATATTTGCACCTTTCGGTCCAACACATCCGACTTCAGCAAGCATTTTTTTAGTACCAGATTAGCATTCCCTCTTCGATCCCACTGCAGATCATGCGCTGCCTGTTTCTGGATTGAGCCAGAAGACATCGTTAACATCATAAGTAAATATCCAAGCAGGCCCGGTGTTTCCTGGGTTGTCCTATAGCTACCAAGTGTATCTGGTAAATATTCAAGCAGGCCCGGTGTCTCCTGGGTTGTCCTATAGCTACCAAGTGTATCTGGTAAATATCCCAGCAGGCCCGGTGTTTCCTGGGTTGTCCTATAGCTACCAAGTGTATCTGGTGAATATTCCAACAGGCCCGGTGTTTCCTGGGTTGTCCTATAGCTACCAAGTGTACCTGGTGAATATTCTAGCAGGCCCGGTGTCTCCTGAGTTGTCCTATAGCTACCAAGTGTATCTGGTAAATATTCCAACAGGCCCGGTGTCTCCTGGGTTGTCCTATAGCTACCAAGTGTATCTGGTAACATTGAATCTATTTCCATATCAAGCACATTTATTTTCTGTCTCTTATTTTTTCAAGAGATAATGAAAGTCATAGACATTCTGTAAGGTGATGATTCATTTTCCGGAGTCTCATAAGCGTTGCGTCCCTATCATACTTAGGCAGTGAACGGAGGTAGCTGTATAGCCAGAATCCTAGAACACCGGTACATTCTATATAGTGGTGTTGAAACTCCCTCATCGCATTTCTAATGAATGATCCAGCTGCGTCAATGATAGTGTATTGTCAACAATGTATCATTAATATGACAAGACGGCAATATATTGTCACATATGATATTTTGACAATGTATTGTCAAAAATGACAAATCGACAATGTATTGTCACATTAAGAGGGAGTATAAATTGTACACAAACGATTCAAATCAATCAATCAAAGACTGTCGCTCATCTTAGTGCTCAGATCATTGATAGAATCTCGTCAGCATAAACGTTCATAGTCTGCTCTTTCTTTCTCTCTCTAGGTGGAATAATTTAATCTTACTTCCTGCTCATATTCTCATCTCAGTGTATTTTTGGGTTTACCATCATTTCTCTTCCGTTGAGGATTCCATGTAAGTACCTGTCTGCCATGTTGGACGGTGCCTTCCGTAGTGCATGTCGTTTCCAGGCGCATTTTCTTCGTTTAATTTGTTGTTCCGGTGGATTTTGTTGGCTCTTTCCCATAGGTCTTCACTGTATACCCTTGATCCTTTGTAAAGTAAAGTAACCCATAGCATTACTGCCGTAGGGGTGTGAGGTGTTAGCGATCTCACATTTCAAAGGCTCGGCTATATGAGGGCGGTAGCCATCTCCTCTCCCTCGCCACTTTTACTTCCCGGACTGAACCGATACCCATTTAAGGCTGGGTCGACTCGGGAGCCATTGCGGTCTGAAAAACCATTACCGCCTCAACTGGGGAATGAACCCAGGACCACTGAGATGCGAAGCCAGAGCGCAAACCACTGCGCTACGCGGCTCCATCCTTTGTAGGTATATGTTAATGAAGGACTGGAGTCTTTGTTGTATGGCCTAGGTTGATCTCCATGTTCCCCGATCCGTACAGGAACACCGACTTGACACTTGCGTTGAATATTCCATTTTGGTGTGAATCCTGTCTCTAGATCTCAATATGTTGTTTAGCGTCAGGAATGCCTCTCTTGGCTTTCAAATTCTGCTCCTTATTTCTGCATCTGTACCTCCTGATGTTTCAATGTGGTGCACAAAAAGGTACAGGCATTCATTTCTTTTAACGGGGAGCAGAGACGCTAGTTTAGTCAGGCACAACATACTGACCAGGACGTCGCGTCAGGGTCAGGCACAACATACTGACCAGGACGTCGCGTCAGGGTCAGGCACAACATACTGACCAGGACGTCGCGTCAGGGTCAGGCACAACATACTGACCAGGACGTCGCGTCAGGGTCAGGCACAACATACTGACCAGGACGTCGCGTCAGGGTCAGGCACAACATACTGACCAGGACGTCGCGTCAGGGTCAGGCACAACATACTGACCAGGACGTCGCGTCAGGGTCAGGCACAACATACTGACCAGGACGTCGCGTCAGGGTCAATATACTGACCAAGATCACAATCTCTCTTCCATGTAGAGTTCCCTGGAAACAGGCTGTTTCCAAGACAGCCTGGCTGACGAGATGTGGATCGATGTGATCCCCGTAGGGGTGAGCGCCACGCAGATGAAGCCAATCATAGCACAATCGCCTGGAGGACCCAGGTCCACCTTCATCAGCACGCTCAGGATGTCAGGAAAGCTATTAAAACTAACCACTTAACGTCCTTTTCAGGGCGCACAAAAGAGTAAACTTACTCATTGGGGGCATTAAACAACAACAACAACAACATCAACAACAACAACAACAACAACATCAACAACAACTTCTTTCAACTGTTCTCCCCCAAGCATGGTTTCTTCTTTGATGATATTGTTGAGTTTAAGAAGCTTGGTTTTGTTCATGTTGATATTCAGTCCCGATTTGGCTGATTGTTTTTTCACCCTTTTAAGTTTCTCTTGCATTTGGACATGACTGTGTGACACATGTATCAGACTCTCTGCGTCGTCCATGTTCTCTGTGACGTTAGTGTCCACTGAATATCAATTCTTTTCCATTCGATTGATGTCTTCATTATACAATTTGTAGCCACCAGCAACAGGAATGTCAAATGCAGGTATCCGTGTATCACCCAGGGTTGCACCCCGAAGCTGTCAGTCAGTTCTTCTTAATGTATCACTCTACCACCTCTATCTTCGTATATATTCTGTATGATGGTTATGTACTTCACTGGTATCTTACATTGTCTCAACAGTTGCCATAGAGTTCTTCGATCAACATTCAAACACCATTTTCTAGTCTATACAATTTGCATATAGAGATGATGCCATTAAGTAGTTTGTTCTGCTATGATGCGTATACAATGTATTGTTACATATAACAAAGTCGGCATTGTGTTGTCACATATGACAAATCAACAATGTATTGTCACATATGACAAATCGACAATGTATTGTGACATACGATAAGTCGACAATATATTGACACATGAAGAGGGGGTGCGTATTGTACACCAGAGATTACGTATTTAAAATCTACAGTATCAGCTTCACTATCATCAATGCTCGTCGCTTCTATAGAGACATAGGACATTGACAACCCTCCTCCAACAAGTTCGATCATGAACTGCCATTTCTGTCTCTCTCCAGTTGAGGTTGGAATTTCATTTTCATAGTCTCTTTTCCAATATGTTCATTAGTCTCCATCTCTTCCTCTTTGGGTTCCATGTCAGGGACTGTCTGGCCACGGTTGATGGTGGTTTCCATGGCGTTACAACCCGATTTTCTATGTTTCATCTGCTGTTTTACTAGATATTGTTTGCACCTTTCCCATATGTCTTAATTCCTCACCTTGCCTTGCCAGAAAATACTTATTATCTTCTGAAGACATTTATTGACGAACGACTGGATTTTCTTGAAATTTCTACTTCCGTACTGACTTGACATTGAAATGAAACAATTATATCTTAGTAATCTTTATTTCCCGGGATTACCATACAAGAGGGGCGTTCAAATAAAACCGGGACTTTTTGTTCTAGTTCTACCTGAATGGGTTATTGGGTGCTGAAACTACTATCACTAGTTAAGGGTACTTGTGTCCTATTACTGCTAGGTGGCCCGCGTGCCATGGGCCAGTCACGTGATAGATAAATACACATGGTGGACAACACTGTTATTGTTTGCATGGAACAGCGTGTTACGATGACGTTTCTTGGGAAAAAAGAGGTGAAACCTGCGGAAATTTACAGAAGACTGCAATCACAATACTGTTACGAGCCACTCATCCGCAGTAAAACATTTATTCTTCGTCTTCGTACGCTGATAGTAAAACATTTGAATGGTGTAAACGTTTTAGAAAAGGCCGTACATCCGTGAGTGATGATCCCGATCGTGATGGCTCTCAATCCACCACAGTCATTCCTGTGAAAATCCAGATTGTGGAACCACTTATCCTGAATATTGATTTTCTATCTCGTGGTGCCACTATCAACAGTGAACGGTACTTACGCATTTTTAGTGATATGCATAACCGTCTGCGCAAAGATGGCTTTGTTTGATCATAAAGATCATCCTGCTCCTGCAAGTAAATGCTCGGCCTCATACGGCTCACCACACTATGTACCATCTGCAGCAACTCAGCTGGGAAGTATTGCCACATCCACCTTACAGCCCAGACTTCGCTCCAAGCGATTTTCACCTGTTTGTACTTCTAAAATAATTTCTAGAAGGTCAGCATTTTAGCACTGATGACGAAGTGAAACATGATGTCTTGGATTTATTCAGACATACTGACACATCTTTCTACGCTGAAGCTTTTAAAGCATTACTTAAGCGCTGCGGTAAGTGCATAAACGTTGCAGAAGATAATATAGAAAACTAAATGGCGTTTTGATTATTTAAAATCAATTTGTTTTCATTAATAAAAATAAAAAGTCTCGGTTTGACTTGAACACGCCTAGTATTATTCAGTAACAAATCTATGGTATGCAATGGACAAAGTTCGGCAATGTGTGCGGATCCTATAGATCTCGTTGTTTTACCTAGAGCCCTTGTCCTGTGTTTTTCAGAAGCTGAATACGCCGTATCATTCTAAAAAAATTGTGCCCGTTCGAAACTAGTTGACAGTAATAAATTATGAGGGCCGGGTAGTATCAGAGTGTCTAAAACCTACCCTCATCGATAAAATGTGACCCATAATTGGTATAGCACCACTCAAGATATACCCCATAATTGGTATAGCCCCACTCAAGATATACCCCATAATTGGTATAGCACAACTCAAGATATACCCCATAATTGGTATAGCCCCACTCAAGATATACCCCATAATTGGTATAGCACAACTCAAGATATACCCCATAATTGGTATAGCACAACTCAAGATATACCCCATAATTGGTATAGCCCCACTCAAGATATACCCCAAAATTGGTATAGCACAACTAAAGATATACCCCATAATTGGTATAGCCCCACTCAAGATATACCCCATAATTGGTATAGCCCCACTCAAGATCCGAATAAGCGTCGCAGCAGAGTTCGAGAAAGAAAACAGGAGCACAACCCAATCCAATATTTCGATATTAGTTACAGAGCACAATTAGACTGTACCAAGTTTTTTTTCTTCAAAATATAACCACCTACAAGAAAAAGAAGGCATAGCTACATACGAACTTAAGAAAAGTCCAGATTAGATATTAGTGTATATTTTTTTAAATCAGAGTGGTGAATGATTTGAATACATTGCCACGTTGAAGTAGTGGAGCCAGGGACAATTAATGCATTCACTAATAGATTGTATGCGCGTAGTTTTTAAAGCAAGGAAATTTAAATTAAACTGTTTGTATACAGACTATGCAGAGTCTTCTAAACCTGTATACAGACGTTAAGTTAAGTCTCAATTCCAAACATAGCTTCCTAAAATCAAAACGCTGATACAGACAAGCCGTGTATGTCGATGTATCGTGAATTGATGCAGACCACAGATCAACTTCGAGATTAATCTACCCCCGGACATGATTCCACCATACCCAACATGAAAGTCACTAAACAGACTCCGAACTGGTGCAAGATAAACAAGAAGAGATGGGGATACACAGGTGGGAACACATGTGACTGTCACGCAATACCAGACCTATATCACCTGATGAACTTCAGGAAACATGCAATAGATGCGACATGCTAGAGGCAAATGACAAGGCAATCCATGTCGCTGAATACTGGATGCATGATGTATGGCGAAGAGTTTGGACGCGGAAAGTAGGTAAGTTTACAAATCTTAACACATGGCACTAGTTACCACCAAATCCCCATTCATAAAGTTGTAATACCTGTCATCTCGCTTGCGTCCTAGTAGAGGTTTACAATTTGTGCCCCACTTGTATTCTGCAGCACCCTTCTTTATGGCAGTGAGACATGGTCTACCTACACGCACCAGGAGTGGCGGCTATAAAGCTATCACATGAGGGGCCTGCTCAGAATACTCGGGGTTGGGTGGCAATACAAGATCACCAACGCAGAGGTGTAGGAGAAAACAGGCACTTTCACGATCTTGTTCATGCTTAGTCTTCGAATGCTCCAATGGCTGGGACACACTCGGAGGATGAATAACGGCAGAATATCAAAATATTTTCTCTATGGGGAACCAGAGTTGGGGAAAAGATCTCAGGACCGGCCACTTCTTCAAGGACGAATGTAAGCGGGATAAAAATGATGCCGATATTGATTTGGAATCATGGGAACATAACTCCATGGATCGTGTTACATGGAGGGGCAGGATTAAGCATGGAGTACAGACACATGAGATACTGATTGCAGATAGGCTAAGGACTCGGCGTTTGAAAAGACACGCCACACCGTGCGATGCTGCAAACGATCCTATCTTTCCTTGCACACCGTGGAAGACTAATCTCTGCTCGGATTGGTCTTAGTCACATTCGTTATCATAATGGACTGTAGTTACATCAATTTTTTCAAAGCACAATTACTATCGTCTGGCAAGACGGAAAGAACCAATGTGTTCTGCAACATTAACCGGCACTAATTTTATTACATACATACCAACTAACTTACCTATTTCTATCCATTCATCTGTATATCAATGCATCTATAATATTATCTAGGACTCATTGAAAACTATACTGGTAAATCAATGGGTGATTCTCGCATTCAGGAAGTGGTCTAGGCAGAACGTAAACAAGGATGTTTTAATTAAAATGAATATCGAATAAAATGAATAATAGGCGTAGCTAGAAAACACATCCGTGTCTATCCCAAGGTCTCTTTTTGAGAAGGAAAGTATAACTTGGTTACACACTTTTATACCTGTCATAATCCGAGATTATGAAAGCTGTGTTTATGCGCGCGCGTGTGTATTTGTGTGTGTGTCTGTGTGTGTGTCTGTGTGAATGTGTGTGTGTTACTGTGTGTGTGTTTGTGTATGTGTCTGTGTGTGTCTGTGTGTGTGTTTGTGTATGTGTGTGTGTGTGTGTGTCTGTGTGTGTGTCTGTGTGTGTGTGTGTCTGTGTGTGTTTGTGTGTGTGTGTGTGCGTGTGTGTATGTGCGTGCGTGTGTGTATGTGTAAAACAAGCAGCTTGATAATGCAGAAAAAGTGCATCAAATATTGTTTAGGAAATTAACATCACATTGAATAGGTGGCGAAGTTGCTAAATGAATAGTAAATTTGCTAACAGGAATAAATCAGAGAATTGGCATACATATGGAGTACTCTTGAGGTGAAAAATGGAGTGTCATAAGGGCTCAGTTTTTGGATCAATTGTGTTCCATATATATATATATATATATATATATATATATATATATATATATATATATATATATATATATATATATACATGATTTAAACAATGATATCGGATCCGTGATTGCAAAATTCGTTGATGACACAAAACTATACAGAAGTGTCTCATCTAAAGCAGATGAGGATATTTTTAGGCGAAATTTAGATACAATTCGGAAATTATATGAGAGCTGGTAAATGGAGTTGAATTCTTCTTCTTCTTCTTCTGCGTTCGCTCTCAATCTCCCGCTACTAAACCCTGATATGGCATATGGAGCAGAATGTAGTCCAGAGAACGGAATGCGTTGTGTTGTAGTTTACAGCTTGACTGCAATATTTGCACCTTTCGGTCCAAGACATCCGACTTCAGCAAGCATGTTTTGGGTACCGGGTTAACATTCCCTCTTCGATCCCTTCTCCTTAGCCAGTCTGCCCTGCTACAACCTGTTATCCAGGATCACCGCGTGGAGGTGTAGAAGGGTCTTGGCAGCTCTGGTTCGTTGGCCCTGACGCAAGCAGTCAGCTATGGGTCGCTGACCACTGCAGCTCATGCGCTGCTCAGCGTCTTGATCCCGGAGTTTAATTAATGTAGGTAAATGTACAGTCATGCTCATGGGTAGATTCAATATGGAACATAATTACAGAATGGGTGAGAACAATATTGAATTAAGAATTAAGGTTATGAGGAAACCTCATATAAATGCGCCTACATTGTATAGAAAAGAGACAAGTTCGAGGTGATTTACAGGTTTAAGAGACAGTCAACGGAAAGGATAAATTATACTATAACAAGTGTTTTTAAAAATACAGCCGCCTACAAGATCAAAAGAGCATAGTCACAAATTAATTAAATAAAGGTTTAGATACTAGGAATTATTTTTTAGTCAGAGAGTGGTGAATGCTTGGAATGCATTGCCACGGGAAATAGTGGAGGAAGGGTCAATTAATGCATTCAAGAATAGATTGGATACGCAATATATTTTTAGATCAAGTACAGGTAAAAGAAACTGGCTATAACCAGATTCTGTAGAGTCTTCTAGACCAGTAGAGACGTTAAGTTAAGTTAATTGAAAAACGACAAATTGTAACAGCAGAAATAAATGCCTGCGAAAAATATTGAATGCAACATGGAGAGACAGGATAAAAAACGATGACATCAGGAGACTAGTGGGAACGACACTAATATTAAACTGCATCAAAAGACAGCAATTAGGTCAAAACGTTTACTGTTTTCATAATTGTTGTTGTTGTTGTTTAATGCCCCTGATGACTATGTTCACTCTTGTTATGAGCCTTGAAAAATGCTTTAGGTGGCAGTAGCTTTCCTCACATCCCGAGTGTGCTGATGATTATGGATGGGGTTATCCACGATTTTGTGCTATGCTTAGCTGCATATGCGCGTCGCTCTCTGCTACGGGTATTATGTCGATCCCAATTTCGTCAGCCTAACTGTCACGAAACAACCTGTTTCCAGTGAGAACAGCATGTAAGACAAGTGGGGGTCTTGGTTTGGTATGTTCACCAGACCCTGACTAATATAGTCTGATCAGTATGTTTTGCCTGCCCCAAACTACCATAGCCTAAACAGTATGTTATGCCTGACCTTAACTGACATAGTCTGATCAGTATGTTTCATCTGACCTTGAATAAAATAGTCTGATCGGTATGTTTCATCTGACCTTGACTAACATAGTCTGATCATCATGTTTTTCCTGAGCCAAACCAATATTTTATAACATTGCACAGGAAATAGCGGTGCTTACACGACTTAACAAAATCTGACAAGACAAACGGCTAACCATTCCTGTATCCTTGTAAGACATGGACAATTACAGCTGACATGCAGCGGAGAATACGGGTCTTGTAAATGAGATGTTTCCGAAGACTTCTAAACGTGACGTACAGAGACCGAGTTAAAAATGAGTAAATGCGAGAAAGAATTACAACAGTAATATGACCTTCTGAAGACCTCTTCGCAACGGTCAAAAGACGGAAGTTCACTTGGTACGGTCACATATCGAGATCAAATGGTCTTGCAAGTACGATCTCGCACGGAAAGGTGCAAGGCGGACGACGATGAAATCGTCTCAAAAATAGGTGAGAGGACAACATAAAAGAATGAACCAATCTCCGACCAGAAGAGGCACAGGCAGCGGCCGCTGACAGAGAAGGGTGGCATGGGGTTGTGAGGATGTCTTCATGTGTGCCCCTACGACCTCACCGGTTACGGGATGACCTGACCTGACCTGACCTGATAGTTGACGCATACAATTTCCGTTACCTATTCAGCCGTGGAATGTGTCGTTTCAAATGAATTTCTCCGTGAATCAGAAGGCCTGTATATACAGTAAGCTATGGCAAGACGCAAAAGCCATTTTAAATACATTGCAGTCGACATTGTTGTTGCGATTGCCAACAATCAGTAACTTTTATTATTTTGCGAGCCCTGAAAAGTGGCGGGCTGTAGTGGCTTTCCTCACATATCGAGCGTGCTGATGAAGGTGAACCGGTGACCTTCATGCTGTTGGGCTATACTTGACTTAATCTGCGTTATGCTCACTTATACGGGGATCACGCCAAACCCCTACGTCGTTTGCCAATCTGTCATAAGATAGCCTGTTTCAAGGAAGACCTGCGTGGAAATAGCATCTAAACTGATTTTTAGTAATCAATGGATTCGCCTTTTCGCTTCAAATGAAGCATGGAGCCACAACTGCATTTAAGTTTGAATAAAAAATATGCAGTAGGAATTTCAAAGGAAATCATTTTGCCTGATGTAATTGCTAGCCCAATGCACATCCCTGCTATGTCGCCTTTTGGGACAAGCTTGGAAGGTTATTTTGCTTTTAACTTTTCAACTCGGGTACCATTCTGCTGGTGAGTTAGCCATTATCACCATCTCTGTAGTACTGTAGAACATACACATGGCGCTCTGTGAGTTTGTCCAGATCTGTCTCCTGTATTTCGACACAGTCTGCCATGAATGTAAATACCGAGTGACAGTCTATACCACAGATCGTACAACCATGCTGAGGGGGTTGGCTTGCTAGGGTGTTCCTTTGCCTCTTCAGTCTTTCTCTTTTCTCTTCAGCCAGAAGGCCTCTACGAGATCAGCAGCCAATATGCCCGTTCCAACTGGCTGTCTCCAAACAGCTCGATCCTAAGAAATTGTTTCCCAACCCTGTAGTCAAGCTCTCACACTCGTAGAGCACTGTAGGGAGTATGACGGCACGGTTGATCTTCGGCTTAGTTATTTTACATTTAGCGTCATCTCACACACCGATGAGTGCCCATGTGGAACAGGATGCCAGAACCCTGAGCACATTCTACAGGAATGCCCAATCTATAGGAAAATGAGATGCCAGACCTGGCCAGAGGGTGCGGAGCTGAGACAAAAACTGTGGGGCAGCCGCTCCGACCTGGTGAAGACTACAGCCTTCATCATGGCGACTGGCCTGCAGATATAGCATGACCAAAAGACCCTAAACGCAAAGAAGAAGAAGCGTCATTACGGTTCCCATACTGTTGAGCGCATTGAACCAACACCTATGCTGGCCTTTGCTTTTCTATTAGCCATCTCATCAGCAATAGTCACTGATCTTAACAGCTGCTTCTGAGATAGTCACATTTTTAAACCACTTGTAATTTCTGTCAAATTAATTAAACAATAGGAGCCAAAAATTGGCTTGACGCTCTCCGGGATATAGAGTTTAACTCTGGGATTGCATCATCTGTCCAAACGAGACGGTTTTTACAATTTTCGAAGTTTGGCATGGCTGCCTGTCAACATGGCAGAAGTTCCAACACCACAAATAACTATAGGCAGTGATATGAGACAAGAAATAACTGCAAAATTAAATTCCATTTATGCCCCACATGGCTTGGAAATACATCCTTTTAAGGTAGTTGCTCTCTTCTCTGTGTATTGACACGACACAGTTTTCTCACAAATAGCCGATCGATCATCTGATGATTTTTATGGTTGTTTGTTAATAACTGAATTTGTAATTTTTTTTATTATTTATTTATAGAATGAATAGCGAGAAAGAATACTACTTACTAGTACTGCTACTAGTCTAGCCTATCTATAATTCTTTTATAAATTATTAGTTTATTAAAATTTATAATATCTATTTAAATTAAGTCTATTTCTATGACTATGTGCGTTTTACCGTGTTGCTAAGTATTATAAATTATAGTATAATTCATAATAATTGACTTGAGTATTAGGCCTATTGTTTTAAAAAAAATCAAGCTGCATTTGATTTTCATTTCGAACTTACTGTTAAAAACATTAACTTAATTCATAATAGTAATAAATTAGTAGAAGGTCTAATAGTAAAACTACTAATACTAATTAAGTATAGTAATACAGATACAAGTTAACTCTGCTGTAAACAGAACGCTGTCGTTGTCGCCAACTAACTCAAACTGAAAAAAAAACCCACAAGAAAAGCTGAAATTGTGATTTAGTTTTTTTTACAAGTAACTAAGCAACAGCCCAGGTGATTATCATTATGAATGATTCATATTGATTACAATAACAATGTATAGTCTACCTGTTACTTCTTCATGATTATAAAGTATAATATTGAATAGTCTACAGTCTACACGAACACTACAGCGCCAAGGCCTAGAACAAATAATTACATCAGTCCAGAAACATAGTGAAGCCCAGCATCTCTACCTGAATACAAAGAAAATAAAGATAATGGCAACTGATAAGACAAAACTCCAACCTAAAATCGATATAGCTGACAAAAAGAGTGAAAATCTTGCAGAACCTATGGCATAATACAACCAAAGAACTAAACCTAAAGATCCTAAAAACATGCATTTTTCCTGTGGCAACCTATAGATGTGAAACATGGACGATTACAAAAGCAATTAGTGCTTTTAAAACACAGTGCTACAGAATAGTCCTGAAAATCCCATGGACAAATAAAGCTAGAAACAAATCCATCCGGCAAGACCTGAATGTAGAGAAGAATTGACTCATAAATGACGTAATGATCGGAAAACTGCGGTTTTTTTAGCACATCAAACAACACAATGAACTGGAGGAGTGGTTATGGAAGGCATGGCCACTGGGAGGAGAGGCAGGGGGCGACTGAGAAGATGATGGACCCAGGACATGAAGAAGGATTCTGAATTTTACCTTGGAGCAGGCCGGAAGACCGCCGAAAGATACGTTTTCTACAAACAAGCTGTCATGAGAGCGACGTTCTGCAAAGGACATGCTACATAATGATGATGATGAGTCTACACGTTACTTCTTCAGTCTTCCTGTCACATAAACTACAATTAAATTATTTTAGTAGCCTCATTCAGTCATGACTTTGACTCAGACTGACTAGGATAATGCAACCTAAACTTAAGAAGAGTTGGAGTGGTAACTCTTTACTAAGTTTTTTTATTTTCCTTGCGGCATTGTATTTTTACCTCTTCACAAGGGGAGGAAGACTAACGTCTGGTCAGGCAAAATACGCTAATCAGACATGTTAGACCAGGCAAAACATACTGGCCAAGACCCTCACCTCGGCTTCCTAGTAGCCCTCCCTGGAAACGGGATGTTTTCATGGCAGCTTGGCTAACGAGGTGAGGGATCGATGTGATCCACATAGTAGTGAATTACATGCAGTTTAAGCCAAGCATAGTACAACTGCCTGGAGGACCCCTGTCCACCTTCATCAGCAATCTCAAGATGTGAGGAAAGCTACTGCAACCTGTTATTTAACGTCCTTTTCAGGGCGCACAAAAGAGTAGCCTACTCATTGTGGGCATTCACAAACAACCTCTTCACAAGAGTTCTCAGTTGCAAGTTTCTTTTCACCCAATATGAGGTGGCTCTTCCATGTGCATCTCCACTTGGATCAGTGTGCAGTGTCGTCTTTCCAGGATGTCAGAGATCCATGTCCAGTGCCTTCATGTACCGCTTACACATGTCTTCGAACTTCAGCTGAGGTTGGTTGACTGTTTTTGTCAGCCATCAATTGTGTCCATAGAGAATATCATTGGAGAATCAACCATCTTCCGTGCTGCAAACATGGCCAAGCCATTGTAGTCTTTGCTGCCTAAGAAAAGTACATGCTTAGGAGACTGGTTTTGAGGATGCACCTTTGTGTTTGTCATTTTGTCCCTCCTTGAAATGCCAAGGATAGATCACAGTTCCAAAGTTCACTATCGTATATAATCATGCTGATGGCTCATGCATTGTAAACCATGTTTTTGATCTTAGTTGTAAGTTTCTGGTTTTCTCAAACACGCATTATTAGATCAACAAATATGGCAGCAACTTTGCCAATGCAGTTGTCAGTTTCTGGGTCTAGAGAGAACTTGTCATTGATGAAGGGCCCCCACCTGTCAATTCATAATTATTGATGGTGATGGTTGTTGTGACATCTATTTCTTGTTCCAGCACAATGTTTTGTTGAGACTTATTGATTGTGAGATCAAAATCTTTGCATGTTTGGAAGAGTGATCAATCAAGCTCTGAAATTCCTGCTTACTATGTAACAATTGCAACATCATCAGCAAAAAGCAAGCCCCTGACAGAGACTTTCCTGATCTTTGCTTTTGCCATGAGCCATGGAAGATTAAATAGCCGACCATCTGACTTAGTGTGAAGACAGATTCTTTCATTTACATTATCAAATGCATCAGTAGCAAAGCAAAGAAGATTTTGAATAGTATCAGGGAAAGGATACAACCTTGTTTAACATCACTGCAAATAGCAAATGATTGTGATGCACTATCATCAAATTGGACTGTTCTTTCGTGACCTTATGAAACAATACTAGCTGTAGCTATTTTAGATCTTCCTATTTTAATGAGGATTTTGAAGAGTCTATCTCTGTTAACCAAATCAAATGCTTGTCAACCCAATAAAGAAGATATAAAAGGGTTTATTCTGCTCGTGTATCTTTTTCTGAAGTTGCTGTAGAGAAAAGATTTAGATTGTTGATCTTCCAGACCGGGTACACATGCTAAGCCAATATTTGTGTAGCTGCAGTAAGATGACTCTAGCAAAAACATTGTCTACAACACTGAACAGAGAGACTTTGCTAACTATTGCAGTCAATCCTATCACCTTTGTTTTTGTGTAATGTTAGAATCCATGCATCTCTCATATGTTGAGGTATAATGACCTCTTTCCAGCATTGGCATAACATCATATACAGCAGTTTTAAGAGTGCATCTTTGTGTTTGATCAGATCAAGTGGGATTTTGCCACTTCCTGGTGCTCTGCCTGTGACCTAGCTGTCTGTGCCTGATTAAAATCTTTTAAAGATATCCATGACTTAACGTCTTTATACTGGTTTGGAAGACTCTGCAGAGTCCAGCTTCATTTACATTTTCTTGCTACTGCATACTGGGATAGCTTTTGACAACATCAAAGGCTGTGAGAGTGATGATATTGTCACATGAATTAGAGCTCAGAATAATGCTTGGGCAATTGCTCCATATGCTTTCCTTTATGTTATTTTCTTACCAGTGATGGCTTTGAGTAGCGCCATTTTCATATTTATGAGATCAAGGCAAAGTCCATCGTTGACGATGATGGCATAATTTATTTTGCTAGCGCTATTTTTTAGTAAGGCATAACTGCGCTACTTTTTATCCTCACTCTCTCGTCTCGAGCCACCCGGCCCCAATGGCAAGTCAAGGACATAAAGACTAGGGGGCGACTACGAGATGGCTTTCTTTATACTATCATGCATTTGTCTGATGTTTCCTGTTGGATATTTTCAGATCTGTAGCCAGTACTCATTTGCACAATGACAAGTTCTTTTTTGAACTTGGTTTCTGATTGACTTGAATGTTTGCAGAGTATCTGCATTTGGAAGGCACTTATAATCAGAAAACGTCATTGGGTGCCATGACAGGCGTCATATCATTTACTATCATTTCAAACTAGTTATTTGATTTCACAATAATTCTTCCAAAGGTAACAAGTGCAATGCTATGAATGCTGTGTCCCAGGTCTCTGTAACAGTTGTGCTGCGATACAGGATATTTGAGTATCCTAAAATATGTTGTTTAATCAATTGGTCAGCGCATAGTCTGACATTTTAGCCTCATACAGTTCACCTTTTCTGGTCTGTTGCTGTTTATTGAGTATTGACAGCTAGCCTCAAAATATAGAGCCATTCAGCTATCCACTACCCAGCTGACATGCCTGGTATGAGGACATGCTTCCTTCCCAGGCTGTTTGCTTTTACATTACTGATACATAAATGTTAGTAAACAATTATTTGTTTTTTCGTTACATAAATGTTAGTAAAAATGTGTTTCCATTTACATTATAAATTTTATATTATAAATATTAGTAAAGCAAGTGTTTGTTTTTAATGTACACAAAATACTGACCAGAACGTAGTGTCAGGGCCAGGCACAATACACTGACCAAGACCACAATCTCTCTTCCGTGTAGCCATCCCTGGAAACGGGCTGTTTTCATGGCAGCCTGGCTGACGAGATGTGGATCAATGTGATCCTCGTAGTAGTGAGTGCCGCTCAGATGAAGCCAAGCATAGCACAACACCTGGAGGATTGTGGTCCACCTTCATCAGCATGCTCAGGATGTCAGGAAAGCTACTACAACCCGTCACTTAACGTCCTTTCCAGGGCGCACAAAAGAGTAAACTTACTCATTGGGGGCATTAAACAACAACAGGATAACACGTATCAATGCTGGAGGAGTATGTAGAGAAATAAAGGACAATGTAAGTGCAATAATAAAAGGTCTTGGCTTGGCTCTGTTCGTTCTCAATCTCCCGCTACCAAACCCTGAAAGGGCTTAAGAAGCAGAATGTAGTCCAGAGAATGGAATGCGTTGTGTCATAGTTTACAGCTTGACTGCCATATTTGCACCTTTGGGTCCAACACATCCGACTTCAGCAAGCATTTTTTGAGTACCGGGTTAGCATTCCCTCTTCGATCCCTTTTCCTTAGCCAGTCTGCCCTGCTGCAGCCTGTTATCCAGGATCATCGCGTGGAGGTGTAGAAGGGCCTTGGCAGCTCTGGTTCGCTTGCCCTGACGCTAGCAGTCAGCTGTGGGTCGCTGACCACTGCAGCTCATGTGCTGCTCAGCATCTTGATCCCGCACGGGAGTTCGATCTCACTATCCAGAGATCAGGGGAATTTTTACCAGACGAACCACGGGAAAAAATTCCTGGTCTCTACCGTGATTCGAACCCACGACCTCCGGCACCGAGGTGGACACCTTACCTCGAGACCACTGAGTCCCCATACTTGACTTATGAATTTTTACTTGTGGTTGTTGTTCAGAAATCAGTTAGGAGCAGGGTTCCTCTTTATTGCAGAAGCTTTATCAGAATTTGTTGATAATTTAGCATATTAATTTGTATTCTTTGCAGATAGGATGGTACAATGAGAAAGTAGATCGATCATACCAGCTCAACCTACACCCAGACACTCTGGCATATGTTATCACCAGTACACCAGATATGTTTGAGAATGCACTTGTGCCATTCATGTGCAAGAATGACTATTTTGGCTCGTTAGATCTGCTTGACAAATGCATGCAGTATCACTTTGCTCTTGCCAAAAAGGTACCCATTATTTTTCTTGAATGAGTGATTTTTATTTCAAGTATTAAATGTGCCCCAGTCTGGATCCCCACTTTTAACTCTCATATGGATGTCCGCAACATTCTCCATGGAGAATAAGATTAGACTGTTTAACATGTTAACATGAATGTAATATTAGTCCTGCTATATGGCTCGGATAAATGACATGTGGCTAAGAGTATCACATCCAGATGCCAGACCTTCATTCTGCATCGGTTTTCATCCTGAAAAGGACGTTGTGGTTAACAGTGAGGCTGCGATATCTGCGCCTTTGAGCCAGACACACCTGATTACAGCTGACTTTTATTTTTAGAGCTGGATTGCTCTCCACTGCGCTCCTTATCCCTTGGCAAGACTACACTAGTGACTAGTGCAGCTTGTTTCCAGGGCCGCCATGTAGAGGCGGAATAAGGTCTTGGTCAGCTGTAGTTTGCTGACCCTGTTGCAAGCAGGATATCATCTGATGGATGCAGCGGTGCCGATATATCAAGGTGGATTGGACTTACTGCGTCCGCTATGCACGACCTCCGACGTGTGTGGAGTAATGGCAAGATCTCCGTTGGGACACAAATCTGAATGTACCAGTCCTGCTTGGTCCTAGCCCTGCTTTATGGCTCCGAAACCTGGACATTGCTTCAACATGATATGTCGAGACTGGAAGCCTTTCACATGCGCAACCAGTGGCGTATTCTGGGCATCTGATGGCATGACTACATTCACAACATGGAGGTCACTGCTAAAACAGACCTTCGCCCAATCTCAGAAACACTTGACCGGCGCTGAGTGTCTTTGTTCGGTTATATTATGCGGCTGGACCAGGAAACCCTTGTCCACAAGATACTACACAAGTCGTTCCTCAGCGCCAAAAGTCTTCCTCTGACCGGCTGTAGGTGCAGGAGAGGCCGCTCCGAACAGTATGGCTTCAGCAAGCAGTAACCTCCTCCTCTGCCCTGGAACCACGCCACAGCTGTGGGTCATGGATGTGGCGGACCGGTGCATCTGGCCTCAGGTGCCTAAGTGAACATTATTGTTATTATTATTAATTCTCTTTGCACTCCTAATTTCTCCAAGACTTCCTTATCTGTTTTCTTTTGTTTCCAGGAAATGTGACCCATTCTTCTATATTCCCATATTTCAAAGGTATTAATGCTATTCTCCAATTGTTTGTTCATTCCCCATGTTTCTACACCATACAGTAAAGATGAAATAGACAACACCTAGTGATTATTATTTTAAAATTGCAAATGACTTGTTTAAAAGTCCCATGTCGGTGAAATAAGATTTTGACCATCCGTAGTCGCTTTCTGATTTCCATTTCACATCTCCCATTTTCAATTATTATATATCCATTTTAGGGAAAGCTTTTGACCGGTTTCAGTATTTGACTGTCTATTTTTATCTGTAGCGAGGACTTCAAATCTACTTTGCTAATTATAATAGTTTTTGTGTTTTCTCAGTGTTAGTGTTCAATTAATACACATGGGACTGAGTGGACTTTCTGGTATTTCCTCAGATCTCTGAGTAGTTGAGATCGGATGCCTGTATGCAGTGTTCCACACATTAAAAATCCCCCGGCAGCTGAAAATTGAAAAGAATAGGCTCAACTGTCGCTGATCAGGCAAAATTCACAATTATTTTAAGAATCTACCCAATCTATTACGGAATCCTTGCTGGTGCTACAGAGTTTGTGCATTGTGCTGAGATTTAAAAAAATTTGGAGAAGAACAGACCACTTATGGGTTAAACCGTGTGCAAAGACGTTGATTCTTCAACTAAACTAATACACCTGACTTTTGTTCTTTACTTGAATCACCAATTCATGTAGTTCTTGTTTGCTTTCAGCCAACAGAACTGTGTCATCTGCATATTTGAGATTGTAAAGTAATGTTTTTTTGTGTGTTGGTAGCTCCAACCACTTGGGACCACAAATTAAGTCGTGGGTTTTACATTGCTATTTTAGATGGTGACTACAATAGATGTTTCAGCCATACATATGCTGTATGTGTTTGCTGATATTGTCAAATCAAGCCATCCAGTAACCGGTGAGGTTGTTGGGGCACACATGAAGACACCTCCACAACCCCACGCCACTCCTCTCTGTACATGTATTGTAGTCTAACACAGCAAACCATGTGAGCTCCAGTAAAACGAATAGCTGCTAATACTGGCAGGTTCTTTCAAGACATATTTGAACTATCAATCTTCACCATTTAGTCTTGTTTATCATTATTCATCCCCATGTGGGTTTCAGTCGGTGACAATCCTGGTTTTAGTGGTTCATTATTTCTGCACATCTTATGCTATTCCAACTTTATTTCCTCTTTGGCCGATGTTATTTGTTACCAGTAACATTTCCAAATCAGAAATTAATTTTGAAACAGATTATCTTAACATTCTTGTACCCACAGGCATTTCCAGATGAAGATGTGGAAACCATTCATGACTTTGAAATGACACCATCAAGGCGGGCAAAAATTCTGGTTCAGCCAGCTTGTCATGTAGCTGGTGCAGCGTATTACTACACACGCAGGTCCTTGAACCCAGATCCCTTTGAGGGAAAGGTAACACCTTTAGCTCTTAGTATGTTTAAATACAGTTAGGGAATGTAATTATCAGTTTTGTAGCAGATGTACCACACAGACGTGCGCTCATGTTGGGACGACACACAAACAATAGAACAATCTTCTCCATGCGTGTCATCTCCAGGAGAGGAGGAAAGGGACAGCATGACAGTATAACCGATCAAGGTGCAGAAGTAATCATGTAATATAATAAAGACAGGAACACAGTAAAATTCACAAAAAAATTTATGGAGTAAATATGTAATATATATATATATATATATATATATATATATATACATGTATATAATATATTGATCTTCTTCTTCTTCATCGTACGCAGTATATAGATCTGACTGCAGTAAAATACAATCA
This sequence comes from Ariolimax columbianus, assembly GCA_036924085.1. NCBI lineage: Eukaryota > Metazoa > Mollusca > Gastropoda > Stylommatophora > Arionidae > Ariolimax > Ariolimax columbianus. The sequence goes on along the minus strand of JAVGWX010000010.1, from coordinate 66,121,801 downwards.
AGTTTTAACAAGTAAATATAAATAATATTATGTGGGTTGGTCTACAGCAAAATACAATCACGTTTTAACAAGTAAATATATATAATAGGAAACTTTGCAGTAAAACCAATCAAGTTTTACCAAAAAAAATAAATAATATAGGAAGCTTTTCAGTAAAACCTGGCACAGCTGTGTACACACCCATATGAAACAGTTGATCATCATCTATTTGAGTGCTCAGCGCTCAACGATTTTAGGAAAATGCTTCTTCCTCAGAGGCCAGATAAATGGAACACTTTGTACGGCACAAGACAACAACTAATCACATGTGCAGATACCATTACATGGCATTGGGCTGAAGGGCGAGAGCCCGGATGCTGATGGATTTGTAACAACAACTTATTATAATTTGATTGGTTTTACTGTAGGAGTATGTTGTGGATCAAGTGCTTGTTAAGTGGGATGTGTTGGATTCTCAGTTAGAAAATGGTCCTCTGATCTTTCCCTGTGAATTGATTTATACTGTCATTTAGATTAGGGCTTGCCATATGTCTGTAGACCTCCCTCCCCGTGTTTCCCATGGTCCATCTGTTCAGCCAAGTTTCTTTGTTTGCTGTTCTTATGAGCTGTTTGAAAATTTGTTGCTGTGTGTGGCTGTTCTTGTATTGATACCTTCTTTGCTAGTCTGTCTGCCTTGTCATTGCCAGGTGTTTTTGAGTGTCCTGGGATCCACTGCATAACTATTTTGACATGGGAAATGATAAAGTGGTCAGTGTCTAGAGATATTTGGATAAGGTCAGGTCTACAATGACCAGCAACTTCTAATGCTTGAAGGATTGAAATAGAATCTATGAAAATAACGTTTTAGGTCTTTGAAGGAAATGCATCAAAAAGTGTCCTCATATGTTACAAAACGGCTTCAAGTGCAGTGATTTCAGCTTCACAGATGAAAGAAACCTTCCCGCAAGCATCAGACAGCTCATCAGAGGATACGCCCGGGTATTCTATATAAACGCCATAACAGGCTTTGATGGTGGCTTTAAATGCAGATCCTCCAGTATATACATGTATCCATTCATCTGGATAGGCATCAATAGTTCTTTGAACTGCGCACATAAGAGTACTTTGATCTGAACTTTTGATTGCATCATCTATTTTTTTTCTGTATTTATGGTGTTTTAAAGAATGTTTGTGGTGGTATGTCTTTTAATACTCCTTGTAACTCTTGTCTTCTTTCTGGGAGATGGTGTCTGTCTTTGATTTCATTAACATCATGAAGTACAGACTTTTGTTTAATTCTCCTGTTTGGCTGCCAATTTTCCACAAGGAGTCTGTTGGGATGATCCCATTTCATTCTAATACTTTGGTCATAAGCTTCCATAACTGCTTTATCCCTCCGCATCTCAAGGGGTTCCACATTTGTGTGGATTTCGCAAGCTGCTGTTGGTGTTGTCCTCATTGCTCCACTAAGGAAGCGTAGAACACTATTTTACACCTTGTCCATAGATTCCAAGTTAGATTTTGAACAAGTTGTTTGAAGTGCACTTATATTCTATTGCTGAGCGCGCTTAACCAAGGTATAAGCCTCTCAAAGTATCTTTGTCTGATCCCCATGATGTACTAGCAAGCTCACTGCTTTATTCCTCACATTCTGAATGTGATGCTTGAGGTTGAGTTGTCGGTCAAGTGTGACACCAAGATATATGGGGTGTTCTAATCAATTGGTGTTTCTCTAATCTCAAAATTATATTTTGTGGCTCTTGGTGAAGATGGTATACACTGTCTTTTCACAGTTGATTTTTAGTTTCTCTTTTTGGCAGTAGTCATGCAGTCACCTCAGGTCTCCATTTAGCCTTTGTGCCACACTATCAATGTCTTCATGACACAGCCTTATAAGCTAGGTCACCAGCATACAAAGCTTTTTTGACCTTGGTCTAGTCAGCCAAGTCATTGATGTAGATCAGGAAAAGAGTACAACTTAAAGATGAGCTTTGTGGCTCATTAGAACTTCTTAAGAAGAGATCGCATCCTTCACCTTCGTCTGGATTGTTCGCTCAGCTAGGAAGTACTTTATCCAATTGTAGAGCTTGCCATGAATTCCAATGTTAAACATCTTTATCAGAAGACCTTTCCTCCAAACATGATCGTAAGCCTGTTGTAGGTAAAAAAAAAAAAAAAAAAGAAAAAGATGGCCTCTGTTTGCTTGTTGTTCTGGAAGCTATCATTTATTCTTTGTGGGGACGGCGCGGGCTAATGGTTAAGTGACACGGCTCACAATGCGAAAGTGCTAGATTGGCTCTCCATCACAGCACCAACCGTTGCCCAGGGGAAGCAACCCCTTAGAAAATGCAGGAGGAAGGAGATCATTACATAAAATGCATGCCGAAGTTGGATGCACTGGGCCGACAGGCGCAAAATTAAAACATAGTGCAACACACACTGCCTTGGGGAAAAGAAAAATAAGGTGAACGCAGAAAAAATAAATTTATTCTTTGCTTGAGCCTTAAAAAGCTGGTCTGCTGTTCAGCTACCAATTCTAAACTCTGCTTGTTCCTGGCATAAGGTGTTAGATTTCTCCAGGAACCAATAGAGATGTGTGTTTATCATTCTCTCTGCTTATTTGCCCAGACACGATGTTAGGGAGATGGGCCGATAGCTGTTTGGTTCATCCGGAGGTTTTTTGTTTTTTATTATTGGCACTATATGTGCATTCTTTCATGCTTTACGAAGCTTGCCATTTCTCCATGTCAAGTTGATCAATCTGAGGACAGCTTCTTTACTTCGAGTCTCCAGCTGAAGTAACATTTTGTTATGAATCAGCAAGTAAATATATATATATTATTATGTGGGTTGGACTACAGTAAAACCAATCAAGTTTTAACAAGTAAATATATAATATCAGTGAAAATGAGAGCCATATAGTCCTGCTGACAGACGCTCTCGCCGTAGTCACAGCGCTAAAAAGCCAGAAAAACACTGAGCTTAATGACTTAAGAGCAGCACTCTGCAAACTGTGCCAGCAGTCCGCACCAAAAAGGGTAGTGGTACAGTGGGTTCCGTCACACTGCAACATCCAAGGCAACGAGGAGGCAGACAGACTGGCAAAAGAAGGTGCAAGACTACCACAAACAGATACCAGTATGACGTACGAAGAGTCAAAACGGCTTATCAAAGCCAGATACATGACCAAATGGGAAACCGAACATACTGGTCACACCAAAAACGATGCCTATTACCAGTTGAACCGAAGAGAGCAGGTCGTTGTCTTCAGACTTCGCACTGGCCACAACAGACTGAGGTACCACCTATTCAACAAATTGAAGATAGGGTGTACCGACGAATGCCCGTGCGGTACTGGTAAAATGACCACTGAACATCTGCTGCAGAACTGCCCGACATACGAGGATCAGAGAGAGCAGATGTGGCCATTACCAGTGGAACTGCAAGACAAGCTCTATGGCAGTGGCGAGAGCCTCAGTATGACCGCCGCTTTTTTCGAAAAAATAATGGTTACTGTCTGACTGTGTACGCAGAAGAAGAAGAAGAAATATATAATATAGAAAGGACTGCAGCAAAACCAATAGAGTTTTAACAAGAAAATATATAATACTATGTGGGTTGGACTATTATAAAACCAATAGAGTTTTAACAAGTCAATATATAATACTATGTGGGTTGGACTATTATAAAACCAATAGAGTTTTAGCAAGTCAATATATAATACTATGTGGGTTGGACTATTATAAAACCAATAGAGTTTTAGCAAGTCAATATGTAATATAATAATAGTTACCCATTGCAAGCGAAGATCATAAAAGCATCAGACGTGTGCTGCGAGATGTGTTCTCATTCTCATGTGGCTCTAGAAACCAAAATCTGGCACTGTAGACTTTGCCCCGTTACCCCGGTGATGCAAACCCTTAGAAAATGCAGGAGGAAGTAGACTCTTACATAAAATGCATGCCGAAGTCGGATGCACTGGGCCGACAGGTGCAAAATAAAAACATAGTGCAACGCACATCCCCCTTGGAGGATAGAGAAATAAGGCGAACGCAATAAAATAAAATAAAAAATATTAATATATGTGCATGTATGAACAGCTGATTAGCACAGTGGTAGAGCACTTGCTTTTCAGTGCAAAGGTACGGGGCTCAACTCCCTCTATCGTCAGCTCCAGTCAACCCAGATGTAAATGGATTTCTGAGTTACGGCAGCAAGGAAGGGAACTGACCACCGAGCTGAGGCTTAGTATACATGAGTCTCTAACACTTCATTCCTGACCATCGGTTACGTCTGCTGAAGAACTTCCATTACCCCTATGTATGTATATCTAATTCATTAATCACCTGAGTAGTACCTGAGTTGAAAAGAATGAGACAACTGTAGAATAGCGAGCATGTTGTGAAAGACATCTAAAGAGGGTTGTGTGTGGTACTGGCCAACACCATTGTGTAAAAACCATTGTTATTGAAACCACCACTATAAATTCTTGTATGTAGGCTTTCTATACAAACGTCAGCTGTAGAGTGTGGGCTAAGCTTTCTATAAAAGTGTCAGCTGTAGAGTGTGCGCTAAGCTTTCTATAAAAGTGTCAGCTCTAGAGTGTGCGCTAGGCTTTCTATAAAAGTGTCAGCTGTAGAGTGTTCACTAGGCTTTCTATAAAAGTGTCAGCTGTAGAGTGTTCACTAGGCTTTCTGTAAAAGTGTCAGCTGTAGAGTGTGCGCTAGGCTTTCTATAAAAGTGTCAGCTGTAGAGTGTTGGATAAGCTTTCTATAAAAGTGTCAGCTGTAGAGTGTTCACTAGGCTTTCTATAAAAGTGTCAACTGTAGAGTGTGCGCTAGACTTTCTATAAAAGTGTCAGCTGTAGAGTGTTCGCTAGGCTTTCTATAAAAGTGTCAGCTGTAGAGTGTGCGCTAGACTTTCTATAAAAGTGTCAGCTGTAGAGTGTTCACTAGGCTTTCTATAAAAGTGTCAACTGTAGAGCATGCATTAGGCTTTCTCTCTTTCAACATTCCGAATGCAACTCTTGCTTTTTGCATCCTTGTTTTTATATCCTCGTCTGTCCCTCCTTCCTTGTTGATGATACTTCCTAGGTATGTAAATACCTCAACCTCTTCCAGTGGCGTTCTTTTCAGCATGGTTGGTTCTTCAATCCGACTTGTTTAAATGTAATAATCCAGTCTATCCAGTTTCCTTTGCATTTGGCTTTGGCTGTGGGACAGAAGGGCTATATCATCCGCAAAATGCAGGTCTTCCAGCTGTTTATTCAACGTTAGTCTTTACTTGCAACGGATTAGTCAATCAGTTAATTATATACAATGACTTATTTTTGTGTGCAATGTTTGTTTTCCCAGACTGTCTTTGGTGTATGTATTCACCCAAAATACAGCGGATGGTTTGCCATTAGAGGCGTGATCATCTTCAAGTCGATACAGAGCCCTGATCTCCCACACACTGGGCCTATTGACTGTGTGCCAGCTCAGACAGACAGGGTGAAACTACTAGACCTGTTCACAAACCATTGGAAAGACTGGCGATATCGGGACATTGTTTGTGCTGAGAAGCAGTATTCAGAAGACCAGAAAGTATACTTTGCAACACCACCTAAAGACAGGAAACCACTAATCATGGAGTTGCGAGAGAAATACCGCAAGATGCATGCAGATCACAAAAAGCAAAATAGCCATAGTTTGTTAGAGACAGATTTCATGGAAGAGACCACTGTAAATGGGAGACTATTCAGCACTGTTAATTGTGAAAAAAATAACCACTTATTTGCTGCAGCATTATATTAGTCCTAGTCATGTGAATGTTGAATGAACCCTTGTGCTTTGTTTGAGTTTAATTGTTGGGAGAAAAGCAGCATTAGTGTTCATCTGTAATTCATTACTATCTATCTTATCTTTAGTCCAATTGTGTCGTAAGACGTGGAGAGGTGTCATCTCCTTTGTTGCATTTATTTTTGGCAGGTGAAAATCCGCTGGTGATTTGCCAGGTCAATCCCAGAATCTATTACCAAACGTTAGGTTGGTTGCCCCTGGAACATATGATCGTCTTTTTGTGACTGGTGGTGGAAGCATAAACTAGAGCAAGATAAACCTGCAGTCTGTTATGCGCCATCTTTGTCGCTCCTCTAACCACATAGCCAAGACCTGATGTTATAGCCACTCATTCCTCTTTTTGCAACATATTCTCTGTGGGACGAGAATCCGAAGAATAATTTGAGTCAATTTTTTAATTGAATTTTGCTAGAGCAGCAGTTGCTAAGCCTACTCTTTTCAGTTTCCAACTGCCAAGGAAGTTTTAACGTGCGCGCCACTGCACACAGGTGTCCAATCTCAATACTCAGAGATCAGGGGAAATTTTTACCAGATGATCCACGTGAATAAATCCCGGTCTCCACAATTATTTGAGCCCGCGACCTCCAGCACACAAGATGGACATCTTACTACGAGACCACTGAGTCCCCTTATTTTGTATCTCATTGTCTAAACAAGAATCGTAACTCATACGTAAGTTGAAAAACAAAGGATTCTAAATTATCGTTATTGGTTTTAAATGTGCAGAAATTGATTACCTGTTGCTAAAGGTACTCATAACAAATATACACACACACACACACACACACACATATATATATATATATATATATATATATATATATTTATAATACTATGTATTAGGATAGTTCAATAAATTGTCATTAAAGTGGCGGAAACAAATTTCTTCTTCTTCGTACACTGTCAGACGACAACTTGAATTTGTTAGAAGAAAGCAGCGGTCATCCTGAGGCTGTCGACACTGCCTTAGAGCTTGTCTAGTGTTGGCACTGCTGATGGCCACATGTGCTTTCTCTGGTCCTCGTATGTCGGGCAATTTTGCAGCAGATGTTCAGGGGTCATTTTCCTTGTGCCACAGGTGCATTCGTCAGTAGCACCTATCTTCAGTTTTGTTGAATATATGGTACCTCAGTCTGTTGTGGCCTGTACAGAGTCTGAAGACCACAACCTGCTCTCTTCTGTTCAACTGGTAATAAGCATAATTTTTTGTGTAGGAAACAAATTTGATAAGGTATGTTGAACTTTTTGTAATTTATATTTTTCTCAGTGTGTTTAATATTATCACTACTTTCATTTGTCAGTTTTATTGCCAATATCACTACTTTCATTTGTCAGTTTTATTGCCAATCTAAATTTTACTCGTATTTATAATCCATCTCTAAGTTAGTCATAGAATTACCCTCCTGATCGAATTCAAAATGATCAGCTAAGGTTCCATTGCTTGGAATGCCATAACATTGTACACTAAGAGATTAAAAGAATAGAGCCACTGTCACCTTTCAAGCAGGTCATAAAATGAGGTTGTACATAGGGCTGGCAATCTCATCATGTAAAAAAGCATCAACATTATAATGAGCCACTGCAAAAATTGATTATAAGTTTCCTGTAAAAGGAAAAGCTACAGTTAAATCCTATGTTTCACATTGAAAAGGTAATTGATTGCGAATGCTTGGAAACAGGCTTCCTTTAACCTTCTAGGCTCCACATTAAAAAAAATTGGAAGTCACAAACATTTAGACACCCATTTTTGGATACACCAGTTGTCTTGCAAATCCATGAAATTGCCACAAAGCACTGATAGTGTTCCTAACCCGATTAGCATATATATTAGTCTCTACTACAAACGTATTTATAACATCTATATAAACAAACTAAACAGATCTACCTAAAAAAAATCTTTTGCGACAACTTAACTTCATCACCCTCAATAATTGGGGTTACCTTCCAAATCCATGTGAAACAGAAAAAAATGTAAAAAAATTATCTAAAGTCACGATCACCTTTGTATTGTTCTCGATTCAGCCGTTTCTATAGCAGAACCGTTGTTAACATAACGAATACTTAGGTGAGTATACAGAGACAATACCCAGGGCAAATTTTTTCGCCAATAGTTCAGTAACCGTTAAAAGAACCAGCTGCAGTTAAAACATATGTTTCACATTGGAGTGAATGGGGGAATGAACGAAAAACGAATGTGCCATGTCAATGTCAAACTAAAATGGGGCACAATGAAACTTTTGTTAGAAAATAAAAGAATGAAGAATGCGTGTATGCATACATAATGGTACACATGCTATTTTACATCCGGAACAAATAAACGTTGTCAAATGTTATAGGGAAGATATATCCACAGGGTTGGGTGAACTGTTTAGGTTCACTTCTTATTTTATTATGCAGATTTGTATTGAATTTTTTCTTCATTTATTGATTGACAAATTTGTCTTTCTATTATTACAAGCGATCACTACTAATATCAGTTTGTTTTATTAATATTTCTATATCATAAATCATAACCAGGTAACACATAAAGCCAATTCACCATCCAACTTTGTACTGTTCACTCATTACCAATTGATTTAATGTACTAGAATTTGTATCTTTTTCATTGTTCTCGATCTCCTGCTACCAATCCCTAAAAAGGGCTTTGCAAGTCGCAGGATGTTGCCCGGAGACGGAATGCATTGTGTTGTAGTTTACAGATCACTACGATACTCGCACCCTTCAGTCCGGCACATCCGACTCCAGCAGGCATTTTTGAGTGCCGGGTTAGCCTTCTCTCTTCGATCCCTGCTCCTTAGCTTTAGCCAGCCTGCTCTATTACAGCCTGTTATCCAGGATCACTGCGTGGGGGTGTTGTTGTTATTTTCCCCTTAGCTGCTGAACAAGCCAGCTCTTGGCAGCCCAATGCCATTCTAATATATATACAATCTTCTTCATTTGTGTCACTGCTCCATACAGTGTGTTGGTAATTGTCGGCAGTGCTTGTAAGAATCTTTTTCTCATGTCCACAAGTGCCTTGCACTCAATGTGTAGATATCAAACTGTTTCATCAGGATGAGAGCAATGTCTGCACAAGGGCAGGTGCTGGGTATTGATGCGGTTCAAGTGGCTATTGGCTCTGGTATGTCCTGTTCGGAACTGAAAGATGGGGGGTGTAGAAGGGTCTTGGCAGCTCTGGTTCGCTGGCCCTGATGTTAGCAATCAGCAATGGCCACTGACTGCTGCATCTCATGCACTGCTCAGTATCTTGATCTCGAATTTGTATCTAACATCTAATGCAAAAATTGTAATCCAATTTGTTTTTTATAGTTTGTAACAAAATGCATTAACACTATAAACTAATTTGAGCTAAAATTATGATTACAAAATTTAAAAACATGTAGCTGTTTGTTCTTCTGATGTTGTTATTGAATGTCCACAATGAGTAAGTTTACTCTTGTGTGCAGGGAGGAAGACTAATGTACGGTCATGTAAAATATACTGATCAAACATGTTAGTCAGGGTCAGGCAAAATATACTGGTTAAGACCCTCACCTCGGCTTCCTAGTAGCTCTCCCTGGAAACGGGCTGTTTTCATGGCAGCATGGCTAACGAGGTGAGTGATCCAAAAGAGTATCCTACTCATTGTGAGCATTCGCAAACAACAACAACTCTTGTATGCACTTGAAAAGTGTTTTGAGTGGCAGGATGCAGTAGCTTTGCTCATATCCCGAGCGTGCTGATGAAGTTGAACGTGGGTTCCTCCATGCGGTTGTGCCATGCTTGGCTTCTTCTGTGTGTCGCTATCTACTTCGAGCATCACGTCGATCCCCCACATTGCTAACCAGACTGCCATAGAAGTTTCCAGGGAGAACTCAGTGGAAGTGCAGTGGGGGTCTTGGCCAGTATATTTCACCTTACCCTGATATAACATTGTTCGATGAGTATGTTTTGCATAACCAGACTTCGCTTTGTAACATGAAAGAGAGGAGGACAGCTTGTCTAGCTGGTTGCATTTATCAGTTCTCTTGTAACAAGATTGTTACACCATACAGTGGTGTACACTATGGATGTACTCTCTTATCCCTATGCACCCATTGAGAAGTGCAAATCTACCCCTGTGGTACTTGTACTCTAGGTTGGGAACCTCTGCTATAACTCTCAAAACTCAGTCACCAGTTTGACATTAGGCTTTTATTTCTATAGTGTGCGAAGCCACAGATCATAGTTACACACCTTAGCATATCTGCCCTTAGTATTGGGCCTTTGTTCTTCTTGAGTCCTTGCCAATGAAAGCGAAATCAGGCATTGAAGCAGAATCAAGCTTGCTTTTCTTCGTTCAGTCTCTGGTCATTTTTTGTATGGTGCCCCAGCTGTGGTTCATGATTTAAATTTGCACCTCTTGTTTTTCATGAAACTCCTTTAGATTGTCTTGCTTCTGAATCCCATTACATGACAGTTCTTAGTGATGTTGCATCATTGCATTTAAAGTCAATAAATGGGATATTCTGGTTACTACAGTCAGTCTTGTCTCTTTGACTCAGTGACAGATTTTACAGTTTTGTTTCAACAGCGGGTGACTGAGTGGCTTGGATCTCAGTAATGAGAATGAATGGCGTAATGATATATTAAAACATTTTTTTAGATCCAATACTTTCATTTGTGACAGTATGGATTTCCATACTGCTACAACTATGAGAATAAGCTGAGAAATGAGGCTGCCGATGATGGCAGCGTCTACATGTACCTGAGGCAGAAATAAATGCCACCCACACTTTAGATCAGGAAATCTCTAAATGAAGAGCTGCAGCCTGGTCTAGCTTCAATGCCTTAAAGCCCATACTCCTGCAGCTTAAATACACCATCGCAAGGGCGTACGTTTTCAATTCCACTTTCATCCCAGTCGTGATCTACGGTTGTGAGGTATGAAATTTACACAACGTGGATACAGAGATGCTCCGCATTACCCAGCAAATGATTGCAAGATGTGTTCTCGGGATCTCGATCAGAGATGAAAGTCTGCAATTTTGAAATCAGAGAACGCATCCTATATTGAACCTACATGTCTTGCAGGCATTGTTGGGTTGTGCGTGGTGCACATACCAGACAACATATAGACACTCAGAATAACATTCTGGTGACCATATGATTATACATGCCCACAAGACCACCCACCTATGGTCTGATGAGAGACTAAGGTCTAAAATGATACGAGACTCCGAAAGCTCGAACTGCACACATGACATTGCATTGTATATTGTACACTCTCATTAGTAAGAAATAACCTTGAACATGCAATAACATTGGGTAGGGATTTTGTTATGTTCTAGCATATACTTCCTTCTTGTATGCATTTGTCATCTTTTTTATTTTTGTGTCGGTTCATGTTTGTTCTATGATGGTGCTTTGTTTTTTCAGTAGGGAAAGACTTCTATTGCTTTGAATGTATTCATGTGTTTCTCTGTGTCTCAAATAGCGCATATTTGCTGTAGGAGAAGATGTGAAAGTGATGTTTATTATTATATTTTTAACCAACTTATGTGATTCTTTCTGTTTAGGATTTATTTGTCACAGATTTTAGTATCACAGATTTGAAAGTCTATACACAGATTTTAATATCACAAATTTTAGTCTGTAAACAGATTTTAATATCACAAATTTGAAAGTCTGTAAGCAGATTTTAGTATCACAAATTTGAAAGTCTGCAAGCAGATTTTAGTATCACAAATTTGAAAGTCTGCAAGCAGATTTTAATATCTCAAATTTGAAAGTCTGTAAGCAGATTTTAATATCACAAATTTGATAGTCTGTAAGCAGATTTTAATATCACAAATTTGAGTCTGTAAACAGATTTTAATATCACAAATTTAAAAGATTTGGGGAGATCATCAGGGTGGTCTGGGTCTTGTGTTGTTCCACGGTCGCATGTCTCATCGTCTCTGTATCCCCATCTCTTTAAGCTCTTCATGCATCAGGATACACCAGTTCAGAATCTATTTAGTGACTTCCATGTGTAATGTATTGGTGTCCAGACTCAGGTTCCTCCCACAGCTCAATCAAGATCATTCCATTTTTCAATGCAGCGTTTTCTTGGGCTAGTCTATAAGGACTGTATTGACTGTAAGATGTTTTATCTAGATTTCAGTATTGTACACTGCACCTGTTGTCCAAATATAAAGCACCTTGTGTCGTTTGTCTGTTTCTCTATTTCAATTTCTGATGCAACACGCTGATTATGGGGAATATTTTTTCAATAAATTATATGTGCAAAGTTTTTCCAAACTGGTGCGGTGTACTCAGCTACAGAGAAACATAGAATGAGTTCTGATGTTCAGAGGACACCTGGCTGTGCTCCCGATCAATGTTCCAAATGAAGCAGCAAAAATGAAAAAGATGTTCGATTTGTATATTATGCATCTGGGGTAGTTGTCTCGCCGCCGCGATTCAATTTCAACCAGTGTTCGAACGCCTCTAAGCCAAAATCCCGCCCAAAAGCTCAGCACGATTGCAAAGGGGGCCTCGACATGGTGGGGACCTGGGGCTCCCGCTCCAGCCCCGCCCGGTCGAGCCGCAGAATGAGGTCTCTGCCGTCCGCCGATCAAAGCGGGCGGGAAGCTGCTCGATATTCACCCCATACGGCGATGAGGTATGAAACCATTTGTAGAAGACTTAGTTCTCGGTCGGGGTGCCCTAAGCAGTAGATCAGCTACCTCACTGCGAACTCCTGAGACTCAACCCTTGACCATCAGATATGTCCGCACACCAGGCGAACATCTCCGTGCAATGACCAGGCTTGTCCCCTGGTCAAATGCACTATTTAGAGAGGAATCACAGGTCGCTGACATTTGGTCCACGTGCTTGGCTGATAAGCTACCATCTGAGAGACTACGGCCGAACGCCTCTAAGCCAGAATCCCGCCCTAAATCTCAGCACCGCTGTGATGGGAGGCTACAACACGGCTGGGGCTTGCGTCTCAGCCCGGCCCGGTCGAGCCGCAGAAATGCATCTGGTAAAATGCACTCCTGCCTCGCTCTTTGCCTCTGTCTGCTATCAGTCATCCCAATGGACGCAGAAGAGATGCAGTCCAGCGGACATTGCACCTCATGCCCTATTGTGACAACCTCCCGGGTGGCGGGGAATGCTAGGCGTACCATCACTGCAGATGAGCCGAGAAAATAAAGGGAGCAAAGAGATACCTCACTCACATGCATATGCTACGTTTCTGGCAGGACGTGAAGATCCTGGGACAAAGTCACACTGGACTGCCTCTCTTCCGGGATAGTACAAACTAGTACATAGTCCATCATATCATTGCCAAACCCTATAGACACGAGTAGGGAAGACTCAATAGTCCTGCAAGACAACTTCCTAAGAGAGACAACTCTGACCAAAAACAACTGCTGCCTTGCAGTTAGGCTGGGGACAGCCAAAGGCTAAGGAGGGCAACCCTACAGAAACGCCTGTTGAAATCGGATGCACTGAGCCACAGGCGTAACAAAATAAAACAGTGCAACGTAAATATCGCTGTAAACAGCGTACGAAGAAGAAGAAGTATATTATGCAGACGCAGTTAGTTGGCAGAGGCTATATGAGACACACACCATGGAAGCATTTAGTTGGTGTTGAGAGTTCATTCTCAACCCCACCCCTGGCTATAACAAAATTTAGAACCAATGTCCTTCGCGCGGCAGAACTGTTTTAACTAACAAGAAAATGGGCGGAAGGTGAGCCACTGGCACCTTAAAACCAGTAGTTTCGGGCAGATGGGGCTCATAGGAAGGCAGCTCATCTAGGAGAAGGAAAACTCTTGATTTCAAACCATCTGAAGCCTTGCAGATAAGATAATGGTGTATCTTGTTGGGTTCTGTCAGATATGGCTGTGCAACCTGTTTTCTGATAACTCTGAAAGTTGGTCAGGGTCTACCAAACCTGACAACTGACGATGTGCAAAGGAGCACATGCAAGAGGATACAATGCCTTATCCAAGAGTGAGGAAAGGCAACCCCAGCTGAAATTGTGGCAGGGCAGACCAGGCCCTTAGCCTTGGTTGGCGGCTGGTCTAGGAGTGAAGCCCCGACAGGCGAACAGAGAGAGCATTGCTCTGCTGATCCGGCAGCTTCTGCAGCTTGCCTTATTCCAAATGTATTGGTATCACCTTTACCTTGGAGCAAACAAGGCAGACCGAGATAAGGACCATACCGCATGGGCAACACATGGTCCCAATATTTCTGCCCAAGCTTTGTGCTAACAGTACAATTACTGACAAAAAAACGTCATGAAAAGAGCCAATGAAGTTAGTTGGCTAAGCTCTTAAGACTCAGTGAGATTCTCCATTTGCTCTAGCAGAAAGTAAAGAAATTACCATTCTTGTTGTCACTTAGGAGTGTTGTGCATGGGGCTGCAGGTGCTTTTAGTGCCTCTGCCCTGAAGTTTTTTGAGAATTTTCCAATGTCCACTGAGAGATGAATTTCCTCTTCAGTTTCGAATTTTATGTAGATGCTTACCTCTCTTATTTCTTATCCATTTGTTGATATGTGGATTCATTCTGTGGTTTGGTGCATCTTATTGATGTATTTCTTTATACTCTTCCTTGTTCACTATCAGACAGCCATTGCTGTGGCTGCAACAAAATCTTGTGTGGTTGTTTGTACTAGGCAGGTTGTGTTGTTCTGCATTTGAGGATCCAGTACGTCTTCAGAATGAATTTTTGGGAGCTGCTTCACTAGATTTTGGCTATATCGAGCCTACCTGCAAGGCATCAGTTGTTTTGTTACCTCTCCTAGGAAAGCTGTCTTATCAAGCCTTTCCTACCTGATGTATTCCAATGATACAAGGGGCTTGTCATAAGTCTTTACCCTGACCATGGAGGAGGAGGAGAAAGTTGAAATTTGGCACAGTGCTTATTACTTCTCAATGTAGCCACCACTTAAATTTATACATTTCTGCTGTCTCTTAGTGACCTTGAAAAGACCTTCAGAATAAAGTAACCTATTTTTCTAACTAAACCAGTTATGGCAAGCCAGTATGACATCTTCGTCACTGTCAAAATGATTTCCTTTCAGCTGTTTTTTAAGTTTTGGGAAAACAAAAAGGTCTGATGGAGCTAAATCAGGAGAATATGGTGGGTGTGGAAGAATTTCAATATTCAAATCGTTGGCTGTTTGCAGCACAAGCCTTGCTTTATGGGAGGGCGCGTTGTCTTGAATCAAATGCAGAATTTGAGTGCGCGCTATCCCTCGTTTGTTGGACGCAGCCGGCACACACTTTTCCCATGTTTAGTCTGTTGTGTAAAATTCTAAAAACTGTACTTTTATTCAGTTTTGCTGACCTAGATATCTCTGCGATTGTCATTTTCCTATCCTGGTCAATGATTTTCTTCACACAGCCACACTTAAACTGCCTACACCAGTTTTTTACAGAAGCATGCTAAGGACAGAATTCCTCAAATATTGGTTCCATCTCCCTGTGTATTTCCCTAGGTGTTTTCCCTGCAACATCAAGAATTTTATCACAGTTCTGGCCTCTGATTTCTCCATTGTTCTGACAAACCGTTAGAGTAGCAGATCCAGTCAATAAGGCGTGTTGCACCATACCGGGTAAACCCGTCGAGGAGGGAAATTCATACTTCTCAAGTCTAGTACAAATTGAATGATGCAAAATTTAAACTTTCTCCTCCTACTCCTTCATAGTCAAGGTAAAGACTTATGACAAGCCCCTTTTATAAAATCCCTAGTTGTCATTTCTAGTTGTCATTTATCAAATGCCATTGTTTCATGACTTTTGGTAAGTTGTCATTGAACTTTGGAAATCTTTTGTTATCTTCGAAACTGAAAATGTGTTGCATGATCATATTAAATGAATTGGATAATATTGAATTTGAAAGAAAATGGCAGTGCATGAGCTGCAATATTCAGCGACCAAAAACTGATTGCTAGTGTCAGGTCCATAGACCCAGAACTAATAAGACCCCTTCTCCACCTTCATGTAGTGATACTGGATAACAGGCTGCAACAGGGCAGACTGGCTAAGGAGACGGAATCAAAGAGAAGGCTAACCCGGTATCCAAAAATGACATATGGAAGTCAGATATCTCAGACCGAAAGGTGCAAATATATCAGTCAAGCTGTAAACTACAACACGACACATTCTGTTGTCCGTACTACATCCTGCTACTTGCAAAACCCTTTTCAGGGCTTGGTAGCAGGAGGTTGAGAACGAATGAAGAAGATAAAGATATTGCTGAAAGGTGCTACATATCTGTTTCTACCTTGTTTTTAAAAAAAATCAAAGCTAGCCATACCGAGATCTTCACTCTTGACAATGCTTCTTTGATAGAAGTTGCAGTGGCTCTTCATATGTCCTGAGGCATATTGAAGGTGAACCTGACTCCTCCTTACTGTTGTGCAATGTGAGGCATCTCCATAAGCCTTTTACTTTAGGGAATTGTTCTTACCTCTACACTAACTTTGCTGGTTCGTGTTGAGATTTATTTACATGAAATACTGTTTTCTGTAAAAGTTGTTTAATTCCAATGTAGAATGTTCTAATTCTAATGTAAAGTCAGTACTCCTGTATGGGACAGAAACTTGGAGAACGACAAAGGCAATACGGAGGAAACTCCATTCGTTTGTCAATAAGTGTCTATGGAGGATGATGAATATAGGCTGGCAACAAGACCTGGTGATGAACAAAGAGCTATAGGAGAGAAGTCAGCAACAACCAGTGGAGCAACAAAACAAATGTAGAAAATGGGGCAGGATAGGGCACAAGCTACGGAAATCACCATCAAACATGGCCGGACAGGAAATCCAGATAGGAAGGCCAAGAAACACCTAGAGAAGAGACTGAAAATGAACTTCAATCCCTTCATCTAAACTGGAGAGAGACAGAAAGGACAGCTAATAATCAAACTTCCCGAAGAAAGGTTGTCAATGACCTATGCCCCGAAAGGAGGTTCAGACATTGGTGCTGTTTTCTCTGTGCCTTGAATTACATTTCTACTGTGCATATTAACCATGTTGTTTTATTACCACATACTATAGAACCTTGTGTGATATCATTCTACAATCCTACCAATGCTGATTTTAAAATGTACCAAATGCACATTTATTTTTGTGTGCATTTAATTGTTTGCAGGTAGTTTTTACAATTTCGTTATGTTTTTGTTGTAATCCGTTGATTTATATTACAGTACGTTTTACATATCTGAAAGAAGCAATTATATTTTTGTGGCATTTATAAGAAGAGGGTTAGAGTGTACTGGAACAAGACGCTGAGGATAACAATGGCTGAAGATATTCTCCCTCTATGGTCTTTCAGTGTTAAAACAGCGCACAAGGCAGAACTCTAAAAATGTTCCAGGTCGATCGGCCCGCCGTCAGGCACAGTAATTCTTACATGTTCCCTAGCGTCATGGCTGTACACTCCTTAGTGATGTTCTGCATAGAGTATCTCTGGGTATACCCCGCTTCCTTTTGCAGCCAGGTTTGCACGTAATTGTCTATAACGGGAGTCTTATTGTTCATCTGCAGTGCATGCTGATGTACTTAACATAATGTCTTTATACTGGTTTAGAAGACTCTGCAGTCTTACTACCAGTTTCATTTACATTTCCTTGCTCTAAAAGCTATGCACATCCAGTCTATTCTTGAATGCATTAATTGTCCCTGCCGCCACTACTTCCTGTGGCAATGCATTCCAAGCATTCACCACTCTAAAAAAATATTTCCTTATATCTAATCTGGATCTTTCTTTAGTTAATTTGCAGCTGTGCTCTCCTGTTATTATCGCCTAACTCTTTATTTTCATATGCATTCAACCTTCTTCGTTCTCAATCTCCTGCTACCAAGCCCTGAACAGGGTTTTGCAAGTCACAGGATGTAGTCTGGTGAACGAAATGCATTGTGTTACTAGTTTACAGATTGACTGCGATATTTGCACCTTTTGGTCTGACACATCCGTCTTCTGCAGGATTCAATCTAATTTTAAGCATCTTGTCATTTTCCAGCTTTCACAACCAATCTAATGTCGTCTGACTTAGTAGATCATGCAATACAGTCAATCCACTGTCATTTTGACTCCCACTAATTGTATGTGTGGTTACTGTAGCAGTAAACAAATAAAAAGATTAACAAATCAGTAAAAAGTTGATCGAACAGTTTTAACACCATGATAATGGAAATAGGTGAAACAAGACTAGACAAACAGGGTTTTGGAGATCCATGATTGTTTGCTCGACCGAGCAGCCAGTGACGCATAGCTGGCTGCTTACATTGGAGTCAGCGAACCAAAGCTTACCAAGATCCTTTTGTCTCCACATGTTGGCTCTGGAAACTGGCTACACTAGTGCTGTCTGGCTAATGAGTAGTGATAGCAGTGGAAAGGTAAACTTGGTACCAAAAAAAGTCAGCTAAAATCAGATGTGCCGGGCCAAAAGGCTTTAATAACACGTCCTTTTCTAGACGAATAGTGCCTGAGGAGGCATATAAATTGAGTCACATTTATGAAATAACTTCACAAAAATTATGTTCAGACATTTCATGTCTGAGTTTTATGATTGGCGTGTGTCTTTTTTGTATACTAGTTATTTTTGTTTAGAGCACTTGCCTCTAAGAAAGGGGCTGATTTAAGGACCCTCTCATCACATGCTCCAGTTTACTCAACTGTGACTAGATACCTGATTCTACTGTTGCGAAGGGTGGGATAGGAATGGTCACAGCTATATTCAACAATAGGAGATAGATATTGATATCTGCATTCAACAACAGGAGACTGATATTGATGTACAAAAATGCATTGATATGCAACAATAGGAGACAGATAAGATAGATGAATGAGACTAATCTTGTAGAAACAAGCAAACAGGGAGGTGTTGCAGAAATACAAAAACTAATATAAACAAAATTATAGCAAGACAAAATGCAAGAAAAAGTCTGTCAGATTGTACCATTAAGACGAGAGACAGAAGTCTTTTGAGATCCATTGCAGTCAACCTTCAATGGCCATAATAACTGAACTGAAATAATGAACAGAATCAATTTGAAATATATCATTTCTTTTATTTCATTGTATGATGAAACCATGAGATAAGTCCCACATTTGTACATCTGATTGTATTGAAGCTGACTGATGTCGTCTGACTTAGTAGATCATGCAATACAGTCAATCCACCTGTCATTTTGACTCCTACTAATTGTACATGTGGTTACTGTAGCAGTAAACAAATAAAAAGATTAATAAATTATGCTGTGGGTGATGTAAGAAAAATGACAATATAACCAAAATACACATGTATAGTAAGACATTTAATCATTGCACTTTGTTTCATTACAAAAACTGAATCCACATTTTTGTTTTTAAAGTTAAGTACACGGTTTAATTTAAACAGTGCACACACGTTTATTATATTATATTGTGCTTGCGATAAAATGTATCCTGTTGTGCAGATTGTCGGTTTCGGCTGCCTATAAATAAGTAAGCACAGGATTATGGCATGTTTCTAGACACTCATGCTAAACTCGAGACATACTCAAGTCAGCATTTGACACTTAAAAAGCGGACATAAACTCCCCATGTCGTACAAAATGCAGACACAAATGATTCACACCTATTATACATTTAATGTTTATTTTATATTGTAGTTCTGTCTTTGAACTCCACGGTGGGAAACAAAGCTCTTTAGCTGAGAAGCCCCTAATCAGATATCTCATTTCGTTGCACAGATTCGCCAGTTTATATATGATGGCATCATTATACTGCACATTCTCATTTATCAGCTTGTTAACCTCGAGCTCTGCTCTCCCGTTACACTACTCTCTGCATTCCCTGCCTAAGTTATGATGACTCTGTTATAATCTGGAATTGTATCGCCAGTGTCAACCCATTCTTCTCCCTTAACTTTCTCAACTGCGATCACCTGTCCTATCAACTGATGCTATGCTACTACTCCGGTGAGGTCCATGAAGGAGACAGCGTTTCAGGTCTTCTCTGGTCCCCCAACTTTTCAAGCATGATAGATTTTTTTTAAGTGACTGGCTTATGCCACATATCAGTCAACAAATCTGGTCCGTATCACTTTCACGAGATAATGTATACAACCACACCCTTTTAATTTTGATGGATTACTATTGTAAAATTGCTTTTCTACTTTTCAGATTTGAATATTTTTATTTGTTGTATCGATTCGGCAAAATTGTAATATTTGTTACTGAATTGTTTTGGGTTGTTTTAGTTTAAATAAATGGTTTTATTTATTAATTAAAACTTGTCAAGAGTGTTATCTGCTTGGGCCAGACAGCATGAGCCTGCAGAGTGCTGCTTGGGCCGGACAGCATGAGCCTGCAGAGTGCTGCTGGGTCAGACGGCATGAGTTCGCAGAGTGCTGCTTGGGCCAGACGGAATAAGCCCGCAGAGTGCTGCTTGGACAAGACGGCATGAGCCTGCAGAGTGCTGCTGGGTCAGACGGCATGAGCTCGCAGAGTGCTGCTTGGGCCAGACGGAATAAGCCCGCAGAGTGCTGCTTGGACAAGACTGCATGAGCCTGCAGAGTGCTGCTGGGTCAGACGGCATGAGCCCGCCGAGTGCTGCTTGGGCTGGATAGCATGAGCCTGCAGTGCTGCTGGGTCAGACGGCATGAGCCCGCAGAGTGCTGCTTGGGCTAGATGGAATGAGCCCACTAAGTGCTACTTGGATACCGATTTTAACTAATCAGCTCATCAAACAATCCACCCCACAAAATTATGAATGCTGATGAGATGCAGAGAGACCACTGATTCTAGTACCATATACAGTAAAGAAATATATATATATATATATATAGTTCAGGCATGCTGAAATGTCAATGGGTACCTGATGAAGTAAAGGGGGAAAAATCACTGTAGCAGCTACGGAGTTCATGCTTTGTCAGCAATGAAAGGGGCTGTGCACATATACAATGAAGTCAGTTTTTATGAACCATTTTCAGTACCATATGCAGTGAAGCGACACATAGTTTGCACATGCTAAATTTTAGGAGCTAGCAATCTGTGTAAGAGCATGTAACTTTTACAAAGAGCATGTCAAGCGACTACTGTGGCCACAACAGATGATATAAGGCACTCTGTGGATGGTGGCATTTGCAATGATATAAGGTTATGTCTTCTTCTTCTGCGTTCATTATCTCCTGCTTCCAAGTCCTGTACAGGGCTTTGCAAGTAGCAGGATGTAATCTAAAGAATGGAATGCATTGTGTCGCTAGTTTACAGCTTGACTGCGATATTTACACCTTTTGGTCCGACACATCCGTCTTCAACAGAGATTTTATGTCATTTTGAACCACAGAACCATTTTGAATGTATTAGGGCAGTTATGTGACCCCCCTCCAAAGTAAAAATAAAAAAGAAGCTAAAAACTAAACTTTTGCTAGAAAATGGCTAGAGACTTCAATGTACAAAGTCACGGCTTGTGTGAGATGGGGTGGCCGGTTCCTTTCCCTGATACATTTCTTTCCCTAACTGTAGGCCAGGTACGCATTTACAAATGAACCCTCTTTACATCTTGGTTGACTGAAGTGAGCCGTGACTGAAAAGCAAGTGTTTTACCACCACTATTCAGATGTTCAATTAAATAGCAAGCAATATTTAAGAAATGTTTCTAATCTAAAAATTCTAAATGTTAAGTTTTCAGAAGAAGTATAAAGTTGGTACACGAACAGGAAGTGATAAAAACTAGATTCTTGAAATTGAAGAAGCACAATAGAGGGTGGTTACATATGACAGTTGATGGAACAAAACAAGTTTCATATTCAATTCAAAATAAACAAAAATAATAAAATGCAATTGGTTTTGAAAAAGTAGTACAATTTATATATATATATATATAGTGACTAAAGTGATCATTTATGTTTAACCCTTTCCAGTCCAGTACGGCAGAATTAGGGCATGCGCAAAACATCAATTTCAGACTAATTGGAAAAAAATAGGAATCAAAACCCAAACATTGATGGTCATTGTTACATGGCATGAACTCTCGTAGGAGACCATATGACCAGACGTTCAGCGCATGCGTACCTTTTGTTTAAGCTTTAATTAAAGACATCCCATCAAGATTTACATGTGAATGTCAGCTTTTCGGTCCGATGAAATTTGGAACGTTAAGACGCAAAAAATTAATTATCGTTTGATCATGCATCTGGAAAACATATGGATATTCACCATACATCCGATTTAGACTGAATGGGATACAGAAGAAAGCGACCGGTAAGCATGCAGAGGGATGCAGAAAATACTATGACTCAGAGAGTAGAATTTTTGTTGTCGCATTTTCACTTCCGCATTAATGACCTATAACGCTTTATACCAATATATTGTGGAGCCTAGTCGACAGTGAGCTGACTTGCGTGGTTCGTTCTTGGTGCAACTGCTCCTCCAGTTGTAAAGTAAAGTAATCCATAGCATTACTGTCGTAGCGGTGTGAGGTGTTAGCGATCTCACAAATCAAAGGCTCGGCTATATGAGGGCGGTAGCCATCTCCTCTCCCTCGCCGCTTTTACTTCTCGGACTGAACCGGTACCCATTTAACACTGGGTCCAGGAGCCATTGCGGTCTGAGAAAAAACACTACCGCCTCAACTGGGGAATGAACCCAGGACCACTCAGATGCGAAGCCAGCACGCTAACCACTACGCTATGCGGCTCCTCTAGTTGACCTAGCTGTAAATGAATACCTGGTGTATGAGTTGGGGAAGGTATAAACAGCAAGGAAGAGAACTGGCCACCCCACCTCACATAGGCTGCGGCTTAGTCCATGAAGAGTTATCTTCATCCACAATGACATTTGTTGCCATGGGACCGACCTATTTTTATTATGAATAATTCATGCCATAGATACTTCAGTTATGTAAATCGTAATTTTAGCTCAGTTGGTTAAATATTAATTTATTTTATTCTGAAAAAAACTATTTGACATGCTGTACTCGTAACTGAAACACAATTCAGCAAAATAAGTGCGGACTGGAAAAAGTTAAACATAATTGTGCTGTATTATGCATCATCACATTGGGACATTGGTTGCATGTTATGTTTTTATAATTATACAAATATAAAGTTATCGATTTAATGATTACAGCAACTATTTGATCTTATCAATAATTCCAAGGATTTAATGAGAGACCAGTAAAATGTGCTGTAATCATTAGCAACATTATTTTCAAACTGGATCTATCTATTTCCTTAAAGGATTCTGAAAACAGGGACACAAAGTACAAGTAGACAACCTATTTTCAAAAACACTTTCGACCAGACCTGCTTATTCCTCTTGCCTCCACTTGACTTTATAAAGCATAGGGCAACACATGCAGTAGGCTTTTTATGGAAGGCTGATCAAGGACACTTAGTGTGTTCTTGCAGCAGTAGTTTCCATAGCAATTTATTTTACATGATGATGATGTTGCTAGCCCCAGACACAGCCCTCTTTTAGTCTTTAGTCACCTTTATGGCGCGCATGAGAGTTTGTGGTAGTCCTATTCTTAGCTGCCCATAGATGCAAACATTTAAGACAATTCAAACTTCAGATTTTAGAATGGTAGTCAGAAGCTTAGCAAAAGTATTGCACAACTTATCAGTTCATATTAATAAGTTTTGCTCATTGAGCTATTTTTTGTGTAGTGGGATAGAGATAAGACCATCAAATTACTAGCACACTTAATTTAGATCATAAAATTACTAGCACACTTAATTAAGACCGTAAAATTACTAGCACACTTAATTTAGATCATAAAATTACTAGCACATTTAATTTTAGGCCATAAAATTACTAGCACACTTAATTAAGACCGTAAAATTACTAGCACACTTAATTTAGATCATAAAATTACTAGCACATTTAATTTAGATCATAAAATTACTAGCACATTTAATTTTAGGCCATAAAATTACTAGCACACTTAATTAAGACCGTAAAATTACTAGCCTACTTAATTTAGACCATAAAATTACTAGCACAATTTTAGACCATAAAATTACTAGCACACTTAATTTAGACCAGTGTTTCCCAACCTTTTTACACCTGTGGACAGATGAAAAAAGGAACAACTTTTTTCGGACAAGTGAAAATATATAAGAACAAAATTCTCAGAGCAGTGAAAATTGGAAAAAATTGTCACACAGATCACTCAGATAGAAATAAGAACCACATTATTTATATAGTATTTGGTCTTCATCACTTGTGATAGACAACTATTATTTTGTGCATCAGTCTTAAAATCTAATATTCTTAAAAGAAAATTCTAGTTATTTAAAATAACCAGAAACCAAGCAGTAAATGAAAATGCTAATAATAGAATATTTTGAACTTTTGAGAAAGCAATAGTTCATTAAAATAAAGTTGGTGCGAAATCTGTTGCTGTTTCTTTGCAAGAATATTTGATAACAGTGGCTGCAGCGTTGTTTCTGAGAGATGAAGAGCTGCATTGACTTTCATTTGGTTTCTGTTTGGTTGTGATCAATGATAAAAATCTTCTCACATAATTAGGTAGTTGAAAATACGACCAGCAATTTCATACAGCTTAGATCACCTTAATGTGAGGGGGAGGAAGACTAACGTTTGGTCAGACAAAACATACTGGCCAAGACCCTCACCTCAGCTTCCTAGTAGCCCTCCCTGGAAACGGGCTGTTTTCATGGTAGCCTGGCTAACGAGGTGAGGAATCTACGTTATTTCCGTAGTAGTGGAGTGACACGCAGATGTAGCCAAGCATAGCACAACCACCCGGAGGACCCCGGTCCACTTTGCTTGGCTTGTGAGGAAAGCAATTACAACCCGCCACTTAACGTCCTTTTCAGGGTATACAAAAGAGTAACATTCTCGTTGTGGGCATTCACAAACAACAACCGTAATGTGGTCACTGCAGTTAAGGAGGTTACGCTGCAATAACTTATTCGCGGACCGGCCAAAATTGTATGTGGACCTGTGGTTAGGAAACACTGATTTAGACAAATTACTAGCACATTTAATTTATAAGTAAAGAATTTGATTATTACAGAGTAAAACTTCAGAAATAAACATGCTCAAACTAAGTTATACATATGGTAAAAGAACATCATACAATAAAGAAACTTTCTGGTTTGTTGAGATTAAGATTTCCATATAAGAAATTGTGTACTCTTGCAAGTCTTGCACATACACAACACTCCTCACACGCTAACTCTGGGACACACAATAACATGTTCATAAAAAATTATAATTACATATTGAAAATAAAAAAATTGGCCCAGCGTGCACAACTGTGCAAAAAAGTGAGTATTGTTTTTAGCCCATTTAGTTCCTGACAATGTTTGTGTACCCTGGACAAATTGTGCAGAAGCCAAATCCCACGACTAAATATAATTTATGGGAAAACTGAGGTTCATTTGTACTATTCTAGAACAAACTACAGTCTGTGTATTATAAGACTGAAAGTGTCCTTTGTCTCTTCCAGCAAAACTGGCTCCAGCTGTATATGGGCACTTGACTAGTAAAAGGAAAGCTGGCATGTTTAGGTTCACAACGGCCAATCGTGATCTGTTACCTTGACCTTTCTCCCCTTTAATGACCTAATCCTTGTAGATCCACTCATAAACAAGGGATGTTGTTAGAAGTTACTTGCGATGGATGTTTGACAGCAGATTACATTGGCTCTTCTTATATCACATTGTAGACCGGGCACCTTCTGACTATAGTGCAATGCAAGGCTTCTCAATACGCTCACCACTATTGGGGATTACAGTATTGATTTCCACCTCATCGGCCAGACTGCCGTGACACAGCCTGTTTTGCAGGAGCACGAACGAGGACACAAGGTGGGGTTTTGATCAGTATGTTTCACCTAACCTTCGCTCTCATATCTACCATTAAAATGACTAATTCTTAAATGCTTATAACTGGAAGCAAAGAGTAACATCTGAAAAGGAAAGGCAGAAAGGAATAAATGTCATCATCTCCACCTAATAAAAAAGCTGAGGTCTAGTATGAGAATGGTCTAGCATGACGATGTGTCTAACTCTTCATCACCAACAGTGCTACCTAGTGCCCCATGTAAACCTGATCCACACTAATTTCTGTGAATATTTACATTTGATATTCACTTTTACTGCAACTCTCTGATTGTCACCAATACAATAAATTTTGACTAGAGAAAGAGAGAGAGGAAGCTGTTTCACATGAGAATTAACAGCAAAAGTTGATAGAATAAGGTCAGTCAGCCATATATTGTGCTTCACATGAGGATTAACAGCAAAAGTTGATAGAATAAGGTCAGTCAGCCATATATTGTGCTTCACATGAGGATTAACAGCAAAAGTTGATAGAATAAGGTCAGACAGCCATATATTGTACCATTTCAGTCAGCTGTCATGAGCATATTATGACTAGTAGCATATAGTGGTATATTAAAAACCAACAATTCCCAAAGTATCCAAAAAGAATTGAAACCGCATATTCATAATTTAAACGATATCCCATAATACAAAAACTCGTCATACATTTATAAATAAATTACATTCGATGACGCCAAAAAACAAAAACATTTTACAATTATGCAATAAAACTTTCAATAAGTAAGTACTTTATAAGGTAACATATTCTTTCTTTCTTATCTCTTCAACTCCTCAGAGCTCCCTGAATGTGCTATACTGCTAAAACATGGACACTTACAGAAGCAATGGAGAACAAACTGCAAGTGATGCCAGGCGTCACTTGAGATGCACGATCAGCCTTACTCTCCGCAACAAGCGCACCCAGAACCTCCATATTTCTGACCTATGGCAATTATCATTGATGAGAGATGCAGTTGTTCACGCGAACACGACAAAACATCAATGGGCAGGATATTTAATCAGAAGAATGGATGAACGTTGGAACACGTCAACAGAAGTCTGGTATCCTTGAGATGGAAAAAGATCACGAGGCAGACCTCCAACGAGCTGGTCGGACTCTCTTGCACTCCACGACAACATTCATGGCACGTTAAAAGCTGGACCTAAGGAATACCCCACTGGACCTAATAGCCCAACATGGGGATCATTGAGACGAAGTTGGTACCAGTGGTAGTGCGACCTCTGCTGAGGAATGGGTCATTAAGTTAGTAATCTGGAGATAAATGTTCTCCCGAGTTTAACTTAGCACAAGTAGTTTTGAACAAGCACTCTGAATTTATAAAAAAATAAATAAATAGCATGTCCTTTGCTGAATGTCGCCTCTTACAACTGCCAGTCTATTTGGTGTTCTATTTTAGTTGAACGGTACATGTCATGTTTAGTTCGGTACATGTCTCATGTTTAGTTGTATGGTACATGTCTCATGTTCAGTTGTATGGTATATGTCTCATGTTTAGTTGTATGGTACATGTCTCATGTTTAGTTGTATGGTACATGTCTCATGTTTAGTTGTTCGGTACATGTCATGTTTAGTTGTATGGTACATGTCTCATGTTTAGTTGTATGGTATATGTCTCATGTTTAGTTGTTCGGTACATGTCATGTTTAGCTGTGGGATCAAAATGCTTAGCAGTGTATGAGCTGTAGTGGTCAGTGACCCAAAGCTGACTTAGCGTCAGCGACCTGTCAAGACCCTTCTACACCTCCAATGGTGACCCTGGATAACAGAGCACTGACTGGCTAAGGAGAAGGGATCAAAGAGGGAAGGCTAACCCGGTACTCAAAAATGCTACGCTGAAGTCTGTGTCGGAATGAAAAGTGCAAATAATATTGCAGTCAAGCTGTAAACTACGACACATCGCATCACATTCTCTAGACTACATTCTGTTACTTACAAAGCCCCTTTTCAGGGTTTAGTAGCGGGAGCTTGAGAACAATAGAAGGAGAGTATGTTTAGTTCTATATATAGATTGTACTTTGGGAGAGAGGGAGGGACAACTTTATAACAAAACAGCAAGCGATAACAACAGCAAACAGTGTTTCTCATGAAATAATTAGATGTCAGCAATAATCAGGGCATGTCGTACATGAAGCTAGCATCCTCACTATGCAGAAACCATTGCTACTGATACTACACTGTAAACAATTGATTCTCTAAAAGCTGGTCAGGATAAAACAAATGCAGTGTTGGGCATATAGTTGCCATCTGGAGTGACAAGATAAATGACAATCAATAATCGTTACATGTACCACAAACACACAAATATCACACACTATCCATGCCATTTCATATAAATGCAATCTTGATTAGACCAGTTAACAAACCGAAACAGAATTATAAATTTCACAAATAGTGAGTTCATGCATGCACACATTGAAAATCAGCTTACAGTGCTGGGATACAGAAACTATACATGGTTCATTAGGAAAAAGTTGGCCATCATCAGGCAAGGAAACCACATCAAATGAAATCATGATAAGAATGTTATACCGATCTTTGCAGAAGGAGGCATTATGATTGTCAAAAGAGTCTCCTGTTATTATGTGTGTGTGTATATATATATATATATATATATATTCTTATGAGCCTCTTGGAAAAATAAATATATCATCATCATCTACTATCCACTTGTGTTGTTAGACATTGTGGGGAGGTGTAGTTTTCGGTCGTGTGCCATCTTTTTCACCGGTGTTGTCATTCCGTGTTTCTTCAGTGTCTCACTGATACCATCTACCAATCTTTTTTGTAGACTGCCTGTTGCTCTTTAACCCTAATGTCTAGTATTGTAGATACAAGCAGCTGGTAGCAATTGTTGTCAGTTGTCCAAAACTTTTATCTGATTATTTAGTTTCCTAATCTGTCCAGCCTTGTGACCCCCACAGCCTTTTTCAAACACCTCATTTGGCATACCATAATTTTTCTTTCTTGTCCCTTAGTGAGAGTCCACTTCTGACACTGGTAGCATAGAGTTGGTATAAAAATCATGACTGATTTTAGTTTTCAAATAACCATAAACTTATAAATAAATATATTCACTCTCCTATTCACTGTATTATGTAATATTTGAGCTGTCTCTAGTGTGTGTATGTATATGTGCATGTATCTATGTGTTTGTATCTGTATATTTATGTGCAGATCTGTGTATGTATATGTTTATCTGTCTAGCCATGTGTGTGTGTGTGTATGTATAAATAACAATGAAACATCTTTTTATTTTAATATGGACCACAGAATATCATCTAATGGACCACAATTAACTGTGGACTAGAGGTTTATCTATTACTATAGTAGTAGTTATGTAAAGTAAAGATTTATCCCATAGTAGTTACACTACTGTCAAGGGAATGAAGTTGTTAGATACTTCAGTATAATAAGTCACAGCTTGTATGAGATAGGGTGGCCAGTTCCTTTCCCAGCTGTCTCTTCCTTTCCTTGTTGTATGACATGTACAGATTTACAGCTGCATCAACTGGAACATACCGATAGTGAGATTTGAACCCTGTACATTTGCCATGAAAAAGTGAGTGCACTATCACTACACTCATAAATTTTAATGTCAATTGAGAAAAAAAAACTGCTTGCCCTGACAGTAGTCACACTATGTGCAGGTTTTTACTTCCCTCCCAATAAAACCAAAACATAGCCATTACCAGGAATGGAACTTGTGTACCTAGAACAAGAAACCAGTATCTCATCCACCAAAAACCCTAAGAGAAAAGAATCCATATAACAGGCCTGGGAACTAGCCAACAAAGAATTTGAAATTATCTGCACAGAAGAATCCCATACATATCAAAATGGAGTCCTACTGCAAGGTCATCGGTTATATAATGATAAAAATAGCAAAGAGAAAAATTAGATTTAACAGCCATGTTGTTAAGTAGGATCATCAAGTAAAACAGACAAAGCATTAACAATTTGTTACTTCAAAAATGTTTAAATTAGTTTTCATTCTTTTTAATTATCGCTTTTCAAATAGACAAATTTTCTAAATCAAATTTTTTGTTCTCTTTTAAAAATGGTTGTTCTTTTGCACATAAAACTGACTTGTGATCTAATTTTTGCTTAAGCTATTATTGGTATATTACTACAGCCAGAAAATGTTTACGTCATTTTTAACGCAGCTATTTCATTCATTTATCATGAACAATTTAATACAATAGTATGCTTAAAGGAGAACAGGACCAATTGCGTCAAATGACTATGTCAATGACCATGTCTATTGCCCGCATCCCAGGCGGCCTGCAGTTCTGTTGGGGAGGTGGTGATCTGTTTTAGCCACATGTTGCGAGGGCGGCCCCGAGGACATCTCCAGGATGAGCATGGCTTCTTCACATAGCTCCCCCCCCACCCCCCCCTCCCTCAGCCTGCCAGAGCATCTTGAGGGCTTTGACTTCCCGGGAAAGGCAGGCAACGCAAATAAAGAGGGAGAGATGATGGTGATCAATTGATGAGACAATGCCTGCAAGTTTAGTAGATCGAACTACTTCACTGTTGGAAATCATGTCATGCCAGACAATCCCGAAGATGCGCTTCTAGTTGCGCAGATGGAAGGCCTCAAGATGCTGTCGGTTCCGCTGTAGGAGTGTCAAGAACTTGAAAATGTACAGGAGAATGGGGACGATGTAGAAGGAACTCAGTCCCATTCGACGGAGATCGATGACACGCAAAACATTAATAAAAAGACATTGATCTAATTTGACATATTATACATGTGTGTGTTTTGCTGTTGTTTAGCTTTGCTGCTTCGAGTTTTCAAAGAACCTTAAGTATGGCAGAATATCTGGCACATCCGCAGCTCTCGTTTATCTGAGAAGTGATAGTTATTTACACATGTATGAAGGGGAGAAAAACTAACGTCGGTCAGGCAAAACATACTAATTAGACATGTTAGTCAGGGTCAAGATGTATATATATATATATATATATATATATAATGTTCTGAAGTGGAAAAAAATGTTAAGACATTTAAATTTTGTTTACAGAATCCTCCCCCTGGACTCCAGAGGTTGGTAACCACAGACTCCTGATAAATAAATGCTTGCTGTTCTTATTGTGGAGTTAAAAGTTAACCCTTTACTGTCCAACCTAACTTACCCTATTTTTATCTAAACTCTACTGTTTAACATAATTAACCACTTTACCATCCAACGATTACTTGCGAACAGTAAAGAGTTAACCATCATTTTCCAGAAAGCAGCCTACAACAATAGACGGGTTTTAAAATTTTACCAGAGAATGCAGGCCATAACTTCTAGAATTATACTTATGCTCAGAGGTGAACAGCACTTATCCATAAACATGGATGTACTACGAGACAATCACTGAATTGTCAAAGATAAATAATAGGACTATGGCAGACGTTTAAAAACGGACAAAGCCATGAATGTGGTTATTCCCCTTGACTAGGTTCGAATTGACTAACACTATCTGGACATGCCATATTTTCTCTGTCAATGTAAATTATTTTATTGCCATGAGCACATTCATTGTCTATAATGCAGGGGTGTCAATATCATATAACCTTAAGGGCTACATGAAGAAAATCTAGTGGATGAAGACTACATAAATGAAGTTAGTGGGCCGAAGTGCCACATGATTTAAAGTTAATCGGCCAAAGGATGTATGAAGTCAAGTTAATTGATGACGGCTGCGTAAGTCAAGTGTATGGACCAAGGTCCACATTAAGTCAATTTAATGGACCAATGGCCACATTAAGTCAAGTAATGGACCAAGTGCCACATTAAGTCAAGTAATGGACTAAAGGCCACATTAAGTCAAGTTAATGAATGAACACTCCATGAAGTAAAGTTAATGGGTCAAGGACTACATTAAGTCAAGTCAATGACCAAGGGCCATGCACAGTCAAGGTAATGGATCAAGAGCTGCATGAAGTCAAGTTATTAGTCCAGGGATGCATGGAGTCAAGTTAATGGGCCACATTAAGTTAAATAGACAATGGGATGTATGAAGGCAATTTCAATGGCTCAACAACAGTACGGAAATAAGATTCAACGGTCGAAGGACCACATTCCAGTAAAACCTGCATACACATTAACAACCATGAGCCAAAGACATTCATCCACTGCCCCCAGGATCGGCTCACAGTGCAAATCTTTGTATAGCAATAAAATGAATGAAAAATGTATCAAAACACTTTTCGATCCAGTCCAACATAGGAAGAATAATTTTGTAAACTGCTGGTGCTTAAGTTCTTGACATGTCAATTCCGAAGTAAATGAATAAATGAAAGAAAAATGAATTACACCCTGCCCCTTATTTTCAAATTCAGTTTTATTTTCTTGTTATTAACATTCTTTATAATTTGAAAACATTAGAAGTGTCTTTGTAAAGCCTTAATCAAAATTTGTATTATGGCATATGCCACACGGTGATACCAATCATCTATATACAAGCCGTCTTGTTTATATATATTTTAAGAATACTAGTTATGAAGTGAAAAATCGTCAAATTATGGAAATGTTTTCATGTACCCTTAACATTTGAATTGAATGAAGGTCAGGTATGCCAGGCTTTAACTGGATGCTCCATAACCATGTGGATTATTCGACTGCCATCTCCAAAGGTCTTCACCTAATAGTGAGGGTTAAAAAAGGTGAAAAATGTTCATTGTTAAGTAATGGAAACATTAATACTGGAATCCTGGTATTCAACCAGGCAGATCTGTGTGTGCTAGGTACCCAAAAGCTATCTTAATGATTTAACAAGTAGATAAAAAAAATTTTTAGGTACAAGATTTCAATTTATACTAAGACTTCTTGTTTGTTTTTGTGTTTCTTTGGTGAATTGGGTATTTTTGGTAGGTAATTCGAGGATCCATCAAAATTAGACAGATTAACATGTAGCACTAGTAGAGACTGTGTACAAAATGTCTACTCTCTAGGTAATGGGGAAGTTACTCACAACAAGTAAGTTTACTCTTTTGTGCGCCATGAAAAGGACATAAAGTTACGGGTTGCAGTAGCTTGCCTCACATACTGAGCATGCTGATGAAGGTGGACCGGGGTCTTCCAGGCGGCTGTGCTATGCTTGGCTTCATTTGCATGTCACTCACTACTATGGGGATCATGTCAATCCCTTACCTTGTTAGTCAGGCTGCTATGAAAACAGCCCGTTTCTGGGGAGGGCTACTAGGAAGCTGAGGTGAGGGTCTTGGCCATATGTTTTGCCTGACCAGACATTAGTCTTTCTTCCCGGGAAAAATGGTTATCACAGATTATCACTACTCAAGGACATTTCTGCTCGGACTGAAGCCAACTTCCTCGTGCCCGCCACTCCCTCACCGGTGGTTACACAATACCTCTCCCAACATCATATTCTCAGCACAGCAAGGGTCACGCTGACCAACAGGCGGACACAGTCAGAAGCCTTGGGGCAGGACACGTGGAAACAGGGAGTGACACGGACAGACACGGAAAGCTTGACACAAACATTGGTCTAACACACTCCTCACGGCCCTCATCCCAAGGCTGCGGAGTACACGGCTCCACCTGGGGAGTCTGTAGGGATTTCGGTCGACACGCTACATATGAACTTAGCCTCAGCAGTTAGACATAGTAGTGGTCAATCAACACAACGGGCCTTTGACGCCTCTGTGAACATTATTATGGCTGCAGTATGTTTCCAGGGCTGCCACTTGGAGGCAAGATAGGGTCCTGGCCAGTTATGGATCACTGATGAAAGAGTCAGCTATGAGTCACAGCTACGTCTTGGGCCCCTACTGCTCTATAAGTAACTCAAAGCTTCTCTGCATCTGCTTTTCGTATGTTCCCCAACTTGTAGCGATATACCACATCTGCAATAACTATGCTGTGAAGGTGTGTGCACTTATCTTGTCATTTCTCATAATCTGAAGTATGGGTTTGATTCGATTGAATCTGTGCTATTCTGCTGCCATCACAAAATCTCATAATTTATTTTGTAGGATTTTGTAATTCATTGGCCCAGATAAATGTATGAATTTGCAGCAGAAGTGGATAGAAAAGTAAGCAAAATTAAGTAACATAGATAACGCAAACAGTAGCTTACACATTTCATCGAGACCTAAAGTTGTCTTCCACCCCAACTCCTTCTCTGCTTTCTCTGCATTAGCATATATCGAAGCTACATCTCCTGCTCTACGTGGAGCTATTTTGTACGGGATCTGTAAAACAAGATTCAGAATATTACAAAATGATATCAACCATTAATTAATGCAGGGTAAGAACTGTAAGGCGGTTACAACTTAAAGTTTATTAAAATAAATTATAATTACATTTGTTTTTCATTGACGGTGCCTGCCAGTTGGATTTATGTTGTTTAATGCTCACAATGAGTAAGTTTACCCTCTTGTGCACCTTGAAAAAGACATTAATTAGCGTGCTGATGAAGGTGGGCCGCTGTGCTATGCTTGGCTTCATCCGCGCCGCACTCACTACTCCAGGGATCACATCGATCCACATCTCATCAGCCTTGAAAGCAGTCTGTTTCCAGGGAATGCTACATGGAAGAGAGATTGTGGTCTTGGTCAGTGTATTGTGCCTGACCCTGACGTGACGTCCTGGTCAGTGCTTGATTGGACTAGCGTCTCAGTTTCCCGCCGGTTGGATTGACAAGACGAGTAATAAATATCACTTGCCAAAGCCCTGATAGGCCTTACTGGGGTTCTTCTTCAGTGTTCGTTCTGAAAAGGACAGTTTACACAGTTAGGCAGTAATATCTGTGACGTTGGCTAGACACACATCTGCTTTCAGCTGGATTTTTTTAGTACTAGGTTTGCCTTCCCACTGCGATACCCATCCCTTGGGCAGACTACACTAGTGATTTGTGCAGCCTGTTTCCAGGGCCGCCATGATCTTGTTCAGCCATGGTTTGCTGACCATGAAGCAAGGAGCCAGCCCTGAGCCACTGACTGCTGTCAGCTTATTCACTGCTGCTTCTCAGCACCGCACTGGGGTTCGAACAGCGGTTTCCAGATTAAGTGTCCATGGTATCGGGTTCAACTCCCATTACCTGCACCATCCAGTTGACCCAGCTGTAAATTGATACCTGACTCAATGTGAGGGAAGGAAACTGACAACCCCACTTCATTAGAAACAAACTGTGGTATTTTAAAATGAAGTCTCCGACACTTCCTCCCAGACAGCAATGTCTGCTATACTTTTAGATCGCCTATTAAAACCACTCTGTAACACACTCTTGTATGGCTTAATTCTTCTCCATCTTGCTCCTTGTAGACCAGCTTCTTCCAGGAAGGCTGAACTCCTATGCTTTTGTCGCTTTGCATTTTACAGCAAATTATTTTACATAATGAAGTTGCTAGTCCTACGCACAACCCTTTTTATGCGGTGGTCCTATTCTTCCCAGTCATCAGCTCTCTATGAAGTGACAATTTGCAGACTATGCACAATACACTGAGGTCCCACCTGCAGGAACAATTTGAGATTTGAATGTGAGATGGATCTGTGCCCTTGTCCAATGTCAGCTAAACAATTGTTTGCAGGCCTGTTTAATATTCTCTGGTGAAAAGAAAGGTCAGAGTCGCCACAACTCGTATCACTGCATAAAAATATGTATGGCAGTGTCAGGAACCTTGAGCTGACTGTTGCTTTTGTAAGAGCCATTAGTGAAGATGTCTGATGGCTAACAAGGACGAAGTAGAAGATATAGATTATAGCTAAAAGTACTCACAATTTTTCCTGATGCCTTTTCAAATGCCTTGACCATGTCTAATACTGAATATCCTATGCCAGTGCCCAAGTTGTAAGCCTGAGGAACAAACAAATACATTGTGTATGTTATTCAGGATCACCGGGAGGAGATGTAGAATGGTCTTGGCAGCTCTGGTTCGTTGGCCCTGCCACTAGCAGTCAGCTATGGGTCGCTGACCACTGCAGCCCATGCACTGCTTAGCATCTTGATCCCATTTCACGTTCAACCTTCTTGTCATTCGCAAAACGTCTCCCGCCAAGGTGGGATCATGCATTAAGCTGTAGGCTAAACTATGCAAACAGCCTTTTGCAATTGCTACACTGTCTATCGTTCTCGCCTGTCATCTCGAATCATTTCTCACACCTGCCACACAGTTGCTTCTGTTCTTATCTGAACAGAGCAACCAGGCTGGGCTTCCTCAGCAATTTGTTAGTGTCCTTGAGAACATATACTGATCCAGTTAAACACCGCTTTATGCGACAAATGCTTCTCACTGTAAACAGGAAGCATTTCCTTATGAATATCTTTTGCAGAAAGTACTTTTACCCCTCACCAGAACACAGACCAGCACGCTGTTTTTCAATTACACACCTTATGAACACGGATGCAATTTTTTTAATCTGAGCACCCGCATGCGGCACCTTGCGTCTTCTCCCTGCACTAATCACAAAGCTGGATGCTGCTACCACCTACATTTTTCAGATATCCCACATCAGTTTGTGACCTACTTACTGACTTACCCTCAAATTTGACATTTATTTAAACTGAACACATTTCAGCTCAAGAACAAAGTACAGGTGGTGCAACAGTAGACATTGTGATAGGGGACGAAGTGTTAGAGATTTAATTGTACTAGGCTGTTTGTGACACAGGTAAATAGTTCCCTTCCTCACTGCTTTAAGGTACAAACTCACAGCCCAATAGACTGGAGGATGTTGATATCAGGGATTGAACCTAGTACATTCCCCATGAAAAGCAAATGCTCTAACCACTCTAGCACTCAAAGACTAGATTGCCACATTAAAACTTGTTTCTACAGCAAATATCATGGGAATGAGATGGCAGCCAAGATGCATTAATGCATGAGCTGACAGCAGCCAGGTAGTCATAGCTGGCTGCTTGCATCAGGGCCAGCGAAAGACAGCTGATACAGACCCTATCCCATCTCCAAGCGACGGCCCTGAAAATAGGCTGCACTAGTGTAGTCTGGCCAAGAGAATATGGATTATAGAAGAAAGGCAAACCCGGTGCCTCAAAAAATCCAGCAGAATTGGTTCTATTGGTATGAAAGGCACCAATATCGCAGCCTCGCTGTAAACTATAACACAATGTCCTTTTCAGGACAAAAGAAGTTGAAACTGCCCTACACAGTTGAAAGAATATTAAAATTTACAGCAAGACTCAAGGACTAAGCCCTGGCTTACCACACATCCACAGTCAGTTTTAAGCTTGTGTATGGCTGCCACGTGACCTTTGGCCAGGTCGACTATATGGATGTAGTCTCTGACACCTGGAGATGATAGAAGTCAAACAAGAGATTCACAATCTACTCTATGCTTTTAGTCTGCTTTGCAAGGACATACACATAAAGGTTAAGTGAGTTCTTCAGCAGACTTAACTGCTGTAAAGGTAGTCATTCAGCAGACTTAATCTCTGAAAAGGAGTCCAACAGACTTAATCTCTGAAAAGGAGTCCCTCAACAGAGTCAACTTGGTAAAGGGAGTCCTTCCGCAGACTTAACCATTATAAAGAGTCATTCAACAGACTTAACAGCTGCAAAGAGAGTCTAGCAGAATTAACGGCTGCTAAGACAGCAGACTTGACCTCTGTAAAGGGAGTCCTTCAGCAGACTTGACCTCTGTAAAGGGACCTTCAGCAAACTTAACCTCTATTGAGGAAGTCCTTCAGCAGACTTAGCCGATGGTCATGATTGAAGTGTCAGAGACGTGTTAGAAATGAGTCTCAGCTTGTGTGAGGTGGCGTAGCCAGTTCTCTTCCTCGCTGTCTTTTCCTTGCACTCATTTACAGCTGGGTTGATTGGAGCATTTAAATTAGCATAATGGCAGAGCATGGACTTTTCACTGCAAAGATGTGGAGTTCAAATCTTGTCGCCAGCACGCACAAGTCAACCCAGCCGTGTCATTGTACAATGAAGTCTTGTCTCAAACATTTCTTCCCCAACAGCAGTGTACGCGACAAACTTTACCTTTACATAAAGAATGCATATAGTCTTCATCCTCTGAACCAATTGGGATATACAGAGCAGGTAGCAATGTCGGTAGACTATTGAGGAGGGAGCAGGTAGCAATGGTGGTGAACAATTGAGGAGGGAGCAGGTAGCAATGGTGGTGAACAATTGAGGAGGGAGCAGGTAGCAATGGTGGTGAACAATTGAGGAGGGAGCAGGTAGCAATGGTGGTGAACAATTGAGGAGGGAGCAGGTAGCAATGGTGGTGAACAATTGAGGAGGGAGCAGGTAGCAATGGTGGTGAACAATTGAGGAGGGAGCAGGTAGCAATGGTGGTGAACAATTGAGGAGGGAGCAGGTAGCAATGGTGGTGAACAATTGAGGAGGGAGCAATGGTGGTGGAGAATTGAGGAGGGAGCAGGTAGCAATGGTGGTGAACAATTGAGGAGGGAGCAATGGTGGTGGACAATTGAGGAGGGAGCAATTGGGGTGGACAATTGAGGAGGGAGCAGGTAGCAATGGTGACATACGCTGAGTCTGAATGAGGGGAAATTACACGGAAAAATATTCTATTTTGTATCCCTAAACTCTTTGAACCTGTGACGTCGACGAACCGGTGTATATGTGTGTGCAAATAACCCATTCCCCGAGCCACCAATGAATTGATGTGATTGGTAAACAATTATTCTGAGGCGTATTTTGGGAGTACTGATGAGGTTTCGGCCATAATATCGTGATTTATACACACATTAAATAGAGATAGCAAATATGGCAGCATTCACAAACGTAGGAACTTTGCCATTTATTTTCGTAATTTCCGTGATGGAAAATGGTTTGAAAATAAGAGAAATTGCAGTTCTAAAAGGCTAACGACAAAAAAGTATTTCAAGGATTCGGAGGCCGATAATTTGGATCTAGATGATCATTATTCTGAAAAAGATAGGTGATTATTTGAATGACAACACGTGATTCGAAATATGTTTATGCTAAAACTTTCTGTCCCTCAAAGGACCAGACCTTGGCCGGGGTGGGGGGATTATCCCATGTTATGTATCAATTAAATTTTTTGTTTTTGGGATCAAGCAGCACATGAGCTACAGTAGTCAGCGAACCAGAGCTGCTAAGACCCTTCTACACCTCCTGGATAACAGGCTGTAGCGGGGCAGACTGGCTGAGGAGAAAGGACCGAAGAGGGAATGCTAACCCGGTACTAAAAAATGCTTGCTGAAGTCGGATGTATTGGACTGAAAGGTGCAAATATCGCAGTCAAGCTGTAAACTACGACACAACGCATTCCGTTCTCTGGACTACATTCTGCTACTTAAGCCCTTTCAGGGTTTGGTAGTCGGAGATTGAGAATGAACGAAGCCAAGCCAAGCCTATTACTTTTGATACAGAATGGTCCTCAATAAATATATTCCACAATTTACTGGCATAACAAGTAGAAACATTGGAGATGATCAGGTCAGTCAATTTGAGATAGAATAATGAAATTAGAACACAGTTTTGTCATAGTAAATAGCTTTTCTCAGATGTCTGCCTTGTGCGTTATTTTCTAAGGAGCACAGAGGAATGGGATTTTACAGACGAGGTGGCCAGCGCTCAAAGGGTTAAAACTGAGGGGGGATATACACGATGGAGGAAATTGTGCAAATATATATGACACAAGTCAAGAATTCCATTTTGGCCAGAAATGTGAAATACTTTGGTTACATTAAGAGGCACAACAGTCTTGAGACAACAGTGATGGAAGGTATGGTGCCAGGCAAAAGGAGGCAGGAGTAGATCAAGAAGACGATGGAACAAAGATATCCAGGAAGGCCTGGGTATGGCTGTAGCGGATGCTGGAGTTTTGGTAAATCAAAAGAGTTTCTTTCAGACAGGCTGTGATGGGAGCGAGATTCTATAAAGGACATGTTGCATGATGATGATATACGACACTGGTTCTTACATATGAGTTATCATCGCAACATGGTTACCTAACGCCCAGAATTTGTCGCACCCGGCTTTAGTCTACTTTCAAATAAATGAAGAAGGCCGAAGATACAGCAGTGAATAAGCTGACAGTAGCCAGTGAGATAGCTGACATCTTGCATCAGAATCAGTAACCCATAACTGACCAAGACCCTATTCCACCTCCAAGTAGTGGCCCTGGAAACTGAACCCTGCAGCCTTGCTAAGAAATTAGAAATCAAAGAGGAAAGACAAACCCGGTCCTCAGAAATGCTATCCTAAAATCGGATGTCGAACTGAGCAGTGCAAATAATGCAGCCTCAGTGTAAACTATGCCACAACGTCACAAATGCCCTTTTCAGGATAAACATAGAACTTCAAAAAAAAAAACTTTAAGCGAGGGCTCGACTTCATCGCCTCGGGTTTTCCCCATTTAGCTCGGTCTCTCTCGGCAGATGGGGTGCGTACCCCATCTGCCGAGAGCATCGCACAAAGCACGAACTCCGTAGCTCCAGCGATGAACCCAGGGATCTCCCGAAAAAATTTACATCATGGACCGACCGTCGCAGCTCAAACTCAAACCCCGACCGCCTGAACACGAGGCAAGCGGCTTGACCACTTCGCCACAGAGACCCCCCCGATAAACACAGATATAAATGAATAAAGGTTTTTACCTGTCCCATCGGGAGTGTCATAATCATCTCCGTACACAGTAAGGGTCTCTCTTCTGCCAACTGCGACTTGAGAAACATAGGGCATTAAGTTATTTGGGACTCCCTGTGGGTTTTCTCCTATCTTGCCAGATTTATGTGACCCCACTGGGTTGAAATATCGGAGAAGCACACCTTTCCATGTCTGAATGAAGAAAAACAAATTATTGTATGAGTGGTTGTTGTTTCGAATGCCCATGAGTAGGTTACTCTTTTGTGCGTCCTGAAAAGGACGTTAAGTAGCGGGTTGCAGTAGCTTTCCTCACATCCCGAACATGCTGATGAAGGTGGACTGAGGTCCTCCAGGCGGTTGTGCTATGCTTGGCTTTATATGCATGTCGCTCACTGCTACGGGAATCATGTCGATCCCTCACCTCACTAACCAGGCTGCCATGAAAACAGCCCATTTCCAGGGAAGGCTGCGAGAAAGCCGAGGTGAGGGTCTTGGCCAGTATGTCTGGTCAGTATATTTTGTCTGACCAAACAATCATCCTTCCCATGTGAATGGTAAATGGGACTTTTGGAAGGCAACAACAAGAATGAAAACTCAGTTGAATCGCAATAGATTTTAAATGTTGTACGTCTCCTCCTGATCTAGGATCTAGATGCTGAACAGTGCATGATCTGCAGCAGTCAGCGACCCAAAGCTGACTGCAAGCGCCAGCGAATCAGAGCTGTCAAGACCCTTTTACACCTCCACGCGGTGACTGAGTAGGGATCGAAGATCCGATACCCAAAAATGCCTCCTAAAGTTGGATGTGTCGGGCCAAAAAATGCAAATATCGCAGTCAAGCTGTAAACGACAACACATTCCGTTCTCCGAACAGCATCCTGCTGCTTGCAAAGCCCTTTTCAGGGCCTGGTAGCGTGAGATTGACAACGAACGACAAAGAAGTATCCAGATGATGATGTCAAGTACCACCTCTGCATCAATTGATTGGCTGCAATGGACCTACGACATGCACTGTTTCTTGCCTTGATGGTACACTCCAACAAGACTATTCTGAGTCCATCTCTTGATGTTATAGTCAGAAGTGACCCGTTTCTTGACAAGGAAGTTAAGTCTTATTTGGTTAACAACCCTGTCTCCAGTGGTGTAGTTTTGTCTCAAAGTGACCAGTGGATGATTGGATTGTTCATGCCCCCTGAAGTAGCCCTCAGGGGTCATACTGGCACTGTAGAGGTCCAGGCTGTTGGATGTGATGTTGATATTGACCATATCTTTCCTGATCAGCGGACCAGGCTTGAGCAGGATTGTTGGATTCACAAATGTTGCTCGGCTGCTGCACTTCTCCCTCTGCCTCCATTACCCTCTTGTTGATTTGTTATCAGCTGTCCATTGGATAAGTTAAAAACTACTAAACTCATTATGTTGCTCTCCACTTATAGTGGCTGGTTTCATCTTGTTCGCTTGCCTTCAATCTTCCTCTCAGTATTATTTTCAGCTGTGTATTGTGTTTCTTTATACTTTATTGATAATACGCACATCTGTTATATTACATTATCTTAATAATAATAA
The DNA here is from genome assembly GCA_036924085.1 of Ariolimax columbianus. Lineage (NCBI taxonomy): Eukaryota > Metazoa > Mollusca > Gastropoda > Stylommatophora > Arionidae > Ariolimax > Ariolimax columbianus. The sequence continues at coordinate 66,080,033 of JAVGWX010000010.1, read as the reverse complement.
TAACAACACATGTCTGTTCTGTTACATTATCTTAATAACTTTTATGGCCTTTTGCGTCTTGACAGACGATCAGTAAGCCGGTCTCTTGTAGAGATGGCGGTGGCTGCATCTGTCCTAGAGGGACATCGACTTTCCTGGCTGATTTTGCCGGTTCTCGATTGACAGGGACGACAGCAGTGTAAACAGAAAAAGTTTGATTGGTGTGGTGTAAGCTCCTTTCTTTTGCGCCGTTAATTTCCATCTTTGTCACCAGAACTAGCTCTGATGCCTCGATGCCCGTTCTCAAGGTCACTCTCCATGTAGCTCTATCCTCTGCAATCTCCTCCCAGATATTTGGATTAATCGCAAAATAGTTCATAGATCTTTTGCAAATGACCTTGTATCTTAATTTTGGCTTTCCTTGTAATCTGGTACCCGATATGAGTTCACCCATGAGTAACTGCTTCGGAATACGGGTATTTGACATTTGTTTCATGTGACCCAACCATCTTAGTCTCTTGGCGCGTTTCAGTATGTCTGAGTTGGTCACCTTGTCCTGCCACTTTATGTTCATTTTACTGCGACATTGTCTTAATAACAATAACACACATCTGTTCTGTTACATTATCTTAATAATAAAACACACGTCTGTTCTGTTACATTATCTTAATAATAACAACAACAACACACATCTATTATGCTACATTATCATAATAATAATAAAACACATCTGTTCTGTTACATTATCTTAACAATAATGACAACACACATCTGTTATGTTACATTACCCTATTAATAATAGTTACCATTGAATATCAATGTTCTACATTACTGATTACCATTTGGTCCCAATTGGTATCATATTCAGAAGTGCAATTAAACTAAATGCTTCCATGCTTCCAGTCATACGCTACACACAACCCCAGGCAACAAAATCACGTTCACAACATTCTCATGATAAAATTGTTACTAGTAACAGTGATAAAATTGTTACTAGTAACAGGAGAAGAGGTGATATGCGAGTCTTTTGCACTTTCAAACCAGACGAAGCCTGTGAGCCATTGGTGGTAACTTATCTAGGAAAAAGGAAAACTTTTGACTTGAAACCATCAGGTAAGCTGAGAAGAACAGTGAAAGACTATGAAGAGTTGCACTGAACAAAAAGGACATGCTGTAAGAAGGTGTCTTGACATACTTCAAGCGATGAAAGACACCACGGCAAGAGCACACACTTTTAATTCCATGGTCATTCTAGCAATAATTTACGGATGCGAAGTGTGGAGCTTGCGTAAAACAGATGCTGAGAAGCTCAGTCACTCAGAGAGCAATAGAACGATGAGTACTAACGATTTTGATAAGGGAAAGATCAGAAACAAAGAAATTCAACATAAAATTTTGATGCAGGACACTGTGTAAGTGATCTCACGCAGATATCGCTGGGCGGGACATGTAGTACGCATGCCTGACAACAGGTCGACACGTAGAACAAAGTTTTGGTGGCCCTATGCCTGTACACATCTACATGGCCACCCACCTATGTGATAATGAGATGGACTAAGCAAAATCCTAGGTCTGCATTGGTACAGCATTGCGAAAGATCGGGGCGCATACAAAATATTGGCTCCCTCGTATTCAGCATACTTGCCGGACAGACACCGATGATAATGTGAATCAAATAACAGGATAAAAATAAACAGATTTATCACCTTATCTGCATTACACAAATCTCCTATAATCTCCTCAATAAAATACTTGGTTTTGCCATAGGCATTTGTACAGCCGCCCACTGGATGAGTCTCATCAACTGGCAAGTACTGAGGTGTCCCATATACTGTGGCCGAACTTGAGAAGATAATATTCTTCACGTCAAATTCTTTCATAATCTGAAATAATATTTAAAGGTATTTATTATTTTTAAAAAAATACTTTGATATCTTTTGTTGTTGTTCTTATCCCATAGCTGCTGAGCAAGCCTGCTATTGGCAGGCCAATGCCATTCTTAAATAGATACATGTCTTCTTAATTTGTTTCACTGCTCTGTACAGTGTGTTGGCAATTGTCGGCAGTGCTTGTAAGAATCTTTTCCTGATGTCCACAAGCGTCTTGCACTCAATGAGTAAATGTTGAACTGTTTCATCAGAATGAGAGCAATGTCTGCACAAGGGCAGGTGCTGGGTATTGATGCAGTTCAAGTGGCTATTGACTCTGGTATGTTCTGTTCGGAACTCAAAGATGAGACTTTGATATCTTCTATGTAGTTTATTTATGTCATCGTTACTTTTTGGCTGTGACATTTCGCTAAATACACTGCGTCCTGTTCTACCTGTCGCCCACCTGTTCATCCAGATTTCCCAAGTATTATTCTTAATAATTCGTTCTACTGTGTGGTTACTGCAGGGTCTATCCAATAGTTGTGTCGAGACTCCTGTTTTTGCTAATCTGTCTGACAACTCATTCTCCAGTAGCCCACTATGTTCAGGGATCCATTGCAAGGTGACATTTATCTCATAGACAGTGATGATGTTGTTGATCGCCCTCCCCACCAAGAATATCACCTTTTCTTTGTTTGGGGTGTTCTTCAGCGCCTCCAGATCCAACTTAGAGTCACTAAATTGAAATCTTTTAAAAAGTGTAACTTTCACAATCCGGTTGCCACACCCAGTTCGAATCACGATCCAGTTTGGCTGACATGGTTTTCTTTGTGTGCTCCTTCCACGTAGAGAAAGTAATGGCAACCTACTACATTTCACACCTGCCAAGAAACGTATAACAGCCAAATAGGTTTGTGGTTGTAAGAAGCGATGTTCTGCAAAGGATGTGCTACTTACTTTACTCAATGACTACAGTGTAGGAGTAGCTGAAAGCTCACTTCTCATGGCAAAAGTAATAGGTTCGATCCACATTATCAACATACTGGAGTTGACCCAGCTGTAAATGGACACCTTGCTTACTGTTACTAGTAAGTAAATGTAACGAATAAGGTAATTGACCATTCCAGCCCATATAAAGATGAGGCCTTGGACATTGCAAAAATAAATAAAAGCTGCGGTGGTACTGAAGGCCAAAAGTCGATAACGACAATAGGTATGGCTCAGTTACCTCACAAGAACAGAAACAAAACAAAACCTACGTTACAGTCCCAAGCCCTTCATCAGGGACAAATAATAAATTATAACATCTAAAGAATCACGAAAAGAACAAGGCGTTATTCATTTTTTTGTGGTTGGGTGTGGAAAACCTTCTGAAATCTACAGGAGAATGAAGGTTCAGTATGGAGACAGTTGTTATCGAGTCAGAGAAAAGTGTATGAATGGGTAGAAAAATTTCAAAACAGAAGACAAAACATCATTGATGAATCTCAGCATGTGAGACCAGGAAACATGGCAACTGATAAAACAGCAGATCCACCAGCTAGTCTGTGGCAACAGATGAGTCGCTATTGATGAAATTGTTGTAGATTTCAACATTGAGTCACGGCACTGGGCACAAAATTGTCCATGATGACCTTGGTTAAAGGAAAGTGTGTGGCAGCTGACAATGAGGTAATGGAGGTGCAAAATTAGTTGAAGGTCACACCAAAGACTTTTAGGGCATCAATAAAGGTGGTCAAAGTGTGTTACCAGGCTGTTCGACTATGTCGAAAAATAAGACACAAACAATTTCTGGTTCGCACTCTTGTAAAAATGTTGTTAATAAAATTGCCTTTAACCTTTACCATACCACTGCTCTAAAATTGCGTTCCTTACCACGGTCGCGGTACGGTGACAGCTCCAGGGACATCGGTTTATCGTATATAAACTACCGGGTTAATGCCATAGAAACGGCTGAACATACTGCTCATTTGATTGTAGAGAGTTCCGACTAATATCCTGTACATTTCAATACAAACAGTGAAGATTTTAAAATTTGTTTTAGATTTTTGGAAAGGTTTTCTTCTGCTTTTCACTTGGACCATTATTGAGAATTATGAAGTTGAGTTTCTGCGACAGATTTTTCTGAGGTAAATCTATTTAGTTTGTTTATGTAGATACAATAATTACGTTTATAGTTGAAATTGACAGATGTGGCCATTATGGTAAACACCAATAATCCATTTTCTGCAATTAACAAAAATGTCCAACTGTCTTCAGGTGTGGAGTTTTTATTGTAGAGGAGATATAAACATACTGGAAAGGATAGGAAGAAATGCAACAAAACTGATAGTGGGATTCTGGATTATGAGGAAAGACTCACAATGACCAATGATGTTAAGAAAATGAAATAATTCTAGATGATTTATTAGAGGTTTATGTGATGAAAGGTAAAATTGGACTATAACGATTTTAAAAGTACATCCCACTACAAGAACAAGAGGGCACAGCTACAAATTAATTAAAGAAACACCCATATTAGATATTAGAAAGACACATAAAGAAAATGAAAGCCATACAGTCCTGCTTACAGATGCTCTGGCCGTAGTCACAGCGCTAAAAAGTCAGAAAAACACTGAGCTTAATGACTTAAGAGCAGCACTCTGCCAACTGTGCCAGCAGTCCGCACCAAAAAGGGTAGTGGTACAGTGGGTCCCATCACACTGCAACATCCAAGGCAACGAGGAGGCAGACAGACTGGCAAAAGAAGGTGCAAGACTACCACAAACAGATACTAGTATGACGTACGAAGAGTCAAAATGGCTTATTAAAGCCAGATACATGACCAAATGGGAAACCGAACATACTGGTTACACCAAAAACGATGCCTATTACCAGTTGAACAGAAGAGAGCAGGTCGTTGTCTTCAGACTTCGCACTGGCCACAATAGACTGAGGTACCACCTATTCAACAAATTGAAGATAGGTGGTACCGACGAATGCCTGTGCGGTACCGGTAAAATGACAGCTGAACATCTGCTGCAGAACTGCCCGACATACGAGGATCAGAGAGAGCAGATGTGGCCATCACCAGTGGAACTGCAAGACAAGCTCTATGGCAGTGTCGACAGCCTCAAGATGACCGCCGCTTTTTTTGAAAAAATAATGGTTACTGTCTGACTGCGTACGAAGAAGAAGATATTAGAAACATTTTTATAGTCAGAGAGTGGTGAATACTTTAAATGGATTACAAGAGGAAATAGTGTTGGTATGGTCAGTTGATGCATTCAAAAGTAGTATGAATGCATATAGTTAATTTTAGATCAAGTTGAGTAGAAGAAACTGGTTGTATACAGACTGTGCAGAGCCTTCTAAACCAGTATAAAGAAGTTAAGTTATGAACAATTCCGTTATACAAACATCATCTAGTCCCCACTTGTTCATGTAAGTTAAAAGAAACTGTATATTAAAGTTTACATCAGAAAACGTACACGGATGTAGAACACATACAAAACCAACAACATCGTTTTGGTCAGGGCATGACACCCTCACCTCTAACAAATTGACAGTTCCTCCAATGTTGTTGTGGTAGTACAGGAGAGGTAGTGCCACAGACTCCCCCACAGCTTTCAGTCCAGCAAAATGCATCACAATGGAAATCTTGTACTGCAACATAAGTAAGGTAAGGGTGAAGTGCAAAGTTGTAGTTTGAAGTTATGTTTAATGAGGTGATGTTTCTTTGATACAGTGGCTCCTCTTATATCATACAGTTTGTGAATCTACTTGTGCTGAGTTCGACATCTCTATAGTAGTGGACTACAGTGGTCTCCCTATAGCCTACTTGAGAAGGCGGACCATGGTCTTCCTGGCTGTAGTGCAATGTGCGGTTCTTTAATATGGAGATTACAGTGTCTATCCTCACCTCGTTGACCCTATTGTTGTGACACATCCTATTTTCAGGAGCATGAGTGAGGACATGGGTGGGGGGATCTTGATCAGTATGTTTCCCTTGACCCTGATTATTCTATGCTATGTAATTTCTTCGCTATGTAAGTGTAAACAAAAAAGCTATACATATTTTGAGCACTCATAAAGCATATACACCAGACAGGCGATAAGAATCAAGTTATTGGCACTTCGGAAATGAACCCAGTCCACTTGAAGTGATGAACGTGCCGTGCCTGGCTACAAGGCACGAGTTCAGAGATTTGACCAGCTAAACACAACCCTACCGAAGCTGATAAATGCGGCTGGCTACAAGACACACAAGTTTAGGCTAAATAAAGGTGACAAACACAGTGTAAATAGCTATGTTTTATTTTACTCCTGATTGAAAACAAAAGTCTAAATTTCACATACAAAGACCGAGTTATAAATGAGGAAATACGAGAAAGAATTACAACAGTAATAGGACCTTTTGAAGACCTTTTGGCAACTGTCAAAAGAAGGAAACTCGCTTGGTAGGGCACATATTGAGATCAAATGATCTTGCAAATACAATCCTGCGCGGAACGGTTCAAGGCAGACGACGATGAGGTCGTCCCAATAAGAGGTGGGAGGACAACATAAAAGAATGGACCAATCTCCTACCAGCATGGGCAGCGGCTGATGAAAGAAAGAGATGGCATGGGATTGTGAGGATGTCTTCATGTGTGCCCTAACGACCTCACTGGTTACGGGATGACCTGACCTGACAACAAACATTTGCCTTTGGAAGATTTGAGCGCATGTCCCCTTAGTTAAAAGCTAAGTGTCCAAACCGCTTGGCAGCAGAAATAATAACACAAAACTCAATAAAAAACATGTCCAGCATTATACACATGTGGACTGAGTGAACAAACTACACAGCCTAATTTGCAGTACTGCCCTATATAGCCAGTTGAGGCAGACTCACTGGCTCAAAACTGGATGGAGCTAGTGAGGATCGCTAGCCAATATTTCATCATAAGAACTCGTCTGACTGTGTAAAAATTGATGAGCAAATACAAGAAGAAGAAAAAGTAGCTTATTCTTCTTCTCTGTCAGTCACTCCAAAATAGCCACATCTATTTTCTTCATTAAATTGTCTGTCTCGGGTTTCGTTTGGAGATGGCCATATTGTCACACTGCTCCTCTGATAGAGTCAAAGATTTGAAGGACATTAACTGTTTGGCAAGTCTGTGTGTCTGGTTTTTAATTTGCTCATCATCATCCTCATCTTTTATCCACTTGCGCGGGTAGACATCGTGGGGCAGTGTAGTTTCCTTCGAGTGCCAGAAGTGATGCTGCTGTTGTCGTTCCATGTTTCTTCAGTGTCTCACCTTCTATCCATCTTATTCTTGACCACCCTATTGCTCTGCAACTTGTCATTCTTTGTTTCTTCAGTGTTTCACTTACACCTACCCATCTTTTTCTTGGCCTTCCTCTTGCTGTCATTCCATGTTTCTAAAGTGCCACACTAACATCTATCCATCTTTTTCTTGGCATTCCTCTTGCTCTGCAACCCTCTTGTCTAGAGTTGTAGATCTGTGTAGCTGGTAAATTTTGTTGTATTTTTGTCAGGTGTCAAACCATTCTGAGTCTGAGGATCTTTGTCTGCCCATCTCTGACAAGTTTGTCTATTTTCATTTTCTGGCTTGTATTCTTTGTGCTGGTCTCTCCATTCTGTGCTCATGGATGGTTTCATGAGTGTGTCTGTTTTCCATTTATTCCACACCTTCTGTCTAGCCTTGCTGCTATGATCTCTTTCCTCAAACACCTCACTTCGCATACCATGAATTGTCTTTTTTGTGCTTTGATGAAAGTTGATGTCTGACACTGGTAGCAGAGAGCTGGTATTGAAAATTCTATTTATCCACTCTGTCTGTCTCAACTGGAATGTGTTTGTGTCTTAATAATGGTGACAGCTGATAGGAAACTGTATTTGTTTTCTATATGCTTTGATTACAATTCTGTTTCCCTCCTTCCATCATGTGTAAACACAATATCCAAGTATTTGAATTCTTTGATTTGGTCTGTGCTTATCATTTTAATATTTAGTGTCTTCTCTATTCTGCTGATTTTTATTGTCTCTGTCCTTGCTGTATATACAATACTTTACAATATCTTTGACTTCAGTCCAGAGGGTGTGCATTATGCGAGGTAGCCAACAATGTCCGGTATGCAGTCCGATCTTTTGCTGTGTTGTACCATTTCGAACCTGGGTCTCTCAGCAGACCATCTCACCATCATATGGTTGGGTGGCCATGTATAATCATATAGCCACAAAACCGTCGTTCTGAGTGCCCATATGTTATCTGGCATGCACCATGTGGCCAACCCAATGGTATTTGCGAGACAACGCAGCCTCCACGCCGTCTCAAAAAAGAGCACATTCTCTGATTTTGGCACTGTGGCTTCGATATCAGATCGAGATCCCGAGGACACGTCTTTCCATCGGTCGCTGGGTAATGCGTAGTTTCTCTGCATTCGCGTTTCGTAGATTTCACATCTGTAGACCATGGTTGGTGTGACCGTAGAATTGAAAAGGTGCGCCCTTGCCATGGTGTCTTTCAGCTGCAGAAGTATCGGTTTTATGGTAATGGAAGCTCGACCAGGCTCCAGCTCTTCGTCTTAAGATTTCCCTGTCTAGGGTGTACGTGACCTTTATTTCCTGCACCAGGTATATGTAGGCACTGACATCTCCGACAGGCTCCTTACAAAGCTTTATCTTGCATTTCCGGCAGTCTGGGGTTAGCTGTATTAATCTTCATATTACATCTATCGCATGCATTGTCAAGGACATTATGATGTTCTTGGAGGTTTGGTTCATCTAATGAAAGATACTATAATTGTCTACATAAAAGGGGCTAATATATTTAATTTGACCAGATGATAGTCTGTAGTGATTTGTTCACAGCCCGATGGTCCCTTTATGTAATAATAATAGCTGTCCATCATTATCGATGAGGACCGTCGACATCATCCTTGTCACAGATTTCCCTGTTGGGTGTGAGTGCGCATGTGGCTGAACAGGCCAATGCTGGAACGAAAACATCTGCTAGATAACGGGCACATGAGGTTTGTAGAAAGTGCAGGTGTTCCCGATGTTCGGTATTTCCGGATCTCGCGTCTGCTCTGGGCTTTCACAACACGGTGGTCTTCACTGGTAGCTATACCCGCTTTGACTGCGCTTCTCCAGTCAGATCTGTTTTGCCCCAGACATTCCCAGGTATCGATGTCTATTTGGCAACTTTTCAGTAAGTCCAGACCGTCTTTAAAACGTTTCTTTGGGCGCCCTCTCTCGCGCCATCCCTCTCTCAGCTCACTGTAGAGAAGATTCTTTGGGAGCCGCTCATCTGACATACGGACTAGGTGTCCGGCCCATCCTAGTCGTGCTTTTTCTAACAGTGCATGCATGCTGGGTATGTTAGTCCTCGAGAGAACCTCGATGTCAGTGACATGATCTTGCCATTGGAAATGGAATATTCGCCTCAGGCAACCTGTGTGGAAGTGGTTTAACCTCCTTGCGTGTTTAGAGTATATAGTCCAGCTTTCGCAAGCGTATAGTAGGGTTGGAATGATTGTTGCATGGTAGACTTTGAGTTTGGTCTTGACGTTGATGCCATGACGTGCCCACACCATCAAGCGCATTCTACCAAAGACTGTGTTAAATCACAGGTTATAGAAACTTCTACTGCTTCTTGGTTTAAATCACGGGTTCTAGAAACTTCTACTGGTTCTTGGCTTAAATCACAGGTTATAGAAACTTCTACTGCTTCTTGGTTTAAATCACAGGTTATAGAAACTTCTACTGCTTCTTGGCTTAAATCACAGGTTATAGAAACTTCTACTAGTTCTTGGTTTAAATCACAGGTTATAGAAACTTCTACTGGAAGAAAAAGGAGAATTCAAGTATGCCAGAGGAAGACAATGCTAAAAGTGGGAGGTTTGCATTAGAAGATAGATAGGAAAAGCCTGACAGATTGCACCATTAAGGCAAGCGACTGGGAATGTTGGAATTCCATTTAGGTTAACCTTCAATGTAGAGATGACAAATGATTTGATCTGATCTAGAAACACTACCCCATAAAACAATACAGAAATACAAGAATAAGTCATTCTTTCCTGGGAACAGAATGAGAATAAGAATGTACCTTTTGAAAAACATCTCTTATTGCACTTCTGTCTAGCAAATCAACTTGAAAGGATGGAACTTTCTTCCCTGTGATCTCCTCAACTCGGCTGACGCTAGCTGGTGATAAAAGATGAAATAATGTTGGTGATAAAAGATTAAATTATTGATGGTGATAGAAGATTAAAATGTTTCTGGTGATAAAAGATTAAATTATTGATGGTGATAAAAGATTAAAATGTTTCTGGTGATAAAAGATTAAATTATTGATGGTGATAAAAGATTAAAATGTTTCTGGTGATAAAAGATTAAATTATTGATGGTGATAAAAGATTAAAATGTTTCTGGTGATAAAAGATTAAATTATTGATGGTGATAAAAAATTAAATTATTGATGGTGATAAAAAATTAAATTATTGATGGTGATAAAAAATTAAATTATTGATGGTGATAAAAGATTAAATTATTGATGGTGATAAAAGATTAAATTATTGGTGATAAAAGATTAAATTATTGATGGTGATAAAAGATTAAATTATTGATGGTGATAAAAGATTAAATTATTGATGGTGATAAAAGATTAAAATGTTTCTGGTGATAAAAGATTAAATTATTGATGGTGATAAAAGACTTATCACTTCCGTGTACCTTTAGGCGTGTGAAACTTGGACTCGACACACACACAGCAGTTCTAAATAGAAGAATTTGTGCAATGGAGGTAAGATGCCTGCATCAAATCCTTGGCATTTCGTATCTATACCAGATCACGAATAAGGCAGTTCGGGGCACTGTTACAAGAGAGATCGGCCAATATAAAGTCCTATTCAGTATGGTAAAAACCAGCAAGCTCACATGGTATGGGCATGTTTCAAGATTGTTTGGGTTGATCAAGACAGTCCTGCAAAGTATTGTGCCTTGGAGGGCATAAGAGAGGGATGCAGAAAAAAAGATGGGAGATCAGAGAGTGGACGGGAAGGTCCATAGCTACAACAAATATCCTGGCACAAAATCGTGTAGAGTGGCAGAACTGCTCCAAAAATCTGCAGTATTGGTGCCCCAATGACCTTTCAGGTTACGGGACTGACGATGATGAAAACATTAAATTATTGCTGGTGATACTGTTGGGTTCACTGATCAGTTTCGAGGGCTCACAGCCTGAGATAGTTGCCAGAATAGCACAGACAACAGCGGCGCTTACGCATTTGAAACCAATATGGCAGGATAAGCGGCTCTCCCTCAGCATAAAAGTTAGACTAATGCGCACATTGGTACTCTCAATATTGTTGTATGCCTGTGAGACGGACCATTACTGCAGGATCGTGTCACGAACATAGAAATACAAGGAAGAGTGGAAAACGCAATTGGGCTTTTTGATGATCTGTTCACGGCTATCAAAAGGGGAAAGATGGCTTGTTATGGGCACGTCACGAGGTCCAGCGGAGTTACAGATTCGATACTGCATGGTTCCGTACCAGGAAAGAGACAGCAGGGTCGTCCGAGGAAGAGATGGGCAGACAGCATCACTGAGTGGTCAAACCTTTGTCACGGTGAGGCATGAGAGAGATATGGCGTGGCATAGTGGGAGTGTCTTTAAGTGTGCTCCAATGACCTGTCGGGTTACAGGATGAACTGAACTGATAAAATGTTCATTTATTACTGATGATAAAATGTACATTTATTGCTGGTGATAAAAGACATTTACTGGTTATAAAAGATGCCTTTATTTCTGATGATAAAAGACATTTACTGGCTATAACAGATGTCTTTATTGCTGGTGATAAAAGATAACATTTATTGCTAATGATAGAAGATTAATCTATTGCTGGTGATAAAATGTTTATTTATTGCTGATGATAAAATGTTTATTTATTGCTGATGTTAGAAGATATATTTATTGCTGATGTTAGAATATTAATTTATTGCTGATGATCAAAGATTTATTTACAATGAATGAAAAGTTCAAAGCAAACAAAATTGTAACCAAAAATAAATTATGTGCTTAACAAAATAAAAAGGTAAATATAAACCGTAACCTTGGTGGTACTGACAATGATAAATGTTAATATTAACAAATCTGACATATTGTTATGAATTGTCAGTCATTTTCACTTGTTTCTGTTCTTTGTTCCTCGCAAAGACTTTCAGTCGTAAATTAGGTTCAGCTTTGTCTCTCCTCTTGTGCTGTATCTAAGTTAAACATCCTGTTCATTTTGTAATCAACTAAGTAAAATCTACTACACTCAAATAGGCCATTGCCAAATACGGATATGGGCCTGGGTTGGGCAAAGACACCGTTATTAGTCAGCAGGTCAAGCTTGGAATGTTAGCTTCAACCTTACTGTTCCAAGTTTGAAGAGGCGTCTTCCCTGGCTGTGTCCATGTAGTTTGATAGTCAACTAAAACTATCATCCACAATCAGTACAACTCAAAATGGAAGAAAGACATGAAAGAGAGCCAAAGAACAGTCCACTGCAGACTATTTGGGTCACCTACATCGGCTCAAGATATCACACACAAGTGACTGGCCATGTGGAGCCGGAGTCTAGACCCCTGAAGACATCCTACAGGACTGCCAAGTATACAGAAACCTGTGATGCCAAACCTGGCCAGAGGAAACAGAGGTGGCGCAGAAGATGTGGGGCTGGCACCCGGATCTGGACTTCCTCCCAGCGACGGGACTACAGATCTAGCATGACCAAAAAAACTGAACACAGAAGCTATGGGGCTACCACAGAGATCTGGAGAGGACTGTGGACTTCCTCCTAGCAACGGGACTACAGATCTAGCATGACCAAAAAAACTGAACACAGAAGCTATGGGGCTGCCAGAGATCTGGAGAGGACTGTGGACCTTGCCCTAGTGACGGAACTACAGATCTAGCATGACCAAAAAGCCTAAACGCAGAAGATGGTCGTCCGCAGTAAACTTAGAACTGGTGGTAACATGCGAAACATGGGAAGTTTGTAGCGGACACGTCAGACAGCTAAACCGTTTTCACTTGAACTATTTGTGTAGGCTGCTCAGGATTAGATGGCAGAACAAACGTAGGCTGCTCAGGATTAGGTGGCAGAACAAACGTAGGCTTAGGATTAGGTGACAGAACAAACGTAGGCTGCTCAGGATTAGGTGGCAGAACAAACGTAGACTTAGGATTAGGTGACAGAACAAACGTAGGCTGCTCAGGATTAGGTGGCAGAACAAACGTAGACTGCTCAGGATTAGGTGGCAGAACAAACGTAGACTGCTCAGGATTAGGTGGCAGAACAAACGTAGACTGCTCAGGATTAGGTGGCAGAACAAACGTAGACTGCTCAGGATTAGGTGGCAGAACAAACGTAGACTGCTCAGGATTAGGTGGCAGAACAAACGTAGACTGCTCAGGATTAGGTGGCAGAACAAACGTAGACTGCTTAGGATTAGGTGACAGAACAAACGTAGGCTGCTCAGGATTAGGTGGCAGAACAAACGTAGACTGCTCAGGATTAGGTGGCAGAACAAACGTAGACTGCTCAGGATTAGGTGGCAGGACAAACGTAGACTCAGGATTAGGTGGCAGGACAAACGTAGACTGCTCAGGATTAGGTGGCAGAACAAACGTAGGCTGCTCAGGATTAGGTGGCAGAACAAACGTAGACTGCTCAGGATTAGGTGGCAGAACAAACGTAGACTGCTTAGGATTAGGTGACAGAACAAACGTAGGCTGCTCAGGATTAGGTGGCAGAACAAACGTAGACTGCTCAGGATTAGGTGGCAGAACAAACGTAGACTGCTCAGGATTAGGTGGCAGAACAAACGTAGACTGCTCAGGATTAGGTGGCAGAACAAACGTAGACTGCTCAGGATTAGGTGGCAGAACAAACGTAGACTGCTCAGGATTAGGTGGCAGAACAAACGTAGACTGCTCAGGATTAGGTGGCAGAACAAACGTAGACTGCTCAGGATTAGGTGGCAGAACAAACGTAGACTGCTCAGGATTAGGTGGCAGAACAAACGTAGACTGCTCAGGATTAGGTGGCAGAACAAACGTAGACTGCTCAGGATTAGGTGGCAGGACAAACGTAGACTCAGGATTAGGTGGCAGGACAAACGTAGACTGCTCAGGATTAGGTGGCAGAACAAACGTAGACTGCTCAGGATTAGGTGGCAGAACAAACGTAGACTGCTCAGGATTAGGTGGCAGAACAAACGTAGACTGCTCAGGATTAGGTGGCAGGACAAACGTAGACTCAGGATTAGGTGGCAGGACAAACGTAGACTGCTCAGGATTAGGTGGCAGAACAAACGTAGACTGCTCAGGATTAGGTGGCAGAACAAACGTAGACTGCTCAGGATTAGGTGGCAGAACAAACGTAGACTGCTCAGGATTAGGTGGCAGAACAAACGTAGACTGCTCAGGATTAGGTGGCAGAACAAACGTAGACTGCTCAGGATTAGGTGGCAGGACAAACGTAGACTCAGGATTAGGTGGAAGGAAAAAGTGCCTGGCTCTGAGATTCTTAGCAAGACTAACATGTTTAGCATCCACACAAATCAAAGAACGACTTATTTCCATTACCCGCAAACGTGTTGTTTGTCACGAATCAATGCGGTTAATCATCTCAGCGTTCTGTCGTATATTTTACGATCGCATAAACTTAACACTCCTTCAGTTTCATTGTCGGATCGTCATTTTTACGGCCAAGCGTGTGATTGACGCAACAGCCAACGGTCGATTCGACTGTATACAAATTAGTATTTAACTCTAGGAAAGAAGGGCTGGCGGCTATAACCTTATATATATATACATGTACGCACGCGCACACACACACACACAGCATTTAGGGAGCATACTTCAGTGAGCAAGCACACTCTGTCTGGTTTGAACCGCACAGAGACAGACAGACAGACGCACACATACACTTAAAGTCTTTATACTGGCGTAGAAGACTCTGCAGAGTCTGTATACAACCAGTTTCATTTATATTACCTTGCTCTAAAAGCTATGCGCATCCAATCTATTATTAAATGCATTTGTTGTCCCTGCCTCTCGTGGCAATGCATTCCGAGCATTAGCCACTCTGATTAAAAAAATATTTCCGAATACATGCATCTACGCACTGGTTAATACGTCCTGATATCACCAAAAGACTACTGTCTCCGCCAGTAGAATACAGACGCAAACCTTTAACGATAAAATAAACCAAACAAAACTTGCGGCATATTTATCGGTGCGGTCTGGAATGATGTAATATCCTAGAGTGAAAGAAAATGTTGATGCGCTCTCTATTAGAACTAAATACACCATCGACATGCGTAATACGTAGGCTCTGAAAGGAAACGCACAGCTACTGGAAGCAACACCAACCAACACAAATGCAATTTGACAAAACAGTGTAATGATCTGGACTTTGCCGATGACCTGGCTTCTATGCCACATTACAGCAGATGCAAAATTAAATAGGCAGTATGATGAAGTGACACACACAATGCTGAAGTGACACACACAATGCTGAAGTGACACGCGTAATGGTGAAGTGACACGCGTAATGGTGAAGTGACACGCGTAATGCTGAAGTGACACACGTAATGGTGAAGTGACACGCGTAATGGTGAAGTGACACGTAAATTAGGGTTGAGAATACAGATAAACAAAAAAAAACGATTATGCGAATATATGCAACTAACGACAATCACACATATGAGGATAAGGTGAGGTTTACTCAAAACTGAGGATAAGGTGAGGTTTACTCAAAACTGAGGATAAGGTGAGGTTTACTAAAAACTGAGGACAAGGTGAGGTTTACTCAAAACTGAGGATAAGGTGAGGTTTACTCAAAACTGAGGATAAGGTGAGGTTTACTCAAAACTGAGGACAAGGTGAGGTTTACTCAAAACTGAGGATAAGGTGAGGTTTACTCAAAACTGAGGATAAGATGAAGTTTACTAAAAAACAGGATAAGATGAAGTTTACTAACAACTACGAGGATAAGGTGAGGTTTACTAGGATATGGTGAGGTTTATTAGGATATGGTGAGGTTTATTAGGATAAGGTGAGGTTTACTCGGATAAGGCGATGTTTACTAGGATAAGGTGATGTTTACTAGGATAAGGTGATGTTTACTAGGATAAGGTGATGTTTACTAGGATAAGGCGATGATTACTAGGATAAGGTGATGTTTACTAGGATAAGGTAATGTTTACTAGAATACGGTGAGGTTTACTAGGATACGGTGATGTTTACTAGAATAAGGTGATGTTTACTAGGATAAGGTGATGTTTACTAGGATAAGGCGATGTTTACTAGGATAAGGTGAGGTTTACTAGGATAAGGCGAGATTTACTAGGATAAGGTGATGTTTACTAGGATAAGGTGATGTTTACTAGGATAAGGTGATGTTTACTAGGATAAGGTAATGTCTACTAGAATACAGTGATGTTTACTAGGATACGGTGATGTTTACTAGAATAAAGTGAGGTTTACTAGGATACGGTAATGTTTACTAGGATAAGGCGAGGTTTACTAGGATAAGGCGATGTTTACTAGAATACAGTGAGGCTTACTAGGATACGGTGATGTTTACTAGGATAAGGTGAGATTTACTAGGATAAGGCGAGGTTTACTAAAAATTATGGGGAGAGAAGATTAACATCCGTTCAGGCAAACTATACTGATCAGACTATGTTAGTCAGTGCCAGGTTAAACATACTAATCAAGACTTCACCTCACTTCCAAGCAGTTCTGCCTAGAAACAATCTGTGTAATGGCAGTCTAGCTAACGAGGTAAGGCATACTAAAAACTACGATACTAATTGAAGGATATATATAGGCGCAGCTTCGTATCCAGAGAGAGGTTGTGTTGGGACCAGCATATACAGAGTTGATTGATAATGCTGCAAGGCCAGGTAGATGGAAGTACCGGGTGGAATAGACGCTATTGCCGTTGACAGCAATTCCCGGACCACTGCCAATACTTTGCATCTTAGTCACTGTTCTGCATTTGAGTTCTACGGCTCAAGGCCCTGCACATCCATTTTTGACAAATATTGTTATATAGTTTAACTCCCTCTAGCATAGTAATATCTTCAGAATACCGGCAAAGGAATAGGTTAGTCCTTCTTCCAGATGCGATCCCTTTTCAAGATAAGCAGTTGACATGAGTCACAAGCAGACGACAGAAAAGGAGAAAGTTTGTCCAGTAAATTGACTTGGAGCGCATGCACACACAGGCTAAACTGTTACTCACCCATGCTAGCGTTGACCAAGTTGTCTAGAATCACCACATTGTAGTTAGCGTTGAGCAGCTCGACCACTGTGTGGCTACCAATGTATCCTGCACCACCTGTCACTAGAACATAGTCGTCTGCCATTGTAGGTGTGGTGGTGGTAACTGTAGAAAGATGACAGAGGTGATGGTTTAACGGTGGAAGTGGGACACGGAGTTCAAGCAATGCCCACAATATATGGCTTTTCTAAGATAATATGGTCGGCCTTTGGCTTTGTATCCAATGTATCTGTATAGCATTGCCTTCTTAGGGATACTATCTGGTGTTTGACATGTCACTTGGCCGAACCATTTTGTCAGTCGTAAACAGGTTTATATCCTAGTCTGGTATGAAAGTTTCAAGTAAATTTTGCATCATACAGAAAGGATTGGCAAAACTACTGAACTGCAAAAAAAACAACAAAAAACAAAAAACAAAACAACAAAAAACCAACCTCATAGAAGAACATGCACAACAAACAGATACACATACGCACCCATGATAACTGTCTATCGTTGCCCATTGACGACCACCGACATCATCCTTGTTGTATGTGATCTGTTTTGTTTTGTTTCTGCACTGGCTGAGATATTCCGATGCGGTGTTTGCTGGACCTCGTGTGGCTTATCAGTCCAATGCGAGCACGGAATGTTCAACTGTATGGTTTGCATACAATGTCTTCTAGTGCCGGTGTGGGTATTGTCGCTGCTCATTTCTTGCGGATCAGACGTTTGAAAACAAACAAACAAACAAACAAACCCGCACGCACGCACACACACAACACATTACACATCCCCCCCCCCCCCCCCCCCCCGGAAAAAGTGGAGATTTGCGACAATGAATATTGCGAATGCGGGGTCGTCCAGGACCAGGAACACCTGCTTCTATGTCCTAGGATGCAGGAATCCTGTGCAGTGGAGGACCTGATGGTGGCAAATGTGGGGCCGTCTACGACCAGGAACACCTGATTCTATGTCCTAGGATGCAGGAATCCTGTGCAGTGGAGGACCTGATGGTGGCAAATGTGGGGCCATCTACGACCAGGAACACCTGATTCTATGTCCTAGGATGCAGGAATCCTGTGCAGTGGAGGACCTGATGGTGGCAAATGTGGGGCCGTCTACGACCAGGAACACCTGATTCTATGTCCTAGGATGCAGGAATCCTGTGCAGTGGAGGACCTGATGGTGGCAAATGTGGGGCCGTCTACGACCAGGAACACCTGATTCTATGCCCTAGGATGCAGGCATTAGTGCAGTGGAGGACCTCATGGTGGTACATGAAAGAGCACTGACGGTGGTGCCTGGTATTTTGGCCAAGACTATGTGAGGTTGAAGGACACCTAAAAGACCACGGTCTGGGGATTGAAAGTCAATTTGGCCCCTTACAGGGAGGATGTGCAAAACTATTGTTCTGTTATAAAAACTGCCACAGTGCAACATACACAACATCACTTTACAAACAGACACGGACACCCATCCATACAATGCCCAATTCAGTTCAAGTGCCATCTCCGCATCGAAGGTCGGCTGCAATGGATCTCCAGTGTACTCTATCTCTTGCCGTAATGGAGCAATCTGAGACACTTTTTCCAGTCCATCTCTTGATGTTATCCACCCACTTAAAACGGTGTCTCCCTCCTCCCTACCCTCCAGTGTAGTCTTCAACAAGGAGGTAGTCTATGTTTTGTTATATAACCAAAATAACTTAACTCTCTAACCCTGATTTCGGTCATTAATTCTCTTTTCATTCCCAACTTTTTCAATACCTCCAAATTAGTTTTCTTATCTTTCCAAGAAATGCGACCCAATCTTCTATATACCCACATTTCGAAAGCTTCAATACTATTTTCCAACTTGTTATTAATTGTCCATGTTTCTGCGCCATAAGGCAGTGACGAGTATACATAACACCTGACAATTCGCATTTTAAAATTCTGATTTATCTGTTTGGATACCAGTATGTGTCGCATGTTGTCAAATAGCTTCTATTCTTGTTCTGATTTCTTTTTCACAGCTGCCTTCTTCTGTTTTAAATAACCTAGATAGGAGAAACTATGTACCTATTCAAGTAGTTGATCTTTTATGTTTACCTGCATACATAGTTTCTTGTCCCTTTTCCCAATTATCATAGTCTTTGATAAAATCCAAACTTTTGACTTATTGTGTATATTGTTGTCACAAGCTCGTGTAATTCTTGCTCACTTTTTGCCATGAAAACAGTATCAACCGCATATCCAAGATTATTCATTGCCACTCCGCCAATGACAAGCTCTGTCTGTTTGCATATTTGTTCTGTGTATATATTTAAAAAAAAACAAGGGGATAATACACAATCCTGTCTTACTCCCCTTTTCACATCTATACTTGGAGAGCAATACTATGCACAGTACGCCCCAATATAACATAAAAGACTACGGTCTGAGGTTGAAAGTAAATTTGGTCTCTCACATGAAGGATCGGCAAAATATAAAATACTACAAAAAAACTGCCATAGCGGAACACACAAAAAGACATTATAAACAGACACACACATCCGGCATCAATTACAAAAAAGGCAAAATACGCCCCAACATAACATAAAAGACTGCGGTCTGCAGTTGAAAATGTAATTTTGCGCCGTACGGAAATGATTGGCAAAACTACTGTACTACAAAAAAGCTGTCATAGTGGAAAACACACATCAAAAAATTACAAACAGAAACACAGGCATTCATACAATACCCAAAACGCCCAGATATGACGTAAATATTACGGTCTGTTGTTGAAATTCGAACCTTCGCCAGAAGACTGCAGACAGGTAAACCTTTAACAAAACTAGAATGAATTCCCCAGGCGTAAGTACCAGATTAGTGTGCGATACGGCCGTTTGTAACGTACTGGGTTGGGTTTCATCGGATGCCTAGGCTGTAAAGATAACGTTTAGGTCCTAAAGCCTGTTGGACAAGGGGGCTGTGGTAACAGGTCTTATCGGCATTTGTGCAACTTTGTGCGTATGAAGCCCACGATCCGAAAATAAGTTTCACAACAATTTTCAGATAACGAAAGCAAACATTTACATTAATCTTAGCGGTGTTGAATCATAACATATTTATGAAGAAGTCATAACAAAACATTGACCTTAAAGGTGGTGAATCATAACATATTTATGAAGAAGTCATAACAATACATTTACCTTACGGTAGCGAATAATAACAAATTTATGAATAAGTCATAACAATACATTGACCTTAAAGGTGGTGAATCATAACATATTTATGAAGAAGTCATAACAAAACATTGACCTTAAAGGTGGTGAATCATAACATATTTATGAAGAAGTCATAACAATACATTTACCTTAAAGGTGGTGAATCATAACATATTTATGAATAAGTCATAATAATACATTGACCTTCTCAAACAAGTAGACTATATGATAGATTTACGCGGGACACGTGCAATACCGCAACTTACTATATAACCAACAAGTCATCAGGTACGTTTTGTTTCTGTGCCCACGCAACAACGTCCCATACTAGTTTGAGTATTATCATTCGATATTCAGTTTTGCTGCAGCTTGTCAATTTATATTTTAGTCAAAGTATAGTTTTGCTGCACTGCGAACTGCAATTATACGAACTGCGCTACCACATTTCGTCCATACAAATTTAAAAGGGGGTCCGCCAGTGCGATCCTCTCACCGAATCTCTTCTTCGCATGTTTGGAATCAGTCATTAGCAGGTGCAGCTGAGACACCTTTGGCATCCTTATTGACGGTAGACGTCTCAATCATCTTCGATATACTGGTGACATGAGTGCTCATCACAGAGTCAATGGGAGAAGCCAACCAAATGATGCAGCTACTCGATGGTGAGGGCGAGAAAGCGGGTCTGGAGATGAATGTCTCGAAGACCAAAGTGTTGCGCAATCGCTTCGCCACTTGTGATCCAGTCTTCCTTGGCGATGTACGACTAGTGGATGTTAGGGTATAGTTTTCCTACTTGTCAATTTATTTTGTAAACAGGGTATAGTTTAACTGGAACGTGTCAATTTATTTTGTAAAAAGTGTATAGTTTAGCTGGAACGTGTCAATTTATTTTGTAAACAGGGTATAGTTTAGCTGGAACCTGTCAATGTATTTTGTGAACAGGGTATAGTTTCCCTACAACTTGTCAATTTATTTTGTAAACAGGGTATAGTTTAGCTGGAACCTGTCAATTTATTTTGTAAACAGGTATAGTTTCCCTACAACTTGTCAATTTATTTTGTAAACAGGGTATAGTTTCCCTTCAACTTGTCAATTTATTTTGTAAACGGTATAGTTTTCTTACAACTTGTCAATTTATTTTGTAAACAGGGTATACCTTTGCTGGAACTTGTCAATTTATTTTTTAAACGGTATTTCTTTTCCTTTTCTTCTCTGCGTTCGTTCTCAATCTCCTGCTACAAAGCCCTTAATAGGACTTTGCAAGTAGCAGGATGTAGTCCGGAGAACGAAATGAGTTGTGTCGCTAGTTTACAGCCTGACTGCGATATTTGCACATTTCGGACCGACACATCCGTCTTTAGCAGGTTAAACGGTATAGTTTTGCTGCAGCTTGTCAACAGGGTATAGTTTTCCTGGTGCTTGTCAATCTATTGAGACAGATTAAGAAACGACGACATTCACAAAAAGAGTCTAGTCTGGTTCATTCACTGTTTGGGGACGGCGTGTGCTAGTGGTAAAGTGGCACGGCTAACAACCCGAAGGTACTGGGTTCGATCCCCATCACAGCACCGACCGTTACCCCGGGGAAGCAGACTCTTACATAAAAAAATGAATGCTGAAGTCGGATGCACTGGGCCGACAGGCGCAAAATAAAAACCACAGTGCAAGGCACACCGCCTTGGGGAATAGAGAAATAAGGCGAACGCAATAAAAAAAAAATTCACTGTGTCGAATACATGTCCAGAAAGAAGGTGCGATAGTTCGGTTATTTCACGGGAACCCTCCCTTATCAGCTTTTACTGCGAGCCTACAATCCCTGACAGCCCGGTCTCCGATCGAGAGGATGGCTTAGGGCTAGGCGGATTGGCGATGCAAAGGCGACACGGGTTGGCGACATTAGACGCCAGCGCATCTAGCAAAGGAGAGACGAATTAGGCCCTCAACGACGCACAGGTAGACCGATATAAGTGAAACTCTGGTGCTGGTAGAACGGCCCCCGGGACAAATGAAGCAAATAGTGAATAGAGAAATCACATCTGGCCATCGCCAGTGCTATCCCTCAACCGTGTGGCTCTCGTAGCAAACAGAACAGACCCACGTAGTCCTTCCTTTAGTCGAAAGATCCACTGGGCTGGCAACTTCACCACATAAACACCCCTGCTACAAAACCAAACCGCAATGCAAACGACTGGGCCGACGCTTTCCTAAAAGCTTATAACGGGAAACCACTTTCAGGATCGATAGAAGAAAAATGGTATTTCTGAACAAGCTCTTCTGCGATATAATTATTTGTCGGGCTTCTTTCTGTAAATATATTCAAGTTGACGTTTGAAAGTAACGGAAGAACATAACGATGGCCAGGTGCAGGAACAAGCAAAGACAAGTGGTAAAAACTAGGCCTACACTAATGCCAGCGGTGAGTACCGAGATGACAATATAAGACAGTCTCTGAACAACAATGTCAACTTCTGAACACCCAAGACAGTCTCTGAACAACAATGTCAACTTCTGAACACCCAAGACAGTCTCTGAACTACAAGGTCAACTTCTGAACACCAGAGACAGTCTCTGAACAACAAGGTCAACTTCTGAACACACAAGACATTCTCTGAAAAACAAGGTCAACTTCTGAACACCCAAGACAGTCTCTGAACAACAAGGTCAACTTCTGAACACCCAAGACAGTCTCTGAACAACAAGGTCAACTTCTGAACACACAAGACAGTCTCTGAACAACAAGGTCAACTTCTGAACACCCAAGACAGTCTCTGAACAACAAGGTCAACTTCTGAACACCAGAGACAGTCTCTGAACAACAATGTCAACTTCTGAACACCCAAGACATTCTCTGAACAACAAGGTCAACTTCTGAACACCCAAGACATTCTCTGAACAACAAGGTCAACTTCTGAACACCCAAGACAGTCTCTGAACAACAAGGTCAACTTCTGAACACACAAGACATTCTCTGAACAACAAGGTCAACTTCTGAACACCCAAGACAGTCTCTGAACAACAAGGTCAACTTCTGAACACCAGAGACAGTCTCTGAACAACAATGTCAACTTCTGAACACCCAAGACAGTCTCTGAACAACAAGGTCAACTTCTGAACACCCGAAACAGTCTATGAACAACAAGGTCAACTTCTGAACACCCAAGCCAGCCGCTGAAAAATCCAGACAGCGTATGGAAAACGAAAACAGCATGTAAAACCTCTGTAAAACCAAGACATCCTCCTAAAAACCAAAAGATCCTCTGTAAAACAAAGACAGCCTTTGTAAAACCAAGACAACCTCTGTAAAACCGAGACAACCTCTCTAAAACCCAGGACTAGACTGAAATCAGGCCAGGAACAAGACATTAGAAAGAACAGTCTGTCGTTCACTCTTGGTAAACTCCTACACCAACACTTTCCAGAGTGGTAGTTCGTGACAGGAAATATATGGAATTTCCGAGGCTGCGAGTTGTAAAAAAAGAATGGTTGCCCATGACAACAATCACAATACCCTATTTAACTGCACTCGAGTAAGACATATTATATTCGTCCATCACATGTGATGAAGAAGGCTCTCTTTGTTCAGCCGCGTGGACAGTTTTATCTCTTGCTGCGTCCACTGGAATGGATGAATAGGTCGGCGATTTGGATTTAAGTGAGAATGAAACTGCGCCTTTTGCCAACTCTCACTATCTGGTCCTGAGCTGCACCCTTGGAAAGTGGGAAGATATTTATCGAGACGACTGGAAATAAATACAGGTTGCAGATTTTCCGCAGTGTTTACTCCCGAAGCCTTTCCCGTAAACAGGTATCCCGCAATGCAGCGGATAGGGGTTGACATCTAACGTTGTGTGTCGTGGCTTTCCCATAACCGCAAGAGGTCGTAAGGGCATCACTCAGCGTGTGAGTGAACTGGGAATCTCTCCCGGTCTGTAGTATAGACCACTATCGTGTCTAAACTCCACACACCAAAACCGAGGCTGTTTACACCTAGGGAGAAGGGCAGCTATCTCGAAGTTCAGCCGTGTGAATTATATCCTAAAATACGACACAGGTTAAAGCGTAGTGCTATTCATATAGCAGATGGGGTCAAGATGCTGAGCAGCGCATGAGCTACAGCGGTCAGTGACCCATAGCTGACTGCTAGCGGCAGGGCCAGCGAACCAGAGCTGCCAAGATCCTTCTACAGCTCCACGAGATGATCCTGGATAACAGGCTGCAGCAGGGCAGACTGGCTAAGGGGAGAAGGGATCGAAGAGGGAATGCTTACCTGGTACTAAATAAAATGCTTGCTGAAGTCGCATGTGTTGGACCGACAGGTGTAAATATCGCAGTCAAGCTGTAAACTACAACATAACGCATTCGGTTCTCTGGACTACATTCTGCTACTTAAGCCTTTTCAGAGTTTGGTAACGGGAGATTGAGAACGAACCAAGCCAAGCCAAATAGCAGATGTCCTATAAGATATACAGGAATGACTGGGTATGACTGTGGAGAAGACTGGAGTTTTGTCACGGTAAAGAGTTTCTTTCAGACAGACTGTGGTGGGAGCCACGTTCTATAAGGGACATGCTACATGATGATGATTGTAACTCACTCTCTCTTGTGGCAAGGCGATTCCGATAGCTGGAGGCCCGGCGTTCGGAACGCCCATTACTACACTTTTCTTGTCTGTTGCTCGTTATGTATGTCATCCAGGAGTGTAGATAAATACTTGTCTTGTGAACGTTGTCACGATCAAGCATCCTTTGGTCCACGACAGGTGTCTAATGTCGGCAAATGGGCGTCAATTAACGACAAAAAAGGTAGACGTTTTCCTGCATGTCTCCGCTTCGAATGATAATGAAAGAGCAGGATTCTCTCTCTCGGTTTGTGGGGGAATGAAGATGTTAGATATTTTTTAAGTTGAACCACAACTTGTATGATGTAAGCTGGTCAGTTACTTTCCTAGCTGCCTTTTACTTCCCTACCCGTCAGCCAGGTACCCATCTACAGCTGGGTCGACTGGGTCGTACCAATTGCGGGATTCTTACCGTTGCCATGAAAAGCCAGTGCTTTTGTAGGGACTAAAAACCAACATTAATGTGACATATTCCATTAAATGAGCGGCTGATTAGCGCAGTTGTAGAGCACTCGCTTTTCATGGCAAAGGTACGAGGTTCACCTCCCGCTACCGGCAGCTCAAGTCAACCTAGCTGTAAATGGGTACTTGATTGGCAGCTAGGGAAAGAAAAAGCGAGGAAGAGAACTGGCTACCCCACCTCACAAATAAGTGGATTGGTACAATGAAGGTTCTAACGCGTCACCCGATTTGCTACGAGACTACCTTTACCTTTATTCTGTTGTGTAACAAATATGGTTACTTTAAAAAAGAAAGACGAAAAAGAAAATCAGACGAAAATTGAGTCTAGACAAGAGAAAATAAGTGAGCTTCGATGACATCTAAAATGAACCCAGCAAGAGTTGGCTGATCCAAGGCGAAAGGCAAATGCATACCACGATGCTGGGCTACAACCTGGTAGAAAGTCAGACGACAAAAGATTAAGAATTGGCTTTAAAAGTGTTCTCTTACGGTGACTGATAGTCTCGCTCCAATGACTACCTATAGTGACTTTTATGCTCAACACTTATGTGATATCATTCACGCAATTATAAACCGACTGTTTCCACCTTTGACATATTTTAAAGGGGATGCAGCGTTCAATAGGCGCCAATTGTGTAGACTTAGGTGAGCTACGGGTGGAGATTTAAGTTTATACAAATTAAAGTATATACTGGGGAAGAAGGATGAGTGGAGATTTGAAATTTCGATGAGCTCGTGAGGTCGCTAAATGGGTTTGTATTCATTTAAATAGACTCTTTGAGCATTCAGGCATGCGGCAAATGAAGTGTGGGTTTGTTTGAATGAACTGTCCTAAATGTGTTTTTTTTCCCTGCACCTGCAAGGTTATGGTCCGTGGTTTACTGTCGCGGCGAAAGCTACATATTCAAATGCATATAAACGTAGTTCTACTATATGACTTTAAAAATGGCATGTGAATATGCGTATATGACTTGGAAATATGGCTTGCCACTATGAGCATGACTTTGAAATATTGCTTGCCAGTATGATCATGACTTGGAAATATTGCTTGCCAGTATGCATACAGAAAACATGCCTGAGAAAACATTCCCCCCAACACCAACAAATATAGAGGATAACCAACTGATAACGAAGGAAGAGGTAATTGCAGCGGTAAAGACATTGAGAAGAAGGAAGGCGGCCGGCGTGGACAATATACCAGCAGAGCTCTTACAAGCAGGTGGAGAGGTAGTGGTGGAAGGCCTGACACACATCTGTAACAAAATATGGGCGACAGGAAACTGGCCGGACTTATGGACGAAATCAATAGTTATACCGCTACAAAAGTCTGGAAACCTAAAGCCGTGCCAAAATTTCAGAACAATAAGCCTCATTTGCCACCCTAGCAAGGTCATGCTTAGATTAATCCTCAACCGATTGAAACCCCAAGCAGAGAACATTATTGCCGAGGAGCAAGCAGGGTTCAGACAGGGAAGAAGCACTACAGAACAGATATTTAATTTAAGGCTGCTAAGCGAGAAATATATAGAACAGCAGCAAACACTGTATCATGTGTTTGTGGATTTTAAGAAGGCGTTTGATAGGGTATGGCATAAAGCGCTTTGGGCAACCATGAGGATGTATAATATCAACGGAAATATTATAACGGTCCTTGAACACCTGTATAACAAGGCATCTAGTGCAGTTCTTGTGAATGGGAGGCGAGGAGACTGGTTTCGCACATCAGTTGGCGTGAGACAGGGGTGTACACTCTCTCGAACTCTTTTCAATATATTCCTTGAAGGAATTATGAGTGAGGCACTTGGAGGTCACGCTGGTACTGTCAAGATAGGGGGCCGAACGATTACCAACCTTCGTTTTGCAGATGATATCGACGGGTTGGCGGGTTCAGAAGCAGAACTCCAGGAATGGGTCAGAAGGCTCGATGAAACAGTTCCTGAATATGGTATGGAGATAAACGCTGGAAAGACAAGATTAATGACCAACAACGCTACAGGCTTCAACAGCAAGATAAAAGCTAACGGTCAGGAACTCGAAGTGGTTGACCGTTTTAAATATCTTGGGTCGATTGTCAGTGATGAAGGATCAAAATGTGAAGTGTTGGCCAGAATAGCACAGACAATAGCGGCGCTTGCACGGCTTAACAAAATCTGGCAAGATAAACGGTTAGCACTACGCACGAAAATCAGATTAATGCGTACACTGGTTCTGTAAATATTCCTCTATGCTTGTGAGACATGGACAGTTACAGCTGACCTTCAACGCAGGATACAGGCCTTGAAGATGAGATGTTTCCGAAAACTTTTAAACGTCACGTACAAAGATCGAGTTACAAACGAGGAAATACGAGACAAAATTACAACAGCAATAGGGCCTTTCGAAGATCTCTTGGCAACTGTCAAAAGAAGGAAACTCACTTGGTACGGTCACATATCGAGATCAAATGGTCTTGCAAACACAATCCTCCACGGAAAGGTGCATGGCAGACGACGAAGAGGCCGGCCCAAAAAGAGATGGGAGGACAACATAAAAGAGTGGACCAGTCTCCGACCAGAAGAGTCACAGGCAGCGGCATCTGACAGAGAGGGGTGTCATGGAGTTGTGAGGATGTCAACATGTGTGCCCCAACGACCTCACCGGTTACGGGATGACCTGACCTGATGATCACGACTTGGAAATATTGCTTGCCAGTATGCGTACAGTACATGACTTGGAAATATGACATGTGATGTAGCTAAGTGTACTGCCAAGTGACAACAAATAGCAGCATACCATCCACCACGCTGTTCTTGCCTACATGTTAATTGTCATGTGTTGTAATTCGATAGGTATGTTCTACTTGCCCGTGGAGAAGACCCTGTGGCATTAACACGATACGCCCTGACATGCCCAATATATTTTGTTCAGAAAGCACTACTATTGTTTTATTGAATACAATCTTTCACTTTGATGTTATACTAGAATATAATGTGCTCTTATTGTCACCAAACAGTATATGAATGAGACAGCGATGTATCAACCTGTGTATCTGATTTTATATTGCATGTGTCACAGCTTAAACTTCGATTGGCTGGCACTCTCTCTGACAGATTCCCCATGACTTCGGGTGGCAGACAGGGATGTGTTCTTGCTCCCGGCCTATTCTGCCGGGCCGTCGACTGGATTCTTGACCGCCTCAGGAGGGTGTAGCTATTGATCAATCAATCTTCACTGATCTCGTTTACGTGGATGACATTGTCCTGTTCGGCACAGACAGATCTGCGCTGCAGAGCTCTCTGGAAATGTTAGACAGTGAAACGCCCTCCCTAGGCCTATCTATATCCTGGGCCAAGACCAAAGTTCAGAACCTCATTTCCGACACAGCACCCCAGGTTATTGCAACTCAAGGTCACCAACGAATTCATCTAGCTCGGTAGCAGGATATCATCTGATGGGCGCAGCGGTCCCGATATGTCAAGGCGGATCGGACTAGCTGCGTCCGCTATGCACGACCTCCGATGTGTGTAGAGTAACGGCAAAATCTTCATTGGGACAAAACTCCGCATCTACCAGTCCTGCTTTACGTCTGCAAAACCTGGACATTTCTGAGACATGACATGTCGAGACTGGAAGCCTTCCACATGCGCAACCAGCGGCTTATCCTGGGCATCCAATGGCATGACGACATACGTGACGAGGAGGTCTCTGCTAAAACAGGCCTACACCTAATTTCATAAACACTTGACCAGCGCCGAGTTTCTTTGTTCGGTCATGTTGTACGGCAGGACCTGGAAAGCCCTACCCACAAGATACTACATAAGTCGTTCCTCAGTGCCAAAAGATCTTCCCCCGACCGGCTTGAGGCGCAGAAGGGACCGTCTCCGAACAGTACAGCAAAGTAGAAACCTCATCCTCCGCCCTATAACCACGCTCCAGCTGTGGGTTATGGATGTGGCTGACCGACGCAACGGGCCTCAGACATCTAAGCGAACATTATTAAGGCTTAGCGTGTAAACAGTTTAAGATTGGTTTCGTTTTGTTTCGATAACTGGAGCTATATTTGTTTAGCTTATTCATCAATAAGCGTTGGGTAAATAGGGTCCGACATACCAAGAGAATATTACAATTAGTGAAGCAGTTCATTTACAATTTACAATGTAGCGCCTAAATGACAAATACGGTGTTTTTTTTTTTCGACGTTACATAGTTATTTAGTAGGCAGATAAATCCGGGAAGGAAAGGCAGTCGCAGCGATACTGATCACATCGTCAATTTCGAGCCGTGGGCCACCAAATAATATTGGCTTTTACACTATATTTCCCAAACGCGTCATGGCATGAAACGGGATCTTTACTTACGTTTTACATACGCATAGTCATGAATACGGCCATTGTCCTGGTTAAAGGAAATGGTTGTTCTTTTGAGACAAGGAAGTGCCCGAAGTCGATAAAAAATATAAAAAGGTGTGACTCAGTGAAAGAACCGGGACAAACACAAATCGAAATCAACGTTACAGCCATAAAGCTTTCGACAAGGACACAAAACAAATAAAAACATCTAGCAAATTACGGCAACGAGAATGGGCGTCACAATGGATACAATACGTATTACGGAGGTAGCCATTAGCGACAGAGTGACCGGTAATGTCAGAGCAGGCCAAACAAGAAACGATCAAGTTGAGTACACAAAAACACATATATGATAAAAAACTTAAAAATGAATCCTCTCCTTCGGCCTTCCTTTGTCTTTCTTTCCCGTTGTCACAACGTACTCCAAGCCGACTCTTCTGACAAAATGCCCGAAAACGATGACTGCCTTGTTATGATCCTTGCAATGAGTTGTGTTTGTGTATCTTCTTCTTCTTCTTCTTCTTCTTCGTACGCAGTCAGACAGTAACCATTATTTTTTCGAAAAAAGCGGCGGTCATCCTGAGGCTGTCGCCACTGCCATACAGCTTGTCTTGCAGTTCCACTGGTGATGGCCACATCTGCTCTCTCTGATCCTCGTATGTCAGGCAGTTCTGCAGCAGATGTTCAGCGGTCATTTTACCAGTACCTCACGGGCATTCGTCGGTACCACCTATCTTCAATTTGTTGAATAAGTGGTACCTCAGTCTATTGTGGCCAGTGCGAAGTCTGAAGACAACGACCTGCTCTCTTCAATTCAACTGGTACTAGGCATCGTTTTTGGTGTAACCAGTATGTTCGGTTTCCCATTTGGTCATGTATCTGGCTTTGATAAGCCGTTTTGACTCTTCGTACGTCATACTAGTATCTGTTTGTGGTAGTCTTGCACCTTCTTTTGCCAGTCTGTCTGCCTCCTCGTTGCCTTGGATGTTGCAGTGTGATGGGACCCACTGTACCACTACCCTTTTTGGTGCGGACTGCTGGCACAGTTTGCAGAGTGCTGCTCTTAAGTCATTAAGCTCAGTGTTTTTCTGGCTTTTTAGCGCTGTGACTACGGCGAGAGCATCTGTAAGCAATGTTTGTGTATCTGATCCTTGCAATGAGTTGTGTTTGTGCCTGTTCGAGTGCTGTTTCATTAGTCTTCCACACAGTCCATGGGACCCGTATCATTCTTGTGCCACATCTACGTTGCTTCCAAAGATATATGAGCTTGCTCGCTTGCCCACGATTAACTGCCACAACTCAGTACTGGCTCCACGTAGCATCCAATGACTCTCTTTCTCAGTTCCAGGGACAATGTTTTGTTGCACAATATTTCCTTCATGGTCTAGAAGACAGATTTTGCTTAGGATATTCTGCATTTTATTTCGCAATTGCATCTTTCATCTGACGCCATGCATGTGCCCAGGTATTTAAACGTAATGTATAGTGATACAGTGATTGAACACCAAACAGGTTGACGTCTGACAGCGTAAGAAGAAGAAGAAGAACAACACCAAACCCCCCCCCCCCCCCCCCACAGTTTTGTCTTGCCAGTATTGATCGCGATGCAATATTTCAGAGAGACTGAATCAAGCCTGGTCGGCAATGAATACATCTTTCATCACCAAGAAACACTTACATTCATAAACATCATATATGCTCTACTGCTTACCTGCCATAATCTTCTTAGCGTTATCAATGCTGCTCACAAGCACAAGCCCAAACACTAAATCCCAAGCACAAACACGCGTCTATAGAACGAAACTGTCCAAAGCTAACATCAGAACACACAGAACAAAGAGCCCAGACGAATTGCAAATCCGTCTTTTCAAACTGCCGCCTGGTTACGACTCAGCCCCAACAACGAAGACCTACGTAATACGTGTTTACATAACTAGCTAGACCGAACAGTCCTAAGCCTTTTCACAGCGGCGCCTAGTTCAGTCCTAGATGCTGACAATTTAAACGACAATAATGCTCAAATAGAATTAGAAACAAATTAATTCTTTAGCGATTAAAAGACGTACCTCGCCAAGCATGAACTGAACTTTACAAAACAACTGAATTAAAGTGCCACGTCTCAATTAGACTCTTCACTTTTGTAAGATATTGATGACCTTGGAAGTTGAATTCGATATCTTGAATTTGTAAGTGAGTATCGATATAAACCAATAGTGACAGTTCTATTAAACAATCTTATATAAGAATAGCATCGCTAGTTTCCGTGCTGTTCAAAAGACGGCCTATCTCGACTATACACACATAACACACCACATATTGTGAACGCACACCGTCAAACAAATAGCGGTTCTTACAGTTCGAAATCACACAGGACAGCAAATTGAAAACGAAGGGATAATCGAGCCACACGGACACTCCTGTTAATTAAATATAGGGGACGATGAGGCTAACATCTGGTCAGGCAAAACACACTTGTCAGACAATGTTAGCTAGGGTCAGACAGACAATGTTAGCCAGGGTCAGGCAAAACACACTGGTCAGAGAATATTAGCCAGGGTCAGACAAAACACACTGATCAGACAATGTTAGCCAGAGTCAGGAGAAATATACTCCTCAAGACCCTCACCTGACTGAACGATGAGGCTTACGTCTGGTCAGGTAAAACACACTGATCAAACAATGTTAGCCAGGGTCAGGAGAAATATACTGGCCAAGACCTTCATCTGATCCCCTTGTTGGTCGTCCTGGAAACGGGCTGCTGTCGAGGACAACAGTCTGGCTAACAAGCTGAGGTTCGACGTGATTCCCGTAGTAGTGAGTGACACGCAGATTAAGCCAAGCATTGCACAACCGCATGGAGGACCCCGGTCCACCCCATCAGCACACTCGGGATGTCAGGATAGCTACTACAATCTGCCACAAGTTCCGTCCTTTTCAGGGCGCCCAAAATAGTTACCAACCCATTGTGGGCATTAGAAACCAACCGACAAACCAAATAAATATAGTGTTCAGATTTCGGAAACCCATCCTTACTGGGTGAAGATTGAATGACCTCAAACGTGAGGTATGTTGGCAACGTGAGGTATGTGTGAAGTGTAAATCAGCGGTGAACAATACTGCTATAATAAACTGTCTTGGTTTCACAGTGTGACACCCCGTGTGAAGAGCCTTCGAGAGGTGTGATGCAGCAAATAATAAGTCCTCACAATTTACCGTAAGACGGAGTTTAAAAACGGGTTTGGGTGAAAGGAATCACGAATTCTCTCGAATGTTATGACAGAGGTAAAATCAGACCAAATCAGACGCTACTGTCGAGGATGAAGTGTTAGACTTCATTGTAGGATAGTACAGCATGTTTACAAGATGGGATGATATTTACAGTTGAGTCGACTGCAGCGTGTTGGTAACGGGAGTTGAACCCCGTGCAAAGCGAGAGCTGTACAACACCGTTAACCTCTCCACTGTTGAAGCAGAATGAGCGGACAGTCTCAGGGTCAGCACCGACCCGAAACCTCATCCCGCATCCAAGCGGCGGTGAAATTAGGGGTCGAAGAGGGAAGGCAAACCGCAGACCCAACTATGCCGTGCTGGCACTTATAAATCGGGACGTGTCGGCCGATAGGCGCAGATACAGCAGCCTCGCTGTAAACTATGACAACGTAGGGGAGTTGCGTGATGTATCGAACGCAAGCTTGGTCTGAAGGTCCAACTTACCGGGTTCGCAATTACTTCGTGTCCAGTTTGACTGGGCCTGACATACATTTTTCTCGGTATGAACGCTCTTCCATGTACATAAAAGGCAAAGGCCGTTGTCCATCGCAGACGATGATGGCATAATTTATTTGCTAGCGTTATGTTTAGTAAGGATTAACTGCCCTATATTTTATCCCGAATCTCTGGTCTCGAGCCGCCCGACCCCAGTGGCAAGTCAAGGACAAGACGATTAGGGGGCGACTACGAGATGCAGGGGACTCCGCATCAAGCACCCGTGAAAAAGATGGAGGAGTCCGGAGTCGAACCCACACCACCTGATCACGAGGCCGACAGCTTAACCACTTCGCCACGGAATCCATGCACATAAAGGATTGACAAAACTACTGCACTGCAAAACTGCCATAGTGTAACACATTACAAACAGATACATTAACAAACAAAAGATAAAAGAAACATCGTTAACATAGGTGAAAAGCCTGCGCAGATTGTTTGGAGTAACAAAAATGGGAAGGATCAGAAACACTAGGAGACACGTAGGTACAACACCAGTGCTAGACCTCATCAAGAGACAGCAAACCAAATGGTTCGGCCATGAGACGCAACAAACACTAGATAACATCCTTCAGAAAGCAATGCTCTACAGATAAAAAGCCAAAAGATGGATAGCAGAAATAACAGAAGCAGTAAAGTTCCCAGTGTACGAAGCACACACTAGGGCCCGATCAAGAAACCTCTGCATAACTTGACTTTAAAAAAAAAAGCAGGACACCAAAAGCTAAAGAAAGAGAGAGAGAGAGATTAGAACTACGGTTTGGGGTGGAAAGAGACGTGCCTTCGCCAGTTAAAAAAAAAGTAAAGTAACCCACAGCATTACTGCCGTAGGTGTGTGAGGTGTTAGCGATCTCACATTTCAAAGGCTCGGCTATATGAGGGCGGTAGCCATCTCCTCTCCCTCGCCGTTTTTACTTCCCGGACTGAATCGGTACCCATTTAAGGCTGGGTCGACCCGGGAGCCGTTGCGGTTGGAAAAAACACTACCGCCTCAACTGGGGAATGAACCCAGGACCACTCAGATGCGAAGCCAGAGCACTAACCGCTGCGCTATGCGGCTCCCTTCGCCAGTAGAATCCAGAAATGCAAGTCAAACCTTGAATAGCACAAAAGAAGACGCGTTCTATTCGTACACACACAATCAACAGTGTTCTCCAAATTGCGCGAGTGATTGGCGAGATAGCTTATGGAGGCGTTTCGAGTAGCTGTTACATCGGAATTAATTTGTGTGTAGTGTAATTAAAAAACAAAAATGGAATATCTACTGGGTGGAAATAGCTTACGTTATGTTTACGTATAGCCTGGCAGGTCGGTTAGAGTGGTTACATCTCACATCAAATGGATTGCTGTGTTCCAGATTATCTAATTCGGAATTCCTTGGTAAATGAGTTATTCGCTGCACCAATTGTGGAGCATTGTTTTGAGACATTATAAAACACCAACAGGACTACTTCTCAAGCCGTTGGATTTTAGCACGTTTGAGTGGTGGAGACGATATAGTGGTCTGCAGGGGACGGCGTGTGCTAGTGGGTAGGTGACACGGCTCACAACCCCTAGGTGATGTGTTCAATCCGATCACAGCACCAGCCTTTCACGGGGAAGCAAACCTTTAGAAAATGCAGGAGGAAGCAGATCCTTACATAAAATACATGCTGAAGTCGGATGCACTGGACCGACAGGTGCAAAATAAAAACAGTGCAACGCACACCGCCTTGGGGAATAGAGAAATAAGGTGAACGCAAAATTTAAAAAAAAAGTGCGTCTGCAGAAATGACAAAAAAGAGGTTCATCCGCCATACAAAGACCACAGACCAATCAGCTGCTTCTCTACACTCGATTGCGAGTATACACCAATCAAAAAAGGATCTACGCTCTTAGGGGTAGAAGAGCAGCGACTTATAGAGAGTGGTGGGGGTGCCAACCATTCGAGTTTTCTACGCTTGAAGAGGTAGACCGATTTATCAAACACCTTTTACTGGGTTGGAGCGTACTCCAAGCCACCTCAGGCCACAAACAAGATACTCTCACACGAAATACAATATGATATCGTTTTGCTGTCCCATTAAGCAAATCTAGTCCTACAGTGGATTCCGGGACACTGTGGTATTCTTCGCAAATAGAAGGCAGATGAGTTCGTAAAAGCTGGAAGTGGTTGCACGCAGACTCGCCATCCACATAGCTATAAAGAAGCAAAGACACTCATCAAACGATCCAATTAGGAGGGAATGGAGAGTCCAGGAGAAATAAATACAAGCCAAAAAATTGCAGCATAGACAAACTTGGTAGAGATGGGCAGACAAAGATCTTCAGATTCAGAACAGGACATTGCAGACTCAAGGCCCACCTCCACAGAATGGATTTCAGATACACCGCCACGTGCGATTGTAGAGCACTCAAGCAAACACCAGAACATATACAGGACTGACCTAACCTATACCGACCAAAGAGAAGGTGGTCTGGTCCGGGGGAGCGATGATACTGGACAAGCTGTGGGGGGCTGGCGAAGACCTGCAATGCTGTCTCCTTCGTGAACCTCATCGAACTAGAAGTACGGCATCCTTTGATCCAAGAAGAAGATCCAGAGAGCACTTGACCGTATCATCGTTAAAATAAATGTGCCCAATCAGGAGGGAGATAGCTAAAACTATGTTAGCTTTTCAACAAAGCGAGGTCAATATCCCATCGCAAGTGATGTTAAATGCTCCGACTACTTCCAGCTTTCTTTGCTCTCTAGTTCAGTTGTTTCTTCTTTGTCCCAGTTTTATCTCCCCGGGGCCAGACACTTCACTTTCGTACACGGACCGAAGTCTGAAAGGTTATCAGCATGAGCAGTTACACTTCTGGATCACGTGTTTGGGATTAGATCTGACACGAGTTATTTCTATTATTGTACAAGACAGATCAGGAGGGACCCAATAATCGAATACAGGTACGTCACCTCTAAACAAATTGTCACTGCAAAAGATGGATTGGGTGTTATAGAGGTCAACGTATTTACTTATTTCTAAATAATTTTTTTTAAAGAACAATCTGACGCTGTCCCCATTTTTGCTAGCAGCGGGAAATTAATTGTAGTACAGGTGGCGCCCGGGCCGTTCTGTACTAAAGGCCTTAGTGCTGGCCGCCTTTTTGCCTGCTGATGTCACAATTCCTGTCCTATCTAATACAGACGGCCGTGACCTTGCCCCCGTCCAGATTGTTACCGGGCATGCTAAAAATAGGTTTGCTAAAAGTGAATAGGACACCAAAAAAAAAAGCTAAAGTGATACATGAAGGTTTTAAAAAAAATGATAGGGGGGGGGGGGGGGGGGAGGGGGAGAGAAAGGAGATCCTTTCTGCGGTTTGGTATGTTCGATTATATATCAAAGTGTATTATCGAATCGATCATTTTCTATACATTATTTGTGATCCAATGGCCAAGAGTTCTCTACGTGTTCTTACATTATTGTTCTGGCTATTGCATGAGCGGTAGACATCCCATCTTGTGGGTTTGCGTGAACATTTTGGTTCCGAGCATACGGGCTTGAGTAAATCTGGATGGAGCACTGCACATTTTTGGGACTAGGTTGTCCTTCTCCATAGTCTCTAAGCCAGACTGCAGCCTACATCCCGGGGCAGTTGCTTGGAAGTGAAATAAGGCATTGGGGCTGCTCTGGTTTGCTGACCCTGACGAACGCGACCATCTAGAAACGGCTGACTGAAGTTGAATGCCCACAATGATAAAAGATGACTTTTTGGTGTTTTGGTGCGCCCTAAAAAGGGCACTAAATGGCAGATGCAGTAGCCTATCTCACACCCCGAGCGTACTGATAATGGTGAACCAGTGACCTTCACCAATCTGGCTAATGTCACTTCGTTCACTGCGTCTTCGGTCCGTAATCTGTACGGCTACGTGACGATTAGAGGTCGACACCATCTCTTCAAGTGTCGTACTCCGGAAGCAAGGTCAACGCGGATTAAATCTGCCGACAACTTAAAATCTCCAGAATACTAAATTAGCGTCCTAAAGTGGGAGGTCAAGGCGTTTAGCCCCTGATATCCGTGGGTAAGTTATTCCTGAACAACGCAAGCAGATTAAAAGAGGATGTCCAAGGGATGTCATATGACCGATTGATTGATTTACTTTTTCGCTTCACGTGCAGATGGGCCCACAAACGGGAAGATGGGTCCACAAACGGGCAGCCTGTGTCCGAGCATGTAAGTGGCGGCTTCATTATCACCTATTCATCATTTATCATCTGGTTGTAAGGTTGTCTGAGAATGTTTCTCCATCTTACCACATCTTCTGGTTGATCCAAGTCCCAAGACTGGTTGTAAGGTTGTCTGAGAATGTTTCTACATCTTACCACATCTTCTGGTTGATGTCCTAAGAGTGGTTGTAAGGTTGTCTGAGCATGCCCCTCAATTTGACCATATCTTCTGGTTGATCAGATATGAGACTGTAAGGTTGTCTGAGCACGTCTCTCCATTTGACCCTATCCTCTGGTTGATCAGTTCCAAGACTGGTTGTAAGGTTGTCTGAGCATGTCTCTCCATTTAACCATATCCTCTGCGTCTCTGTTAATTTCATCATAGGTTCCTACTTTAATGTCTCTGCATTTCTGAGATATGAAGATGAGTCTTGGCCGCTCTCTTTCTATTTCCCCCTAGATAATGCCCTCTAGTATCTTCTGTAGAAGACTTTCAGGTCGCATATATTGTTTTCCAGCCAACTAAATCGTTTTCGTATCATTTTCAATATATGTCTTTGTGCGCCTACCACAGTGGGGACATTATCATTGTATCTTCAAAACGTCAAACTCACTCGCTGCATTCAGCGATATCACCACATTTCAAACGTTTCCAAACTTCATTATTAGAGTCCATGTTTCAGCCACATACATGGCAATTGGCCATAGATTAGTAGTGATTTCCCTCAGTTCTATAATGACGTTAATAGCAATGGTTTTCACAAAATGAAATTGCCAGCACCAAGCACAACCCTCTTTCGTCTCGTTCAATGACATGCTTGAAAGATTTACAGTGGACATATTCATCATATACTTGAGCAATAAACATATTTTGTTGAAAAATGAACTAGCTGAAGTGGGGCGAATGCTCGAACGACCAGGATACTAGCCTCACAAGAAAGCACACATTCGAACACCAGTATAGCGGAGGTGTTTTTTTCTGTCGAGGATAATGAAAACCGAGCATGTAGCTGTGCAGCTACTGCGTAAGAAACGACCTTTATTCATCATGTCTACGCAATATCCTGGCCTGCTTTAGCAATAACCACAAAAACAAACAAAAAACCCGCCGTGATGACAAATAATCAGCTGACACATCAGAGGGTCTGTGTGGCCTAAAATCCCATAAAATCCAAGCGGGGCGGGGGAGAAAGAGTCGCTAGACAGTATTGCAATACTGAACTGAATACTGTTGCTATCTCTGTTCATGTTTCGTCCGTTCTCAATCAAACTGACAATTTCTTGTTTGGCTCACTCTATTGCATAACTGGCATGCAGTGTCTAACATTTTCCTGTCACATCCTGTTATGGCGACGAACATGTAACGTTTATGTCTTGTTTTATGTTAGTTGTTTTCGTTAGTTATGAGTCGCCACGTAGATAGTTTTGTTTTTGCCCTGGCGTGGTCACTAAACATTACCTACATGTTTTTATCGACTTAATCTTCAGTACTTCAGTAGCTTCGGTCTCTTTATGCCATCACTGGTGTGTTTTTTTAACATAAGCCAAATCACGAGTATAATAGAGCATCATTTCTCAACATGTTTAACCAATATGTGTGATATATATATATATATATATATATATATATATATATATATATATATATATATATATATATATATATATATATATATATATATATTTCAGACCAGATTTCAGTCCAATTCTTGGCCCAATATAAATTGTTTCGCGTTCCCTCCAAGTCCACTTTTGTGCTTTGTGGACATCTTAATATGTCGCTCTCTCTCGCTTTACTTCCCATGTTGTCCTTTGTGGACTCCTCTCCTCCGCTGACACGATGTGACCATCGTAACCAGGTCTGTTTGGACAACAAAACAATGTCCAATGGTTTTTTTTATATTGCTTCTTCGCGTTCTGGTCTTAACCAATGCCTCATATGTTCTACCCAAGACTGGACTACAACACCATGTCCAATTGTTATTGTTGCTGGTTTGTGTGTGTTTTGGCTGTAACCAACGACACACATTCGCTCGCCCCTTGTTAGACTGTGGCAAGAACTCACTCACAAACCTCTGAACATGACCGTGACAGATTCACATTCACAAACCTCTCATATGACCGTATGGCAAAGACTCACATTCACAAACCTCTCACATGACCGCGGCAAAGACTGACATTCACAAACCTCTCACATGACCGTGGCAAAGACTGACATTCACAAACCTCTCACACGACCGTGGCATAGACTGACATTCACAAACCTTTCACACGACCGTGGCATAGACTGACATTCACAAACCTTTCACACGACCGTGGCAAAGACTGACATTCACAAACCTCTCACATGACCGTGGCAAAGACTGACATTCACAAACCTCTCACACGACCGTGGCAAAGACTGACATTCACAAACCTTTCACACGACCGTGGCAAAGACTGACATTCACAAACCTCTCACATGACCGTGGCAAAGACTGACATTCACAAACCTCTCACACGACCGTGGCAAAGACTGACATTCACAAACCTCTCACATGACCGTGGCAAAGACTCACATTCACAAACCTCTCACATGACTGGACTCGTAGAACCTTAGTAATGAGAGCCAACGCCAGCCTGTCAAACTGGAAACATAAATAAAAAATCTACCACATTCTTTCTCAGACCAAGCCAATCAAGATCTGATAACGTACCACTAAGTCATTCTAGACCAGCCAGAGAACAGGTCTGATAACCTCCAAGGCATGTCATTGACCAATTAGGTCAACAAGACCTGCCGAAGATGGATGTGTCGGACCGAAAGGTGCAAATATCGCAGTCAAGCTGTAAACTAGCGACACAACGCATTGCGTTCTCCGGACTACATCCTGCTACTTGCAAATCCATATTCAGGGAGTGTGAGATTGAGAACGATCGCAGAAGAAGAAGAAAGCCAACAAGAACATACTTTGTACGGAACTAAACAGCTTACAAATACTTGCAGATACCACTATATGGCGTTGGGGCAAAGAGCAGGAGCCCATAGGCCGCTGAATCAATAACCGACCATCAATTAGGCCACAAACAAAAATCGCGCCCGATAATATAAATATCATTGTTAGTGATGACCAACAAGAAGATACCTACAGATGAAATGGGAAGGACAGGAGATAGAACACGATATGTCCTCTACATATCTAGTCGTAAAGTTGGACAGCACGCTGGCTTAAACGACACACTGCCATGAAACAAAACGAAAGTTACACGTGAAAAATAATATTATCCAAAAATTGACTGGCACAACTTGGGGAACAAGAGTGCTCTGAACATCAGCACTTACTATGTGTCTTCGTAGCTGAGTACTCCGAGCCAGTTGTGCAGACAAACTGTGTACGTGTCAAACTAATTGGGGTAGACGAAGCTCGTTAGACTGTTCAGGCAGTTCACCTAGGAGAGGAGGAACTCTGATTTTAAACCCACAAGTCCCAGGGAGTGTTAGCTCGTCTTGGGACGATG
Organism: Ariolimax columbianus; assembly: GCA_036924085.1. Taxonomy (NCBI): domain Eukaryota; kingdom Metazoa; phylum Mollusca; class Gastropoda; order Stylommatophora; family Arionidae; genus Ariolimax; species Ariolimax columbianus. Next base: position 66,038,820 of record JAVGWX010000010.1, on the reverse strand, counting down.
AGAGTATTACCGGATGTCTCGAGTAACTAACATCTGCGGGCAACGACCACACTGCCTTGCGGAAACCTCGAGAGAGGGTAGGGCTAAGGGAGTAAGACCAGACAGAAAATCGGGAGTGGTAGCACCTAACGCGGATTGTTTCAAAATTGCGAACACATTCCGGCAGCTCTTGCAGTTGAGCTGGTGCCAAATTGTCATCCTTTGCATTACACCAGCGAGGCCGAGAGGGGGATCCTGCAGTTTGGGCAATCCAGTCTCTATATTCAGCACCTAGGCTTGCGCCCTAAAAGGCTACTCACAGGATGCCACATGCATGGTCTGTAAAGACAGACGCCTATGAATATGAGAAGAGGCGGTTTGAGAACGTTATGACAACGGGCAAGAATGCAGGAACGAGAGACTGGAGAAGTCAGAGAGAGCTGTTGGACAGCTTGAGAGAATGGCACGGGCGACAATCAACAATACGGCTTGCAAACGACACACGTGATAGAAGCGGGTGGAAGTCCATGATCGCCAATACCAACTGACAGGTAACCTGATGATGATGAACATAGATAGACAATGGATTCTTCTTCTGAACAAATGCTGTTAGAAAGCAGTTGAACGGCTATATATATTAGCTGACAATCTGACCTTCACAATGGCAATAAAATGCGCGTGGAGTATCTCACATCTAGATCAATACGACATCATTCTCATGTCATAACCGCACACTTTATGCGTGAAAGTCCCGCCAAATGTTCATCAATATAACAAAATCAAATCCAAGCATGAGATACCAAATGATAACCCGCATACACAATTTATTTAATGGAGATTTACGACCATCATAATTTCCGCATTTAATTTATTCAAAACCCTTAAGAATACCTTGATGTAAAACACATTATATACACATTAAAATGTTAACAGGTGCACTTGGTCTGACGGCAACAATTTGTTATTGGCTTATTTAAAATTAGAAGGTTATATAAAATCACAATGCTACTGTTTTATGTTGAAAATAAAAATTAATACAGAGAATGGAGTAGGCTTCCGATATGTAACTAGATAGAATAAAACTAATACTATAAACTATGAGAAGCAACGATAGGAATATAATTATGTAAGTGTGGGCTATGATCGATGATAGTTAAATTAGGAAGTAATGGTATCGGTAAAACTGACTGGATCAGCCTAGAACATTTCAGTTGCAATTGATTGATTAGTGCGAGATAAACTAGGCTAATAAAATATGATACATTTTTGAGGGGTGCCTCAGAGGTATATCTGCAGAAAGTCCATCTTTCACCCCGGGGTCTGTGGTTCAAATCTAAATGTCATATTACTGCACTTTCTTTTCTGTTGTATGTTTTTTGAGTGCTGTGATGTTTCTTCTTTCCTCTTTTCGCTGAATCTGTTTTGCCTTTCAACGCCAGGTAATGAATGATCTATAGAACGAGCCCAGCTGTGTGTCTCATGCATAGCGGCATTCACCGCCTCAAATATTTAATGTGCACCACCCTTTTCGTGATCGACTTAAGTCCTTGAATTCGTTGATAGCATAGCTTTTTTTTGGGGGGGGGGGGGGGGCGGCTCTGTGTGGTGGGACAGACTCTATTAGTTGCTGTCTTTTGATGTAGCCTAATATTGGTTGTTGTTCGACCAGTCTCCTGGTACCATCGTTTCTGATCCTATCTTTCCTTGTTACACTCGATATTCTTAGCAGGCATTTCATTTCTGCTGTTAAGCGTACGAAGAAGAAGATTTCTGCTGTTAAGCGTACGAAGAAGAAGATTTCTGCTGTTAAGCGTACGAAGAAGAAGATTTCTGCTGTTAAGCGTACGAAGAAGAAGATTTCTGCTGTTACAATTTGGTTTTTCAATAGATGTTTAGCTCTGTAATTATGTTGTCAAAAATATGTTTACTATAATTGTAAACAAATACAATGTTGGAATGGAAAATGGCTCATAAAACAGACTGTATTGTACCTCTTCAGCAATGTCTGTCGCTCCTTTCAGGATATACCATTGACAACCCTCCTCCAGTAAGTTCGATCTTGGTCTGCCATTTCTGCCCCTTTCCAGTTGAGGTCCAGTCACCAAAGTTCATTTTCAGCCTTTTCTACGAGTGTTTCTTGGTCTCCCTCTTCTCCCGTGGATTCCATCCCAGGGTCTATCTGGCCACATTTCATCGTGACTTCTGAAGCGTGTGTCCTTCCTATTCGATCCCATTTCCTATATGTTGCTTCACTGGCTGTTGTTGACTCCTTGACAGTCTTCCCCGAAGACGGGATCAAGATGTTGAGCAGCACATGAACTGCAGTGGTTAGTGACCCATAGCTGCCAAGACTCTCTACACCTCCACGCGGCGATCCTGGATAACAGGCCGCAGAAGGGCAGACTAGCCAAGGAGAAGGGATCAAAGAGGGAATGCTAACACGGTACTCAAAAAAAGGTTGCTGAAGTCGGATGTGTTGGACCGAAAGGTGCAAATATCGCGGCCAAGCTGTAAACTACGACACAACGCATTCTGTTCTCTGGACTACAATCTGCTACTTAAGCCCTTTCAGGGTTTGGTAGCGGGAGATTGAGAACGAACGAAGCCAAGCCCCGAAGACATTTATTGATGGACGACTGGAGTTTCCGCAGATATTACTTTTATCGACCTAGTATCTCATTCATATACAACTACTGACTTGACATTGCAACAATCTTAACTTAGTATTAAGTTTTTATTTCCCTCCATTGCACCTGGGCGCCCCCATATCTGGTCAGCGCCTATCATTAATGTAAGCGGTGACGACAAAGCAAGAATTCCGTAGTTCCTGTGATGGCTCCAAAACTTCCCCCTGACTTCATCAGGTACCCATTTACAGATGGGTTGACTGGGAGAAGAGGTAATACAATGGAAAAACACAGGACGCGATTGGTGTGTCCAAAGATGTAATTTGAACCTGGTACTGTAAACCAAGTCCACAAGCACAATGTTAATAATGCTGAATGGGGACGGTGTGGGCTAGTGGTTAAGTGACACAATTCGAAGGTGCTGGGTTCAATCCCCAAAACAGCACAGGCCGTTACCCCAGGGAAGAAAACCCTTAGAAAATGCAGGAGGAAGCAGACCCTTACATAAAATGCAGGAGGAAGCAGACCCTTATATAAAATGCAGGAGGAAGCAGACCCTTACATAAAATGCAGGAGGAAGCAGACCCTTACATAAAATGCAGGAGGAAGCAGACCCTTACATAAAATGCAGGAGGAAGCAGACCCTTACATAAAATGCAGGAGGAAGCAGACCCTTACATAAAATGCAGGAGGAAGCAGACCCTTACATAAAATGCAGGAGGAAGCAGACCCTTACATAAAATGCAGGAGGAAGCAGACCCTTACATAAAATGCATGCTTCGGATGCACTGGGTCAACAGGCGCAAAATAAAAACATAGTGCAACGCATCCTGCCTTGACAGAAACAAGCGAACGTAATTTTAAAAAAAAATACTGAATGTTGAAATACAATTCAAAGAAGAAATTAATCAATAATAAAGAGCAAATGATTCACTGGAACAAAATCCTTCTATCACTGCTTATGATAAGAGAACACTAATATAAATATATGATCATAGACGTAAAAAAAGAAGAGGTAAGGTGTTCGCCTCAGGTGCTGGAGGTTGTGGGTTCAAATCACTGTGGAGACTGGATTTCTTTCATGTGAATTACCGGATAAAAAGTTCCACAGAACTCGGAGTAGTTAGATCAGAGACCCGTGTGCAGTAGTTCACACGGCAGACTGAATTTGAAAAAAGTAGGCTAAACGGCCACTGCTCAGCAAAAAGTTAAAAATCTACTTAAATTATTCTATGGATTCTTGCCCCACAGAGAATATGTGGCAAAAAGGGGACTGCGCGGCTATAACATCAGGTCTTGGTTATATGGTTAGCGGAGCATCATAGATGACGTCTGACAAGGTGCAGGTCTACCTTGCTCTAATTTACGCTTCCACCACCACCAGTCTCAAAAATAAGCGATCGGGGTATATTCCAGATACTGGGATTGATCTGGCAAGTCACCAGTGGATTTGCCTTAAAAAATATGAAACAAAGGAGATTACACCTCACCAACTAATGAGACAAGTGAACTGAAGATAGATAGACAAAGTTATTTTATATTTTTTTCAATATTGAGTAAAAATTTTAAAAAATTGAACATAAAACTTAAATGAACATACAGAATCATATATCTTGAGAAGCAAATAGAAACAAAATTAAGATGTTAACATTAGTAGTCGGCGTCATGCAGAGAGAGCCATAAAAGCACAACTAACTAGGGGACTGCGGTCCACCTTCATCAGCACGCTCGGAATGTGAGAAAAGTTACCACAGCCTTAACACAGAGTAAATTTACTTATTGTGAACATTGAACAACAACGTTCTACGAGAATTAAAGACTAGAATTATAATTTCATTTCCGGCAGACGCCAGCTTAGGAACCACTGATATTTGTCATTATGATAAGGTTACAGTAAAAATGCAAAACAACAACAGGTGTAATAGAAGTTTATCAACAGCTGGTAGCATAAGTTAATTTAATAAAGGTCAATAATAGAGGAGGTGGAAAATGGAGACCATGAAAATATGATTGTGAAAAAAACACATTATACCCAAAACAAATTAGGCAGCACAGATGTTTGAAATGAACAAAAGCCTGAAGTCAGCAAAAGTAAATGAATACAAATCTAAGACGATAAAATGTATAGTATCAACATCAAATACTGCGAAATCTCACAATTCGTTTGCCTCACTGCTTGTACAACACGACATATGCACAACGTTTCAAAATCAAATTTGACTGCATGGAATTCAGATTGCTTGGATGTTGACGAGGAGGATATGAAGAAGCTTGGATGTTGACGAGGAGGATGTGAAGAAGTTGGGGAAAGACAACAAGAATGAGCTGTGAACTGAAGAAATTAAAAAACTGCACATGGAATAGTCCAAAGAAGTGACTGAGGAACTGGGACTTTCTTCACAGAAAGAGAAAGTGAGTAAGGGAAGTATTTCCACTACAGACATTAAATAACTGTGCTACCATTAGAAGATAAGATAGCCTGGTGGGAAAATGGCACCATAACATTGCAATAGTCAGGGGGGAGGGGAATTTACCTGATCAATGATAATGTTTACCATTTAGAAAAAAACTTATGCAGGCAATTTGTTGTATGAAATCATGATGATCTCAGCATGGTGTAGAGAGGTGAAGTGTATGACATTAATTAAAAGCTCCAACATCGTCATCATCATATACCGATTCATTCCAACATCATATCAGTGCTAATATATGGATGCGAAGGCTGACAAATTACAAAGACACTTGAAAATAAACTGGATGCTTTCAAAAATAAATGCCCTACAACACTTTTGAACATTAGATAGGAAGAACTCAAGACCAACAAACTAATGAAGAAATCACAATCCAGCTGTTTGTTTCCGCCATCATAAGGGAAAACGTGGTGGACAAACATCAGACATGTGCTTAGGATGAAGAGCTATAGATTTCAATTACAGGAAATTATGTGGGTTCCAGTTGACAGCATAAAGACGGGACAGTCGGGGTCTTTGTGTATGGCAAAGACAAGAATAGCACCACTGCCCGACAGAGAGCATGTCATAAGAGGTGATTAACTGTGTGACATGGCATTGCACCGGCCAAGGCTAGGTGGTTTGTTAAAAGTAGTATAGATAGAGCCTAACAGGCTGCAGGTATTTGCTCTAGTGTTTGAGTCTATTAAGATGAACTTTCACATCGGTTAACCATCCTCCAAGAAACTGGTTATATACAGACTATGCAGTCTTCTAAACCAGTATAAAAACGTTAAAAAGGACTCTTCACAGAATGGTCATCAGAGAGGGCTCAACTATGGGTCTAAACAACATGCAAGAACTTAGTGGTGTCAGACCGTTCAAACTGAAGAGTTCTTGTTTCTGCCTCATGCGCTGTATTTGATGTTCAAAGATCACAGATAGGATAAGGAAGTGAAGAGTAATCAATGTCAGGTGAAACATACTGATCAAGACTCCTACCTCATGCCCTTGTTTGTGCTACTGGAAACTAGCTGTGTCACAGCAGTCTTTACCAACAAGATGGGGATAGAGCCTAATCCTCACATTAATCATCACCTTATTGAGTAGCCAAGAGGGCCCTAGTCCACCTTCTCAAGTATTTCTTGAGTTGTAAGAAGAGCCACTGTAACCCCCTACCAAAGATACATCAAGAGTTAACTCAGCGAAAGTGGCTTCAAACTCCAGTATGGGCAATGGAATGACTTGCAGGAAGTCTAGATCAACACATTTATATGATCTAGCAGTAGTGGTTTCTGTGACACTTTGTCCTAAATGATGAGGTTGAAAATTCCATGCAGAACCCTCCCTAGTCACCTTTCATGACACGGATAGTAGGGTGTTCCTTGGATTGGATTATGGGTACACTTACTGAGAAGTAGAAAAATAGGTTTACTACACATGTCTGCCGACAAGGAGAGCAGAGGAACGAATCCCCGGTACGGCATATGTTTTTAAACAAACATAAGCAGCACACGACGTGACGAAGAGGCCTTTATTCCTCAGCCTAAAAACCTTGGGTGGTCGGCCAGGGTCTTTGTGCATGACACAGACCCCACAGAGAGCATGTTGTAAGAGGCGGCTAACTGTGCGACATGATATAACACCGGCCATGGTTTGTTAAGAGCAGCATAGATGGCGCCTGACAGGCTGCAGGTCTACTTTGCTCTAGCGCTTGAGTCTATTAAGAAGGACTCGTACATCGGTTAACCACCCTCTGCGGCACTTATTCCAACACAGCGGAGTAATAAGCTATTTGATCTTAGCCAGCTAGACAGGAAATCCTCATCCCAGCTACATCTAGCCCACGACAGAGCCGGGACCTGCACATGGGCATCCACCTGTGTAGAAGTACAGGTCGACTAAAGCACCATCAAAAGATTCAAAAGAGTTTTGAATGAGGCTAGCAACTGCATCATATAAAACACATTACAACAGAAACTACCAGTGCTAAAGTGTTTTGACACAGGCTCCTTAAAGAAGGCCAACTGTAGTGGTGAGCATATACTCCAGCTGGAGTTGAAAGGGGACATAAAGAAGACGACCGGAAGGTTTAGTGGCTCTATAATGTTCACTAAAATAAAGGGCTCTTAGATCTACGTAGAATTTGTGACGCACAATAAGAAATAAAAACAGTAGGGTATCTTTGAACTTCTATGGTACAAACCAGTAATGATACAGAAAATTGCATAGCTTCATTTCAAAATCTGTTTGAACTATGTCAGATAATGCAACATGACAGGAAGGAGAATTGTGTAGTGCTTACTTGTCAAATAGTGTCAGAGGGCTAAAAAGTATATAGTGCTCTTCATGTTGTAGAGTTTACATCAATTCAGCATATTGAGACTCTACAGCTGTCAATTTAAGGCACTTGACACTGTTTGGCAATGCAAACATTATATTTTTTTGCTCGTCGACATGTCTACCGGATTTATATATACATCTTATGAAATGGTCACGGTCTAGCATTTGATCTACACTGTTGCCTGCAGAGTAATTTAACTGAGGTCTAATTCAGTACATAAGGCCTACTCACCTTATGGCTTTACAACCTTATAAAAAGTCAAATGTAAACTAAATTTCAACTGCAACCCTTTAAACCCATATACTGGTGTGTGTGTATGTGTAAATACCCCATTCCTCGAGCCACCAATTATTAAGTGTGATGGGCGGACCATTATTTTAAGCGATATTTTTGGACTGCATAGCTTTAATTTTAGCTATAATACAGCGATGTCTACACAGTACACACATTTCAGTAAATAACAAATATGGCGGGGCACACATCAAAGCATGTTTCGCTATGTTTTTGATGATTTTTGTGATGGAGAGGCGCATTATGCAAATGGTCATGCTAAAAGGCTAACAGAACGCACAGCTGAAAGTATTCTCCAGGATTTGGTGACCGAAACTGAATTTAGATGGTGATTTAAAAGAGTGTAAACCAAAAAGTGTCCTATTTTTCTCTACATATTCCCAGCACCTGGCAACACATTGTCCACTAGCTTGTGAATGCCCTATAGAAAAGTCTTTTCGTGTGACTTTTAACCAATTTTGCACTGCCTCCATTACCTTGTCAGCTGCCTTGAGTCTCATTGACTACCACATAACAGAGGTCATCATGGACAATTTTGTACGCAGTACAGTGATTCATGCTGAAATCTACAGCAATTTCATCAATAGTAACCCGCTTGTTATCATGGACTAGCTGGTTGATTTGCCGTTTCACAGTGTCAGTTGTCACACTTGCTGCTCTCTCACACCGTGGTTCCTCAATGACTTTTTTCTTTCTTTTTTAAAATCTTTCCATAAACTCTTCTCTGACTCTATACTGAACCTTCATTCTTCTGTAAATTTAAGGTTTCACACTATCTGACCACATAAAACGAATAATGTCTCGTTGTTCTTCCACTGTGCAAGACGACAGCGGGGCAGCCAACGTATACGTTATATTGTGCACACTGCTCGATCGTCACAATCCCTACATAGAGTATTGATAAAGAGCCATTTTGTGTCCTGAAATAAGATTTTCCATTCTACATACTCTACCATAATAATGTTGCTGTTACTTAATGATTGTCCCTCGTAATTACTAAGCATTATATTTTTAAAATTATTATATTTAGATCTACTTAATATATACCAGTTAGTGTTTTGACTCTTCCTTATACTATGTATGTAAAATAAATATTGCATCACCATTAGAGTTCTCTAAAATATGCTAATTAAAATGAAAGTATCAATTTGATTAATTTACTTGGATGTGTCCTTTTCAGTATGTTTATGCAATGAAATGATGTGTTTTATTCTGCAAAAAATAGAAATCTATGGTTAACTTATTATCTGCAGTATGGCTTGGATTCTCTTCGTTCGTTCTCAATCTCCCGCTACCAAACCCTGAAAAGGGCTTAAGTAGCAGAATGTAGCCCAGAGAATGAAATGCATTCTATCGTCGTTTACAGCTAGACTGTGATATTTGCACCTTTGGGTCCAACACATCTGATTTCAGCAAGGTCTGATGTTATGTACTTATGAGCATGGAAGGCATATTGAATTATTGAATGGTTTTGGTAATGTCGATATCCTATTTACATTTTACACAAACATTTAAATCTTTACACAATATTTCAATAAGCAAAAAAAAGTGGGTCGGCTAATAATCTTTTTCTTGCCCCCTTTTTACTCCAGCTGAAGAATAGGGCCACCACTAGAGTCGACGGGAACAGAGGTAGTGCACTGGACGGTTTTTTTTAGGCGAGAGATTGGGGTTCGGTTCCCAGTTGGTGTGGGATTTTTCCTAATTGCAAAATGGCTCGTGGGGTCCACCCAGTCTAAAAAATTGGGTATCAGAATAATCTAGGAAAGTAAAGGTGGCTGGCATTACATGATGTTGAACACATCACCCTTAGTGTGCAGTTGGTCAAGAATAACATAATATGGACCTAGCACCATATTCCCAATATGCCACACACAACAGGCATGAAATCTTGATATTTTAGATTTTAGTACCTTTTACTTCACTAAACTTTAGTCTAAAGCTGTCCTCCATTAGAGCAATAGGACATTACTTCATTAGCAATTAGTTCACATTAGCTAGGAAGCCTGTGCTTTGACTTTGTAATGGTGGTTTCTGTAATTTATTTTACAGTATTTTTATTTTTACACAATGAGGTTATTTGATTAGTGACGGCTCTATGGATCTATTATAATTACTCATTGTTAAAATAATCTACTAAAATTCATTGCCCTGCTGACTTGTCTTAGGCCAGGCTCTAGACTCTAGAGACTAAACTAAGACTACTAATACTTTACTAAGAGTAAATAAAGTATGACAGATAGTTGAGTCTAAACTCTAATTTTATAATAGAACTTAGTAATAGATCTATAAATTCTATATAATATATTATAACTATGGCAGTATGGTTTAGGCAAATAAAATACAATACATTGATTTTTGAATTGATATTTATCGTTAAATGGTAAAACTGAGAAATCAAGTTTATCAAGAGTCCTTCATTCGATATACTCTCTAATTGTTTAATTGTAATAAATGTACTAGTACTATGAAATGTGGTCTCTCGCCACGAAGGGCAACTTTCACTCACTCACACCCACACACACAAACTGACAAAGTTAGTAGCATACAATTCATTCTGGGTTATTAAAGCAAGGGCCTTTAATTTTAATTACAATAAACAGAATATAGATTAATAACTTATTAAAAAAAATAATATAAAATCGAAAGTGACTTGGGAAATTTAATTCGGCCAGTCCATAAGAAATCAGATAAATCACTGTTTTAGTGTTACAGTTAGAACTAGTAGTGTTAGTACTGTTAGTACTCAGGTGTTGGATTGTATAGCAATTTACACCTTCTTTAAACTGTAATATCGATAGGTGATTTACGGTGGTGTTTAGAGCAAGAGATTGAACACACATTTGTAATAATTAGACTATAGACATAGACGTCTGTCTAATAGTAATAATTTTTAGTAATATACTAAGACAATTGTCACGGCTGACGGAATGTTTGATGGCGCCTACTTTACCGAGTACGGTACCGCAGAGATTTGGTTTCAGTTTTAAAAACAGTTCATAAATCATAAGAAAATTCTTACTTAATTATTGACGTCTGTCTTCTCTCGTTCACTTCAGCTACTGTCTTCGACCGTTGAAGGTTTAACAATGACCTGGAGACCTCTAATGGATTTACTGACCCTGCTCCAAATTGTCGCGTGGCAATTATGGATCCAAAATGCTGATACGGTTCTCCGGAAACACGCCCCTGTCTGGTGTGACTAAAACACGGAATGGAACCGCAGTCAATCTGTGGTGCTTGTTATTTAGGAGTGCGGGCGTATTTTTGTGTGTGAAGATAGGACTTTCAATGACATTACGTTCTTTTGGCTATAGTAGGATGTAAACGTCGTTGTCTGGTCGACATTTAGCTCTTATACGTCGATAGAAGCATATATAGATAATGGCTCAGTGACCGCCACCACAACAAAAAGAAAACGGACACCTACGTTACGTGCAAAAGATATTCGTCAGTGTTAAATAAATACAAAAAACAACTAACACATACATAGTTGTTTCATCGCTTGCATGTAACAGCAACACTCACCGAGTACTTAGCCAAGTGATATGACGTTCCAGTTTATCCAGCTGTAAATGTTGGACATCAGGTACAGAGCACAAGACTCAACTTCATACATAGCTTCCTAAAATCAACACAGCCGTTACAGATTATCAGCATCAGGTGCCCTGTCGGTTAACGTTGGTGATCATTGATCTCCGTCCATTTCTATCACGTATGTCGTTTAAATGTCAATATTTTGTCTCAAACCCGATGAAGGAAAACTCCCAAAAACCGCACATCCACGATGTAGAGGATGGACAACACATGCAATGCGACAAAAGCAGTTTGGGACCGAGTATCCATCGGTATAAGTGGACAACTTTGCAGATGAGTAGAGAGTGCACTCATTTGCCCTGTCAGCAGGAAAATTAGGATATTATGCAAGGAAGGAGAGGAAGGGGAAGACCGAGAAATACCTTTTTGTCTCAAGCTTGCGGAGATATAGCTGAGCTGAAGATGGCTGAGAATAAGCAGAAATCAATCAATCAAAGCCCGTCGCTTCTCCTCCTCCTCCTTCTTCTCCTCCTCCTCCTTCTCCTCCTCCTCCTCCTCCTTCTCCTCCTCTTTCTTCTCCTTCTCCTCCTCCTTCTCCTCCTCCTTGCCCTTCTCCTTCTCCTCATCCTCCTCCCCGTATTCCCTTCTTCCCTTCTTCCCCTCCTGCCTCCCTCCCTCCCTTCCTTCCTCCCTCCCTCCCTCCTTCCTTCCTTCCTTCCTTCCTCACTCCTTCCTTCCCTCCCTCGTCCCTTCTTCTTCTTCTTCTTTGATCGTTCTCAATCTTCCGTTATAAAGCACTGTTAAGGCTTTGCAAGTAGCAAAACGGAGAACGGAATGCATTGTGTCGTAGTTTACAATTTGACTGCGACATTTGCACCGTTCGGTCCGACTTCAGCAGACATTTTTTTTAGTACCCGGTTAGCCTTCCCTTTTCGATCCCTTCTCTTTAGCCAGTCTACTCTGTTGCAGCCTGTTATCCAGGATCACAGGAGTTGTAAAACGGTCTTGGCAGCTCTGGTTGCGGGCCCTGACGCTAGCAGTCGGCTATGGGTCGCTGCAGCTGATGCGCTGCTCAGCGTCTTGATCCTGATGTTCTGTTATGGGAGGCTACTTTCTGCAAAGGACATGCACTACTATAATGATGATGGGGATCAAGATGCTGAGCAGCGCGTGGGCTGCAGTGGCAGCGACTCATAGCTGACTGCTAGCGTCAGGGCCAGCGAACCAAAGCTGCCAAGACCCTTGTACACCTCCACGCGGTGATCCTGGATAACAGGCTGCAACAGGCAGACTGGCTAAGGAGAAGGGATCGAAGAGGGAATGCTAACCCGGCACTCAAAAAATGCTTGCTGAAAATATCGCAGTCAAGCTGTAAACTACGACACAACGCATTCCGTTCTCTGGACTACATTCTGCTACTTAAGCCCTTTCAGGGTTTGGTAGTGGGAGACTGAGAATGAACGAAGCCAAGCCAAGCCATAACGATGATGATGCATTTAAAACATTAGAAAAATACAGACTCAGTGGACGAGTCGTGAAATTTTCTTCTATTAAGATTTTAGTTGACGGCAAGGACAATTTACCCTGCTGAAAGTTATGAAAGTGAGCGCCAAGTAGAACAAGGTTGACGAGTCCTGGTCCCAACGGATGAAAGTGAGCGCCAAGTAGAACAAGGTTGACGAGTCCTGGTCTCAACGGATGAAAGTGAGCGCCAAGTAGAACAAGGTTGACGAGTCCTGGTCTCAACGGAGGAAAGTAAGCGCCATGTAGGACAAGGTTGACGTATCCTGGTTTCAACGGATGAAAGTAAGCGCCAAGTAGAACAAGGTTGACGAGTCCTGGTCTCAACGGAGGAAAGTAAGCGCCATGTAGGACAAGGTTGACGTATCCTGGTTTCAACGGATGAAAGTAAGCGCCAAGTAGAACAAGGTTGACGAGTCCTGGTCCCAACGCATGAAAGTGAGCGCCAAGTAGACCAAGGTTGACGAGTCCTGGTCTCAACGGCTAAATAGTTAACACGTGTAGGAAAAATACTATAAAAAAACAACTGTGTGATAGACTGATGATAATGATGCTGATGATAATGATGATGATGATGATGATGATGATGGTGCTGATGATGAGGATGATGATGATGCTGATGAAGATGATGATGATGAAGATGATACTGATGATGATGATGACGATGCTGCTGATGATGATAATGATGCTGATGATGATGCTGATGCTGATGATGATGCTGCTGATGATGATGCTGATGAAGATGATGATGATGATAATAATGCTGCTGCTGATGCTGAAGATGATGAAGATAATGATGCTGTCAAATGTCTCTGTATCAAAGGTTGGCTGTAAGGGATATTCTACATGCAGTTTCTTGTCTTCATGGTGTGCTTCGATAATCTGTTATTAGTTTATCTATCGATGTTCCTCTTCCATTCACAACGATGTTTACCTCTGGCACGCATGTCACCAACCTGCCCTACAATTTTTCAGAAGTGCATCGTGTCTTTTTACATGTCAAAAATATCTGTCTAATTTGTAATGTCATTCAGTATTTCACTTCCCATTACAAATCTCGCCAGGACGGCTTTATTTGCCTGCTTTTCATTCCACGATATGTGACCTGTTCATATGTATATTTACATTTCAAGGGCCTCTTTTTGTCCTCCAACTTTTTTTTTCATCACATGTACAATTTATTTTATTTCAGTTTGTGTGAAGAAATTTTTTTTTTTAAAGTCTCAAGCATACATACATTCATTCACTCTTTATCGGGGTCTGCACCAAGACTGCCACAGTGATGTAAATTAAACTTTTGAAAACAACTTTCCATGAGAAATAAGAAAATAAAAACTGGCCTGATTAGCTATTGAATTTGCTCACAGCCAATGTGTTCACACCGCATAATAATAATTATAATAATAATATATATATATATATATATATATATATATATATATATATATATATATATATATATATATAGGGGGGTAGGACAGAAGTGTGTAAGGGATAGTACCTCACGGTGAGAGGCAGCCACATCCTTGATGGCCAGGATCCTATTTGGTTTCCCCACTTCTGTCTAGCTCACGTATGGCTCCTAGAGTCTACCTGTGTACGGCAGCGCCATCCCCTGGGCAACGGCTTTGGTTAGCCGGCTAAACTACGCGAGTGAAACGACAAGAAGGGGAGTCCACCCCTGACAAGTACACACAGCTGCTGGTGGAAGAGGCGGAAGATCGACCTGTGCGACAACGACTCTAAAAGCGGGAGCTGGAAATGCCTGGTATCGGGCTAAGGGCGCACGAGAGACCATAGTTGGTAAGCGGCCAGAACAACGACCAGAAAGCAATGGCAAACTACTGGATGTAAAATGCCAAGAAACTTATGACAGTCGAGAGAAACGAAACTCAAAGATCTGATGGTGAGGCCCTCAGGCCAGGCAGATCATCGACACCAACTGGGGAAGAGGCCGATTTCAGAGTCAGTACAAGTAATAGAGATGACAGCCTAAAGCCTGACTGCATTACAGTGGACAACTCTGAAATGGGACTAAAAACAAAACTAAGAATAGGCACCTGGAACGTCAGGAGCCTATACCAGGGCAAGTTGTTCATGATCGGAAGAGAAATGGAGAGAACCAAGATAGAGATTCTTGGAGTCTCTTAGCATAGATGGGCCGGTCAAGGACACTGTACCAGCTCCTCAGGAGAAACATTCATATACTCTGAGATGGACAAGGGCGGAAAAAGCGGGGTCGGCTTTATTCTGTCAAAAAAGACGGCACCTCCACTACTCGGTTACAATCCAGTCAATGACCGAATAATTGTACTCAGACTAAAGAAAAAGACTAGAAATTTAACAATAATTCAAGTGTATGCACCAACATCAGCAGCAGACGATTGCGAAATGGATGATTTCTATAACACCTTGCAAGGAACGATGGAAAAAGTTGAAAAAAGAGATATCTTGATCATAATTGGCGATTTCAATGCGAAAGTCGGAGAGGAAAGAGCCGAAGAGGAGAGAAGTGTTCGGGGACCTTGCGGTTTGGGACACAGAAATGAGCGAGGAGAAAAACTGGTTTAATTCTGCACGGAAAACAACGTCTCCATTGCCAACACCTTTTTGAAAAAACATCCACGTAGACTATACACGTGTACATCCCCTGATGGCAACAGCAGAAACCAGATAGATTACATCCTAGTGCAATAAAGATAGAGATCAAATGTGCTGGCAACAAAAACGCTGCCAGGAGCAGACGGCGATACGGACCATGAATTACTGTTTGCAGTTTTCCAAACAAGACTACGTAGGATCAACAAAGGTTGCCAGCCAATACGCTTCGATGTATCAGCAATACCCACTGAATACAACATCAAAGTAGAAAGCAAATTTGAGGCGTTGCTTGCGGAACAGGAAGAGATGACTCTGAGGAGTTGACATCGTACGCAAGGGATATTTTGATCTCGACAGCGAAAGAAATGATTCCCAAGATGTCGCACAAAACACAGAGCTACATAACAGAGGAAACACAGAAACTCATTGCAGAAAGGCAACAATTAAAACAAATAGGAAGTAAGGGTACCAACACAGCATATACAAACTGCGCAAGAAAAGTTAGAAGAGAAATAAGAAAAGATAAAAGAAGATACATAGTAGAAACGTGTAAGGATATAGAAAACCTACAGCAACAAGGCAGAGAGAGAGATGCATTTAAAGCAATAAGAACACTGACAAGGGAGTTCCGTCCGGTTCCACATGTCATAAATGACAAAGAGGATAACACATTAACAGAAACCAAAGACATACTGAACAGATGGAGAGAGTACTGCAGAAACGTGTATGGAAATAGCACAAAGCGCTCAGTTACAATCCTACCAAAGGATGAGAAAGAACCTGAACCAACATTGGAAGAAGTACGCTCTGCAATTAAAAGTCTAAAAAAGGGAAAGTCCCGAGGATGCGATTATATCCCAGCAGAGCTAATACAAGCAGGAGGGGAGGCATGTGCTCGAGTCTATCACAAGCTGTGTAAACAGATATGGTACAGTGCAGAGTGGCCAGAAGCATGGAAGAAATCAATTTATATTCCCCTTCCTAAGAAAGGCAACCTGAAGCTGTTCACGAACTACCGAACTATCGCACTGATCAGCTATGCTAGCAATATACTCTTGCGAATCCTATTAAGAAGGATAGAGAAAAGGTTTGAATCTGAAATTCACGTAGTCCAGGCAGGTTTTAGGAAAGACAGAGGGACCCGGGACCACATATTCAATTTAAGCAATATCTATGAAAAATGTAGAGAGTATAATGTAGACCTGTACACATGTTTTATTGATTACACTACGGCCTTCGACACGGTAAAACATCAAAATCTGCGGAGAATCATGGGGGAAATCGGGTTTCCTTTGCACATAGTCCATCTCATTGAAACATTATACCAAGATCAACAAGCCGCTGTCCGAGTTTCTGGGCAAACATCACATTGGTTTGCAGTACAAAAGGGAGTCCGACAGGGATGTATCCTCTCACCTTATCTGTACAACATATATGCGGAATGTATAATGAGAAATGTTCGAGAAGATGAGAACATTGAAAGTTTCGACCCATTTACGATTGGGGGGTACGAGATTCCAGAGTTACGATACGCAGATGGCACGGTGATACTATCAAGAAGTGCAGAAGGGCTAGAGCAGCTACTTTCAGCCGTTAATGGAAATAGTAAAGATCAAAACCTGTTCATAAACATAAATAAAACAAAGATAATGACCACAGACAAAGCATAATGTCAACATAAATTTACAGTGGGTGGTGAGGAAATAGATCAGGTCGCACATTTTGAATATCTGGGCTCCAGAATTGACAAAAATGGCGACTGCTCGAAAGAAATCAGAAGAAGACTAGCTATGGCAATGCAGAGACTGAACAGCCTGAAGAAATTATGGCAGGGCACCAACAAAATGATAAAAGTAAAAGTCTTGAGAGCCTGTGTTTTTCCCGTGGCAGCTTATGGCTGTGAATGATGGACGATTACCAAAACTTCTAGACAAAGAATCGAATTCTTCGAGTCAACATGTTACAGAAAGATCCTCAGAATACCATGGACAGAGAAAAAAAAACAAATACAGACATTCGGCAAGAGTTGAGCATAGAAGAAAATTGGTTTATCAATTCCATTTTGGCTAGAAAGTGCAAATACTTCGGTCACATCAAGAGACACAACGGTCTTGAGAGGACGGTGATGGAAGGTATGGTGCCAGACAAAAGAGGAAGGGGTAGACCAAGAAGACGATGGCACCAAGATATCCAGGAATGCCTGGGTATGACAGTGGCGGAGGCTGGAGTTTTGGCAAGGGAACGAGTTTCTTTCAGACAGACTGTGATGGGAGCGACTTTCTACAAAGGATATGCTACATGATGATGATATATATATATATATATATATATATATATATATATATATATATATATATATATATATATATATATATATATATATATATTTGTTTGTTTATTTGTGTGTGTTTTGTTTTTGCGTTCGCCTTATTTCTCAAATCCCCAAGGAGGTGTGCTTTGTACTGTAGTTTTTATTTTGCGCCTGTCGGACCAGGGCATCCGACTTCAGCATGCATTTTATGTAAGAGCCTGCTTCCTCCTGCATTTTCTAAGGGTTTGCTTCCCCGGGGTAAGAGCCGGTGCTGTTATGGGGATCGAACCCGAATATAAATACATAAGATAAAAAGAGCACAATAACACCATTTGATAGAACAATGTCTTGCCTTCAAAAAACTATTTTTCAACATAGTCACCTCCCTTGGCTATACATTTTCTACAACGATGAAGAAGAGCACGCATGCCGCTGCCGAAACAATTCTGCACTAGTGTAGGTGACCCACTGTTTCACAGCTGCTATGATGCGTAGTTGCTAGGAAAATGTTGCCCACGCAGTCCTCCTTTCATTGGGCCGAACAGATGGAAGTCAGAAGTGGTTAAATCCGGACTATAAGGTAGGTATGATAGGACAGTCCACACAAGACTGACAATGTGCTAAGCGGTCTTCAAGCTGGTATGGAGACCGGTTACCTTGTGGCTTTGACTGGTATTCGTCATGTAAACCATTCAATGTCATTTCGCCTTCAAGGCGGAGGTTATTGTTGTTGTAGAATATTCGCAATGAGTAAGTTTACTTTTTTGTGGGGCCTGAAAGTTAAGTGGCGTTACATAAATGCTAAAAAATAAATACATATTAAATAATGAGGAAAAATGTGTTTGAACCTAATTGAAGCGTTCATTTTCATCAAGGGCATTACTGTGGGACTGCAGCAGCTTTCCTCACAACCCTAGCGTGCTGATGAAGGTGGCTTTGGGTCCTCCAGGCAGATGTGCCATGTTTGACTTTATCTGCGTGTAGTTCAGTACTACGTGGATCACGTCGAACCTCCCACATCGTTAGCCAGACTGTCATAACACATACTGTTGTCAGGGAGAACTGGGTAGAAGCACGGCCATCTTGATAATACTATCAAGATGGCCGTGGTGGAAGTGAGGTGAGGAGTCTTGGCGAATATATTTAGTCTGACCCCGACTAACATGTCTGATCAGCCGTTAGTCTCCTCTCACATCGCCTACACGGCCGCCTCGTTAGATAAGTTGTTTTGGATCAAGATGCTGAGCAGTGCATGAGCTGCAGTGGTCAGCGACCCAAAGCTGACCGCTAGCGCCAGGGCCAGCGAACCAGAGCCGGGATCAAGACGTTGAGCAGCGCACGAGCTGCAGTGGTCAGCGACGCATAGCTGACTGCTAGCGCCAGGGCCAGCGAACCAGAGCTGCCAAGACCCTTGTACACCTCCTCGCGGTGATCCTGGATAACAGGCTGCAGCAGGGCAGACTGGCTAAGGAGAAGGGATAGAAGAGGGAATGCTAACCCGATACTCAAAAAATGCTTGCTGAAGTCGGATGTGTTGGACCGAAAGGTGCAAATATCGCAATCAAGCTGTAAACTACAACACAACGCATTCCGTTCTCTGGACTACATTCTGCTACTTAAGCCCTTTCAGGGTTTGGTAGTGGGAGATTGAGAACGAACGAAGAAGAAGAAGAACCAGAGCCGTCAATATCCTTCTTCGCCTGGATCTTGGATAATAGACTGCAACAGAGCAGACGGTCAAAGGCGAACCCGGTACTCAGAAATGCCATGGTGAAGTCGGATGTGTCGGATCAAAAGGTGCAAAAATCTCAGTCAAGCTGTAAACTACGGACACAACGCATTCTCCTTCTTCTTCTTCGTACGCTGTCAGACGTAAACTTGAGTTTGTTCGAAGAAAGCAGCTGTCATCCTGAAGCTGTCGACACTGCCATAGAGCTTTTCTAGTGTTGGCACTGGTGATGGCCACGTGTGCTTTCTCTGGCCCTCGTATGTCGGGCAATTTTGCAGCATATGTTCAGCGGTCATTTTTCCTGTACCACAGGTGCATTCTTCTTCTTCCTTCTTTCTTCCTCTACTTATTCTTCTTTTTCTTCTTCTTCTTCTTCTTCTTCTTCTTCTTCTTTTTCTTTTTCTTCTTCTTCTTCTGCGTTCGTTCTCAATCTCCCACTACCAAACCATGAAAGGGCTTAAGTAGCAGAATGTAGTCCAGAGAACGGAATGCGTTGTGTCATAGTTTACAGCTTGACTGCGAAATTTGCACTTTTCGGTCCAACACATCCGACTTCGGCAAGCATGTTTTGGGTACCGGGTTAGCATTTCCTCTTCGATCCCTTCTCCTTATCCAGTCTGCCCTGCTGCAGCCTGTTATCCAGGATCACCGCGTGGAGGTGTAGAAGGGTCTTGGCAGCTCTGGTTCGCTGGCCCTGACGCTAGCAGTCAGTTATGGGTCGCTGACCACTGATGCTCATGCGCTGCTCAACGTCTTGATCCCACATGTGCATTCAACGCATTCTATTCTCCAGACAACATGCTGCTACTTGCAAAGCCCCTTTTAGAGCTTGGTAGCGGGAGATTGAGTACGTTCAGGTCTTTATAGAGGGAGATTGAGAACGTTCAGGGCTTGGTAGACGAGATTGAGAATGTTCAGGGCTTGATAGAGGGAGATCGAGAACGTTCAGGGCTTGGTAGAGAGAGATTGAGAACGTTCAGGGCTTGATAGAGGAAGATTGAGAACGTTCAGGGCTTGATAGAGGGAGATTGAGAACGTTCAGGGCTTGATAGAGGGAGATTGAGAACGTCCAGGGCTTAGATGGAGATTGAGAACGTTCAGGGCTTAGTAGAGGGAGATTGAGAACGTTCAGAGCTTGGTAGAGGGAGATTGAGAACGTTCAGGGCTTGATAGAGGGAGATTGAGAACGTTTAGGGCTTGGTAGAGGGAGATTGAGAACGTTCAGGGCTTGGTAGAGGGAGATTGAGAACGTTCAGGGCTTGGTAGAGGGAGATTGAGAACGTTCAGGGCTTGGTAGCGGGAGATTGAGAACGTTCAGGGCTTGATAGAGGGAGATTGAGAACGTTCAGGGCTTGGTAGCGGGATATTGAGAACGTTCAGGGCTTGATAGAGGGAGATTGAGATTGACGATGAAGCTATGTTGTTTGAAGTTGTAGAATTTAAAAAAAATAAAGAGAAGTGAAGTTGACCCTACCCCCAACCCTCCTTGTTGTTTTCATTCGCTTTTGGGGCGGACATTGACGGAGATTCCCCACCGCCTTCCTTGCCATATTTCTTCCAATAATACCACCAGTCTCTCCCTCACCACACTTCGTCACATATGTTGGAACATCTCCCCACTACGCGACGCTATTTGTGGACCTCCCTTTGTATTAGAGACATGTGAGTGCTGGGTTTAAACCCTGTCCGATATGGGGTAAGCAGTTTACTTATTCGATGGCTTTTCTCTTACTATAATTCCATTGCCCATTTACAGCTGGGTAAACTAGAGCTTGCCGCTACCGGGAAGTGAACCGAGTACATTTGCAGTAAGAATTAATCGTTCTAATCACTCCGATTTTCATGTCTATGTTACAACCAGCTACTCATTACAAGCATGCTCGTGTCTCAAACGACCTTTCATCGCGTTAGCGAACTGATTTTATAACGCATATATTACGATGCAATAAACGATCAATCTACGCTGTTCGCTTTAGTGCGGTCGCACGAGCGCGCCCACACACACACACACCCACACACACACACCCACACACACACAACTAATTTCGCTGCACACGATTGTTTTATAAGCTGTTCAATAAAATACTGATAACGCTTATCTTCCTATATTATTGTTGATTTAATTAATTCAGTGTCGTAGTTACGGATTGTTGGTGGAGAAAGGGTGGGTTGGGTTGGGGGGGGGGGGGGTGAGGGAGAAAACGGGGGGTAATTACTAACAATAAGAATAAAAATAATAGTTTTCTTATATAAATGCTAAAGAAATAAATGTAAAATAATGAGAAAAGGGGTGATTGAATCTATTTGAAACTCTCATTTTCAGCAACAGCGAATCAACCATCAACATAGACAGATTAACCGCATATATTTCCCTCATAAACCTGACGGTTCCTCTCTGCCTTCTTTTGTCACCATAGAGTTTTTCTCCCAATTGGGTTGGGGAGGGACGTGTAGTCTTCTCGTCGATGCGGCAGACCAGCAGAGCGTGTTCCACTGTTTATTTGCTCTCCCCACATGCGCACATGTCTGTGTGTTTATTTGTTGAAGTGATGCCACGTGCGATTGTGAAGCGCCCAAGCAAATACCAGAACACATTCTGCAGGACTGCCGCACATATCCAGACCAAAGAGAGACCGTCTTGCCCGTGGGAGCGACCATGCTCGAAAAGCTGTGGGGGACCGCGAAGACCTGAAACGCACAGACTCCTCCTCGAACCTCACTTGGCTAGACGCTCAGCACCAGTTGATCGATGAAGAGGTAAATTTAACATTTCGTGCTGCTTTGAAATGGGAGTTTAGTTGCGGGCTGCAGTAGCTTTCCTCACATCTCGGGATTGCTGATGAAGGAGGGCAGGGTCCTCCAGGCTGTCATGCTGTGCTTGGCTTCAGCTGCGTGTCGCTCACTACTACGGAGATCACATCGACTCCACTTCGTTAGCCAGACTGCCATGAAACAGCTTGTTTCAAGGCGTAACTACATGGATGTAAGTGGTGAGGGTTTCAGTCAGATAATTACACCTGATCCTGACTAACACTTTCTGATCACTATGTTTTGCTAGTTAATAAAACCCACTGCAGTGATCATTGTGCAAAACCGAAGACAGATTCAAAATTATACTTTCACAATTATAGATGTAGTTACTTTTTCATTATATACCACATACAAGTTGTTTAAAAAAATATGTGTGGTATGTTATAAGTGAAGGTATGTCCCATAGTAGTTACACTACTGTCGGGGAATGAAGTTGTTAGAGACTAAACTAAGTCAAGGTTTGCCCAATAGCAGTAACACTACTGTCGGGGAATGAAGTTGTTAGAGACTAAACTAAGTCAAGGTTTGCTCAATAGCAGATACACTACTGTCGGGGAATGAAGTTGTTAGAGACTAAACTAAGTCAAGGTTTGCCCAATAGCAGTAACACTACTGTCGGGGAATGAAGTTGTTAGAGACTAAACTAAGTCAAGGTTTGCTCAATAGCAGATATACTACTGTCGGGGAATGAAGTTGTTAGGGACTAAACTAAGTCAAGGTTTGCCCAATAGCAGTAACACTACTGTCGGGGAATGAAGTTGTTAGAGACTAAACTAAGTCAAGGTTTGCTCAATAGCAGATACACTACTGTCGGGGAAGGAAGTTGTTAGAGACTAAACTAAGTCAAGGTTTGCCCAATAGCAGATACACTACTGTCGGGGAATGAAGTTGTTAGAGACTAAACTAAGTCAAGATTTGCTCAATAGCAGATACACTACTGTCGGGGAATGAAGTTGTTTAGAGAGTTCAGTATAATAAATCAAGGTTTGTCCCATAGTAGTTACACTACTGAAGCGAATGTATTGGATGTGGCTTGCAGTTTCCTTCTTAATTTTTGAGAACGCCGTCATTTGTAGTTGTCTATTTTCATTGAGCGCCACACGCGACACAGACGACAGAAACCAGATCTCTTCAGTTTGAACGAGTTGACGCTACTTTTCTAAGTTCATGTATGTTGTTAAAACTCATAGTTTAGCCATCTCTGATGATCGCTCTGCAAAGAGTCTCCGCTGGCCTTCCTTCTTTCTACTGCCACATGAAGCACACACGTGCATGTAATGTGAGTCTGTTGCTGTTCATTCTAAGAACACACTGGATGCATGTTCATAGTGTTGTTCTTATGATAGTAAAAACTTATTGCTGATTGGTGTTTTTTTTTCGTATTAGCGTGTTGGTCGTGAATTCTTCCCAGATTTTTTTCAAAAGTTTTCCAAGACATTTATTTTAAAAAGCACCCAGACTCATAAAAATAACTTTTCGCAGAATAACCTACGACTGTTCCACTTTACCGACTACAAACCACAGAACCATGGCCTTCTATCAGAACGTGGATTTAATAATAAGACTTCGGTACCTGCGTCTTAGAAAAAATATCTTTGAGCCAAAGGGCAGACGCCCATTGGTCACTGGATCGATAACCGACCAACCAAAAGAAATATTTAATTTTAACACCGATTTGAGGTAGTGACATGACAGAATAGTCCATTTTCTTTAGCTGTTGGGGTCACAATGGGGATTCCGTGGCGAAGTGGTTAAGCCCTCGGCCTCGTGATCAGGTAGTGTGGGTTCGACTCCGGACTCCGCCGTCTTTTTCACTGGTGCTTGATGCGGAGTTTCTTGCATCCCGTAGTCGCCCTCTAGTCGTCTTGTCCTTGACTTGCCACTGGGGTCGGGCGGCACGAGACGAGAGAGTGAGGATAAAGAGTAGCGCAGTTTATCCTTACTAAAAATAGCGCTAGCAAAATAAATTATGCCATCATCGTCTACGATGGACGGCGGCCTTTGCCTTGGGGGTCACAAATATTCTCCGAGGAAAGACAATAATGTTTGCGTGTGCTGCTTCTTACCCCTGCTGTCTCAGAAATGAATTTCTTGACGTTCTCAACGTTAGTCCATGATATGGAGAGCAGCATCTAATTTCTTTCATCAGCGTGACATTTCCCATGCTGTAAGATGACGTTATAACAACCATAACCCTTCTCAATATTCTTGTTGTTCTTCTTCTTCGTTCGTTCTCAATCTCCTACTACCAAACCCTGAAAGGGCTTAAGTAGCAGAGAACGGCATGCGTTGTGTCGTAGTTTACAGCTTGACTGCGATATTTGCACCTTTCGGCCCACCACATCCGACTTCAGCAAGCATTTTTTGAGTATCGGGTTAGCATTCCCTCTTCGATCCCTTCTCCTTAGCCAGTCTGCCGTGCTGCAGCCTGTTATCCAGGATCACGGCGTGGAGGTGTAGAAGGCTCTTGGCAGCTATGGTTCGCTATGGGTCGCTGACCACTGCAGCTCATGCGCTGCTCAGCATCTCGATCCCTTCTCAATATTGAATATAGACACCCTTTCTACACTTCTATCGTGATCCGAGTCTTTAGTTATTTATTTAAAATATAATTATATCGACCAGTCCTCCCCTAAACCCGAAAGTAAATGTCCAGTGACGTACGATGGAAACCTGGGGAATTCTGTTTGGGGTGAATTAAGACGCAAGTACCAAGATTCCTTTGTTAGAATTTGGTTTGTTTTCTGTAACGTTTCATTTACAAATATATGTGTGCATGTATGTAAGTGGTGTCTTTCCTAGAGGCGAGGGAAAGTACGTAGCTCCTAATCGGGCTACGGTCAACCTGCCAGACATGTAAAAAAAAGCCACAAAGTAGGGCCTCACGTGAGGCCAACTACATCGCCCTGTATAAAGATTAACCTTTTGAGGCCGATACAGGCTTATGATCGGCCTGACTTTCGCTAGCGAAAAATACGAGCGGCCCGATCCATCGGCTCTGAGAAAGAACGCTTTTGTATGGCTAACTAAAAATAGTGTCACTTAAAAAAAACAACAAAGAACCCAAAAAAAAAAAAAAAAAACTTCTCTGGGCACAAAGCACGAACTCCGTAGCTCCAGCCACGAATCCAGGGATCTCCGGAAAATATTTACATCATGGACCGACCGTCGCAGCTCGAAATCAAACCCCGACCATCTGAACACGAGGCATACGGCTTGATCACTTCGCCACAAAAAAATAGTGTCAGCCAATCAAATGATATCTTTCATTTAATGCGCATTCAACCGTCGAAATGGCAGTCCTTGAAAGTTTTCACAGGAGTTTGAGAATTATATTGCATTTTTGGGTATGTTGTTGTTATTGAGCTCATTTGAAAATGAGATATTGAGTGATTCAGATTTAAATGATGTTTCTGTGTTTGATGTTACTGACAGTGATATAAATGACAGTGAAAATATTGAGTAAACAGCAGTATCCGAGAACATATATATCATTTTCTATATGTATTCCTAGTTATTATATATTTTACGTTTTTTTCAAAAATATCACCCTTGTCCTCTTTTTATTTCATAGAAATGGCTCCATCTTATAGGAAGTAAATCCATAATTAAGGTCCGTCTTCAATTAAGCCACCGAAACTTCCACAGATATGGACCAGTCTAGTAATATGAGTTTGATATCGGGAATGTTCATACAATGTATGAAAAAGGAAAAGCTAAGCAAGTTGGGGGGGGGGGGGGGGGGATACGCAACTATGGTATAAACACCCTTGGCCTAGGAGAGACAAGGTGGTTAGGGGTGAAAATGGTGAAGCTGGACACGGGGAACTAAAACTATCATCGAAGGACACTGAAGTGGACGCACACCATAGAGATGAAGTTACCCTGATGTTCTAAACAGAAGGTACAATTGAAAGCCTATATGCGTGTCACAACAAACACGCGGAATCCTCTATACAGTAGTATCTCAGACATCAAGGGGGCAAGAATCATGATAGTGTCGTCGTGGATGGCACAGGCTGAAACAACAGTCGGACACGTCACTCAAGCTGAGACGATAGCCAAATGGGAAGAATGGGTCCACACTGGTTATAGAAGAAATGATAGATTACCATAGAGTCATCATAACCTTAGGCAAAGACTGCAGAAACGGGAGAACAGAGCATGATGTAAATCAACTGATAACTGAGACCACCCAGAAAAGTGACGCTGTCATATACACCGATGGATCAGTCGTGCGCAGTGGGACATCAGCCTGGCGTTTCTCGGCTAGAGTGAGAGAAAAGGTCGATGCTGAACGCAGTAGGGTGTACATGTCAACAACCTCCAGTATGAGAATGGAGACGGACGCAGTGACCTCAGCACTGAAATGGATATCTGAGACTTTTAAAACAAGAGCAGTCATCGTGATAGACGCACAAGCCGTACTTCAGAAAGTACAGAAGGGATGGCTTAGGTACGAGTGGATAGCAGCTGCTGAGGCCTCAAGCCTATAGGGGTTGACAAGGATCAACTGTTCTGCTCATCTTGGGGTTCAGAGATCGGATGAATTAGCACTCAGATTAATATGAGCCACTTTTAAAACTGCAAAAAAATAGTACGTGCCAACAGTATCCAATGATCTGCCACAGTAAATGACAAAGACGACTCAGTGAAACGGGAATTTTACATCACCCATCAAAGGGTGATAGAAAGCAGAAAAAAATAGGGACATAGCGATTTTAATAAGGGACATAAAAACCAAAGTTGGAAAAGCTAACATCGGGTTTGGAGAGATCATGGACACATTCGGAATTGGGTCTTTACATGAGAATGGAGAGTAGCTAATGGACTTTCTTAGTTCTTAGTCGATCTGTACTTCTGCAGAGGCAGATACCCCTGTGCAGGACCTATCTCTGGTATGAGCTGGATATAGCCAAGAGAGGGATTTCCTGCTTAGCGGGCTAGGCTTGAGCAGCTTAATAATCCGCTGCGTTGGGACAAGTAGACCCGCAGTCTGTTAGGCGCCATCTATGCTGCTCTAAACAAACCACATAACCATGAGCGTGTAAAACAGTTAGTTGCCTTTTTCGACATTCTCTATGTAAAGAAGTATCGAATACACGCTTCCGGGAAATTGGCTATCGATATGGACCAGCATGTCCTCTACTTACATCGATTAGATAATATTCAATCATTCTAGTCTCGTGTGACACATACACCTGAACATGTATCAATTTTTCCATTTGCAGACAAACAATGTGACGCAGATACCGACAGGCTTGATTGAATTATTTGTGTACACAAAATCCTAAAGCGGCCATAGATGACACTGCTTTCAACCAATCAGCATGAACACTGGAATCCCTCTCCTTTTTGGAGGCTAGGTTCACCAAAATTCAGAACGCTTTTCTTCATTTAAAAATCTTAAAGTATCTAACAATATACGACACACATATCGTGGATTGGAATGAAGACTTCATGAACCACACTGGAACAACTCTGGAGTCGCTTATCCTAGAAAATCATTGACTCACTGCCTGGCCTTCCTAGATACGGTATTTCTCTCGTTTGACTGAGCTACCGTTACCAGAAGGTTCTATTTCGTCAATTTCAGACAATGCTCTAGATCAGAGGTGGCCAAGCTAAGGTTGGCCGAGGGCCAGATTATGGTCAAGGGTAACACCCGAGGGCCAGACCTTAAAAATAACATTATGAGATTTCATCATCATGTAGCATGTCCTTTATAGAACGACGCTCCCATCACAGTCTGTCTGAAAGATACGCGTTCTCTTGCCAAAACTCCGGCCTCCGCCAGTCATAGTCAGGCACTCCTGGATATCTTGTTACCATCGTCTTCTTGGTCTACCCCTTCCTCTTTTACCTGGTACCATACCTTCCATCACCGTTCTCTCAAGACCGTTGTGTCTCTTGATGTGACCAAAGTATTTGCATTTTCTAGCCAAAATGGAATTGATAAACCAGTTCTCCTCTATGCTCAACTCTTGCCGAATGTCTACATTTGTTTTTTTCTCTGTCCAGGGCATTTTGAGGATCTTTCTGTAACATTTTGACTCGAAGGATTCGATTCTTTGTCTAGAAGTTTTGGTAATCGTCCATGATTCACAGCCATAAGCTGCCACATGAAAAACACAGGCTCTCAAGACTTTTACTTTTATCATTTTGTTGGTGCTCTGCCAAAATTACTTCAGGCTGTTCAGTCTCTGCATTGTCATAGCATGTCTTCTTCTGATTTCTTTCTAGCAGTCTTCATTTTCCTCAATTCTAGAGCCCAGATATTCAAAATGTGTGACCTGATCTATTTCCTCACTTTCATGTGTAGTGATTATTTATGTTACGAATGGTATGGCCACGCAACTAAAATCATCCCAGGTTGAATGCATTGTGCATGGTGCAAACTATATGTCCACATAACGGTGATAGAATGGGAATAAATGAGAGACAAAGCGTCAAGAACTTCATAAAAACAGATTATTTAACAAAAACAGGAAGAACATTTAGTTTATCATCATCTGGTTGATCATTCCTAAAACTGGTTGTAAAGTTGTCTGAGCATGTCTCTCCATGGGAACCTATCCTCTGGTTGATCAGTCCTAAAACTGGTTGTAAAGTTGTCTGAGCATGTCTCTCCATGGGAACCTATCCTCTGGTTGATCAGTCCTAAAACTGGTTGTAAAGTTGTCTGAGCATGTCTCTCCATGGGAACCTATCATCTGGTTGATCAGTCCTAAAACTGGTTGTAAAGTTGTCTGAGCATGTATCTCCATGGGAACCTATCCTCTGGTTGATCAGTCCTAAAACTGGTTGTAAAGTTGTCTGAGCATGTATCTCCATGGGAACCTATCCTCTGGTTGATCAGTCCTAAAACTGGTTGTAAAGTTGTCTGAGCATGTCTCTCCATGGGAACCTATCCTCTGGTTGATCAGTCCTAAAACTGGTTGTAAAGTTGTCTGAGCATGTATCTCCATGGGAACCTATCCTCTGGTTGATCAGTCCTAAAACTGGTTGTAAAGTTGTCTGAGCATGTATCTCCATGGGAACCTATCCTCTGGTTGATCAGTCCTAAAACTGGTTGTAAAGTTGTCTGAGCATGTCTCTCCATGGGAACATATCCTCTGGTTGATCAGTCCTAAAACTGGTTGTAAAGTTGTCTGAGCATGTCTCTCCATGGGAACCTATCCTCTGGTTGATCAGTCCTAAAACTGGTTGTAAAGTTGTCTGAGCATGTCTCTCCATGGGAACCTATCCTCTGGTTGATCAGTCCTAAAACTGGTTGTAAAGTTGTCTGAGCATGTATCTCCATGGGAACCTATCCTCTGGTTGATCAGTCCTAAAACTGGTTGTAAAGTTGTCTGAGCATGTATCTCCATGGGAACCTATCCTCTGGTTGATCAGTCCTAAAACTGGTTGTAAAGTTGTCTGAGCATGTCTCTCCATGGGAACATATCCTCTGGTTGATCAGTCCTAAAACTGGTTGTAAAGTTGTCTGAGCATGTCTCTCCATGGGAACCTATCCTCTGGTTGATCAGTCCTAAAACTGGTTGTAAAGTTGTCTGAGCATGTCTCTCCATGGGAACCTATCCTCTGGTTGATCAGTCCTAAAACTGGTTGTAAAGTTGTCTGAGCATGTCTCTCCATGGGAACCTATCATCTGGTTGATCAGTCCTAAAACTGGTTGTAAAGTTGTCTGAGCATGTCTCTCCATGGGAACCTATCCTCTGGTTGATCAGTCCTAAAACTGGTTGTAAAGTTGTCTGAGCATGTATCTCCATGGGAACCTATCATCTGGCTGATCAGTCCTAAAACTGGTTGTAAAGTTGTCTGAGCATGTCTCTCCATGGGAACCTATCATCTGGTTGATCAGTCCTAAAACTGGTTGTAAAGTTGTCTGAGCATGTCTCTCCATGGGAACCTATCATCTGGTTGATCAGTCCCAAGGCCGTAAGATTGTCTGAACATGTCTCACCATGTGAACCTATCTTTTGGTTGATCAGTCCTAAGACTGTAAGAGTATGTCTCTCTATTTGCCATATCCTTTGCAGACCTCTCTGTCTGCCCTATCCTGTGTAGGCCTCTTCATTGCATCATATGTTCGTATTTTATTGTATCTGCAAGCCTGAGATGTAAAGGTACGTCTTTGTCTAGCTTTTCTGCTTCCTTCGGGTTTTGCTCTCTTGGATCTTCTGTAGAAGACACATTTTGTCACAGCCAACGCATTCTAAGAATTTGTATCATTTTCAATAGTTATCTTTGTTAGCCTGTATCAGTGAGGACATTGCCTTTGTATCTTCATTATGTCGAACTTACTCGTTCCACTTTACAGCAGCACCAATTTTAAACGCGTAACCTCAACATGTAAAACAAACTACTACAGAAACCACAGATGCAGGAACACACCAAGCTCCGTGACAGGCTTCCCGTGGGAAGCCATCATCAATGTTGGTTATATGCTTCGAATGGAGCCAAATGACGAAGAAGAAAGGAAACAAGACGAAAAAGAAGAATAAGAAGATGATGCTTTCCAAAATACATATTGGTAACGATAATTAAAAGTAGCTGAGGACTCTACGAAAAGCGATGACCCACATCATTACCATAACACGAAGGGAAGGTTAAATATTATATTGATTTAAATGTGCTCTTCTTGTTTGTGAACCAGTGTTTTGTAAATAGCCACTAAGGAGGTGTGAGCATTGTGCTTGCTGTTGTAGAAACTTCACCATCATGTAGCATGTGGTTTGAAGAACGTCACTTCCACCACAGCCCGTCTAAAAGAAACCCGTTCTCTAGCCAAATCTCCAGCCCCCGCAAACCATGCTCAGACATTCCTTGATATCTTGGTACCTTCGTCTTCTTGGTCTACCCCTGCTTCTTTTGCCCATCACTGTCCACTCAAGACCGTTGTATCTCTTGATGTGACCAAAGTATTTCAAATCAGTCCAGGGTATTCTGGAGATCTTTCTAGAACATTTTGGCTCCAAAGACTCGATTATTTCTTATGATGTTTTGGTAACCGCCCATACCTCGCAGTAATATATGCTGCCACAGCAAAGATATTGCCTCTCAAGGTTTATACCTTTGTCGTTCTGCTGGTGTTCTGCCCTAATTTCTTCAGTTTGTTTTGCCCCTGGCTAGTCTTCTTCTATGCACTATGCATGAAAATCAGATTAATGCGTACACTGGTCTTGTCAATATTCCTCTATGCTTGTGAGACATGGACAGTTTCAGCTGACCTTCAACGAAGGATACAGGAGATGAGATGTTTCCGAAGACTTTTAAACGTCACGTACAAAGATCGAGTTACAAATGAGGAAATACTAGATAGAATTACAACAGCAATAGGGCCTATCGAAGACCTCTTGGCAACTGTCAAAAGAAGGAAACTCGCTTGGTACGGTCACATATCGAGATCAAATGGTCTTGCAAATACAATCCTCCACGGAAAGGTGCGTGGCAGACGACGAAGATGCCGTCCCAAAAAGAGATAGGAGGACAACATAAGAGAATGGACCAATCTCCGACCAGAAGAGTCACAGGCAGCGGCAACTGACAGAGAAGGGTGGCGTGGCGTTGTGAGGATGTCTTCATGTGTGCCCCAACGACCTCACCGGTTACGGGATGACCTAACCTGACCTGTCTTCTTCTGATTTCTCTTGAGAAGTTGCGATTGTTGTCAATTCTGGAGCCCAGATATTCAAAATGCGTGACCTTGTATATTTCTTCATCACTTCTTGTTAATGTATGTCGACATCGTGTTTTGTCGGTGGCCATTATCTTTGTTTTGGTTAGGTTTATAAATATTGTTTGATCTTTACTCTATCTATATACGGCTGAAATTAGCTGCTCTAACCCTTCTGTCCTTCTAGATAGTATCACTGTGCCATCTAAAAACGCCAGGCCACAACAAATTGATATAAAGAGATCAACGTTTGAAGACTTAATCTCTCCTTGTTGACAACATATGCTCGACGGGGAGCTGAAAAAAAAGCTTTTTCTTGATTTTATCAAATTAATTTTCTTAAATCACGATTTTCTCTGCAGTTTTATTAGTTCTTTAGACAATGACTGACAAATGGATCATTGGCAGTCACGTCTGATGACGTCTGTAAGGACCAATATACCCGTCTTTAGCAAGCATTTCTTACCTTCCCTAACGTTTAATAGTCACCAGTCTCCTCACACGATGTACGTTATTTCATGCCAGATGTATCAGTTGTTTCACTGGACTTTGATGAATCATCTTAAGCGAGGGCCCAGCGCATTGTTAGAAGTGTTTTGCGACATGCTCTAAACGTGGCAGGTGTACTATTCGTGTCTCTGTTACATCATGAGCCTCACCACACACAAATATTTGGCCAATGTATTCTACTTAAAACAGCTGTTACTTAATAATAATAATACAAATGTTAAAACAATACTTCTTTTCTTGTGCCTTTTTAATAATCTGAAATATGTACGAAAAAACCTAGAAATTTAGTTTTTGGATCGCCATGTAGCATGTCCTTTATAGAACGTCGCTCCTATCACAGTCTGCCTGAAATAAACTCTTTCCCCTGCCAAAACTTCAGCCTCCGCCCCAGTCATACCCAGGCACTCCTGGATATCTTTATTCCATCGTCTTCTTGGTCTACCCCTGCCTCTTTTGCCTGGCGGCATACCTTCCATCACTGTTCTCTCAAGACCGTTGTGTCTCTTGATGTGACCAAGTATTTACATTTTCAGGCCAAAATGGAATTGATAAACCAGTTCTCATCTATGCTCAACTCTTTCCGAATGTCTACATTTGTCTTTTCTCTGTATTCTAAGGATTTTTTGGTAACATTTTGACTTGAAGGATTCGATTCTTTGTCTATAAGTTTTGATAATCGTCCATAATTCGCAGTCATAAGCTGCCACAGGAAAAACACGGGCTATTAAGACTTTTACTTTTGTCGTTTTATTGGTGCTCTGTCATAATTTCTTCAGGCTGTTCAGTCTCTTCAGTTTTTGTAAAGAGCAAAGAAAGAGAGTAGTTAAATTACTATTACCTTCGTGTGTGAATAAGGAAGTAACAACACAGGTCATTTCAAGTTGGTGTTTGATCCGGTCAGGCCTACTGTATGTTGCCTTGCTTGAGGGAAACGTAAACACACAAAGACGCGCACACACACACACACACATAGAGAGATAGATAGAGAGAGAGAGAGAGAAAGAAAGAGAGAGAGAGGAAGAAAGAGAGAGAGAGAGAGAGAGAGAGAGAGAAAGGAGAGAGAGAGATACGCACATATACACAGACACACATATATTCCCTGCATTTTCAAAACGCCATAACCGTCAATTCTTTTCATAAACAATGATTAATTCACTCTTGCATTTCTGCTAACATGCAATACATGTAGAGGTTTATATAGAGTTTACTTTATAACAGCCAGTAGCAACTGGCGGTGAGGTGTATTATAAAGTATTATAAATCAGACTTTCGTTGATGTCTTTACACCGCCACACACATACACGCATACATATATTAGTGTGCACACGTACATATGGTTAATATACTTAGGTCTATATTGCAACCAAACATTGCCTCTGGTTTAAGTTACTAATGTCATTGCTTGAATAAATCATATGTCTACTAGATGCCATCAATGTGTATATATGTCAGTACCTGGCCTGTGTACATTGCCAGCTGTTTGTTTACAGTCAGGAACGTGACAGCTTCAAGTAGTGATGCATAGAAATAAACCAAAAAAAAATATATACAAAGAGAAGGTTTAGTTTCATGTTTACATGTTTCAAATGTCCTACTATGAATATTATGTCCACAATTATTCAGCCAGCAGCAGACATGAACTATTCCATATTATTGATGTTATCATAAAGATGGTATTGTGTATTATGCACTTGAAGAAAAACTCAACGCGATGTTTGAAGATGCGTAATAAGATTAACAATTTCAATATGATTTGTTCGAGAAAAAGGATGAAAAGGAAGTTTATATACCTTTCGTTATTATCCAACACTGGAACAATCCTTAAAATAACACTCATGTCTTTACTATTAGCACCTTATGTTTTAAACCCCAAACACCACTCAACACAGGATATCCCAAATAGCCAGTAATAGCTACACGGCCTACAAGTGAGCAGTGTTCACATGTTGATTATTTACCTCGTCACAAGGGCGATGTATTCATTACACAGAAGGGAGTTAACTAATGCTACTATCACAACAAAATATATTTCTTCAAAGCAAATGTTTACTTATGCCTTTATGTAATCATATCATTCAATTTATGAGACAACCCCTTCTTTGAGGTCAGTTATTATAATTAGTTGCATTTTATGTATATTGTTAAATTTATCTTGAAAACAATATGTCAACAGAGATAAACCACAAGAGAGACTATGTTCTAAATAATCAGCTTATAAGTTAACTGTAACCTTACTATTAGTCCGAGGTTCTTGTCTCTTGTCTCCTCACTCTGTTTCATTTGACTCTATCCTACAGTCACACTCTTGCACAACTTTTCACACGCGCCCTCATGGTGATGCCCTTTCTTTGCACTTTGGTTGGGCTACCTTCTGAGGGTGCACAAACCTAGCATAGGTACATACAGACGCATACATTCATCCAAGCACTGGTTTATGCGTCCTGATATCGCCCAATGGACTACGGTCTGGGGTCGAAAATGGCGCGCCTCCGCCAGTAGAAACTAGTGAGGCAAACATCTAAGCAACAACAACTATTAGTCCGAGGTTCTTGTCTCTTCTCTCCTCACTCTGTTTCATTTTAATCTATCCTACAGTCACACTCTTGCACAACTTTTCACACGCGCCCTCATGGTAATGCCCTTTCATTGTACTTTAGTTGGGCTGGCTTCTGAGGTCTCACAAACCTAGCATAGGTACATACAAACGCACACATTCATCCAAGCACTGGTTTATGCGTCCTGATATAGCCCAATGGACTACGGTCTGGGGTGGAAAATGGCGCTCCTCCGCCAATAGAAACTAGTGAGGCAAGCATCTAAGCAACAACAACTATTAGTAACTGCAGGACCAAGCTAGTGTTTGTGTTTTTCAGCCATTCGTCTAGCCCGTTCCGTGACTTCGACGCCTCCGTGTAGGTTCAAAGTTCAGCTCAGTGTAAGGATGCTACGTTACACAGGTAGATTGGGGTCAGTGCTGTTTCTTCCCCATACGTCATGTAAAATAAGGCGACCACGAGCAAGATAATTTTGGTCGGGTGGAAAATTAAAACCTTACATCCTACGTGCATACTCGCAACATGTACAGCCATGTGGATCTGTTGCAGGGCCATAGATCACTCTTTCTAGGCGCTATTAAATTACCCATAGACTGAGTGGAGACGCCCAAGGCAGTTCTCTCTTGCGACTTTTTTTACAACATTCATGGGACGATAGCTCTTGTAATTTTTAAATGTTTTAAATTTATGTGGTTGCATCCCTTGATAAGTTAAAAAATAAATAGAAATCTTAGCATACTTTGTTTTTAAACATGTTAACTTAAATAATAGCTCGATTTGCAATATCCAAAATCGATATTCATTTGTCAAACTTTTACACAATTTATGTAGATTATGTAAGGATATGTCAAACACATCACATCTACTGCAGACCTCGCTTTCAACTTCTTTTATCTACAGCTAGCATCAAGAACTTACTAGAAAATAATTAATAAGATCTTTCAGCTAAATGTCATAATGGAATAATTGTTAAATAAGAGATATGATGGGGCTCACCCTTGGGGCCACTCTTCCACTTCTCTCTCTTCTCGCCTCACTCTGTTTCATTTAACTCTGTCCTACAGTCACACTCTTGCACAACTTTCACACGCGCTCTCGTGGTGAGACCCTTCCATTGCACTTTGGTTGGGATTGCTTCTGAGGGCGCACAAACCTAACATAGGTACATGCAGACGCACACATGCATCCAAGCACTGGTTTATGCGTCCTGATATCGCCCAATGGACTACGGTCTGGGGTGGAAAATGGCGCGCCTCCGCCAGTAGAAACTAGTGAGGCAAACATCTAAGCAAAAAAAAAAATGTTAAATAAGATAAGTAGCAGATACAACTGGGGGTTGGTTCCCGAAGAAACATAACAAGGTACTAGGAACACAATTACAACATTATAAGACCACAGAACATGTATGTAGCGCCCATATTGCGATGTTAGGGCAGATGTATTAAATAAGAAAGTCCAGGATTTGTTTCGTGGTTTCCAGTAAATGGATTTTTTGTTGGTTATTAGACAAGATATGACAGAGAATAAACGAACTGTGTCTCATAGAATCCGCTGTCTCAGAACAATGTCATTACTAACACCATTGACTAAATGCATCGCTTTGGGAATTTGTGAGACATAAAAGCGGGTACGTGGTTTGGTCATCTTCAACTCACAACAGCCGAGACCCCTTACAGTGAAGTCTCTAACAAATCATCACAGACCTCAATGTCTGTTATGCAACTTCCTATGTATAATTTGATAAATCAAAGAATATATAAACAGCTTGTTAACAGCTTGTATCCTTAAAATATTTCCCTAGACATAAGTTCCAATACAATCAATAGTTGTTTGTTGGGTGGGTAGCCCTTGTTATAGTTGGTTGGGTAGCCCTTGTTATAGTTGGTTGGGTAGCCCTTGTTATAGTTGGTTGGGTAGCCCTTGTTATAGTTGGTTGGGTAGCCCTTGTTATAGTTGGTTGGGTAGCCCTTGTTATAGTTGGTTGGGTAGCCCTTGTTATAGTTGGTTGGGTAGCCCTTGTTATAGTTGGTTGGGTAGCCCTTGTTATAGTTGGTTGGGTAGCCCTTGTTATAGTTGGTTGGGTAGCCCTTGTTATAGTTGGTTGGGTAGCCCTTGTTATAGTTGGTTGGGTAGCCCTTGTTATAGTTGGTTGGGTAGCCCTTGTTATAGTTGGTTGGGTAGCCCTTGTTATAGTTGGTTGGGTAGCCCTTGTTATAGTTGGTTGGGTAGCCCTTGTTATAGTTGGTTGGGTAGCCCTTGTTATAGTTGGTTGGGTAGCCCTTGTTATAGTTGGTTGTTTGACAGGTCATGAGCAGTACTCGTCTGTGTTGTTTTGTTGTCCCATAAGTAGCAGTGGACAGCGAACATTGGAGTGTCATTGGAGTTCATGTTTTTCACGCGTTAGTTAGCAGTCGGGTGTGAATGTTGGAAGTACAGACAAGCGAGATGATTAGATAGATAGATAGAGAGAGAGAGAGAGAGAGAGAGGTGGGCTGTGGGTATGGGGGTGTGGGAGAAAATAAGGCGATATAGATAGGCAGTTAGATTTATGGATAGAGATAGGCAGTTAGATATATGGATAGAGATAGGCAGTTAGGTATATGGATAGAGATAGGCAGTTAGATATATGGATAGAGATAGGCAGTTATATATATGGATAGAGATAGGCAGTTAGATATATGGATAGAGATAGGCAGTTAGATATATAGATAGAGATAGGCAGTAAGATATAAAAGATAGAGATAGGCAGTTAGATATATGGATAGAGATAGGCAGTTAGATATATGGATAGAGATAGGCAGTTATATATATATATATATATATATATATATATATATATATATATATATATATATATATATATAGTGAGAGAGAGAGATAGTCAGTTAGATATATAGATAGAGATAGGCAGTTAGATATATGGATAGAGATAGGCAGTTAGATAAATGGATAGCGATAGTCAGTTAGATATATGGATAGAGAAAGGCAGTTATATATTTGGATAGATAGGCAGTTAGATATATGGATAGAGATAGGCTGTTAGATATATAGATAGAGATAGGCAGTTAGATATACGGATAGAGAAAGGCAGTTAGATATACGGATAGAGAAAGGCAGTTAGATATTTGGATAGAGATAGGCAGTTAGATATATGGATAGATATAGACAGTTAGATATATAGATAGAGAAAGGCAGTTAGATATATTGATAGAGATAGGCAGTTAGTTATATATATATATATATATATATATATATATATATATAGTGAGAGAGAGAGAGAGATAGTCAGTTAGATATATGGATAGAGATAGGCATAGTTAGATATATAGATAGAGATAGGCATAGTAAGATATATAGATAGAGATAGGCAGTTAGATATATGGATAGAAATAGGCAGTTAGATAAATGGATAGCGATAGGCAGTTAGATATACGGATAGAGAAAGGCAGTTAGATATTTGGATAGAGATAGGCAGTTAGATATATGGATAGAGATAGGCAGTTAGATATATAGATAGAGATAGGCAGTTATATATATATATATATAAATAGAGATAGGCAGTTAGATATATAGATAATAGATAGAGATAGGCATAGTTAGATATATGGATAGAGATATATAGAGCAAGAGACAGAGAGAGAGACAGAGAGAGAGAGAGAGAGAGAGAGAGAGAGAGAGAGAGAGAGAGAGAGAAAGAGATGTACACTGCTATGACAATCAATTGGCGCAGAATGAAAGAAGATGTACGGTAAATAATGATGGCGAAAAAAGGTCGAGGGAATCCCGTAGCAGTCACTGTTGTCAAAGATGAAGTGTAACACAGACTTCTGTGTATTAGGTCTCAGCTTTGTAAAAGCTTTTATATAACTTGACATGGGCGATATCCGGAAAAGGGGCCTTCTATTTCTTCATTGTTAACCCATTTCCCATTAACCCAGAGGGCTGATATTGTATACACTGCCTCTACTAGTGCGACCTGTTAGTCTTTCAAATTTTGACGGATCCTGAAAAGGGAATTCTAAAGTTGTTACCGATCAACGTAGTTTCCTTTATATCTTTTATTGGGGAATTGAGTCGCTAGCCCGGTCAGGCACTAGATACAAACCAGAACGTCGCGCCAGGGTCACGCACAAGATACAAACCAGAACGTCGCGTCAGGGTCACGCACAAGATACAAACCAGAACGTCGTGTCAGGGTCAGGCACAACATACAAAATAGGACCTAGGAATAGCATCAATACGAACATGAGAATATTTCGCACCTATAGAACATTATTGCATTCTACCACCTTTAATGTGCTTCTACGTGTTTCAGACTTCCCTAATTCTCAATTGAAACATGTATTTTATACTGGAATCCAAAATATTCAATACTATTACTTCTGTCTTTTATATAAATACATATTCAATCCATCTTCTTGACTGACTATAAACAAGCTAAGTCTTTACATGTTTTGTGAATGTGTTGACACGATTGTATAAATAATGTAGTAGCATTTGGGTATTATAGATTTTCCATCATCATGTAGCATGTCCTTTATAGAAAAATCGCTCCCATCACAGTCTGTCTGAAATAAACTCGTTTCCTTGCCAAATCTCCAGCCACCTCCACAGTCATACACAGGCAATCCTGGATTTCTTGGTGCCATCGTCTTCTTGGTCTACCCCTTCCTCTTTTGCCTGGCACCATACCTTCCATCACCGTTCTCTCAAGACCATTGTGTCTCTTGATGTGACCAAAGTATTTGCATTTTCTAGCCAAAATAGAATTGATAAACCAGTTCTCCTCTATGCTAAACTCTTGCCGAATGTCTACATTTGTCTTCTTCTCTGTCCAGGGTATTCTGAGGATCTTTCTGTAACATTTTGACTAGAAGGATTCGATTCTTTCAGATTTTCCAAGGTAGATAATACAATCCAACGTATTCCTGTTAGGTTTTTGTCCGTGGTCTGCCATTCACGCAGTCAGTGAAAGCTAGGAAGAGAATGGCTGGCAAGGGACGTACCTGCCTTACTCCTGTTTTCATCTAAAAAGCTTGATCTCTCTCCATCACTTCACACTGCATGTCGTTGTAGTCGGTATCGCTAGATAAAGTAGCATATAATTCATTGCTGTAAAGGGAGAAGTGTTACAGAATTCACTGTTCTTAGCGGGAATATTTGAAATGACCAAGACAATAAGTGTTCTATTAAGCATTGCATTGTGGGCCGACTCATAAGATCTCAGTCCCTCTCAGCAAATGGGGGAAAGTGTAGATACTAATGGTTCTTGTAGCTCGCTAGCTACACACATTTCTGAATCGACTCTGCTGGGCCCGCTTATGATTTCAAACTCGTGTAATCAGTACATTGCTGGTTCAGCGGCTGCAGTGTCTTCGTCCAAAAAAGCGGTCGTTGATCAGCTTCAAAATACCACCTCTGATAATTTCCCCACTACGAGTTCCTCTGAGGCCAGGATGTCGGCTCTTTCATTCCCTGCAAACATATCATGGTCAGGACAGCAGATCCGAGCAAATTATTGGAGATTTGAGGCCTCTGTAAGCACTATCCACTCATGTAGCAGCCACCCCTTCTGTGCCTTCCGAAGCGAAGAGTCAGAGACGATTACGATCTTCCCTAAAGAGGTCCCATCATATAACCAGAGCTGAAGTCACTACCACAATCTCTCTTATGATAATGGGCGTTGTTGTCAAGTATGTACCACTTCTCTCGGCAACGACCCTGCTTCTTACTCTAGCAGAGAAACACCATACCGGGTAGTAAAGATCCATTTGGATGTATATAAAGCAGCATCACCATCTAGACATTTACTTCTTCTTCTTCTTCTTCTTCTTCTTCTTCTTCTTCTTCTTCTTGTTCTTTTTTTTTCTTATTCATCTTTATATTCTTCTTGATTTTGCTATTCTTATTTTTCTTCTTCTTCTTCTTTTTCTTCTTCCTTCTTCTTCTTCTTCTTCTTCTTCTTCTTCTTCTTCTTCTTCTTCTTCTTCTTCTTCTTCCTTCCTTCTTCTTCTTCTTCTTCTTCTTCTTCTTCTTCTTCTTCTTCTTCTTCTGCTTCTTCTTCTTCTTTGGAGGTTGTCCTGAAAAGGAGTTTTGACGTCGTGTCGCAGTTTACAGCGATGCTTTGATACTGGCGCCTTTTAGCTGACACATCCGAATTCAGCTGCCTTTCTTGAATACCGGGTTTGCTTTTGCCAGACTACACAAGAGACCAGTGCAGCCTGTTTACAGGGCCGCCACGTAACGGTGGAATAACATCTTGATCAGCTATGATTCGTTGACCTTGATGCAAGCAGCCAGTCATGAATAGTTGGTTGCTGTCAGTTCATACGATCCTGCAGTCACACCCCCCCCCTTTCCTCCCCCTCACCCTCGCCCCACCCCTGAAAGATTTTTATCTTATTAGCTGTTTAATCTCAAAGTCCGCTATCTTATTGCATCTAGCGCTGCATTCTCCCCACGGGATGATAACGATAAAACAAATTGAATAATATATATGTAGATGGTTAAAAGGGGGATTCAAGTTGTGAACACGTGCGCGACAGACAATAAACAAGTAAACAAACTAGCAAACAAACAAACGCAAAGCAATACCGGAAATCTAACATGTGTAGTTTATTAAGATACCTGAATTACAAAGTCGTACAGAAAAATGCTTAAGGTTCCCGCGGATATGTAAAGCGACCAATCCCAATGTCAAGTAGGTATTACTGAACGGAATAGAGACTTGGAGAACGACAATAGCAATACAGATCAATCTCAGTCGTTCGTCAGTAAATGTAAACAGAGGACAATGGGTGATAGCAGGCAGTCATGGGGACGAACGAAGACCAATGGGAACGGAGCTAACAACAACCAGTCGTTCGTCAGTAGACCAATGGGAACAGAGCTAACAACAACAAATGGAGAAACAGATCAAACGTTTAAAAATGTGTTGGAAAGAACAAACTACGGATATCACCGTCAGACGTGCCCAGACATCCACTGACGTGGAAACCACAGGAAGAGAAAGAGAAGTTAGCAAATGAAAAGAGACAGAAAATGAACTTCGGCCCCTGATCCACAACTGGAGAGGGGTAGAAAAGGCAGCTCAAGATAGAACTTGCTGGTGGAGGGTTGTCAATGCCTTATGCCCTGAAAGGAGCAACATGTATTTGATGATGATGCTGATGTCACGTTAGAAACAAATATTCAAAGAGAACGGGAAACTTGAATACGAATGCAAGTCGACATTTCAGAGGCGTGTCATGGGACTCAAGCTAGTTATGAATAATATCTTACAATGTCGGACATCCAGAGGTCAAATTAGCATAGAAGGTATAAATACCGATTTCTCCACAATCTCCAAGAACGTCTCCAGGCAACAACGACATAAACAAAGAAGTCAATCCTTGCTCTAGACAAGTACACACCAATTCAGCGCTGTTGGAAGCGTCAAAATGTACTAAACTGCTCAACAATAACAAGGAGAACGGTAGACGGGTTATTTTAGTTTCTTGCAGGATTATAGTCTCGAGACTTTGAAGATTGATAAACGCGGTATCGGATATCCTGCTAATAGGATTGTCGTTTAAATGCAAGTATCTTATAGTCGAGTTCGGCGGAAAAGTTGTTTCTGTCAGCTCAGTTAAAAGGTTGTGTCCGAGATACACCCAGATGACCTTAGGAGGGAAGTCAGTTGCTGTAATCTGAGTTATAACGTTTGACTCGATCCACATTTCTGAAATGCGAGTTAAGTTGGGCACTATACGAGGAACCAAAGGTAAAAAGTTGTGACCGAAGTCAGGTAAAAATAAACTTGCGGGCAAGGATCCGGAATTTGGGTCCGATATCTTGTTAAACGTAAAGTCAATCTTGCCTATATTTGTCAGAAACTCCAAATCGGGAATGACCGTAAATTGATTTTCTTGCAAAGCCAAGGTTCTTAGCGAGTCTGCGGAATAACGAAGAGAGTTGCTAAGAAACGCAGCGTCTGAAATATTATTGTTGTTAAAAAATAATGAAGTGAGCTTTGTCTGAGGAAGTGACTCTATGTTGGATATATTGTTATTTGATAAATCTAATTTTCTTAGTACTTTGAGTTTGGCAAGAGTCCTTGGGACCTCAGTTAAACTATTATTAAATAGAGAAAGCGTTTCTAAAGTATCTGTCACTAGGTCTAACACATTATCAGGAAGTGACGACACAGAACAGCTATCAATTCTAAGGTCAGTAAGGTTTGACAAATACTGGATCCACGAAGGAGATGTAGCTATTCCGGCATTTTTTAGATAAAGGCTCTGTAGACTAGGGCCTATGTTTTTCATAACGTCCACATTCCAATCGATTACACTGCTGTCATAGATGGACAGATCCCTGAGGACTTTTAAGCGAAGCAACGCGTCAGGGATTCTCGTAAACCGAGCGTTCCAAAACACTAACAGTTGCAAAGTGTTTGCAGAGTCGTCGAAGGCGGCGATGTCTATTGTTGTGATGGGGTTATGTGTTAGAGATATCTCCGTTAGATTTGGAGGCAGGCTTCCAGCGGGTATGGTAGTTATTCTATTCATCTGTGGGTTAGAGGAATAAACAGGTCAGGATAAGGGCCGTGACATGTATTCTACAATTTTATTTAAACATTCACCTCACCTGTTCAATGTGTTGTAATGATTTCTTTATCAATGTTCTGTATGTCCCAAAGGCACAAACCAGTGCTCTCCATTGTGATTTGCCTGACCATGTTAGCTTGAAGGATTCCATATTTTTCTAGAGTGTTTGTGTGGTTGACGATGTCCCGCACCCGTACATGGACACCGGGAAGATGCAAGTGCTCAGGATCTTTATTTTTATTCTTCTACAAGTGTTCTGCCAGACATTTTTTATTTGAGTGAACCAATGTAGTTAACTTGTATATATTGTTGTTACCACCTATTTCAAGTGGTCCGCTTGTGTATTTGAGTGGATCAATGTAGTTAACCTGTATATATTGTTGTTACTTCCTATCTCGAGTGGTCCGCTTGTGTATGACAAGGGCAAGAAAAACACCACCGCCTTACAGAGAGCATGTCGTAAGAGACGACTTAGTGTGTGACATGGTATAACACCGGCCATGGTTAAGTGGTTCGTTTAGAGCAGCATAGATGGTGCCAACAGGATGTGGGTCTACTTTGATCTAGTGTTTGAGTCAATTCATATCGACTCTCCGCGTCACTTGTCCCAACACAGCGGAGTAATAAGCTGAACACCCTCTTCCCGGCTATACCCAGCTCACACCAGAGCTGGGATCTGGACAGCGGCCTTCACTCCTGTAGAAGTACAGGTCGACTTAGACGAAGACTAAGACCTGTTCTGTGCTACCAAAAGAAAACAGGTAGTCAGATAAGCAGACAGACAGACATACATTTAAATATATATATATATATATATATAGATGGGTAGATAGATAGATACATATATAGATAGATATATATTTAGTTAGTTAGTTAGGGAAGATACCAGGGCTTGTTATTGGTGGAGGAGAATTGAATGTTAGCTGTGCGGATGATAGTGTGGATGGCAAAAACGAACAAGAATTACCGGACTTTGTGACACCAATATATAAAATATAACAAATAGTTTGGATTAGACATAAACAAAGGCTATGATGTTTGGGAAAAGTGACAAGAAATCATGTATGCAGATAAGAATAAAATAACAACTACTGGAACAGGTACAGCGTTTCTCCTATCTAGGTCATATAATAACGGAAGATGGCAACTGTGAAAGAGAAATCAGAAATAGAATAGGTATGACCA
Organism: Ariolimax columbianus; assembly: GCA_036924085.1. Taxonomy (NCBI): domain Eukaryota; kingdom Metazoa; phylum Mollusca; class Gastropoda; order Stylommatophora; family Arionidae; genus Ariolimax; species Ariolimax columbianus. The sequence continues at coordinate 65,994,102 of JAVGWX010000010.1, read as the reverse complement.
AGATGGTATACGACAACATGCGACACATACTGACACCCAAACTGATCAATCAGAATTTGAAAATGAGAATTGTCAGGTGTTATGTATACTCGTTCCTACTTTATGGAGCAAAAACATGGACACTGACTATCTAGTTGGAAAGGAGTATTGACGCCTTCAAATTGTTGGTATATATATAAGATTGGGTCGCATTTCTTGGAAATAAAATAAAATAAATGTGGGGAATTAGAAAAAGTTGGGGGTGAAAAGAGAATCAATGACCGAGATAATCTTTAGACAATGACGTTATTTTGGTCATATAACAGGACATACTTCCTTGCTGAAGACAATACTTGAGGGTAGGGTGGACGGCAGTCGTACAAGAAGCAGACAACGTATTAAATGGGTGCGTAACATCAGTAGATAGACTGGAAAACGTATCTCAGATTGCACCATTACGACAAGAGATAAAGTACACCGGAGAACCATTGCAGCTGACCTTCCATGCGGGGATGGCACTTGAATTGAACGGAGACTATATACGTTCAGAAACTTACATCCAGGATTAGTGAGGTCAGATCTGAGGAATTGCTGACCAGTTGTGGCATTGAAGTCAGGTTTCTGTTCACACAGAGGATGGTTATCCCACCGCAATTACACTCCTGAAATGAGTAAGGTACACTATTTGTTACTATCTATCTATCTATCTATCTATCTATCTATCTATCTATCTATCTATCTATCTATCTATCTATCTATCTATCTATCTATCTATCTATCTATCTGTCTGTCTGTCTGTCTGTCTGTCTGTCTGTCTGTCTGTCTGTCTGTCTGTCTGTCTGTCTGTCTGTCTGTCTGTCTGTCTGTCTGTCTGTCTGTCTGTCTGTCTGTCTGTCTGTCTGTCTGCCTGTCTGTCTGTCTGTCTGTCTGCCTGCCTGTCTGTCTGTCTGTCTGCAATCCTGTCTGCTTGCCTGACTGTGTGCCTGCCTGCCTGCCTGCCTGCCTGTCTGTCTGTCTGTCTGTCCGTCCGTCCGTCCGTCCGCCCGCCTGCCTGTCTGTCTGTCTGTCTTTCTGTCTGTCTGTCTGCAAGCCTATCTGCTTGCCTGTCTGTGTGCCTGCCTGCCTGTCTGTCTGTCCGCCCGCCTGCCTGTCTGTCTGTCTTTCTGTCTGTCTGTCTGCAAGACTATCTGCTTGCCTGTCTGTCTGTCTGTCAGTCAGTCAGTCCGTTCGTCCATCGGTCCGTCCATACGTCCGTCTGTCTGTTAATTTATCTCTATATCTACCCAAATATCTATTTATACATTCACGCATATACACACACATATATATAGCTCTCTTTCTATCTACCAATATATATATGATGAATCATTTTGTTGTCCATATATGTTATTGCCTGCCTGTCTGTTTCTTTGTCTATCTGCCTGTCTATATGTCCTTATTCTCCCTGAACAGTCCAACACGTCTGTCTCTCCCATTGTTTACCCCTGCCTACCCCTGACTACCCCTGCCTACCCCTGACTACCCCTGCCTACCCCTGCCTACCCGTATTTACTACTGCCTGTCTACCTGATCTAGGGATCATTGATGGCTTCGGTATCTGGTCAACACATAAAATTGTTAGAGCACGACAAGACAGATGCAAATGAAAGTACAATGAATAAAACAATACGTCATCAATTATTATTCAAATGACAATACCTTGTAAGGGCATTCCACACCAAGCACTGCCTCCCATAGTAAACAACACAAACAGAAATAGGCAACATAAATAACTTTGTTCATTGCCATACACCGTAGTCTCACCCTAAAGAAATAAAAAAAAAGGATACCAAATATAATGATTCATTATATGTCACCTCCTTTTGCTCCATCTGGAGCATACAACCACAACTAGACAAAGCCACATTTACGAAAAACCTGTGTGCGAGTATATGTAATACAATGTTTTATATTTAGAGGTTGTAAGCTGTAAGTCAGGTACCCATTTACAGATGGGTCGACTGGCGCGTGATGGTTGAGTCCCGTACCTCTACCTCAGAAGAACCCTGCGGATCCCATGGGCTGCAAAGAAGACTAATGATACAGTACTCGACGAGGCACAAACACATTGACAACTTATTGCAAAACAAGACAGTCATCCCTTTTTGGGGCATGTTATGAGAAGAGGTGGCTTAGAGCACGTCGTGACAGCGGGAAAGAGAGACAAAGGAAGGCCGAGAGAGAAGATCCTGAAGAGTCTGAGAGAATGGTACGGGCGACAATCAACAACAGAATTGGTAAACGACACACGTGATAGTAGTGGATGGAGGTCCATGATCGCCAACGCCAACCGACATGGCACTTGAGGATGATGACTACTCCTGCACGAATCAGACGTCACCTGATAACTGCATGTAATTGCTCTTCTGATGTCTTTATGCATACTGAAGAAGATAGTTATTTGCATTCATGGCTGTAGTGCAATGCTAGGAACTTATCATGCTCTCAGCTATCGGGACCAACGTCTTGATCCCCAGTCATCCATCAGTCTTCGGTGGGACATCTTCTTTGTTGTTGTACGTACCTACTCGTGCTGAGGAAACTATTGACGATGTTTCTTTAGTAACTGGTTACAGTGGCTCTTCTTGAATTCCTAGGCCTACTGAGAAAGTGGACCATAGTCCTCATGACTGTAGTGCAATGCTAAGGTCCTAAAGAAACATGCCAATATGGCGATTACTGTGTCAATCCGTCTTCGTTGGCCCCACTGATGTAACATAGCCCGAGGAGAGAGGACTAACGTCTGGTCATGAAAAACATGCTGATCATCCTTGCTAGGATTAGGCAAAATATATACGAGCCAAAGACCTCCACATCACTTCCACACAGTTCTCCATGGAAACAGGCTGTTTTCTGGAAGTCCGGCTAACGAGGTGTGGGATCGACGTAATCCCCGTATAGGTGAGCGACACGTAGATGAAGCCAAGCGTTGCACTACGCCTGGAGGACACTTGTCCACCTTCATCAGAACGCTCGGGATGTGAGGAAAGCTACTGCAGCCCGCCACTTAACGCCCTTTTCAGTGTACACAAAAAAGGAGACTTACTCATTGTGTGCATTCAACAACAACAAGTGGTATTGACTGTTTTCAGGAGAACGAACCGGGACGCGAGTTGGGGGGTCTTCATCTGTATGTTTCAGGGACCTCTTTCCAAATGCTCGGAGTAGGTGTGAGGTGTGGCCTTTCTGTATTTCATTTTGTCCCACATAAGCTAAAAAAAATATTAAACCTACAAATATACTACGATACCAAATATATTATAAAAAAAGAGACATTGTTAAAGGTTTGCGAAGGTCATTTTCTGTGGTATTTCCAAAACCTGAATCGGATTTTGACTCGATTTCTCTTCTTGTCATCATCATCATCAAGTAGCATGTCCTTTGCAGAAGCTGGCTCTCACAACATCCGATCTGTAAGACTCTCGATCGCTAGCTAGAACTCCCGCCACTGTAGTTGTCATCTTCAGGACCTCCGTGATGCCTTGAGTCCATCTTCTCCTCGGTCTGTCTCTGTCCTGCTTTCCAGGCACCATATCCTCCAGTATCGTTCTCTCCAGGCCATTATAACGTTTAATGTGACCAACATATTTTATCTTTCTGGACAAGATATTGTTTACTAACCAATTTTCCTCGATATCCAGTTCTTGTAGGATATCTGCATTATTCCTTTTCTTTATCCGTAGTATTTTAAGCACCTTTCTGTAGCATTTTAGTTTAAAATGTCTTCTTTTAGATTCGTATATTAACTAATCCAAATTTTACGCTAATACCGGTTTCTGGCCATACTTGATATATCTAAAATAACAGTCTGCTCTACTTTTGTAAATATTGAATAGCTACGTAGATGTCAACTATCCTCATACAGCAGACTATTACAATTATAAGTGAGAAGGACTACATATTCTACTGGTAAGGGAAATATCCTAATGAAAAAATAGAGTATGGAGTTGGCTTTGCAGTGAAAACGTCACTATCACGCATGGTTGAACCAGGCGAAAAGCGTTCGGAGCGGCTGCTCACACTCCGTCTTCGTACTACTGTCGGTCCCGTTACCCTTATCCGTGCATATGCTCTTACCTTGTGCCCCACAGCTGAAGCTAAATATGCTTTTGATGAGAATCTATCAGCAGTCGTTAGAAACATACCTAGTCAGGAACAACTTGTTCTAATCGGCGACTTCAATGCTAAAGTAGGTGCTGATCCCGATTCGTGGATTTCATGTCTTGGCAACTGGAGTCGGCAAGGTCAAAGAAAATTGGCAACAGCTTTTAGAGTTCTCTGTCTACCATGGGCCCTGTGGGACCAACTCCTATTTTCAGACCAAGCCCCAAACATAAGATCTCAATATGCACACACGGTCCTTGCACTAGTAACAGCTTGATCTGATTATCGTGAGAAGGTCTCTTCTCAAATCTGTTCTCCTCATGCGTTTACCATAGCGCAGACTGTGACACAGGCCGTGCACTGGTTCGATGTAAAAATAAAATTGCAACCAATAAAGTTGTATCACACCAGACACGAAGGTAAACCACACATCGACACGAGCAAAATGGCAGATCTTGCACTGGTCATTCGCTTTAACGACGCCTTCGAGGAAACTATAAGAATTACACAGAGTGGCGCCATGGTTACAGAAACCTAGAAATAACTTCAATCCAACATCCACAGCACTACGATTGCTATTTTTGGAAGAAGCACTGTAGAATCCAATGATTGGTTAGAAGCACAGAAAATGATATCTTAACTACAAATGCCTTCCAAATGCAAATACTCTGCAATCCCTAAATTCCGACAGGAGCCAAGTACAGCAAACAGCTCGCCGCTGTGGAAATGAGTACTGGTTCCACCTCAGTGAAAATATCCAGACTTCGGCAGAAACAGGCAATATTAGAGAGAAATGTATGATGGCATTAAAAAAGCTGTTGGTCCCGTGCACAGGAAGACAGCGCCGCTCAAATCCATTAGTCGCAAGAAAATAATTGACAAAGTAATGCAGATGGAGCGATGGGTAGAGCATTAATCTGAGCTCACTCATGCGACAGTACGGTCACTCCCACAGTTCTTGATTCTGTTCAAGGGTATACTAAAATTGAGGAGCTGGACTTCGAACCATCTTTAGAAGATCTCAATACAGCCATTGACAACTGGGCAAAGCAGATGACAGCGGTATGATACCACCTAATCTGATCAAGCATTGTTAAAAACGCACTCTTGAAACCGTTACACTTGTTGCTTTGCCAGAGTTGGAAAGAGGCCATCATACCCGAAGATATGAGAAATTAAAAAATTGTCACATTATATAAAAATAAAGGTGATAGAAGTGACTAATAAATACAGAGACATCTCACTGCTCAGTGTTGTTGCCAAAGTCTTTGCCATAGTGATCTTACTGCGGCTACACAAACTGGCTGAGCGCGTATACCCAGAGTACCAATGTGGATTCCGATCTGGAAGATCAACGATCGACATGGTCTTCTCTTTACGACAGCTATAAGAAAAATCACCCGAGCAGAACAAGCCTTTTTAATGTCGCTTCAATCGACCTAAAAAAGCATTCGATTTCGTTAGCAGCGCTGGACTTTTTAAAATCATTTAAAAAATAGGGTGTTCTAACAAACTGCTGCAGCTTATAGTGTCATTGAATGAGGATATGAAAAAAATAGTCCAATTCGAAGGTAATACATCACCTTGCCAACAACTAAGACCGCTCCAGCACCATTTGCCAACCTCAGATACAACAGCTAACACCTCTCCAGCACCATTTGCCAACCCCATACACTACAGCTAACACTCCTTCAGTACCATTTGCCAACAACTAAGACCACTCCAGCACCATTTGCCAACAACTAAGACCACCCCAGCACCATTTGCCAACAACTAAGACCACTCCAGCACCATTTGCCAACAACAAAGTACACTCCAGCACAATTTGCCAACCCCAGAAACAACAACTAAGACCACTCCAGCACCATTTGCCAACCCCAGAACAAATAACTAAGACCACTCCAGCACCATTTGCCAACCCCAGAACCAACAGCTAACACCCCTCCAGCACCATTTGCCAACCCCAGAACCAACAGCTAACACCCCTCCAGCACCATTTGCCAACCCCAGAACCAACAGCTAACACCCCTCCAGCACCAGTTGCCAACCCCAGAACCAACAGCTAACACCCCTCCAGCACCATTTGCCAACCCCAGAACCAACAGCTAACACCACTCCAGCACCATTTGCCAACCCCAGAACCAACAGCTAACACCACTCCAGCACCATTTGCCAACCCCATAACCAATAGCTACGACCCCTCCAGCACCATTTGCCAACCCCAAAACCAACAGCTACGACCCCTCCAGCTCTAGCATGATCGCACGGGGCACAAACAATCCGACGGTCACTTTTTGGCGAAACTACAACATATGGAATAAGAAACATTTTGTTTACAGAATCTGCAGCCTTCTTATCCAGTATAAAAATGTAAAATTGAGGTAACTGCGGCATTCTCTAAAGCAATTGGTACCATCTTGCAGTTGTTGTGTAGGCAAATGCTGGTTTAAATGATGAGGTTGCTACACCCAAGCACAACCCTCTTCGTTGACCTTCTACGGCATGCTGGAATGTAACAATGGTCGTATTATTTCTTTCGTTTAAATTTACAGCGGCTTGACAAACCAGTTTAAAAAATAATTACGTTCCTATTACAGAATTGTAAAAGTATGTATACTCATTAACACACAGTCGCCGTTTGGTAATTCTTTCCAGAAATTACATAAAATACACCAACTACACATATTACCTTGGAAAAAGCTGCTGCTATCTCTTATCAACAATAGATGGCCCCTTCGATCTCACGAACGTGCTACGTTACAGACGTTTCTTTCATAAAAGACGCTGCAAAAGTGTTATTATTGTCTGCCACTTAATTTACACAAGTCCGCACAATCTCTCTTCCACAATCGTGCGCTCTCTTACTGATAAGTCCTTCACTCTCATTTTTGTGTTGTTGTTGTAAATAGTTACACCTGTTTCACGCTAACCCGCTCAGCGCTGATTCGTTACAAAAATAGTTTCATTTATTAAGTGTGCCCTTTGTTCGAATATCTTTTTGTGCTTCGGCAACGAACAAATTCAAGCTAAACGTATGTCGAACGGTTACTGAAAGTCAATTCCAGCAAACGTTTCTGCCTTCCTTAGCTCTTAACTGCCTCGAATCCGCCTGAATTTCAGCTTACATATGTCCGGCACTTTTCTTTCAATATCTGGCGTTTGTAGAACAATATCGTGCCATGGCTCCAACATTAATAAAGACATGCAAACTTTTCTATCAAGGCAAGGACGAAATACCAGAGAAGAAAAGATAATTGTAATCGCTTATCAGAAAAACACTGCTGTTGGAGATTAAGTGCTAAAAATGTAGTTATTTTCCGGGCCAGTAATTACCGATCAATTATTTTAGTATCCCAAGTCATTTATTTTTTAAAACGCAAACACATTATGAGATTATATGCGTGAATTTTTCTCTTCCAGAAGATTGCATCAGTCGCTGGCAGTCAGCATTTCATTGTTGAGTTTAGTCAGCACCCGCCAGTCACAAGCAGTCAGCCTTTCAGTGTTGAGTTTAGTCAGCACCCGCCAGTCACAAGCAGTCAGCCTTTCAGTGTTGAGTTTAGTCAGCACCCGCCAGTCACAAGCAGTCAGCCTTTCAGTGTTGAGTTTAGTCAGCACCCGTCAGTCATTAGAAGTCAGCCTTTCAGTGTTGAGTTTAGTCAGCACCCTTCAGTCACTAGAAGTCAGCCTTTCAGTGTTGAGTTTAGTCAGCACCCGTCAGTCACTAGAAGTCAGCCTTTCAGTGTTGAGTTTAGTCAGCACCCGTCAGTCATTAGAACTCAGCTTTTCAGTGTTGAGTTTAGTCAGCACCCGCCAGTCACTAGCAGTCAGCTTTTCAGTGTTGAGTTTAGTCAGCACCCGTCAGTCACTAGCAGTCAGCCTTTCAGTGCTCAGTTTGTCAGCACCCGTCAGTTGCTAGGAATCAGCCTTTCAATGTTGAGTTTAGTCAGCACCCGTCAGTCACTAGAAGTCAGCTTTTCAGTGTTGATTTTAGTCAGCACCCGTCAGTCACTAGCAGTCAGCCTTTCAGTGCTGAGTTTGTCAGCACCCGTCAGTTCCTGGGAGTCAGCCTTTCAGTGTTGAGTTTAGTCAGCACCCGTCAGTCACTAGCAGTCAGCCTTTCAATTGTTGAGTTTAGTCAGCACCCGTCAGTCACTAGCAGTCAGCTTTTCAGTGTTGATTTTAGTCAGCACCCGTCAGTCACTAGCAGTCAGCCTTTCAGTGCTGAGTTTGTCAGCACCCGTCAGTTCCTGGGAGTCAGCCTTTCAGTGTTGAGTTTAGTCAGCACCCGTCAGTCACTAGCAGTCAGCCTTTCAATTGTTGAGTTTAGTCAGCACCCGTCAGTCACTAGCAGTCAGCCTTTCAGTTGTTGAGTTTAGTCAGCACCCGTCAGTTGCTTGCAGTCAGCCTTTCAGTGCTGAGTTTAGTCAGCACCCGTCAGTCACCTTTTCAGTGTTGAGTTTGTCAGCACTCGTCAGTCACTAGCAGTCAGCCTTTCAGTACTGAGTTCAGTCAGCGCCGTCAGGTTTTATTCACCAGGTGTGAAGCAATGTCAAGGCCATGTTGACCGTTTTCTTCGACTCCCGTGCATCATGAGAGCGCACGATAAGGTCATGACATCACCAAAGAGTACTACCATGAGGGCAACCGTCAGCTTCGTCATCCTGTTCGACATAAACGATCGGACCTGTGCACAACCTCATCTTGGCAGCTCCATCACGACAACGCGCCCGCCTATTCTTTGCATCTGATCCAGACTTTCTTGGCCAAACACAACATTCCTCTGGTTTGACAGGCTCGATATTCTCTCGACATTGTTCCTAGTCGTTTGTTGGCAATTCCACAAGCTGACAGTTTATCTGGAAGGGACCAGATATGAGTCACCAGAAGACATTGTTCCTAGCTGTTTGTTGGCCATTCCAGAAGCTGATGACCCCTCTGGAAGGGACACGATTTGAGTCATCAGAAGACATTAAGCGGAATGCGATGACCCAGCTGTACTCCATTTCCAAAGAGGCATTCGTGAAATACTTCCAATAATGGCGGGACCACTGGAAGAACTCTGACATGGGCCAGAGTGGACCAGTGGAGAATGAGTCACATTTCTATGGTATTGTGAATGTTTTTGCGGGATGCAAGGGAGTCGTAACCAGCGCGTTGGTGGTCATCTTGTCTCTAGGGCACCACATCTTGTCTCTTTTCTCTGTGTTCTGTCGATCGTCCGTTCTGTTCTGTAAGTTGCCCACCCAGTGCTGATTAGTCTTGTCTATGTATGTATATGTATATATAAATGTATATGTATATGTGTGTGTTGCTCTATCTTTTTCTAGTTTATATTGCTTCATCCATATTGTTGTAAATATGTGGCTTTTAAATTTTGTTTTGTCCTCATGTTTTGTGTGTAATTTATTGACGCTTTCGTCTGCTTTTGTCTGTGTATTCATATTGCCAATTTCTTGTTACCTGTAGCTAGATCGTCCTATTTGTAAGAGAGCAGATATATATCTTCTTCTTCATCGTTCGTTCTCAATCTCTCACTACCAAACCCTGAAAGAGCTTAAGTAGCAGAATGTAGTCCAGAGAACGGAATGCGTTGTGTTGTAGTTTACAGCTTGGCTGCGATATTTGCACCTTTCGGTCCAACACATCCGACTTCAGCAAGCATTTTTTGAGTACCGGGTTAGCATTCCCTCTTCGATCCCTTCTCCTTAGCCAGTCTGTCCTGCTGCAGCCTGTTATCCAGGATCACCGACTGGAGGTGTAGAAGGGTCTTGGCAGCTATGGTTCGCTGACTCTGACGCTAGCAGTCAGCTTTGGGTCCCTGACCACTGCAGCTCACGCGCTGCTCAGCATCTTGATCCCTCAGATATATATGATCAGTATCCATTGCTATAAGATGACGAAACCCTCCATTTTTTGTCTGAAAATGTACTCAACCCAAGGGCACTTTTGCACTATATTTATAATGTACTCATTTTACATTTTACGAGTGTCACCCGATTTTGTTTGTTTTTTGTTTATTTTGCCTTCGCCTTATTTCTCTATTCCCCAAGGCGGTGTGCGTTACACTGTGGTTTTTATTTTTCGCCTGTCGGCCCAGTGCATCCGACTTCAGCATGCTTCCTCCTGCATTTTCTAAGGGTTTGTTTCCCCGGGGTAACGGCAGGTGTTGTGATGGAGATCGCACCTTCGGGCTGTGAGCCGTGTCACTTAACCACTAGCTCACGCCGTCCCCACTGTCACCCGATGGCACCATTGGATTTCGTAGACAATTTCATTTCACTCGATGCAGCTGATATCTCATGACAAGTCCATCCCATTTAGATTATTTTCGACGTTACAATACTGACAGAAGTGTCAGGGAATGTAGTGTATCTCTCATATAATCACTTGTTGTATGTTCATTATGAGAAACATCTACAAATATTCCGCAGCACTTACTTTCAAAACCATGTATCCTTCTTTATTTATCAGAAGTTCGTGTCCAGCTTTTACACCCAGGCACAAGAACAGACATCACTCATGATTTATATAACTTGACTTTCACTGCAGGGAGTGTTGCTTTTCCAGATCACACTCAATCTTGACACGGCGACATTAGCCAACACGAGTCTTGTCTTAATTTCTTTCTTTGAAATTCCGTCACTACACATGCAGGACCCTACATGTTTAAGGAATTAACCGCCATTAAAGATCATCGGATACAGACTTCCTGTACAGGAGTCAGCTAAAGAATAAGAAGAAAAAAAAAAAAAATAAAAGGCACCTTTGTTACCTTGTCCTGTTTAACATGTTCAGGTATCCATTGACAGCAGGGTTAGCTTAAGCACAAATAGCTGGAGGTCTAACATAAGTCATAAAGTACATACCGTGTGCACAGTTTTGGACTCTCAATTTGGGTTTTTTTAGGAATAAAAATAATAGAATCATATGGAGAGTGACCTAGTTCACGACTTGTCAGACTAAACGACCGTAAAAGATAAGGAAATATTTTTTATATGTTGAAGTTTAGTTGTAAAGATAAATGTATTTGGTTAAAATATGTGATTTCTATCTCGCTTAACTTGTAGAGCGCTCTTCTCGAAAATGGTTTGCGGGCTTCCAGTATTTGAAAAGTGTTCTGTGTCTCGTGCAGCAGTGCGGGGCTTATCACATGCCGCGTCTCCCAGGGAGTGAGCAAGACCGTGTTTTGTAGTATAATCGCAGAACGTGTCTGGTATGGATATCGAGAGGCTGTCAGTTGCCCTGGTGCGACAAAACAGACAGTATAACCATCTCGATCCTCCGCTGAATCTATGTCCTTGTCTCTCAACACGAGTTTGGAACCGGCAAATCGTTTCTAAAGTCGTTCCTGCCAACCGAGCACATATCATTTCAGCAGACGACCAGCGACAATTTCCGTCATCTTTATGAAATTACCTTTAACTAACGAATCCCTTCTGCACAGAGCACTGCTATCCTTCCCTGGGTGAGTGGGAAAACAGGCGTAGAGCTCCGTCAATCCCTCCCTTCAGCTCTGGTCCACGTGTTCCTGACAGCTTTCTGGTTAACCATACTAATAGCCATATTGTTATTGCGATGAGGCGACCATGCATGTATAAGTTCACACTGTCTCAATGTGAAATGCAAATGAGGGATTAAACCATTCGAAGTTGTTTAGATTATACGATCCTACTTGGAAAACTGTGACAGTTAGTTAGCTACTTTTCTGTCAACATGTGCTGTTGAGCGACGTGGGGAGCTTAAGTCGTCTGTCCTGCCCCTGCGGTGAGTTTAACGAGCATAGTCTGTAAATTGTTAGAGTCAATAATCAAAGAAAACATTGTAATGCATTTAGACAAATTTAATCTAATTAGAAATAGTCAGCATGGGTTTACTAGAGGGAGATCATGCTTAACAAATCTATTAGAATTCACGGAGGAGGTTACTAAAATCATAGATAAAGGGGAGCCAGTGGACGTTATTTGTCTAGACTTTACAAAAAGCCTTTGATAGAGTACCTCATCAAAGATTATTTCGAAAGTTAAAATCACATGGAATAGATGGGGAAGTTGCCAAATGGATTGAAAATTGGTTAACGGGAAGAAGGCAGATGGTGGGCATAAAAAAGGAGTACTCTGAGTGGTGTGAAGTGAAAAGTGGAGTGCCACAGGACTCGGTTTTGGGACCAATGTTGTTCTTGATATATATAAACGATTTGGACATTGATATGGATTACAACATTTTCTGATGACACAAAACTATGCAGTAGTGTCTCATCTAAAGCAGAAGTGGATATATTGAGGTCGGATTCAGATAAAATTCGAAAAGGGTCTGTAAGCTGGCAAATTGAGTTTAATGTTGATAAATGTACAGTCATCCACATGGGTAGATCCAATATGGAACATAATTACAGAATGGGAGAGAACAATATTAGAAAAATAGATACGGAAAGGGTTATAATAGATCATACAGGAAAGGTGAGTGAGCAAAGTTCAGGTAGCAGTGAATAAGACAAATGCAATGTTAGGTATGATAAAAAGAAATATTAAACATAGGAGCAAGGAAATGACAGTCAAACTGTATAAAGCATTAATTAGACCTAGATTGGAGTACTGTGTACAGGTGTGGAGTCCTTATCATAGAGGGGATATAAACATGCTGGAAAGAATACAAAAAAGAGAAACAAAGCTGATAGTGGGATTCAAGAACTACAGTTAAGAGGAAAGACTCAGAAAAACCGGCCTACAGTGTCTAGAAGAGAGAAGAATTCATGGTGACTTAATACAGGTTAAAAGACGATCAGAGGAATGGATAAATTAGACTATGATGAGTTTTAAAAAAAATACAATCAACCACAAGAAGAGGACATAGCCACAAATTAACTAAAGAGAGGTCCAGATTAGATACTAAGAAGTAGTTTGTTAGTCAGAGAGTGGTAAATGCTTGGAATGCATTGCCACGGGAGGTGGTGGAGGCAGGGACAATTAATGCATTTAAGAATAACTTGGATGCGTACGGCTTTTAGAGCAAGGTAATGTAAATGAAACTTGTTGTTTACAAACTCTGCAGAGTTTTCTAAACCAGTATAAAGACGTTAAGTTATGTAAAGTTAAGTTAAGTTAAGTTATGAAGACTCAGCTATATGATAGCGACCCAGTCTTATCGCTACCATCCTTGTCTGTTACGTCGTAAGTACAACAAACCAAAAACCATTATCTTTTTAAATCTGAGAAGCCAATTTTAAATTCGTTAACTGGTGGCAAATTATGAGGCGACAAATGCTTCGTAATATTATAAACAAGCAACTGTTCGTGAGAAATAAGGTAATTCGACAGAAAATGAAAACAATGAAATGCATGACTTAATTTGACAAACAGAGAAATAAGTTGGTCCATCATGTGGTAAGAACATTTCCACAACAAATAGAAGAACTTCAGAGCATGATAAAGACGACTATAAACAAGGATTGATCGTCTTACAGAAACACTACAGACGCGTGGTTTGAAAATACCAACAGCCATACAGATGTCATCTCCCCACGGCTTGTAAAGAAATAAGTGGACATATGATATGGGATAACAATTAGAACTGTCTGCCTACTGATATGTCTGTTTTATATCAGTAACATGGAGAAGAGTATTGTCGCCTTTGAAATGTGGGTATTCAGAAAACTTGGACGAGTTTCTTGGAAAGATAGCAAAACAAATAGTGTGGTTCTGGAACAAAACAAAGTGGAAAAGATACTTCTGAAGGACATAAATAGCAGAAAAATAAAATATTGTGGTCATGTCAAGAGACATTGCAGTCTGCTGAAAATTATATTAGTGAGAAGAGTAGAGGGCAAGAGAGCCAAAGAGCGGTAGAGGTACAGATGGACAGACAACATCAAGATATGGTTGGGATACAGTTTGGCCGAGTGTACTAACTCGGTACAGGGGAGAAACAGCTGGAAATCCCTGACCGATGAGAAGACTGCACTTGAGCTTGATGATGGTGATGATGATGATGATGAGGGTGGTGGTGGTGATGGTGATGGTGGTCATGATGATGGTGGTGATGATGGTGATGGTGGTGATGCTGATGGTGGTGATGATGATGGTGGTGATGATGGTGATGAGGGTGGTGGTGGTGGTGATGATGGTGGTCATGATGATGGTGGTGATGATGGTGATGATGGTGATGGTGGTGATGCTGATGGTGGTGATGATGGTGGTGATGATGGTGATGGTGGTGATGGTGGTGGTGGTGGTGATGATGGTGGTCATGATGATGGTGGTGATGATGGTGATGATGGTGATGGTGGTGATGCTGATGGTGGTGATGATGATGGTGATGATGGTGATGGTGGTGATGGTGGTGGTGGTGGTGATGATGGTGGTCATGATGATGGTGGTGATGATGGTGATGATGGTGATGGTGGTGATGCTGATGGTGGTGATGATGGTGGTGATGATGGTGATGGTGGTGATGGTGGTGGTGGTGATGATGGTGGTGGTGGTGGTGATGATGGTGGTGGTGGTGGTGATGATGGTGGTCATGATGATGGTGGTGATGATGGTGATGAGGGTGGTGGTGGTGATTGTGATGGTGGTGATGGTGATGATGATGATGGTGATGATGATGATGATGATGATAGTAGTGGTGGCGATGATGATGATGATGAAAGTAGTGGAAATGATGATGGTGGTGATGACGATGATGGTGGATATGGGGGTGATGGTGATGGTGGTGGTGATGATGGTGATGATGATGGTGAGGATGATGATGATGGCGATGATGATGATGGCGATGATGATGGTGGTAGTGGTGATGATGATGGTGATGATGGCGATGATGATGGTGATGATGGTGGTGGTGATGATGGTGATGATGATGGTGGTGGTAGTGGTGGTAATGATGATGATGAGGGCGATGATGATGATGACACCAGTATATTACGACTAAAATATGCCCAATTATTCCAAAGAACTGGTAAATTGGCATCTTTCCTCAATCCTCTGAAACGTTTTCAGGACTTAGAGCTAGAACCCATGGTGCTAAACTCTTCTCAAGACTTTTGCAAACAAGATTTGGCGTAAGGAAGATGTCAAAGTTATATAACCTCACAAAAGAAGAAAGTGCCAGCGGTCACCGCGTGTGTTTTGTAAGCTCAATTCTGTCAGTTGGGGAAGGTTTTTAAAAGCAAGATTGTTAACTACGCTAATCGGGTTACTGTTTAGGGTATAAAAGGCAAAGACCGCGTCCATCGTTGACGCTGATGGAATAATTTATTTTGCTAGCGCTATTTTTAGTAAGGATTAACTGCGCTACTTTTTATCCTCACTCTCTCGTCTCGTGTCGCCCGACCCCAGTGGCATGTCAAGGACAAGACGACTAGGAGGCGACTACGAGATGCAGGGGACTCCGCATCAATTACTCGTGAAAAAGACGGCGGAGTCAGGAGTCGAACCCACCCCACCTGATCACGAGGCCGACGGCTTAACCACTTCGCCACGGAATCCTGTTTCGGGTATATAGCATTTATGACAGAGTGTTCTGGAAAGCTTATGTCTGTTAGCTGTGTGATTAAGTTAAAGCCAAGTTCGACGAATTGTGTAGTGGGATGAAAGTCCGTTCCTTATAGCGTTTGACGGAAAAGTTATGTCTGTTATATTTAAGCAGGACACGATGCAAAGGATTCTGAGAAGCGAGTTATGCTTCAGGTCTAGAGAGTTGAGACCAAGAGACACATTACCTGAGTTCGAACCTGATATTTTATTGTTCCTAAAGCTTAGAGCTTTTATATGGCTAAAGGAAGATAATTCTGGAATAGCGTTTTTTTTTTTTTTTTTTGGCTTAGATATTTGCCTCACTAGTTTCTACTGGCGGAGGCGCGCCATTTTCCACCCCAGACCGTAGTCCATTGGGCGATATCAGGACGCATAAACCAGTGCTTGAATGCATGTGTGCGTCTGTATGTACCTATGCTAGGTTTGTGCGCCCTCAGAAGCTAGCCGAACCAAAGTGCAATGGAAGGGCCTCACCATGAGGGCGCGTGTGAAAGTTGTGCAGGAGTGTGACTGTAGGGCAGAGTCAAATGAAACAGAGTGAGGTGAGAAGAGAGAGCGGGAAGAGTTGCCCCCAGGGTGAGCTCCTCTGCGTGATCTGGAATAGCCGTGAGTTCGTCATTCTGAATATCCAGATTTCTCAACGAGTCCGCATGTAGACGTAAGAATTAACTCAGTTGGCCAGCGTTAGATTTGCGATTCCCGATTCACGTTATAAAAACAAACTTATTTGAACGAGGAAGTCAGCCTGTGTTTACGATTCTGTTATTTGATAAATATACTGTTTGTTAGCAAATACATTTTAATTGCACTTTTGGAACCTCCGTTAAACTGTTATTATGAAGGTTTAAGATAGTTAAACTATTAACCATCCCATCGAAAACTTTGTCTGGAAATTCGCTCAAATAACTTTCTAGGATTGATAACTCCGTCAAACCAGAGAAATACTCAAGCCAACCTAGGGGTGTTGTTAATTCAATATTTTCTAGATAAGGAACCTTCATAGTTGACCCGATGTTCTTTATAGCGTTCTCACTCCAGACCAGAGTTTAAACTCCTTCGATGTGTATCTGTTGGAGGTTTTTTGAGGTGTAGAAGGGCGTCAGGAGTTATAGATAAGCGAGGGTTGGAAATGTAGAAGGGCGTCAGGAATTCTAGATAAGCGAGCGTTGGAGATGATCAAGCGTGCCAAGTTTGTGGCCGGGATCAAGATGCTGAGCAGCGCATGAGCTGCAGTGGTCAGCGACCCATAGCTGACTGCTAGCGTCAGGACCAGCGAACCAGACCTGCCAAAACCCTTCTACACCTGGATAACAGACTGCAGCAGGCAGACTGGCTAAGGAGAAGGGATCGAAGAGGGAATACTAACCCGGTACTTAAAAATGGTTGCTGAAGTCGGATGTGTTGGACCGAAAGGTGCAAATATCAAGCTGTAAACTACGACTCAACGCATTCCGTTCTCTGGATTATATTCTGCTACTTAAACCCTTTCTGAGTTTGGTTGAGGGAGATTGAGAACGAACGAAGCCAAGCCAAGCCAAGTTTGTGGCCGATCCGTCTAGGACAGTGGTGTCTGTAGTTACTATTGGGTTATCTATAAAATCGATCTCTGTAAGATTCAAAGGCAAACTCCCAGATGGTATGGCTGTTATTGCGTTACCCTTAAACAGACATAGTCTGGTAGGCAATTACAGTTTCAACACGTATGTAAATGTTGCACAGTTCCCTACATTTCAATGTGTCATTATGTCAATTTGAAGTACACTCTCTCTCTTTTCTATCTCTCCCTTTCTCTCTCATCTGTCCTGTAGCCCAGATGGTCGTAAGTCACATGATATAATTTCATGAACCTTTCGTCATACTCGCTCCGTTGCGAATTGAATCATTGCCCCAATCGTCCACTTACGACTATCATCTTTCCAGCAATTTCTTCTTTTCTTTCCAGGAACTGCGCCCTTGAGTATCATATTTGGTAAACAATTAAAACGTTTCACAAGCCGTACCCGGGGGTTTTCGTCATTGGACAATTGAAACGAGGTCAGAATACGGTGCAATAGGCAATGTCTAAATAGGGCACCTGCCTCTGTGGTAACACTCTTTGAAACGTCAAATTCCACCGCGAACTAAATAACAGAACTCATAGTGTGCCAAGGTTTATAATAAATCCATGCTCCGTACAATAAGATAAAACAAATTCATGGTACAATACACAACAAATCACTATTGAGAATGATCCTTTCACAGAATCCGGCCCTGAAACCAATTGTATATCTATCTATCTCTGCGAACATGCTATTACAGTTATACTGATATTTGACTTTTGCAAGTTTCTTTATTTAGAAGTGGAATGTGACGTTTCAAAGGGTTTTCTCCGCCAGTCAGAAGACCTATATCTACATAAGCCTGTGGATAGGTTGTCTGACAGTATTGCGTACACTGACATTGGTGACGGAATCTCTATATGATATTCTAAATATTTTTCTGACGTACCTTAACTCCATGGCCCGTATTTTAGGTTCAAATACAGCAGAGCTGCAGAAAAACTGAATGTCAAATGTAGATGCCGACAGAAAAACGTTTTACTTCAATCAAATACAGAACACCCACTGTGCTGTATACCATTTAGAACAATTGTCTCACGTCGTAAAGTCACTTGACTGAGTCTTTTGTCTCTACGCAATCAAATCTACGAAGCTGTAAATGTGTACTCACTTATCTTGCAGTCATAAAGGTAATTCAGCGACGAAGGAAACAAGCAATTTCAAATTTAAAAAAATGATACATGAATACTAAATGTCTAATTGATTACTTTCATATTTTGCTTCTTATGTGTCGACCGAAATGTCTGCATCAGGATTAGTAGCAAAAACAGAGAACAATAACTGACTCAGTGAATAGAGCTCGAGTTAGAGCGATTTGAGTGGTTGTATTGTCTCAGAAACTACAATACGGTCCCGTTCAGCTGTCAACATGCTCCAATAAATCAATCAGTTAATCAAAACCATTACAGCTCTCTTTTGGAACTCGTCTCTAAAAACACATGGCATGTCCTCCAGTCACAAGTCATAGACTGTTAACCATATTCATGTTGTCGCTATCGTAGCCACGAGCTCTATTCTCTGTGTGCTTTTATTTTTCTTCGACATCTTTTTGTCTTAGAAATCTAGAACATAAACTTTCTTGTAATGTTATCAACCGGTCTCCTAAATGCGTGTCCTACCACCTACCAACATCTTCGCTTAACCTCATGTTCTACCTTTGTCAGAAGCCACGTGATCTAGTTAACCCAGATGCAACTAAATACCTAACTTAGAAATATAGAAGACACGGCAGATCAAACAGTCAATCAATCAATCAAACCACTGAAACTCTCTGTGGAGAATAGACCCTCAACAATATATAACGCGGCGGCGCATGAGCTGCAGTGGTCAGCGACCCATAGCTGACTGCTAGTGTCAGGGCCAGAGAACCAAAGCTGCCAAGACCCTTCTACACCTCCACAGTGTGATCCTGGATAACAGTCTGCAGCAGGGGAGACTGGCTAAGGAGAAAGGATCGAAGAGGAAATGCTAACCCGATTCTCAAAAAATGCTTGCTGAAGACGGATGTGTTGGACCGAAAGATGAAAATATCGCAGTCAAGCTGTAAACTACGACACAACGCATTCCGTACTCTGGACTACATTCTGCTACTTAAGCCCTTTCAGGGTTTGCTAGTGGGAGATTGAGAATGAACGAGGCCAAACCAAGCCAATTCAAGCCAACATATCACGCGAATCGTCTTGTCTTTGGGCCTTTATTTCCAGCTCCTCCAACGTGTTTCCTACCGCTCTTAGCTTTGTCTTGACTTCTATTCGCCATGAATGTTTATGTCTGCTCCTACCGCTCTTAGCTTTGTCTTGACTTCTATTCCCCATGAATGTTCATGTCTGCTCCTACTGCCTTTCCCGGCTAAGATCAGCACATCCGTGACTGTCTTATAATGCTATCAGCGTGTTTCCGTAATGTGTGCCTATTCACTACTAACGCCGTCTCTTTGATCCAGTCCACCTGACATCGGTTCTTTCCACAAATCTATATTAATGAATAAATCATACTATTTTATTCCCCCTTTATTGATGATATCTTGAACCTTATTAGTTATACTCCTTGTTGGTTCCCAAACGTCACAGAGTCAAACAATAGAACGGAATTGGCATTGGAGTTGAAGATAACTGTGTGTGTGTGTGAATACGTGTGTGTGTGTGTGTGTGTGTGGGTTAGGCTGGACACGGATTGATCTCCAATCCGGTATCTCGGGATTACAAGCCAAGATTGCGCTCTATTTATTCATCACACAGGATTTTTAGCCATCTCAGTTACACTAATATTATTGGATTCGAAACTGGTTTGCATCATTTTGTGACATTTCTATTATAACGCTCCATTAACAAAAAACAAAAAAAAAAACAAACAGAACATCTGTTCCTAAAAAACGTTTGAACTTTTAAACTGCAAATGTCCGAAGTTCCTTTGGATGTTTCATGGCGTCAAGTGAACGAAGAGTAATTCAAAAAATCGTCAGGCAATCTATTTCTGTTTAATTGCCATTTTTTAACTACCTATCTTTGTGAGCTAAGCTACTCGATGTTAGCTTTAATTAAAATAACAAGAGATTCTGTTTACCCGATGTGAATCAGGAAATTTAAATAAAGATTTAAAATATAAGCCAAATATATTTTTAAAAAGTGCTGCCATTCGAAACAGGCACACAGACCCCAATAGCGTTCTCCAATCAATACTATTTGTTTCTTTTCCGTGTTTTTATTTTAATTGTATATGGAAAGGGAAAACTGTTTATTATTAATTATATTTGAAAATATAATGTTTTAGTTCAGTTCAGTTCATCCCGTAACCCATCAGGTCATTGGGGCACACATGAAGACACTCCCAAAATCCCACGCCACCCCTCTCTGTCTGTCGCCGCCTGTCGTATCTCACTCAGTGATGTTGTCCACCGATCTCTTCCTTGGACGTCCTCGCCCTCTCTGTCCTAGTACGGAACCAAAGAGTATCGAGTTGATAATTCCGTTGGACCTCCCGACGTGCCTGCACCAGGTCATCTTTCGTCTTTTGATAGCTGTGAACAGATCTTCAAATGGACCAATAGCGTCTTCAACTCTCTGACGTATTTGTACGTTCGTGACACGATCTTTATATGTAACATTTAGGAGTTTTCTATAGCACCGCATTTCCATTGCATGTATCCTGCCCTGGATATCTGCTGTAATGGTCCAGGTCTCGCAGGCATACAGAAATATTGATAGCACCAAAGAGCGCATTAGTCTAACTTTTATGCCGTGGGCGAGCCGCTTGTCTTGCCAAATAGGTTTCAGCCGAGTCAGCGCCGCTGTTGTTTGTGCTATTCTTGCAATTACCTCTGGCTTCGAACCCTCTTCACTGATCAATGATCCCAAATATTTGAAACGTTTTACCACTTCAAGTTCATGTCCATTTGCCTCTATGGCAGATTTAAACCCTGCTATGTTATTGGTCATGAGCTTTGTTTTATCTGCATTTATTTCCATACCAAAACTCAAGGCCGGTCTATCCAAGCTACCAATCAACTCCTGGAGTTCCCTCTCTGTGCCTGTCAATACATCAATATCATCAGCTAATCGGAAGTTTGTGATAAGCCTGTCACCTATTTTAACCGTGCCAACATGTTTTTTTAAGGTCGTCTCCATTATTCTCTCCAAGAATATATTGAAGAGTGTTGGGGAGAATATACATCCCTGTCTCACACCCACCGTCGTACGGAACCAATCGCATAGCGTTCCCTCTACAGAGAATACGCTTGTCGCCTGCTCATAAAGGTTTGCAATTACCCTCACAATATCACTGTTGAACTTATAATGTGTCATTGTTGACCATAGCGTCCCATGCCACACTCTGTCAAACGCCTTTCTAAAGTCAATGAAGGCATGCTAGAGTTGTTGTTAATACTCTGAGTACTTCTCATTCAGTAGCCGAACATTAAATATCTGCTCGATGGTACTCCATCCCGCTCGAAAGCCCGCTTGTTCTTCGGCAATGATATTCTCTGCCTGTGCTTTCAGTCTGTTAAGTATTATTCTCAAGAGAACTTTACTTGGATGACTTATCAGACTGATTGTTCGATAGTTTCTGACACATATTTGGGTTTCCTGATTTAGGCAGTGGTATAATGACTGCTTTTGTCCAGCTGAAGGGCCACTCTCCTGTCTGCCAAATTATATTGCAGATGTATGTCAGGGTATCAATTGTTGCCTCAGCTCCCATTTGTAGGAGCTCTGCTGGGATATTATCCACACCTACAGCCATCCCTCCTTTCAGCATTTTCACAGCTTCATATACTTCTTCCCTTGTTATCAGTTGATTTTCCTCTATCAAACTCACTTCAGGAGACATTGCATTTCTTGGGTCACCTCGACCTTCATGCCTATATAGTTCCGAACAGTACTCTGTCCAGCGCTCACGAATGTCTTGAGCTTCTGTGAGACATTTCCCACTCCTGTCCTGATTCGTTGTATTTCGACTTTGTACAGGCCTTACTAAGTCCTTGACTAATTTATTTGCCCCTTGGCATCATTTCTTCCTTGTTTTTGTTCGATATCTGCACACTGAGTCATTATTCACTCCACCTTGGCCTGTTTCATCTTGGCCTTTATGTTACCATGTATCTCTCTATATTGCTGAATCCCATCTAGTGTTTTCTTCGCTCTCTTCATTTGTCGTCTCTTGTCACATAAATCCAGTATTTCACTCGTGATCTATGCTTTCTTCTTAATCCTGCACCTACCTAAAACTTAAGATGCCGTGGAGATTAATGCCGAATTCAGGGCTTCAGTTATCGTTTCAACATCTGTCTCCTCGTTAAGAACCAACAGAGGTGCGTTCCCCCCACCCCCCCCCCCCCCCCCCCATCACCGATCTCAGTCTAGTTATCTATCTTTTCAGAACTTTCTTTAGTCTGAGATGCATGGTCATCAGCACTAAGTCGTGGTCGCTCCCTATATCGGCTCCTGGGAAACTTTGACTCTGAAGCGTACCATTTGGGCTGTGCCACGTCCACCGTCTCGACATTCTATGTGGTCCTAGTGTATTCGCTACTACTAGATTATTATAATACGGACATTCCAGGAGTCTGAGTCCTCTATCGTTCGTGGTCACATTTCCATATGCTCCATATGTGCCTTTCCAGTCACGTACCATGTCTTCGCCAATTTTGGCATTCCAATCTTCCTGTACCACCAGTATATCCTTCTTCGGTACCTCGTTCACCAAAGCCTGCAAGTCCTAGTAGAAGCTCTCAACCTCGCTTTCCTCGTAATCTGAGGTAGGTGCATAGCATTGTATCACCGTGACATTGAAGGGCTTAGCATTTAGTCGTATACTGAGTAATCGGCTTGATGCTGGTCGGCAACCCAATACACAACATGATGTGTCTTTATGCACCAGCATACCGACACCATGAAGGTGTTTGTCAGGTCTTCTACTGTAATAAAACTTGTGACCTTCTTCTGTGGGGTGTTCTAAAAAATATTTCCAACGTGCTTCGCATATGCCAAACACATTCCAGTGGTATCTATCCATCTCATGGGTCAGTTCTTTTATTTTCCCACTTGCACTTAGAGTTCTAACATTCCAAGTGCCCAGAATGAAATTCTCTCTTCTGAGTCTTATGGTAACACCAGTTGCACACTTAACACCTCCGCCCTGGTGTGGGACGGCAGGCGCGGTCCTTGTTGACCCGGGCTGCGACCGATCCGGTATAATAGATTTCGTTTTTGTCCTCATGTGTGATTCTTAGGCTTGAAATCACCTGGCGGCGCCCTTCTCCTCTCCAAGCTGCGGTGGGCCAACATCTGCAAGTAACCTGAAGGAGCCCGTCCCCCCAGGCGAGCCATTGCCTTGTTAGCCTATAGCCTCACGGTTCTAGTTGCTCAGTGTGTACCCCGAGGAGGTGAGGTTGGCTTGTGAGCTCACTTAATCGGCAGGCTACTAATTTCACTTTTCACTCTTCCAGGGAAGAGCTAGCCAACCTCAGCGCCACTGGAATGTGGTGCCGAGCATGAGCACACCTTACACACCTGTTTGCTTTGTGTTATTTCCAGCTTACTTTAAATATGTATTTAAGGCAAAGGCCGCCGTCCATCGTAGACGATGATGTATAGTTTATTTTGCTAGCGCTATTTCTAGTAAGGATTAACTGCGCTACTTTTTATCCTCGCTCTCTCGTCTCGTGCCACCGGACCCCAGTGGCAAGTCAAGGACAAGTGACTGGAGGGCGACTACGAGATGCAGGGGACTCCGTATCAAGCATCCGTGAAAAGACGGCGGAGTCCGTAGTCAAACCCACACCACCTGATCACGAGGCCGACGGCGTAACCACTTCGCCATGGAAGCCCCACATGTAAGGGAATGGGTATTTACAAAACATGAATTATATAACTATTCAAATTAAATGTACTTTCTTGTCAATTATTATGGTATAAACAAAAGGGATAACGATACTGAGCAGTGCATTAGCTGCAGAGTTCATTGACCCACAGTTAGTTGCCCATCGCAAGCGAAGATGACGACGTTTATTCAGACGCGAGTGCATGTGACTGTAAGTCCGATTTGAGCGGGGCAAACTCTACCGCATGCAGGGCACACATGAACAACATTGTTAATTGGGCAGTCTTACATTTTTTCATTTCGTGCAGATCACCTTTCCTGCGCCTCCGTGACGGTTCTCTGCTCAGCGGTGCAATCACTATGTGTAACGGCAGTGCTCCAGGCTGAGCGGTTCGGAGGAAACAGCTCCAAGTCAGCAACATCAGGGGAGAAACTTTTCTAAGAAACTGGTAGAGTGTCTTTGTATCGTTTTTTTTGTCCCCCCTGCAAGCGCTGACCTGTCATGAACTCACCCTATAACAATTGTTTAGGGAGGCGCTCATCTGATATGCGACCAACATGCCTTGTCCATCTGATCTGTGTTGTCTGTAGTAGCGTATGGATAACAATCTTATCGGACTTTGGAACCGACAAGATGGGGGAGTTCAGCTCTTCATAGAAGTTATCCATGATATCCTCAGGATTAGTCCTTATTAGGGAATACGCGCTGATCACTGTGATACTGTATCCCAATAAGAGTTGGACAGTCATTAGCGCCGATCATTCAGCGCATGAGCTGCAGTGATCAGCGACCCATACCTGACTGCTAGCGTCAGGGCCAGCGAACCAGAGCTGCCAAGACCCGTCTACACCTCCACGTGGTGATCCTGGATAACAGGCTGCAGCAGGGCAGACTGGCTAAGGAGAAGGGATCGAAGAGGGAATGCTAACCCGGTACTCAGAAAATGATTGCCGAAGTCGGATGTGTTGGACCGAAAGGTGCAAATATCGCAGTCAAGCTGTAAACTACGACACAACGCATTCCGTTCTCTGGACTACATTCTGCAACTTAAGCCCTATAAGTGTTTGGTAGTGGGAGATTGAGAACGAACGAAGAAGAAGAAGAGTGCCGATCATTGATGCCCTGTGGTGACCGAACAGTCACGTGGACTAGATGAAACCTGATGGCGAATCCGACACCAGCCTCTTGTCTTTCTGTTATATCGCGCCCACTCCAGAAGGATGTGTATCCTCCCACAACTTCTGTGATCTGACCTTCTCCTGGTAATCTGGTCTCACTAAGACCAACCATATTCACCTTGTAGCGTGCCAGTTCTCTGGAAACTAGTGCCGTTCTCGTTTCGGGTCTATCGGCCTTGGTGCTGTCAAGGAATGTGCGCACGTTTCATGTGCCGAAGGTAAGAGCCCTCATTTCGTATCAATCACACAGTACTTCTGATAAAAATGTCTGCTCCGTAACTTGCGCTAAAATAGATTTAAGTGATAAAAATTTGCGCTGTCGTCAGCCTCACTCTTTCGTTCTGAGCTATCCTGGCCCAGTGGCAAGACGTAGTCAAGACGACCGAGGAAAGCACAGGAAGCAGATTTTACCTCAGAGCTTTTACCCGAAGCTTTTAATGTTTAACAGGCAGCGGCGAACATTATTAAAACATATTTCATTACAGAACAAGTATAAACCATTTGGTTGCTATGTGCAGACGACTGGAATGGTGACTAACATAGATTTATACATTAAAGCATACACGACACACATTTTGCAAACATAGAAAAGAAATGACGCCTTTGGGTAAGACACCGCGTACACACATGCATACATACATGTCTGCATACATGCATTTACATATATCTGTAACTGAAACGCTAGAGATAACACTAGAGATTTTAACAAAGAAGTCCTAAGATACGAAACACTGGCAGTTCATGTCATCAAGTAATATCCTTGCAAAGCTGGGCAGAAAAACTTGTCAATACGCAGACAGCGAGCCTGAGAAGTCCACGGTTACTGCACTAAACCTGACACCTGGGTTCACGTAAACACATTTCTCAGGATACTTTGCGACTGTTCCACTTTGCTGACCACACGACTAGTTAGTAGTTTGTTAGTTACCAGTGTTTCTGCATGCCAGAAGCTTATATGTGGCTGTAGGCTGTGTTAGAAGGATGTCGGTTGCAGCCTAGCCGAAATCCAATCTTTGCGGTTAGGAGCGGCCTGACACTTCTATACAGGTCAACCAAAAAGCACACAAATGGACAGGGAGGGGCGACTAAGTGAACATTCTACGCCTCGTGACAGAGGTCAGGGCGTACACTATTGCAGTAGAGGTCAACGTGGCCCAGCTAGTAGTTCGGTAAAATTAGAACAGGTGTTTCCCTGAAATCTTTTTTATGGCTACCCATAGCTAACTACTACTCTAGCGTCAGGGCATGACCTGCTTTAGATAGGAGGCACTTTACTAAAGGAGGTCATAGTCAGGGTCAGCGAACCAGAGCTGCCAAGACCCTTCACTTCTACGAGGTTATTCTGGTTAAAAAGCTGCATCAGAGCAGACTGGCTTAGGAGAAGGGATCGAACAGTGAAGGCTAGCCCGTACTAAAAATGCATGCTAAAGTCGGATGTGTAAACTACGACACTGCGCATTTTGTTCTACGGACAACAACCTGCTATTTGCAAAGTCTTCTTCGTGAATTGGTAGCGGGAGATTGAGAACAACGAAGAAGATTGAGAACAAAGAAGAAGATTGAGAACAAAGAAGAAGATTGAGAAGAAGATGGAGAACAAAGAAGAAGATTAAGAAGAAGATGGAGAACAAAGAAGAAGATTTAGAAGAAGATTGAGAACAAAGAAAATGATTGAGAGCTAAGAAGAAGATTGAGAAGAAGATAGAGAACAAAGAAGAAGATGAATAACAAAGAAGAAGATTAAGAAAAAGATTGAGAAGAAGTTTGAGAACAAAGAAGTAGATTGAGAACAAAGAAGAAGATTGAGAACAAAGAAGAAGACTGAGGAAAAGGTGGAGAACAAAGAAGAAGATTAAGAAGAAGATGAAGAAAAAGAAGAAGATGGAGAACAAAGAAGAATATTGAGAAGTTCGGTAAATACAAGTTCTCGTCTTCGGCAACACTTTATGGGTATGCCAAGATCCAGCGATCTGAAGGCGTCTGTGATTGTGGCCGCGAACATCATGCTAAATAAGGTCTGGGTGAGTATACATCCTTGTTTTAATCAGGTTGTTACTTGAAAAGTTTTAGAGGTTTCTACACTGCCCATTACACTAGCACACACGCCTTTGTGTAGATGTTTCACCACAGTTATGAACTTGTTGGGGCAGCCAAACTTGGACATAATTATCCACAGCGCATCTCTATTTACTGTATCAAATGGATTTGTCAGATCAATAAATGTGGTGTAAAGGGCCTGGGTTTTTCCCCAACACTTCTCTTATAATTGGCGAGCGGCAAAGATCATGTCAACTGTTCCTCTTCCGTCTCTGAATGCACATTGGCGTTCTGGGAGGCGGTGGCTTTGTTCAAAGTGTTTGTTGAGTTGGCTGAGCAGAAGCCACGCTAGGATTTTGCCTACTATGTAGAGTAGAGATATTCCACGACGATTGTCGCATTCCGGTTGCCTTTTCTCTTGTATATGTGAATGATTGTGGCGTTCTTCAGATCATGCGGAATTACTCCTTCAGCCCACGTTATGCAGAAGAGTTCAGTGATCATTATGGCGAGGGATGAGACATCTATCTTGTATACTTTTGATGGTATTGCATCAGCTCCAGGGGCTTTTCCTATAGATAGTGCACTGATTGCCCTGTCGACTTCCTTCTCAGTGATGAGTTCATCCAGCGCAAGGTTCAATTCCGCCTTCGACATTCACTGAGTGACCTCCTCATTTATGAACGATGGGTGATTTGATATTTTGTCAGAGTGGTCGACCCATCGGTCTGTGATCTGAGCCTTATATGTTAGCATAGCTTGTTGCTACTAAACTGTTTTATATATTGATGAGTAAACGTTGAATCCAAATTATTGTGTTAAAGGACACAAATTATCCTGACCATTAATAAATGGGCACCAAAGGCCCCACTTCAATACTTCATTAAAGTGAAACACATGGTACTTCTTCTTCTTCTTCTATTTATTCTTTTCTTCTTCTTCTTCTTCTTCTTCGTCTTCTTCTTCTTCTATTTCTTCTTTTCTTCCTCTTTTTCTTCATCTTCTTCTTCTACTTCTTCTTCTTCTTTTTCTTTTTCTTTATCTTCTTCTTCTTCTTCTTTTTCTTCTTCTTTTTCGTCATCTTCTTCATATTCGTCTTCTTCTTTCTCTTCTTCTTCATCTTCATCTTCTTGTTCTTCTTCTTCTTCCTCTTCCTCTTCTTTTTCTTCTTCTACTTCTTCTTCTTATTTTTCTTCTTCTTCTTATTTTTCTTTATCTTATTCTTATTTTACTTCTTCTTCTTATTTTTCTTTATCTTATTCTTCTTTTTCTTCTTTTCTTCTTCTTCTTCTTCTTCTTCTTCTTCTTATTATTATTATTATTTTTTTTCTTCTTTTTCTTTATCTTCTTCTTCTTTTCTTTTTCTTCATCTTCTTCGTCTTCTTCTTCTTCTTCTTCTTCTTTTTCGTCCTCTACTTCTTCGTCTTCTTCTTCAGCGTTCGTCAAACTCATGATAGGTCCATAACAGTCACTGTTGTGGGGGATGAAGAGTTAGAGATTTAATTGTACAAGGTCACAGTTTACAAGGTAGAGGTGACTTTTTCCATTCTCGCTGCGTTATCCTCCTTAGCGGAAATACAGGCTCCCATTTACAGCTGGGTGGCCTGGGACGTTCCAGTAACTTGAGTTGTTTTTTTTCGTCCTCTGTTTCACCGTTCGACCTGACAAGGACGTTGTGTTGTAATTAAAGCGAGGCTGTACCTTTCGGCCACAGACATCAGGTTTTTGCCCGCAATTTTAAAAACCTGGTTTGCATTCCCTCAGCGATTCTATAGCCCGGCTGCTCTAGAACACCCAGTTTCCAGGTCCGCCAACTGGAGACGGAATAAGGTCTGGTCCAGCAATGGTTCGCTGACACTGATGCAGGCAGTCAGCTGTGAGTCACTGCTACTTCTTTGATGCAGTTTTCTGGAGTCGAACCCTGTACATTTGCAATGAAAAGCAAGTGCTCCGCCTGTAAGCTATCCAGACTATCCCAATACGGTAAACACACCTAATTAACATATTTGTCACTTTATAAATATCGCGAAACCTACTGAACCGCAGTTTCTTTTTTTCATTGACAATAGGGCATATTCATTGGCCAGGGCGTTGTAAATAGATATAATTCGCCGTATTTTTAATGTACTGCTTTTTTCCCAGTTCTTCGACTTGAAGGTAGGGAATAAAATATTTGACACAGGCAGTCGTCATGCAAGAACACCACTCTTTCACAAGATTCAACCATTCATTGTGTCTGCTTCAATCTATTTTGCATTCATATCATGTGTCATGGTTTCTATGTTACACAGAGTATAAGCAACATTCGAGTATTATCAGAATTAGATACACGTAACACAACAGATAGTGTCTAGTTTTTAACCCACCCGAACTAGTTTGCCTAATAACGCTAACTTATGCCTTTCTTTGTAAAGACCTTGCGCAACGTGGAGGTTCTGAGTTCGAATCTCTATGAGCTATTTCTTCAATTTCTTTATGCTGTACTGTGCATATTCTTTATGAGTTCACGGTACATATTTGTCTTTGTGATTGTTGGATCGAAACTTCGAGGCGTGTTTAAATGAAACCGGACCAAACAGCAACAAGTCAACATACGTACGCTGCACATGATGACGTCCGTTCTTGTGTAAGCAGCGCATACCAAACGTCAAGTTTGCAAAATATCATTATCCTCCAACTCATAGTTTCCTCAGCAGACCATTGAAAACATGGCGGGTGTGATACGAAATCCGTCAGAGTTGATCAGCGAGCGGTGATACAGTTTCTAACAGCTGAAGGATGCCGACCAGTTGACATTCATCGCAGAATGCAGACAGTGTATGGTGACAAAAGTATGTTGAAGACAACAATGAAGAACTGGACAACGATGTTTAAAGAAGGACGTGAGTTAACGCAACAATATGCGCCTGACTTGGTCTCGGAATGGCTTTCGTTAACACACGACTCACCTAGCTAGAAACACAACATCAGTTGATCGAAGATGAATGGAAGAAGTTGTCGTGAACACTTGCTTGCTTTCTGCTGGAGTTTATATTTGTTTTGCCATTTATGGTTAGGTCTATTCTCTTCTTCTTCTTCTTCTTCTTCTTCTTCTCCATCTTCTTCATCTTCTTCATCTTCTTCGTCTTCTTCGTTCATCCTCAGATCAAGGTCCCGGTTTCTCTTGCAAAGGACACTGTTGTTTGTAAGGCTGTTTTTATATCCATACAGCTTTTTTCTCATATGTCTCGCGAGGTCAGTATTGTTCTCTTTTCCTGCGTGAGCATGCAGTTTTGTAGGATGTGTTCCACGGTCATGGTATGATCCCCACATGGACGCTTGTCATATGTTCCAATCCTAATTTTATTGTAAAGATGACCCTTGTGTCTGTTATGCCCATTTATCAGTCTAAAGATGATGACTAACTCTTCTCTAGTAAAGTTAAAGTTGCTGTCTTCTTTTCGAAAGTCGGGGTGTTGATCAGCCCATTTCCCCCTGAAGTTGGCTTTAATTATGGTCTTGGCATCATTATATGTGATGTTCAGGTCTACTCAGTGAGTACTCCTTCACAATTTGCTAGTTTGTCTGCAGCTTCATTGCCTTCGATATTGCAGTGGGATAGAATCCACTGTTTGACCAACCTTGGGTGTTCTGCTGAGAGCTGTGTCAGGGAAAACTTTCATTGCTCGAGATATTTATTTCTGTGTTGTTTTAGCGCTGCTAATACTGACGAGGTATCAGTCAGGAATACTGTGTTTTCTTGGTGAATATCTTTATCTTGGATTACAAGCTCAGCTGCGGCCTTCAGCGATTCTGCTTCTGCACGGAAGTTATTGTAATATGTTCCCGTTGTTAATACTCGACTTTTTTCTTCTCCATTGCAAAGTCTGAAATAGACACCTCCACTTCCATTGGATGTGGCTTTGTTAGATGAGCAATCTGTATATACGTGTGTCTATGTTTCTGGTGGGTATACTCTTCTAAGATATTCTTCTGTAGTTAGTTCGCTTTCTAAATCTGTCTATTTCCTTTTTTAAAAATTCCCTCTATGGTTTCTACCATGACCTACTCTAAACTACAAAAGGACATGGTTTATACCATCTCAGGGGACTTAAGCTTATTTCAATAGGTGGGATTTGGGATATTTGTCTTAGATTTCTAACCACTGCCTGGCTTATGATTTGGTCTGCTCTTGCAAGTTCTTTTGTTTTTGATATAAAGTGGTTTCTCTATTCGCCCTCTTCCAGTGCGATTTAATATGTCATATATTGGGTTATCAGGCATTCGTTTGAACTTATCCCTATGCTGGAATGTTTAAAAAAAAATCTTTACGCGTCTCCATATTTTCGATTCGTGTGATGTTCTCCATTGCATTTATTGATGTCTCTTAGCTCCACTGATGATATGTAAACCTTGGTGGGCTGTATGTATTTTGTGGAAGTTGGTTAGATTTGTTCAATCGTACGAGGAGCCCGTGACCGAATGATTTCGATGCTTGCCTGCCATCAAGGAGGGCAGAGGTTCCAATCCCCGGTATGGCATATGTTGTTTTTCTATTGGGTGTAACATAAATAAGCATAGCCAACACACGACGTGGCGACAGCAGTGGCGCAGCGGCCTGTAGTCCTCAGTCTACAAACCTCTCGACTACCCCAGCAATGGAAATAAGTCATATTGACAGTTTTAACAGTTCAATCGTAGATGCACCACACTCCGGGTATGAAGTTGTTGTTGTTGTTTGCGAATGCCCACAATGAGTAGGTTACTCTTTTACTCTCCATAAAAAAGACGTGAAGTGGCGTTTTGTTGTAACTTTCTTCAGTTCCCGAGCGTGCTGATAAAGGTGAACCGGATTCCTCCAGGCGGCTGTGCTATGCTTGGCTTCATCTGCGTGTCGCTCACTACTACGATCATCTCGATCCCTCACGTAAGCCAGGCTGCCATAAAAACAGCCCGTTTCAAGGAAGGGCTACCGGGAGGCCGAGCTCAGGGTCTCGGCCAGTATATTTTGTCGGACCTTGACTAAACATGTCTGATCAGTATGTTGTGCCTGACCAGACGTTAGTCTTCCTTCACTGACCCTTGAGTAAAGTAGATACGGCGTAGGACTATTGGCGGCCGGGGTAGTGAACGCAATGTCCTGGGTTCTCTGTTGCCAGTGCGTTATGTCTCGACACGAGCTATGGGCACATGAAATCCATGGATTAAAAACCAACCCACAAATGACAATACGTCTATGTTTACCAGTACACTGTCACAGATTATGCCCTTGCACGTAAGCTAACACAGAGATACATTTTTAATCCAAGTGAAGGTCCAGGGAATGCGGAATTACACAAAACACTGGAGATAAGTGCGCTCGCAGCCTATTATGGGCGGCCATCTAACTCAGAATCATAGACACAGACATAATGCCACTTTGATGTTTCAGTGTCTGTGATAGCAGCATAGCGCACCGTACTTTTCTTTTGAATTATGTTTTCTATCTCTCCATACATTATGTCAATATCAGTATAGACACTTCCTAGGTATGTAAATTCCCGTACCTGCCTTTAAGGTTGTGCCATCGGTGTGGTAACTGCGCTTGTATCGGTAGACGTTTCTTCTTCTTCTTCTTCTTCTTCTTCTTCTTCTTCTTCTTCTTCTTCGTTATCAATCTCCCGCTACCAAGCGAAAGCAAGTAGTAGAACGAAGTCCGGAGAACGGAATGCGTTGTGTCGTGGTTTACAGCTTGACTGCGAAATTTGTACCTTTCGGTCCGACACATCCGACACCAGCAAACATTTTTCAGCAGCGGTTTGTCTTCCCTTTTCGATCATTCCTACTCAGCCAGTCTACTCTATTACAGCCTGTTATCATTTTCACCGCGTGCAGGCGTAGAAGGGTCTTTGTAGCTCATGTTCGCAGGCCCTGACGCTAGCAGTCAGCTATGTGTCGGTAACAACTGCAGCTCCTGCGCTGCTCAGCGTTTTGAGTCTAGTTGACGTTAATATTTTCAAAGTTTTTGGTCGTTCGTTGATCATCAATAAGGTAGCGTCGAGGTAGGCGAGGTGTTGTTGTAAATTATCTTGTTTATTGTAGAAGAGACTCTGATCATCGCAATCGATTCGTTAAGAGATCCCTCAAGTTGATTGACTATTGTGATTGTATTCATAAAGCAAAGGCAAAAGCCGCCGTCCATCGCAGACGATGATGGCATAATTTATTTTGCTAGCGCTATTTTTTAGTAAGGATTAACTGCGCTACTTTTTATCCTCACTCTCTCGTCTCGTGCCGCGCGACCCCAGTGGCAAGTCAAGGACAAGACGACTAGGGGACGACTACGAGATGCAGGGGACTCTTCAGCACCCGTGAAAAAGACGGCGGAGTCCGGAGTCAAACCCACACCACCTGACCACGAGGTCGACAGCTTAACCACTTCGCCACGGAATCCCACGGAATTTTATTCATATAGATGACAAATAAAAGAGGGGCTAGCACACATCCTTGACGCATCCCACTTCTAACTGGAACTCAACTTGTCTGCCAGACACTTTTCCTAACCGCCGCATAGCTGTTGGCGTACATGGCTCGTAAATTCTCCAGTAGCTGTCCCCTTTCTTCGTATTCCTTCAAAAAACCCCATAGCTTATGCCTGTTGACACTATCAAAGACAGTTTCTTGATAAGTGAAGAGCACAATTAGTTCTTTTTGCCTGCCGAAGACGGATGTGTCGGACGGAAAGGTGTAAATATTGCAGTCAAGCTGTAAACTAGCGACACAGCGAATTCCGTTCTCCTGACTACATCCTGCTACTTGCAAAGCCCTGATCATGGCTTGGTAGCGGGAGATTGAAAACGAACTCAGAAGAAGAAGAAGAGTTCTTTATAATACTCTATTAATTTGTCACTCATCTGTCTTCGTGCAAATATCACGTCTTTGCATCATCTGCCTTTCCAAAAGCCACACTGTTACAACCTAAGCACAGGCTGTATCATAGATAGCCCTCTTATGTTCTAATATTCTAACATATATTTTACTTACGGAGGAGGGCAGCGGTTCGAATCCCGGTATGGCATATGTTGTTTTTCTGTTGGGGGTGAAATAAACAAACACAGCCAGCACACGACGTGGCATCTACCCCAGCAATGGGGAAACGTCATATAGGCAGTTTTTTTTAATTGACTTAGGAGGGATATGATTGCATTAGCAGCAGTTGTTCATGCTGTCTTTGTTCTCCAATATGGGCATAATCTCGGTACCTTTGTATCGTTCCACGCATGCTGAAAATATCAGATAAAAATATATAAATAATATATATATATATATGGTCTCGTATGGCCCGTAGCCTTGGTGGTTGTAGGAACATCGTATTTCAATAAACCATGCACACTCCGTCGTCATTGTACGTCCGTTTTGGTGTCAATTAATGTCATGGGCGTCCACATGCGAATATCATCTGCTCAGCGCTTCTTAAGGTCACCTCACCTATCTTGTAATTAACGGCGCCTAAGAGTATCACATTGTACGTGCCATGCTGGAAACACAGCTGTCGGGAGGTGTCAACTGAAATGTGAAATGAATACGGTTCTACAGACGTCTTTCTTTTTCTTCTTCTGTGATCTCATTTTCTACCGGGTTGTAGCCCAGTGTAGGGGCATGTATTTGTCTTTCGCCTCTCTCGTGGCCCCTGTATAATTTTTTCCTATTTTACGGCAGGTCTCGTTTACGTTGTCTATCCACCTTTTCCTCGGTCTTCCTCTCGCCATACCTGTCGCCATTCTTCCTGATGTTCTCCTGTAGAAGGTTGCATAAACAATGTGGTCTAGTTGCATTCTATCGATGTGATCAAAACATTTCATTATCTGTTGCAGGATGTAATGTAGGCAGGGAATTGTTCCAACCTTCTCCAGAATACTCATTTTTGTGTTTCTGTCTCTTCTGGTGTTGTTAGTGACTTTTCGTAGGCACCACATTTTGCAGGTGGCAAATTTTCGTTCCTGGGCCTTATTCAATGCTCGTGTCTGGTACTGGTAGCACAGTGTAGGGATTATGATATTGTTTATCATCTTCTTTTTTGTTTGGAGTGAAACCTTGGAATGTCTTAGTAGACTGTTGGATACTATTACGTACACGGATATTCATGACGTGAACTCGATTTGATATTCCAAGGATCTATCGAAATCACCTGATCTCCATGGTCTGAATTTATTGTCCATATTTGACATATTTACATACACATAAATCTTATCGTAGCTATACATGTTGAGGATGTTGAGGCAAGATCACCAACATGGAACTGATGGGAAAAACTGACAAATACCAGTCGAGCATGAAATACTGATTAGGAGGAGGCATGACAATGGATAGGCCACGCATTTCGAAAACCAGTGGATAACATTACCAGTCAAGCTCTGTTCTGAAATCCGCAGGGCAAGGAAAGTAGAGGAAAACTGAGACACTCATTGAAGATGGAACTGGAAGCAAATGTAGAGGCAGGAAACAAGACATGGACAGAATTGGCGTAGATGGTTTATGATAGGAAGACTTGTAGAGTATTTCTTGAGTACTTATGTTCCACATGGAGCCGACATGTTTTTGATTGATATGTGTGTGTGTATATATATATATTTATATTTATGTAGTCAACCGCGTCTAACAACGGCATATAATTCACTGAATGAAGGACAAACATGTTTGAAACTCACATTTTGCAAAGACATGCACTTGAACTTGCGAATGACAAATGTGTCGTAACGGATATCTACTGTGTCTATCAGTACACTTAAAACCAAATGGGCGTCTCTCTTTAAAAAAAAATATATTTCTTTGTGAATGGCGTGCTGTGTTACGTCATAAGTTGGAGCACACTTGAGGCATGGGCTGTGTTTTCTTGTAACAATTATTGTGATTAGCATT
Source organism: Ariolimax columbianus (assembly GCA_036924085.1). NCBI lineage: Eukaryota > Metazoa > Mollusca > Gastropoda > Stylommatophora > Arionidae > Ariolimax > Ariolimax columbianus. The sequence goes on along the minus strand of JAVGWX010000010.1, from coordinate 65,957,939 downwards.
GATAAACGTTCCCTATATCTTGGCTTGGCCTGACTTCGTTCGTTCTCAATCTCCCGCTACCAAACCCTGAAAGGGCGTTACGTAGCAGAATGTAGTCCAGAGAACGGAATGCGTTGTGTCGTAGTTTACAGTTTGACTGCGATATTTGCACCTTTCGGTTCAACACATCCGACTTCAGCAAGCATTTTTTGAGTACCGAGTTAGCATTCCCTCTTCGATCCCTTCTCCTTAGCCAGTCTGCCCTGCTGCAGCTTGTCATCCAGGATCACCGCGAGGAGGTGTAGAGGGTCTTGGCAGCTTTGGTTCGCTGGCCCTGACGCTAGCAGTTAGCTATGGGTCGCTAACCGCTGCAGCTCATGCGCTGCTCAGCATCTTGATCCCGTTCCCTATATCTGAGATTAGGGCAACAATATGTATAATTCTCTCTGTAGACGGCCGCTCTCATCACAATTTTTTTTTAAGACTCGATCTTTGACCAGTTCTTTTGCTGCAAAGACTGTTATCTTGTTAGTTCAGGTTCCAGGTTATTCTCCAAATTGAGAAGACGTTCAAAATAAATGTACTTGTTGACATCCTCTAATCGTACCTGCCGAAGGAAGACTTCGCCAATTGTGATGGAAACTAATATAAAGAAATATTGTCATTCTCATTGGTAGATCCAATATGCAATTTAAATACAGAATGGTAGAGAACAATATAAGGAATGTAGAAAAGGAAAAGAGGTTATAATAAATCATTCAGGTAAGACGATTGAACAAGCTCAGGTAGCAGTGAAAAGGGACATTAATAGTTTGAGATCATAAAAAGAAAAATTTAACATAAAAACAAGGAAGTGATAGTCAAACTGTATACAGCATTAGATAGACCTAGATTAGAGTACCGTGTTCTGGGGTGGATTTCATATCGAAGAGGGGATATAAACATGTTGGAAAGGATACAAAGAGCGACAAAACTGATAATAGTATTCCAAAATGATAGTGAAGAGGAAAGATAAACCCGCTTGCAATGTCTAGAAAAGAGAAGAATTCGAGGTGATTTAATACAGGTTTATAAGATACTCAAAGGAAAGGGTAAATTAGACAGTAACACCTGCCGAGAACGGATGTGTCGGACCGAAAGGTGCAAATATCGCAGCCAAGCTGGTAACTAGCGAGCGACACAACGCATTCCGTGTATGGCGACAAAAGTGTTTCGAAGACAACAGTGAAGAACTAGACAATGATGTTTAAAGAAGGACGCGAGTCAACGAAAGATCTTCCGAGACCAGGTCAGGCGCATATTGTTGCGTTATCTCACGTCCTTCATTAAAAAAATGTTGGCCAGTTCTTCACTGTTGACATTCTGCGATAAATGTCGACTGGTTGACATCCTTCAGCTGTTAGAAAACGAATCACCGTTCTTTGATCAGCTCAGGACGGATTGCGTATCACACCCACAATGTTTTCAACGGTCTGCCGAGAAAACTTTGAGTCGTAGGATAATGAAATTTTGCAAATTTGACGGTTGGCATGTGCTATTTACACCATAAGTGACATCATCATGCCCATCGTACGTATGTTCACTTGTTGCAGTTTGGTCCGGTTTCATTTTAACACACCTCGTACATTTTCTTGGAATTTTGAAACCCCGCACCCCGTCCAGTCTCACATGTTCCTAACTTGATATGTGGACCCATGTAACTATCACGATTTGTGGACCATCATGCCTGAAATGATATGTGGTCCCATATGCCTGACATGATATGTGGACCCATGCGTCCGACGTTATATGTGGACCCATGCGTCTGACGTGATATGTGGACCCATGCGTCCGACGTGATATGTGGACCCATGCGTCCGACGTAATATGTGGATCCATGCGTCCGACACGATATATGGACCCATGTGCCTCTAGTGATATGTGGACCTATATGCCAAAATATGTGGACTTATGCGTCTGACCTGATATGTGGACTCATGCGTCTGACCTAATATGTGGACTCTTGCGTCTGACCTGATATGTGGACTTATGCGTCTGATCTGATATATGTACTCATGCGTCTGACCTGATATGTGGACTCATGCGTCTGACCTGATATGTGGACTCATGCGTCTGACCTGATATGATTATCCATGTGTCTAACGTGTATGTGGAAGTCCCCGTAGCCACATTGAACCCATAGTCAACCCCAGGCAATGAAAATCAAGTTTATGGCATACACATTTTGAAAATTTTAATTGCATGAGAAGCGCAGTAAAATGTTGTGTGTATGTGACAACGTTTCTTGTTCCTGTTTCAAAGCGACCCGTTTTTTCCCCCGTACTTCAGCAAGGTAAACTGACTATGTTTGGTCTGTCTTACCAATAGCAGAACAACGCGTTTGTCACAAACCAGTCACACTAGACGGGTAGGGACAGACATACTGAGTCGGATTATTACAAGTGTGTTTTTCCCCCCTTGTTGTTAATGACGAACTTTCATACACAACCTGGAAAAATAAATACACTTAAAAACTAATTTTGTAAAATTACTTCAGAGTAATATTTTTGTACGCGATGCCAACCGTGAATACATTCTGCACAGTGGATTTGAAATTAAAAATGGCAGACACGCACAAAAACTGACATCAACAAGAGACCAAGATCGTGTTATTGTGGATACATATTACGAAGAGAAATTTGGTTGAACGTTCGTGCAATTGTTCCACCACATCGTCTTGTAGTGGATTTTGAAAATGAAGCACAGAAGTAAGTTTGTGATTTATCTCAATGTAAATATAATCCTTTGAACAAACAGTGTTGTCGAGGATGAAGTGTTCGAGCTTCATTGTACCAGGCCACAGTATTTATTAGGTAAGTTGGTCAGTTTTCTTCCTCGCTGCATGTCTTTCCAAAACAGTATACAACTTAAAGCTGGGTCGACTTGAGCGCATCGATAACAGGGAGCGAACCCGGTACATCTCTCTTGAGAAGCAATTGCTTTACCGCTCCGTTACGTAACTGTTTATTCTGATAATATATAGTTTAATGTTAGAGCTAGTGCTGTGTATCTACGTTCTTAACTTAAGATTTGGCTAAATTACATAGTTTAATGTTAGAGCTAGTGTCGTGTATCTACATTATTTAACTTAAGATTCGATTACATTACATGGATCTAATGATAGAGTAAGTTCAGTATATCTACATTTTTAACTTAAGATTCGATTAAATTATATGGTTTAATGTTAGAGTTGGTGCAGTGTATCTCTCTAATTCTCTTTATGCTATGTGGCACATAAGGCTTCTACAAGGACTTTCCATGCCTTTATGTATTGGTCAACTTATCACGCAGTACTGTACTAAAGAGATTAAATGAGATCGTAGAAAAACAACCGAGGACTGGGGAAGTTGGCACGAATTTGTTGAAGGCATATACTCCACCGGAAGCTCATAGGTTTTGCCTTGACTGATGATTTTTTTATAGAGAGCTTCGTAAATTTTAAAAACATCCAAAGCAAAACAAGCGGCGTAGACTTACGTTAAAACAGTGTAACAAAAACTGTTTCAAATTAAAAACGATATAGAAGGTTTAGCTTTTATTCTTCTTCTACTTTTTCTTCTGCGTTCGTTCTCAATCTCCCGCTACAAAGCTCTGAACAGAGCTTTGCAAACAGTAGGGTGAAGTATTGAGAACGAATGCGTTGTATCACTAGCTTAAAGCTAGACTGCAATATTTGCACCTTTCGGCCTGACACATCCGTCTTCAACAGGTTCAGCCTATCAATATGTATACTAAAGTTAAGAATCTTCATCTCTAACGTGAAATTGGTTCTTCTACATATAGTGGAAATATGGACTATGACAAAACTAAATACTAAGAGATACAAGGTCTACATCAACAATTGATTGAGAAAGATTCTTGGAACGCAATGGTTCTGCAAACTAATGTGAGAGAACTGTGCCAAGACAGGTTGGACAAGTTATCGCAGGAATCATGTGGCGCTGGATAAACCATACATTAAATAAGCAGTCAAACTAGTATCACCAGGTAGTCGGTGTCGTGGAAGCCCTAGGGATAAATATGACAAAGAAAGGTCGAATTACAATTTCAGATATGACACGCGGAGAAAAGGCCTGAAGGACGATACAGTGAAAACGATGAATGGCTGGATGGATAATACGAAGCGTATTCAAATGAAACCGAACCTAACTGCACCAAGTGAATATACGTACGATGCGCATGATAAGGTCACTTCAGGTGTGAACAGCACATATCAACAGTCAAGTTTGCAAAATTTCATAATCCTCGGACTCGTTGTTTTCTCAGCAGACCATTGAAAGCAGGGCGGGGGTGATACGGAATCCGCCCAGAGTTGATCAGCGAGCGGTGATTTGGTTTCTAACAGCTGAAGGATGTCAACCAGTTGACATTCGTCGCATAATGGAGGCAGTGCATGGGGACAAAGGTGTGTCGAATACAACAGTAAAGAACTGGACAACGATGTTTAAAGAAGGAGGTGAGATAACGAAATACCTTCCGTAGCAGTTTATCTGCTCGGCTCAAAGTGGTGGAGCCACGATTCATTACCTGCCACTATACGCAAGAGAAACGAATCCCCCTCCTCTTCGTAACGCAGCAGGTGGTTCAAACTCCATCACATGCGTTGTTCCATATGGTGCTTGGTCCGCAAACCAAGGTACCCATTGGGAACAAACTTTCCGATACTTCAGTTCCTTGCTAACCATCATTTGAACTGTCTCTAGCAACATAGCGAATTCCTCTACTAGCTCCGTCAGCTCCGTCGACAGTCCACCCGAATTGCTGAATACATTTTGGCGATGGCATCTTCTGAACAATATGCGCCTGACCTGGTCTCGGAAGATCTTCGGCATGAAAATAAACACACCGAAGACAAAGCCTCTGGCAACATCCAATCAACATATGCAAATAAATAGAATCATCAATGGAGAAATGATCGAACAAGTACATAAGTTTGTATATTTAGGCCAAACCATATCAGAAGATACTCGCAATGGGACATACATTAAGACAAGGATTTCCATGACAACAAATGGCTTCAGAAAAAAAAGAAGAAATTTTTAACCTCAAAGAATATCAGGATAGAACTGAGGAAAAGAATATCCGTCACTCATATATGGCCAATTGCACTGTATGGTGGTGAAACATGGACATGACAAAGAAGGATGAACACAGCTCGGAAGCGTTTGAAATGTGATACTTCCGTAGAAGAGTGAGTTGGACAGAAAGAAGATCCAATGACAATGTACTCACTGAAGTGGGCGCACAAAGACAAATATTGCATATTGCTTGGCTTGGCTTCGTTCGTTCTCAATCTCCCATTACCAAACCATGACATGGGCCTAAGTAGCAGAATGTAGTCCAGAGAACGGAATGCGTTGTAGTTTATAGCTCACTGCGATATTTGCACCTTTACGTCCAACACATCCGACTTCAGCAAACAATTTTTTAGTACCGGGTAAATTATCCCTCTTCGATCCCTTCTCCTTAGCCAGTCTGTCCTGCTGCAGCCTGTTATCCAGGATCACCGCGTGGAGGTGTAGAAGAGTCCTGGCAGCTCTATTTCGCTGGCCCTGACGCTAGCAGTCAGCTATGGGTCGCTGACCGCTGCAGCTCATGCGCTGCTCAGCTCTGGTTCGCTGACCCTGACGCTAGCAGTCAGCTATGGGTCGCTGACCGCTGCAGCTCATGCGCTGCTCAGCGCTGGTTCGCTGGCCCTGACGCTAGCAGTCAGCTATGGGTCGCTGACCACTGCAGCTCATGCGCTGCTCAGCATCTTGATCCCAAATTTTGCATATGGTACAAAAAGGTTGGCAGGATTGGCTGGGTCACACTATAAGATGAAAGTCTTCTTCAGAAGCTGCTAGAGGGCAAGATTCAAGACAAGAGAAGACGGGGGAGACCAAGACTCACCTTCACATCTACGGCATCCAGAGACATTAAAGTACTAACCTATGCTAGAATGAAGAGAACTGAAGAAGAATGAGTCAAATGGAGAGACATACTCAGACACTCAGACAACCTTCCAACCAGTCTCAGGACTGATCAACCAGATGATTATGAAAAATGGATTTCTGAAAGTTCTCACGATTCAGTGGCGCAACCACAGCTCGAGTGGACAGGCACTAAACATATAGTGAACCATGGAAAGTAGGGGTCTGTAAAAACCTGGCTAAAGCATAAATAGAATTAAGGTATAAAGTGGGGACGATGAGGCTAACGTCCGGTCAGGCAAAATACACTGATCAAACAATGTTAACCAGGGTCAGGAGAAATATACTGGCCAAGACCCTCACCTGACGGGACGATGAGGCTAACGTCTGGTCAGGCAAAATACACTGATCAAACAATGTTAACCAGGGTCAGGAGAAATATACTGGCCAAGACCCTCACCTGACGGGACGATGAGGCTAACGTCTGGTCAGGCAAGATACACTGATCAAACAATGTTAACCAGGGTCAGGAGAAATATACTGGCCAAGACCCTCACCTGACGGGACGATGAGGCTAACGTCTGGTCAGGCAAGATACACTGATCAAACAATGTTAACCAGGGTCAGGAGAAATATACTGGCCAAGACCCTCACCTGACGGGACGATGCGGCTAACGTCTGGTCAGGCAAGACACACTGATCAGACAATGTTAGCCAGCGTCAGAAGAATATACTGACCAAGACCCTCCCCTGACGGGACGATGAGGCTAACGTCTGGTCAGGCAAAATACACTGATCAAACAATGTTAACCAGGGTCAGGAGAAATATACTGGCCAAGACCCTCACCTGACGGGACGATGAGGCTAACGTCTGGTCAGACAAAATACACTGATCAAACAATGTTAACCAGGGTCAGGAGAAATATACTGGCCAAGACCCTCACCTGACGGGACGATGAGGCTAACGTCTGGTCAGGCAAAATACACTGATCAAACAATGTTAACCAGGGTCAGGAGAAATATACTGGCCAAGATCCTTACCTGTCCTCCTCGTTGGTCGTCCTGGAAACGGGTTGCTGTCGAGGACAACAGTCCGGCTAACAAGGTGAGGTTCGACGTGATCCCCGTAGTAGTGAGCGACACGCAATGAAGTAAAGAATAGCACAATCGCCTGGAGTACCCCGGTCCACCTTCATCAGCACGGTCGGGATGTGAAGAAAGATACCACAACCCGCCACTTAACACTCGTTTTAGGGCGCACAAAAGAGTAACGTACTCATTGTGGGCATTCGCAAACAACAACAAAAACAAGGTATAAAGTGATTTCTGAACAGAGTTTTCGTCACTAGAAGCTATCATAGTGCAGGCTGCGACTTCATCCATGCTCTTGTATGCAGCTTGGTACGTTTGCAGCTTCGCACAATATATTGTTCCAAATAAATGTTGTATCTTCGCATAAAACTGCGCAGATGGTGATGCCTTCCAAGGTGGAGAGGTTTCTGCCTGACATGAATCACCCTCGTCAAAAATGATCCAAGTGGGGCGTGACAGCTAAGTGGAACATTAGGAAAAACGCATTTTATAACACAGCAATGCCTACTTTTGGCAGAAAAGAACGGACTAGTTCCGATTGGTTCAAAGCACCCCTCGCATGGAACCAGTAATTGAGGCCAAATAAGAAGCCATCATCACTTATCGAAATGCCCAAAATGAAAGGACGCTTGCTGCCTTCAAGAGGGCTCAATGCAACAATCAAAGCACTGCTAGACGATGTGCGAACGAGTACTGGCAGAAAATGTGTGCAGAAATTTCCGAGTCAACGCATAGGCGGAAATATTCCAGGGCATGTCGAGGCATAAAGATGGTCATGGGCCCTACAGCGAGATGTGCTGCCCTCCTGAAATCTCTGACAGGTGTGAGAATCATTGACGGTGATCAGCAGATGACCAGATTGGTGGAGCACTACTCTGACTCTACTCAAAACAAACGGTGGTCACTGACTAAGCCTTGCACAAGTTAAAGGCTCTTTCAATTTTGGACACACTTGACAGACCGCCTACTCTATAGAATCTTGACAAGGCTATCAACTACCTCTTAAAGCAACGAACCAGGTGGAGATGGCATGCCGCCCAAAGCCAGCAAATGTGGGTATATCAGTACTGGTTCATCCTTCTTCTTCTTCTTCTTCGTACGCTGTCAGATGTCAATTTGAATTTGTTCGAAGAAAGCAGCTGTAATCATGAGGCTGTCGACACTGCCATAGATCTTGTCTAGCAGATGTTAAGCGGTCATTTTCCCTGTGCCACAGGTGCATTCGTCAGTGCCACCTATCTTCAGTTTATTGAATAGATGGTACCTCAGTCTGTTGTGGCCTGTGCGGAGTCTGAAGACCACGACCTGCTCTCTTCTATTCAGCTAGTAGTATTCATAATTTTTTGTGTAGCCAGTATGTTCTATTTCCGATTTGGCCATGTATCTGGCCATAATAAACCTTTTGGACTCTTCGTAGGTCACACTAGAATCTGGTTGTGGTAGTCTTGCACCTTCTTTTGCCAGTCTGTCTGCCTCCTCGTTGCCTTGGATGTTACAGTGGGATGCAACCCACTGTACCACTACTCTTTTTGGTATGGACTGCTGGCATAGTTGACAGAGTACTGCTCTTAAATCATTAAGATCAGTATTTTTCTGGCTTTTTAGTGCTGTAACCACGGCCAGGGCATCTGTACACAGGACTATCTGGCTTGTTAGTGCTGTAACCACGGCCAGGGCATCTGTAAACAGGACTATATGGCTTTTTAGTGCTGTAACCACGGCCAGTGCATCTGTAAACAGGACTACATGGCTTTTTAGTGCTGTAATCACGGCCAGGGCATCTGTAAACAGGACTATCTGGCTTGTTAGTGCTGTAACCACGGCCAGGGCATCTGTAAACAACTGGTTCATCCGATGTATGACCTCTTATGCCTCTCCTGTAAGGAAGGTGCAGTCGCCATAGAAACGCAGTCTGACGTTATCATCGGGACGATTCACAGATCTAAAGGTGACCGTTGGGACTGCAATAATTACAGAGGGATCACTCCCCTGAGCTTTGTAGGCAAGGTTTACGGCCATATGTTACTCAACAGACTGAAGCTGCTCGTGGACAGGGTGTACCAAGAATCCATTTATGGCTTTAGAGTAGAGAGATCGACAGCGGCCTTATGGGTATTTTTGTGTGATTTTTTTTAGTGCGTTCGCCTTATTTCTTTCCTCCCAATGGCTGTGTGCGTTGTACTACGTTTTTATTTTGCCCCTGTCGGCACAGTGCATCCTACTTCGGCATGCGTTTTATGCAAGGGTCTGCTTCCTCCTGTATATTTTAATGATTTTCTTCCTTGGGGTAAGCAAAGCAGGGTGATTGGGGAGCGAACCCAGCACCTTCGGGTTGCGAGCCGTGTCACTTAACCACTAGACCACGCGGCCATGATTTTCTCCCTTGGCCATATCCATGAGAAGTGCAGAGATTATGAGCAGCCGCTCTATTTGATGTTTATAGACCTCATCAGGGATCAAGACGCTGAGCAGCGCGTGAGCTGCAGCGGTCAGCGACCCATAGCTGACTGCTAGCGTCAGGGCTAGCGAACCAGAGCTGCAAAGACCCTTCTACACCTCCCCGCGGTGATCCTGGATAATAGGCTGCAGCAGGACAGACTGGCTAAGGAGAAGGGATTGAAGAGGGAATGCTAACCTGGTACTCAAAAATGCTTGCTGAAGTAGGATGTGTTGGACCGAAAGGTGCAAATATCGCAGTCAAGCTGTAAACTACGATACAATGCATTCCGTTCTCTGGACTACATTCCGCTACTTAAGCCCTTTCAGGGTTTGGTAGTGGGAGATTGAGAAAGAACGAAGCCAAGCCTAACCAAGACCTCATCAGCAACCGACTTAGAAACGATTTATTCAAACTCTTCATGAAGATCAGCTGCCCCCCAAAATTGATTTATTTTCCCACTGATACGATTGATTGATAAAGGGTTCAATCGAATGTGAGGGTTCATCTTCAATCTCGTTTTCCATCAAGAATGGAGTGAAGCCTACCATCTTTGGGATCTTCTTCTGCAAGCTCTTATCATTCGCTTATAGCCCGGCTGTGGGCTGTGTTTGTCTACACCAGGTCAGATGGGCCGCTATTTAACCTGTCTGGACTGCGGGCGAGGACCACGGTGAGAACGGTGCTCGTCAGATGCTATTTGCGGATGATGCGGTGCTAGTTACCAATAGTTAGGAGGCTCTACAAAGGCTGGAAGACAGATTCGCCGAGGGGCGCAAGCGAGTTGAGCTCACCATAAGCCGGGAATAGATGAAGGTCTGAACAAAGGTCTGAGTGTGTAAGGTGTGCTCATGCTCGGCACCACATTCCAGTGTCGCTGAGGTCGGCTAGCTCTTCCCTGGAAGAGTGAAAAGGGAAATTAGTAGCCTGCCGATTAAGTGAGATCACAAGCCAACCTCACCTCCTCGGGGTACACACTGGGCAACTAGAACCGTGAGGCTCTAGGCTAACGAGGCAATGGCTCGCCTGGGGGGGGGGGGGGACGGGCTCCTCCAGGTTAAATGCAGATGTTGGCCCACCACAGCTTGGAGAGGAGATGGGCGCCGCCAGGTGATTTCAAGCCTAAGAATCACACATGAGGACAAAAACGAAATCTATTATACCGGATCGGTCGCAGCCCGGGTCAACAGGGACCGCGCCTGCCGTCCCACACCAGGGCGGAGGTGTTAAGTGTGCAACTGGTGATACCATAAGACTCAGAAGAGAGGATTTCATTCTGGGCACTTGGAATGTTAGAGCTCTAAGTGGAAGTGGGAAAATAAAAGAACTGACCTATGAGATGGATAGATACTATTGGAATGTGTTTGGCATATGCGAAGCACGTTGGAAAAATTTCGGAGAACACACCACAGAAGAAGGTCACAAGTTCTATTACAGTGTAAGACCTGACAAACACTTTCATTGAGTCGGAATGCTGGTGCACAAAGACACGGCATGTTGTGTACTGGGTTACCGACCAGTATAAAGCCGATTACTCAGTATACGATTAAATGCAAAGCCCTTCAATGTCACGGTGATACAATGCTATGCACCTACCCCAGATTACGAGGACAGCGATGTTGAAAGCTTCTACAAGGACTTGCAGGCTTTGGTGAACGAGGTACCGAAGAAGGATATACTGGTGGTACAGGGAGATTGGAATGCCAAAATTGGCGAAGACATGGTACGTGACTGAAAAGGCACATGTGGAGCATATGGAAATGTGACCACGAACGATAGATGACTGAGACTCCTGGAAATTGCGTATTATAATAATCTAGTAGTAGCGAATACGCTAGGACCACATAAAATGTCGAGACGGTGGACGTGGCACAGCCCAAATGGTACGCTTCATAGTCAAATAGGCTATATTCTGGTCCAAAGGAGATTCAGATCTAGCGTCAAAAAAAGAAGTTTCCCAGGGGCCGATATAGGGAGCGACCACGACTTAGTGCTGATGACCATGCATCTCAGACTAAAAAAAGTTCTGAAAAGAGAGATAACTAGACTGAGATTTGACTTGGAGAAGTTGAAGTACCCGGATATAGTGGAGACCTTTGGAGCGGTGATGGAGGGAAGATTCGCACCTCTCTTGGTTCTTAACGAGGAGGCAGATGTTGAGAAGATAAATGAAGGCCTGAATTCGGCATTAATCTTTACGGCATCTGATGTTCTACAAGACGTAGTGCCGACCATACTTCGAATGTCGTTGTTTCGTATTCTGTATCTTCTGGTAACACCGATGACCTTCCTCAAGCACTTCATTTCGCAAGTCGAAATTCTGCTCTCCTCTGCGCCATGGACAGAGGCCATGTTTGGCACTGGTAGCACAGAGTCGGCATAGATATGCTGTTTATCAGCTGTTGCTTTGTTGCCAAAATGTCATTAGTCATTTAAAATATTATTTCTCATATTTTCAATCTCAGTAAGTAAATTATGCACTTCCAATTAAATGTATTTGTGTAACACAACACTGTGATAGAAGAAGTACATAAGTACATCTTTCGGGGCTGCTATTATCTTGTCATTGTATGTTGTGAAAATATGTTATTGCACATAATAATGACAACACATTTCAAACAAAACTTTATGAGGTGAGGAGAAAGTTTCCCATTATATTTTTTGTTGTTTTTGTGTGTGTTAGCCTTGTTTCTCTATTCCCCAAGGCGGTGTGCGTTGCACTACGGTTTTTATTTTGTGCCTGCCGGCCTAATGCATCCTACTTCGGCATGTATTTTATGTAAGGGTCTGCTTCCTAACGGAATATGTAACAATAGGCAACATTAGTAAGGGAAACAAACCCCAGTGATAACTTAAATGACTTAGATGACCAAGCAATAATATCAACCTCAAAAGAAAGAAAAACATTGCAGGAACATATCAACAGATGTAATGAGGCCTGTACTGATTACGGTATGAAAATCAATATAGAGAAAATCGATATTGTGACGATTGCACGAAAAGAAACAGAAACAAATATATTTATTCAAAATCAACAATTACAACAGGTTCAAAATTTCACGTACCTGTATAACCAAACCTCAGCAGATGGCAAAGGAGACACTGGAATTCAACACAGATGTAATAAAGCAAGTCAAATCATTGGACAAATGTTCCAGATATTACAATGTAAACACGTGACAATGCATACCAAAAGAACGCTTTACAATACGATATTCCTACCCACATTGCGCTATCAGTGCCAACATTGGACATTGACAAAGATATAAGAAACAGTGTAACAACAAAGATGAAATGCTTGGAATAACAAGAATAGATAGAATCAGAAACGAAGATATTGGGAGACAAGTAAGTACAACACCAGTGCTAGACCTCATCAGGAGACATCAAACCAACCGGTTTAATCATATGACACGACAAACACCAGATAGTATTCCCAGAAAGCAATACTATACATATACAATGGATATCAAGTCAAGGGCCGACCACGCAAAAAGATGGATTACAAAGATAACAGAAGCAGTAAAACATCCATTGTATGAAGCGCATTCTAAGGACCGGTAAAGAAACCTCTTTATAAGCTGACGCTGAAATGCACAAGCAGGACACAAACGAAAAGAAGAAAAAGAAAAAAACCCAGACGTGCCAATTTATAATTAATGTATATTATTCTTTATTTTAGACTATATCAGTCATATCTGCTGTTAGAATTTGGTCATGGCATAATGGAAAAACAGTTCCTCAGAAAAATAAATTTTATTAATTAACATTAGGAGGAGGATTCACGTCTGGTTAGGCAAAATATGCTAATCAGACATGTTTGTGAATGTCCGGCAAAATATACTGGCCAAGACCTTCAACTCCGCTTTCTCATATCCCTCCCTCGAAACGGGCTGTTTTCATGGCAGTCTGGCTAACGATGTGAGTGATCGATGTGATCCCCGTAGTAGGAAACGACACGCAGATGAAGTCAACCATAGCACTACCGAATGGAGGATACTGACCCACTTTCATCAGCACGCCCGAGATGTGAGGAAAAATATTGCTAACTTCCTTTTCAGATCGCACAAAAAAGTAAACTTACTCATTATGTGCATTCAAAACAACAACATTAATTGACATTGTTCCTATATTTCTTCCATTACGTTACAACATCAGATAGTCATCTCTTAGTTTGGTATGTTCATTTCGCGTCTTTAATGTTTCTTAGTCTTGCTACTGTACTGCTTTACGTGTACAGATGTTTATACAATTTGAAGACTTGTCTACGTCTTCTACATTTCGAAATAGTAACACACCTCAGCATTTGAAAACAATTTAAGTATTGGACCCTTTTCACAGAGCTATATCTTCACAAGTAATAGCTTTTTCTTTGTATAATTTGGTACGTGTTTTGTCCAGTCTCATAATATAATTATATAACAAATTCAATAGTTACAGGCTGTAAATGCAATTAATCTACCGAATTATGCCTCAATAAAAAATGAATTACATTTTTCGGGGTGCCACTTTTTAAGAGAATTGTGTGAATTGTGAAGACTCGTTTTCCGTCTTCAGTTACACGATAATTAAAACTATAAATCGTTTTGTATGATAATTTATGCATTTTTAAGCTTAAAGTTTTCACGGATTTTTTCAGCTGGAATGTAAAAATACAAAAGAGGAATTGAAATGGCACACCCATATGTTCATGTATAAAAAAAACCCATTCAGCTTGTGTGTGTGTGTGTGTGTGTGTAAGTGTACGAGCGTGTGTGTGTATGAACAGTGTTAGATGTGTTAAAGATTTTAGTAGGAAACTACGGATTTGTTTACGGCTGATGAGATCAGAATGTAAATTGATTTAATGTACAGGTTGTGTGCACAATAAAACAGTTATATCCTCACTTCTAAAAGGCGCTCAAAAAAGTTTGGAATGGAAATTAATGCAGAGAAAGGTAACATCATGGTCAACATCCCAGAAGGCATTACAAGTGCGATTGCGACCAAAAGGTCAACCATTTCAAATTGTTAAACTGTTAAAATACATGGGAGCACTGATGAATGTGGAAAGTTCTAGAACTGAGATTGAGGCAAGACCACGGATGACCATGGTCACAGTGGTGAGGCAACTCAAGCTCCAAGATAAACTAGAACAAGGCCTGCTTGATGTGGTGCTCTTTTAATAATTCCAAAGTAAAGGCTGAACTCCCGGGCATCACTTTGATTGCTGCACCATTGCCAGGTGTAATAGGTTGAAATACCTCGGAGTGACATTTGATCGCAGTCTTTTCTATAACTATTATGTTGACTATATTGTACAAAGATGTAAGCAAGGGCTAGGAGCTCTCAAGACCATGGCTGCTGCCAACTTGGAACAACGCCTCCTGTTCATCCTTTTTCGTCAGGTCGTGTTGTCTGTCATCGATTGCGGACTAGACATCCTCACACTTTCAAGAACAAGGTGTGAAAGGTTGGAACGCATCCAGATGAAGGTATGCGACTGGTTCTTGACTGCACTAGAGACACCCAGATTGTAATGATTGTTATCGTTGACATCCAGACATAAACTGGTACAAGTCAAAGCCTATATGCGTGTCACCACAGACACGCGGCACCCTCTGTACAGTAGTATCTCAGACATCAAGAGATCAAGAATCAAGAGAGGTCCGTCATGGATGGCACAGGCATAGACAACAATCGACATGTCACTCCAGCTGAGACGATGGCCAATGGGTCCACACTGGTGATAGAAGAATAGGGTACCAGAGAGTCATCATAACCGTTGGCAAGGAATGCAGAGAACAAACAGCGGGAAAGCAGAGCACGAGGTGAATCAGCTGATAACTGAGAACACGCAGATGAGTGATGCCGTCATATAAACCGACGAATTAGTGCTGCGCAGTTGGACATCATTCTGGGGTTTCTCGGCTAGAGTGAGAGGACAGGTCGTTGCTGAGGGCAGTAGGGCATACATGTCAACAACCTCCAGTATGAGAATGGAGATGAAAGCAGTGAACTCAGCACTGAAATGGATATCTGAGACTTCTATAACACTGCAGTAATCGTGACAGACGCGCAAGCCGTACTTCAGAAAGTACCGAAGGGATGGCTTAGGTACGAGTCGATAGCAGATATTGAGGTTTCAAACCTCCAGGGGTTGACATCGAACTACTACCCTGCTCATGCTGGGATCCGGGGCAATGACAGAGCTGACATTATGCCTTCACAAGCTTCCATCATGGGCACATTAGTCATGGATAGAAGTGACATTTTGAAATCAATCACTGACCGCCTGCTAGATGAGTACACGGCAATAGATGAAGCAGCAAACCACAGACTAAAGTTTCGACATTAAACGAGGTTCGAGCGGAGTGGGGCACATGAGAGGACGGAGCAGGAGAGAGCAAAACCAGCGAGCCGCATGGACCATCAGCATTCTTACTGTACAGCATTTGCTGAGAGAAGCTGAGCACCTATTGGGATGCCCGGAATGCAGTAATGTCGATTCTTAGAAACCAGAACAGAACTGGGGAAAATGGCCCTTGAACATCTACTGCAAAATTGCCCAACCTACGAGGTGCAGAGAAAGCACATGTGGCCATCACCAGTGACAACACTAGACAAGCTCTATGGCAGTGTCGACAGCCTTAGTATGACCGCTGCTTTCTTTGATCAAGTGCAAGTCGACGTCTGACAACGAACGAAGAAGAAGAAGAAGAAGAAGAAGAAGAACGCCAATCATTGATTTTTTATAAACGTGGAAGGTGTTTTATAGTAGCTTGTTGGGGACGGCGTGGGCTAGTGGTTAAGTGACACGGCTCACAACCCAAAGGTGCTGGGTTCGATCCCCATCACAACACGGGTCGTTACCCCGGGGAAGCAAACCTTTAGAAAATGCAGGAGGAAGCAGACCCTTACATAAAATGAATGCTGAAGTCGGATGCACTGGGCCGACAGGCGCAACATAAAAACAAGAGTGCAACGCACACCGCCTTGTGGAATAGAGAAATAAGGCGAAAGCAACCCCACCCTCGCCCCCTCACCCCCCAAACACCCCCCCTCCCCCCAAAAAAAAAGAACACAAAAAAAACACAAAAAAAAACCAGTAGCTTGTAAAGAGCAGGCATAATTGAAATCTAAATTGTAGAAATCTTCTTCTTCTTCTTCTTCTTCTTCTTCTTCTTCTTCTTCTTCTTCTTCTTGTTCGTCTTTAGACTTCGATAGCAATGACACTACTAAAGGCTGCGGCCAACTCAAGGCTCTGTACACGTTCGTACAGTTTTTTATGAAAGGCATCTCAGCAACTTCCACTGATGGCTTACAACACTGGTAGATTTGGTTTCAGAGCAAGAGGCAGGGACGGGAGTGGTGGAGAGGGGTGTTGGGGTAGATTGCATTTTAGCGTGTTTGTGCAACGGCATAGGCTCACGATGACAAACGCAACACACTTAGCTTTGGCAGACGACTTCAGCTCCGACGACGCTCACCGACATAAGTGGAAAACTAACTAACTAACTAACTAACTAACTAACTAACTAACTAGCTAACTAACTAACTAACTAACTAACTAACTAACAAACTAACTAACTAACTAACTAGCTAACTAACTAACTAATTAACTAACTAACTAGTTAACAAACTAGCTAACTAACTAACTAACTAAGTATTTGACTAACTAACTGACTGAATAACTGACTAACTGACTAACTAACTAACTGAATAACTTACTGGCTAACTGACTGACTGACTGAATAACTAACTAACTGACTGGCTAACTGATTGAATAATTAACTAACTGACTGACTAACTAACTGACTGACTGAATAACTGACTTCCTAATTTACCGAATAACTGACTGACTAACTGACTGACTGACAAACTAACTGACTGACTAACTAATTGACTGAATAACTAACTGACTGACTGATTAACTGCCTGACTGACTGAATGACTAACTGATTGACCAAAGGACTGAATAACTAACGACTGACTGACTAACTGTCTGACTGACTAACTAACGAACTAACTTTGAATTGCATTTGTCATAGACACATAACTACTGCCGGTTCGCCCAGATGTAAACACATAATAGTTCATCATTGTATCAGTAATACCAAGGGTAGCTATTCGCAGCAATACATATTGTAAGTGAAGTGACAAAAAGAAATTATAATAAAAGTCTGACAATGGAGTCACTATAACTAGAAGGTAAGCCGATAGCGTGCCTCGCAAGAAAGGAACGAACGAAAGGAAAGGTATGCTTTTGTATCCCGCAAGTTTCAAGAGTCCGTTCCTCCTTCTTTTACAAGCAATTTATCGTTTGCCACGTTGTTTTTTATTACATCTACACGCGAACTTTTGTTCTCTGGATAAATCTTGTTATGGTAGAGAGCTCTTCTTTCAAGGCTTCCAAATAGCTTTGTGTCTAGGTTTGTGTTGTGGGCCAAAGTTCTGCACACAATTTCCTAAGCTTATTACAGTCTTACTGTATATGTTCGCTGCGCGTGCTGCCTCTCCGTAAGTACATATGGGTGGTGGTAGGGCCCATTTGAAAGTCTACACGGAATATTGAAGTCTTTGTGAGATCTGGTTCGCTGACCCTGACCCAAGCAGCCAGCTATGGGTCGCTGTCAGATCATACACTGTGCTGCATCTTCGTTCCCTAGTTTTTGTTTCACCGCTTAAGAAATCGTCTTGTTATTCGTCAGCTCCTACCAGAGATTCGTTTTGGTTATATTTTCAAGTGAAAGAAAGAAGAAGAAGAAGACAAAGTTAAAAAAAAAGGAGAAGGGGAGAAGAAAAGGAAAACGAAAAGAAGAAAAAAAAGAAGAGAAAGATGAAGAAGAGGAAGAAAAAGAGGAATAAGAACAAAAAGAAGAAGAAGAAGATGAAGAAAAAGAAGAAGAAGAAGAAAAAGAAGACGAGAAAGATGAAGAAGAGGAAGAGGAAGAAAAGGAGGAATAAGAACAAAAAGAAGAAGAAGATGAAGAAAAAGAAAAAGAAGAAGAAAAAGAAGATGATGAAGAAAAAGAAGAAGAAGACACAATAGGAAAAATAAGAAGTAGAAAGAGAAGAAGAAAACAAAGAAGAAATAAAAAGAAGAAGAACGAGAAGAAGAACAACAAGAAAGAAGAAGAGAGAAGACATAGAAGATGAAGACGCAAGACGAAGGAAGAAGAAGAGAGAAGAAGGAATAGAAGAAGAAGACGAAAGAAGAAGGAAGAAGAAGCAAAAACGTAACATAAGGTGGAATCTAGATCAGTATGTTTCACCTGACCCTTTTGTTCCTTTTCGCGGCCTTTATTATCAGGTTCGATCACACGTCCTTACAGTATAAAGCAAAGACCCATAGCATTACTGCCCCTAGGGGTGTGAGGTGTTAGCGATCTTACATTTCAAAGGCTCGGCTATATGAGGTCCCGTAGCCATCTCCTCTCCCTACAAGTATGTCCATTGATTATTCTTAATCTATAACCGCATCACCAATATTAACATTTCGGCTGTTCAATCCTAATGTAAATCAGTCCTACTATATGACCCAGTAACGTGACATAGAATTGACAGCATCACGCGATCAAGATGCTGAGCAGCACTGGAGCTGCAGTGGTCAGCGACCCATAGCTGACTGCTAGCGACAGGGGCAGCGAACCAGAGCTGTCAAGACCTTTCTACACCTCCACGCGGTGATCCTGGATATCAGGCTGCAGCATGGCAGACTGGCTAAGGAGAAGGGTTCGAAGAGGGAATGCTAACCCAGTACTGAAAAAAGTATTGCTGAAATCGGATGTGTTAGATCGAAAGGTGCAAATATCGCAGTCAAGCTGTAAACTACGACACAACGCATTCCGTTCTCTGGACTACATTCTGCTACTTAAGCCCTTTCAGGGTGTGGTAGCGGGAAATTGAGAACGAACAAAGCCAAGCCAACAGCATCACATCAGACAAGGGGAACTCCAACTAAAAATAATCCCATTTGAAAACCTGAATTCATTAATTTACGAAAGCCAGAAATTCCCACATAACAAATCATCGTGATAGTTCAGAAGAATGGCTCCGGTTAAACCAGTTTCAGTCCTGCCGAAGACGGATGTGTCGGACAGAAAGGTGCAAATATCGCAGTCAAGCTGTAAACTAGCGACACAACGCATTCCGTTCTCCCGACTACATCCTGCTAGTTGTAAAGCTTTGTTCAGAGATTGGTTGCGGGAGATTGAGAACGAACGCAGAAGATGAAGAAGAAAGGAAGGAGAAGAAGAAACCAGCTGAAGCAACAGCAACGCAAATTCTTATGGGCCAAAACACGGCTACGATGACGGCTGTCGTTTTGTCGGCATCCTGGGGCCTGCTCCATGTAAGCTCGGGCTCCAGGTAAGATGGACTCTCACACGAAATAAAATACAGCATCGGATTGATGTCTCAAGGGACAGATCTAACCCTACAGTGAATTTCGGACCACTGAAGGATCCTTCAAAGCGAGAGGGCAGACGAGTTCGCGAGGGTAATAGGTGGCAGCGTCGATAGAGGTGTAAGGAATCAGGAACACTCATCAATCAATCCACGAGGACAGAATGTAGAGACCATTGCAAAGAATTCAAGCTGTTAAAGGACATGATAGACAAACTTAACAGTGATGGGTAGATAAAGATCGTCAGACTCAGAATGGGACATTGCAGAACCAAGGCCCAACTCCACAGAATGGGTCATAGAGACATCGCCCATCGGGTTGTGGGGAGCCCCGGCAAACGCCGGAACTTGTCGTGCAGGACTACCATATGCAGACTAAAAGACTGGCCCTAGAGACCGACCTAGCTCGAGAATCCGTGGAGGGCCGGCAGAAACATGAAACACACGTTCTCTTTCATGGACCTCACCGGGCTCGAAGCAAGGCATAGGTTGATCGAGGAAGAAGAGGACAGTTCAGGTTAAATCGTATAAAACCCGTACTTCCACAGACGAGAAACGATCAGGCATAATCCCCAACCTTCAACTGCATGTATATTCCAGTCATGATATGTGGCTGCGAGATATGCAGCCTGTGAAAAGCAGATGTAAAGAAGCGTCGAGTTGTCCAAAGGAAAATGGATTGAAAGAAAAGTGGAGACCAGATCATACAAATGGCACATTACATCTAAAACACATGAACTTTACACACATGCTTCCCAGGTGGAGAGAACATCGCTTCCTAGAGCTGATAAAAACATTCCAAGCATTGTTGAAAAAACAGCCTGATTGAAACAAAAATAAGAGTACTAACAGAATACCTACAGAAAACACATACATAATTACTACAGTACCAACTTCTAACCCATGTACGAGGTATAAACAGATCAGCATAAAATTCAGCATAAAAAAGAGGGGGAGGGACCCTTCTGAACCTAAATAACAGTACATAAAGACAGCTTTCATTTGTGAAAGGAATATTTTCAAGCATGATCTTCGTCCATCACGTGTGAAGATACAACCGCGTGGAAATATTTTCCTTATGCTCTGTTCGCTGCATTGGGGGAAAGGGGGGGGGGGGGACAGTTACTTGCGCGGTGATTTGCATTAAAGTGAGAAGATTTGCGCAATTTGTCAACTCCATTCTCTCGTTCTGAGATACCTTTGACCAATGGCAAGACATCGAGAGGACTGATGATAGCACAAGATGCAGATTTGTCCTTACGGTTTACTCCCAGAGCCCTTCCTGTAAAACATATATCGCGCAAGTAACCAGCGCAGAGGCAGAAACCTCTCCCCATAGACCAGTAAGATAGGTGTTTATTGTGAGAATCAAGATATATGACTGTATTGTATGTTGTTTTTGTAATTTCTCATTAAACATATGGCATCGCAAATATTTGTACTATACACATGTAGCATAAGATACACTCGTTGATTGCCGTAATCTGTTGCATTCACGACTCCCCGATTACGTCTCCTACGTTGCGTTCTCCAATTGAAGTTTTTCAACTCCATTTTAACAATATAGGAACATCGTTTATACGATGGAACCTTGCTAGAACGGAGATTTTTCAGCGCAGAAGTGTATTGTTACACAATTTCGACGCAGCCAAGATCAAGCAGTGAATGAGCTGGCAGCAACACAGCCAGAGACTCATTTTTTTGCACCAGTGTCAACGGGCAATAACTGTCCAAGACCCTATTTCCTCCCCCCTCCATAACCACACCACGCGGCGGCCCTGGAAACAAGCTGTAATAGTCACTAACCTTGTCTTTTCACAGTGGAAAGACAAACAAAAAAAAAGCCTGCTGAAATCGGATGCGTCGGGTTGAAAGACGTATATCGCAGCCTCGTTGTAAACTATGACACAGCATCTCCAACGTCATTTTCAGGATAAACGCAACTCCCCCCCCCCCCCCCCCCCAAAAAAAAAATAAATAAATAAATAAATAAATAAAAATAAAATAAAATAAAAATAATGTTGATGTCGTAGTAGACTACCCTGCTGTAGTCTACTATTTTTGAAAAAAAACTGTTTGTCCATTGTTTCAGACGTTGCTGGGGTCATCCTGATCATATTGTTCATACAATTTGCAGGCTACGCTATATTTATGAATTACAACATCACTTCAAGAAATGTCCTGGAAATTAGTAAGTAACAATTCTTGTAACTGACATGACGCCCTACGTTATTATTGTTGATGTTGTTCTGTGTCACATGTTTACAAAAAAATATTTATCACCATTATCTTCTTCTTCGTCTTCTTTCGTTTTATGGTTGAGGTTGTTCTACGTGTTTTGTTTGTCTTTTTATTGATCACCATTATTTTCTTCTTCGCTTTCTTTCGTGTTTGCGTTCGGTTAAATTGGCAGTACTATGTTTGTACGTCCATTTGGCTTGGCTTGGCTTCGTTTGTTCTCAATCTCCCGCTCCCAAACCCTGAAAGGGCTTAAGTAGCAGAATGTAGTACAGAGAACGGAATGCGTTGTGTCGTAGTTTACAGTTTGACTGCGATATTTAAAACCTTTCGGTCCAACACATCCGACTTCAACAAGCATTTTTAGAGTACCGGATTAGCATTATCTCTTCGATCCCTTCTCCTTATCCAGTCTGCCCTGCTGCAGCGTGTTCATTTGACAAAAATAACAATACTGGACTCTTTCGAGACACCGGATGTAATCAACTCAGCATTGAACTGCACTGTGGGTGCTCAACTCGACATTGTACACCCGAGCCACATGTCCATTGCCCTATTGCAAAACGAAAACAGGACGAAAGTGATAGACTCAGATGCTCCTATTGAAGCCATATATGTCATTGAAGACCATTAGCCCGCCAGGAGTTTCTCAGAACTGTTTTAGCTTGTTATTCGACATTGCTCACTGTCGAATGCATCATGCTCCCCTCAAGGGCACAGCAATGGGGACATTGGTAACGGAAAGAGGTAGCATTTTGACATTGATCAACGGCCTCCTTTTGGATACAGACGCTTCTTCTTCTTCTTCCTCTTCCTCTTTTTCTTCTTCTTCTTCTTCTTCTTACTTCGTTTCTCACGAGAAGGTTACTTTGGCGTTGTGTCGTAGTTTACAGCGAGATTGCAACAACCGCATTATTCGGCCCGATACATCACATTCCAGTTGATTATGTTGGGTTTTGGGTTTGCCTTCCCACTGCTATCCTCATTCTCATAGCCAGACTACACCAGTGTTATATCCAGGGCCGCCACTTGGAGGATGATGATATTTGTTCGCTGACTCTGATACTATCAACCAGCTATAAGTCGTTGGCTGCAGTCATCTCATTCACTGTGCTGTAGCTATCAGTCGCTGGCTGCAGTCATCTCATTCACTGTGCTGAAGCTATCAGTCGCTGGCTGCAGTCATCTCATTCACTGTGCTGTACCTATCAGTCGCTGGCTGCAGTCATCTCATTCACTGTGCTGTAGCTATCAGTCGCTGGCTGCAGTCATCACATTCACTGTGCTGAAGCTATCAGTCGCTGGCTGCAGTCATCTCATTCACTGTGCTGTAGCTATCAGTCGCTGGCTGCAGTCATCTCATTCACTGTGCTGTAGCTATCAGTCGCTGGCTGCAGTCATCTCATTCACTGTGCTGAAGCTATCAGTCGCTGGCTGCAGTCATCTCATTCACTGTGCTGTAGCTATCATTCGCTGGCTGCAGTCATCTCATTCACTGTGCTGTAGCTATCAGTCGCTGGCTGCAGTCATCACATTCACTGTGCTGAAGCTATCAGTCGCTGGCTGCAGTCATCTCATTCACTGTGCTGTAGCTATCAGTCGCTGGCTGCAGTCATCTCATTCACTGTGCTGAAGCTATCAGTCGCTGGCTGCAGTCATCTCATTCACTGTGCTGTAGCTATCAGTCGCTGGCTGCAGTCATCTCATTCACTGTGCTGTAGCTATCAGTCGCTGGCTGCAGTCATCTCATTCACTGTGCTGTAGCTATCAGTCGCTGGCTGCAGTCATCTCATTCACTGTGCTGTAGCTATCAGTCGCTGGCTGCAGTCATCTCATTCACTGTGCTGTATCTTCCGACCCGAGTAGATTCGAATAACAAAGACAAGCAGTTTCCACGGACGCTTATTCTGTTCTGTCAGATTTTGATGAAGGTTTAATTTGGTGGCACAGTTAGTCATGAAATCATTAGAGAAGAAGAAAGCGTCTTCTCCCGTCCATCCAGTAACTGAGGTGGTCCTAGAGGCATCACATCTTAATACTTCATGAACTGTCCGTCGCCGTCGTACTCTATACATTGAGAGCGTTGTTGTTTGTCCATCGTTTCCGAAGAGGATCACATTGCTGGAGTTGGTTCGTAGGTGGCTGATCAAACCAATCCGAGCCCGAAAGCGTCTACCACACTGAGGGCAGAGAAACACTGTCTGACCATCAGACAGAGGCAATTCATCTCTTGCCTTTCGTGTCGCTTGTCTCCGTGCAGCTTCCTTGATTCTTGTCTGCTCCATATGTGTCGTGTCTGAAGAGATTTTGTTACGCCAGGCTGGGCGATCAGCAGCAATGCTCTCCCGATTATCTCGGTCAATGTTGGAGTTCTTCTATGAGGCTTTAAGAGCGTCTTTGTAACGTTTTATTTGTCCACCGCGAGCTTGCTTGTCTGACTCAAACTCGCTATATTATATTTTCTTGGGAAGCCACGAGGAGTACAGTGTTAATCAATGGTATGTCATCCACTTGCCAATAGAATCTGTTAACGGCATCTTAGGGCGACCTTTCGTTCTCTTGTCAGGAACTGCGCCACGGAGCATCGCATTGGGCAAACCATGAGAACGTAACACATGACCGTACCAGCATTACTATCTATTGTGATTTGACTATTGCTAGGAAGTCCAGGTACTCTCAGTGTCGGAAAGTATTTCGTATACCCCAATTTGTTACCTGATTTAGAAATGGTATTTTAATGATCTTTCAGAAGAACTTCATCTCTATGGTCTGAATTTTCTGTTTAAATGCAGCATTCTAAAAGGAGTAGAAAGAGGTCACATTATACATGCAAAAAATATGCCAAAGGCGGATGTATTGGACCGAAGAGTGCAAATATCTCAGTCAAGCTATAAACTAGCGGCACAACGCATACCGTTCTCCCGACTACATCCTGTTACTTGCAAAGCCCTGTTCAGGGATTGGTGGTAGCGGGAGATTGAGAACGATAGCAAAAGAAGAAGAAGAACGTGCAGAAAAGAATTTGAGACAAATATTTAGAAAGGGCAAATAAGACACGAGAGAGAGAGAGAGAGAGAGAGAGAGAGAGAGAGAGAGAGAGAGAAAGCTCGATTAGTGACTCGTGGCTAATGGTGCTAGAGGTCTTCCAAACGAGTATAAAGGCTAAGTTAAGTTAAGTTAAGTTAAGTTAAGTTAAGTTAAGTTAGGTCTGTGTTTTTTTCCCTCTAATTTTCATCTTAAAATCTGATTTAAACTTTTATAAATAGTACAGCACAAAAGTTGATCTGCCCACGTCTGCGAGTATACAATAATCTGATTAATATTTGATGCATCTCTCACATCTCAACAGATGCAAACACCAGCCACAGCGTCATTGTTGACGTTCCAGAAACCGAGGAGATACAACATCTAATTATAGAGACAATCAACGAATCTCTAACTACAAAAGCCCAAAACACTTCAACCTGGCAGAGTTCAATATCGCCTACATCTAGTTCATCATTTCCATCAACTGTCATAACTATTAACATGACACGAACAACCGTCAGTACTCATGTCAGCAAGGATAGCGCCGATATCATCTTCAGAAAGCGTGTATCAGTCATGCTGAAGAAACAGTTGGAATTGAATACGACCTCAATGAAGGTTTCGGTTAAAAGGAGGTGTCAGCCCATGCCAACAAGTCGTAAATATACCTTTTTAATTTGTATTAATTGTATTTTATGTCTTATTCTTGTTTAATATGTTATTGTAACTCTGTTAAACATCAACGAACAATGTGTAAAGTTATACAGAATCGGCATAAACATTGAAAGAGCTGACATCCTGGCGTGAGGCTCGCCAGAGTAGAGACATTGACAGAGTAGAAGTGGCATTTTGAAGTTGATCAAGAAGCTGAGCAGTGCATGGGTTGTAGCGGTCAGCGACCCAAAGCTGACTGCTAACGTCAGGGCCAGTGACCCAAAGCTGACTGCTAGCGTCAGGGTCTGCGACCCAAAGCTGACTGCTAGCGTCAGGGCCAGTGACCCAAATCTGACTGCAAGCGTCAGGGTCTGCGACCCAAAGCTGACTGCTAGCGTCAGGGCCAGTGACCCAAAGCTGACTGCTAGCGTCAGGGCCAGCGACCCAAAGCTGACTGCAAGCGTCAGGGTCTGCGACCAAAAGCTGACTGCTAGCGTCAGGGCCAGCGATCCAGAGCTGCCAAGACCATTCTCTACATCCACGGGGTGATTCTGGATAACAGACTGCAACATGGCAGACTGGTTAAAGAGAAGGGATCGAAGAGGGAAGACTGACCCAGTGCCTAGAAAATGTCATGTTGAAGTCGGATGTGTTGGGTCGAAAGGTGCAAATATCGCAGTCAAGCTGTAAGCAACGACACACCGTATTCCGTTCTCCGGACTACTTCTATTACTTGCTAAAACCTTACATGACTTGGTAGAAGGAGTTTGAGAACAAACAACGAAGAAGAAGATGGAGATGAAGAAATTGATCAGCGACCCCCTTTTGGATAAAGACACTGCAATTGATGAACCAGAGATGCACAGGCTGCAGGATTTTGAAAACATACTCGTGTTCAGCAGAGAGGGACACCCAAGAGAGCGATCATGAGAGTGTACAACCAGCGAGCTACAGTAGCTATTAATATCTACTCTCTTTGTCATTCGATGATATGGAATTAGCACCTATGAATCTGCTCTGAGTGCAGTGACGTCGATTCTTGACAGAACAGACTAGAGTGAACATACTTGTACTTTGCACAGACCATTAGGTGCAAAGTCTATCTGAACAAATGTTGAAAGAGGTCGATACTGATTGTTCTAGTGTCTCGATAATTAAACAGATGATCAGGGTATCTTTCATCCCGATGAACAAAACCTCCAAGAACATCACACTGCCCTTGACAATGCCTACGATAGCTATAAGATGATGATTAGGTAAGCAAGAACCGAGACAAGGAGAATGAGCAAAATAGAGAAAACACTAAATATACAGGTAAAAAGTTGAACTCAAACAAGTTAGTGAATTAAAATACTGGGCAGCGTGTTCACACAAGATGGAAGGCTAGATAGAGAGGTAGAATCAAGAACACAGAAAGCTAATGCTGTTTTCTAGCAGCTCTCACCATTACTAATACACAAACACATCCAAATGAAAACAAAGCGATAGGTGATACATATTATCTGAATATCAACTCTCTGCTACAATGTCAGACATGGACTCTCACTAAGGCACAAGAAAGAAAAATCATGGTATGCAAAATGCGATGTTTGAGAAAGGCTGTCGGGGTCACACGGCTGGATAGATTGAGAAACGAAGAAATCAGACAGAAGGTAGGTGCAACACCGTGCATGTAATACATGAAAGGGTAGAGAATAAAATGGTTCGGACACCAAATGGTCCTGTTTACAGATGTCCTAGCCGTAGTCACATCAATAAAAAGCTCGAAAAATACTGAACTTAATTATTTAAGAGCAGTACTCTGTCAACTATGCCAGCAGTCCGCGCCAAAAAGAGTAGTGATACAGTGGGTTCCATCCCACTGTAACATCCAAGGCAACGAGGAGGCAGACAGACTGGCAAAAGAAGGCGCAAGACTACCACAACCAGATTCTAGTGTGACCTACGAAGAGTCCAAAAGGCTTATTAGGGTCAGATACATGGCCAAATAGGAAACAGAACATACAGGCTACACAACAAATGATGCCTATTACCAGTTGAACAGAAGAGAGCAGGTCGTGGCCTTCAGACGCGGCACAGGCCACAACAGACTGGGGTACCACCTATTCAATAAACTGAAGATAGGTGGCACTGACGAATGCACTTGTGGTACCGGGAAAATGACCGCTGAACATCTGCTGCAGTACTGCCCGACATACCAGGATCAGAGAAAGCACATGTGGCCATCACCAGTGGCAACACTAGACAAGCTCTATGGCAGTGTGGACAGCCTCAGGATGACCGCTGCTTTTTTCGAAAAAATACAGATGACGTTTGATAGCGTACGAAGAAGAAGAAGAAGAAGAAGAAGAAGAAGAAGAAGAAGAAGAAGAAGAAGAAGAAGGACACCAAATGACAAGAATGCAACCAAAGTTACCAGCTGCTCGTATTCACAATACCAAACATCAGGATACTTCTATTATTACTGTTATTACTATTACTATTAATATTATTATTATCAGTAATATTATTATTCATTGATTACAGTAGGTAGTCACTGATTGCATTCAATTTTTCTCCCCTTCACACTCCCCACCCCTCCTCCACCAACTTCTAAATCCATATTTAATATCCTCTAATGGGTTCTAAGTCAAATAGCTACATCACAAATACACGATTGCATAATGAGGGCAACAAGCTACTTTGTTACGCCATAGAACAGGCTACTGTCGACTACTAGGCCATCTCTACCACCTCAAGATATCCTACACAAGCGAATGTCCATGCGCAACCAGAATTCAGGTACCTGAACATGTTTTATAAGACTCATTAGCCCACAAGGATCTACGAAGCCAAACCTAACCAGAGCTAAAAGAACTGAAGCAGAGGTCATGGAACTGTCGTCCTGACCAAGAAAAACGCTGTGAGCTGATGCATGGCGATGGGGCTAAATACCACGCGTGACCAAAAATGTATGAAAGCAAAAGACCGAGATAGTAAAGATTGAATCCCGTATGACATCAGTTTTAACTTAGAGCTGAGTATACGGAAATGGTAATGAACTACGGTTTATACTTTGTAAATAGTGATAAACCCTGAACATATTTTGTTTAATTCTTATGTTAATTATGACGAGAAAAAGGAACTTCGTCATCAAATTTGACAAATAGTCGCATGTCGCATTCGGGCTGCAGTTTGCACCCATCCCTCCCCCACCCCCTGTCATAGGACCTTGATAACAATCAATCAACCAATGCTATAAACGTGCCATGCACGGTACGTTAAGGTAGAAGCCAGTGCTCTCCCCTTTGATTTGTGTAACACCACTCTTTTCTGTTCATAAATATTTGTTGTTCAAGTCCACAGTGGAGCCGTCTCTGATGATTGTTCCGCGGAGAGTTTCTTTCGGTATTCCTCTTTTTCTCCTGCCAGATGGTGACCAGATAAATTCTTGCAGAAGCAGTCTGTTGCTGTCCCTTCCAACAACAAGCTCGATGTATGTCCATCTTTTCTTCTTGTTCCAATTAGTGATGAAACATATTGTTGATTGGTGACTTCTCTAATTGTTTTGTTGGTTATGAATTCCTCCCAGCCAATTTTCAACCGTGTGGTCTAGGCGTGATACTCGCTCGGTTTTCACAATCCCAACGCACAGGTTTCGATCCCCACCGTGTCCAGTTTTTGGCAGACAAAAAAAATTTAAATTTATAGGGCTAACGAATTTAGTTACTTGCACATACTTGTGCAAACCCCGCACAGTGTGCAGGCAAGGTTTTTATTTCATCCTCGGTAGCAAAAGACTGTGCTGTACCGATGTTTTGACACCGTGTTTTCTGACGAGAAAACTGTTGTATGAGATAATTAACCTATTATAAAATGTAGGTGCTACACACGTTACATATCAATACGTTACAAACACATACGAACCCATCCATACACAGGTCAATACGTTCTGACATAACCTAAAAGACTATGACCTGAGGTTAAAAGCGACGTGCCTTTGCCAGTAGAATCTAGAAAGGTAAACCTTTAGTAAACCCACCCCCAAAAAGTGAATGTAGTAGGGCTTGCTCGATGTTAAACACCGTATATAATTTCCCTCAGTGTTTAAGGCACTACAATGACATCTTTGTATGTGATTGAAAACCCCGTACTTTCACCAAAGAAATAAAAATGGTTAACTTTGGTAAAATGAAAACAAATTCCTGGTAGTATTTTTTTTTACAGAGAAATCAAAATGTCAAAGGGCGTCTGTTGGAATTTATCAATCGGCATAGTTGTTTACTTTCAAACATTAGCTTGGCCGTACAGCAAAAACTACACTTCTAAGGGTAACGGCCGGTGTGATGGGGATCGAACCAAGTACCTTCTGATTGTGAGCCGTGTCACTTAACCACTAGCCCATATAACTTTCAACATTGTTTTGTAAAAGGGCGACATTGGCCTGTTCTTCACGGACAGCTCTGCGCTGCAGCGCTCTCTGCAAATGTTTGACAGCAAAGTCTATATCCTGGGCAAAGAAGAAAGTTCAGAACCTCATTTCCAACACAGCACCCTAGGGTCTTGAAACCCAAGGTCACATTCCAGAGGGCACCAATGAATTCATCTATCTCGGTAGCATGATAACATATGATGAGGGCAGCGGTCCGGATATTTTAAGGTGGATCGGGGTAGCTGCGTTTGCTATGCGCGACCTCCGACGTGTGTGGAGTAATGGGAAGATCTCCCTTGAAAAAAAACCAAGAATCTACCAGTCCTACTTTACGGCTCCGAAACCTGGACACTGCTGAAACATGACATGTCGAGACTAGAGACCTTCCACATGCGCAACCAGCAGCTCATCATGAGCATCCGATGGCATGACTACATCCGAAACACGGAGGTCTCTGCTAAAACAGGCCTTCACCCAATCTCAGAAACACTTGACCGACGCCGAGTTTCTTTGTTCAGTCAAGTTGTATGGCTGAGTCAGGAAACCCCGGCCGACAAGATGCTACACAAGTCGTTCCTCAGGGCCAAAAGTCTTTCCCCGACCGACTGTAGGCGCAGAAGAGGCCGTCCACGCACAGTATTATTCCAGCATATATCAGCCTCCTCCTCCGCCTTGGTAGAGGCATAGGACCACTCCACAGCAGTGGCTCGTGGATGTGACCGACCGACGCAACGGGCCTCAAACGCCTAAGCGAACATTATTATTATTATTAGTTGTAAAACAACATTTCCGTTGTCTCCAATGATCTCTGTGATTGCCTGTTAATTGTCCATGACTCGCTACCGTATGGAACTACTTGTTCCAAGTAGCATAAACGAACTCTCTTTCTTAATTCTAGTAATACGGTTTAATTGCACAAGATTCAAATCTTACTCTGGAATACTGATTTGCTCGGAAGAAGCTTTTCTTTAAACGTGTATCTTTTCAGGCTATGCATGCGTGTACCCAAACTGCACACAGCTAAGTAGCGACATGAATGAGAGGGTGAAGAGTCTGTACTCACAGAAGAGAATTCTAACAAAAGCCCAGGAAGACCTACTTAAATCAATTGCTGAAGAAATTCCTGAAAATGACGTCATTCTTCTAACAGCCGTTTCCACTAACCATTTTAATGAGATGCAAGCCATGTTTCACACACTTCACACTGTGGTGTTCCCAGAAATGGCCAAACGGGAGAACTTCTCCATGGTTCTGTGGGACTTGGGATTATCTCCCACACAACGGAGTCAGGTAGGTTTGGTTTAACCTTATTCAGGTAAAATGGTTGCTTCTCAGCCAAACAATCATTCGTCTCCAAAGTCACATATTTGATGAAATCGATTTTAAACATACAGAGATATTCTCAGGTCTGGTCTAACGAGGGAAAATCTCGTTCCTTCCTGAGACTTAGTTCTCTCATGCAGATCAGAGTTAGATAACTTGGGTAAAAGCTTTGTTCAGGGGAAGCTATAATCTCTTAGTCATTCAAGCTGTCAGTCCTAATTAAAGTCATGTATTCGCAGTCTTCTACTTAACACTCTAAACACATGATTTGTTTTCCAGAGTTGGCCAAACGACAGAAATGAGTATTTTAATTTCGCAGCAATGATGAAGTCAGTAAGCTAGTTGCAGTACTTATTTTTACTTTGAATTCTTGAAATACTGGTTAAAAAAAAACAGGTTATACTTACTGCCAGGTAGCCGAAGGCTATCTGTAGTCATCATCATCATCATCAATCCCGTAACCTGAAAGGTCATCGGGGCAACAATATTGCAGTCTGTTGGACCAGTCCCCCCCCCCCCCCCCCCCACTTGGTTTTGTTCCAGAATATTTGTTCTAGCTATAGATCTTCTCGTCAACTCTCTGATGTTGTCTTCCAATCTCTTTTTCTGTCTTATTCTCTTACGTCTCCCATGCACAGTACCTTGCAGGATCGTCTAGATCAACCCAGACGATCTTGCTACATGCCCATACAATGTAAGCTTGCGTACTTTTACCATAGTCAGTAGTTCTTTATATTGGCGTACCTCTCGTTTAGCGTTTTCCCGAACTGTATCCACAGTACTACCCTTATTTTGCAATTTTTGCTCCCTACAGCTTATTACATATTATTATTATACTCGCATCAAGTATCTGCAACCAGTGTCAGACATCAACTCTCATCAAGACACAAGAAAGAGGAATCATGATATGCGAAATGAAGTGTTTGTGAAAAACGTTCGGGGTCAGAAGGCTGGACGGGGGATGGCGTGGGCTAGTGGTTAAGTGACACGGCTCACAATCCGAAGGTGCTGGGTTCGATCCCCATCACAGCACCGGCCGTTACCCCGGGAAGCAAACCCTTATACCATGCAGGAGGAAGCAAACCCTTACATGAAATGTATGCTGAAGTCGGATGCACTGGGCATAAAAACCACAGTGCAACGCACACCGCCTTGGGGAATTGAGAAATAAGGCGAACGCCAAAAAAAAAACATAAAAAAAAACAGGCTGGACAGAGTACGAAACTTAGTCATCAGAAAGGGGGTGGTTACAACACCGTGCATGGAATACATGGAAAGAAAGAGAATAAAATTGTTCCGATACCTGACAAGAATGCAACCAAAGTTATTTATAAAACCAGACAAGAGGGATACCAAAGAAGGATAAACAGAAGGTGTAAGTAAGAGACACCGAAGAAACATTACATGACAACAAACAACATCGACGGCAAATGAAAGAAAAACTACACATCTCCACCCTGTGCATTAGAACGTGACAATATGTCTACACACACCACCGGAAATAGTTGACAGTTCTGACAAAAAAGTTTTTAAACAAGACTCGTGTAGAATCTTGGATTCTAAAGAGTCATTGACCCAAGGGGAATCGAATGGTAATGATAAATAACAATGACACGAATATCTATAGAACTACATTATGTAAAACTTAAAGGGGTGCGGTCTTAACATTCTGCAAGCATACATGTGTTACAAATATCACTGGTGAAATGTCTCACATAGTAGCTCTCGTATTGAAAGTTAATTATAAGGGAAATTTGAGAAATATTTAAAAAAAACGGCGATATAGTGTGAAATGACGAAACATGGATAATCGTACATAGTACTAATGGAAAAGAGTGGCGAGCTGTATATGGAAGTATAAATAGAGTTGTGCCAAGCAGTAAAAGATAGGGAATGATAATAGTTCATGCAGATAGCAGACAATGGATAGTTGCGGGATGCGAAACTCATGTTTGTTTCAAAATCTACCGACAATCAGGACTATCATTCAGAGATCATTGGCCATATGTTTAGAGAGTGGATTGAGAAAACTGTACTTCCGTCATTAGATAGGCCTTTCTGTCTGGTAATGGACAGTGTTTTTTACAATAATGCTAGTGGCACTGAAAGACACCGTTCACACATCAGCAAGTACTAAGAACGAGATGAAACTTTGGCAAACAAAAGAACGTTTCCAATTTACTGAGATGCCCCTGAAACCTGAATTGTTGTCACTTGTGAAAAATACAAACAGGACAAAGACATTGCAAAAGCAACCCTCTCAGATATTGACGACAGATTCTGGATTAAATATGAGTAAGATGTAATGAAAGAGGAAGATCGTTATTGGCAGAAAGATGATTGTGATCTATTCAACCGACAAAAATAATCAATTTTTTTCGACTCAACCCGATTCAGAAGAGGGTGAGTACATTCCACGTGTAACTATAATTTAAAAAATGCTTAAACTCATGATGAAGCTTGGAACATAACATATAACCACAAAGAAACATGCTTAAACTCATGATGAAGCTTGGAACATAACATATAACCACAAAGAAACATGCTTAAACTCATGATGAAGCTTGGAACATAACATATAACTACAAAGAAATATGCATAAACTCATGATGAAGCTTAGATCATAACATATAACCACAAAGAAACATGCATAAACTCATGATGAAGCTTGGAACATAACATATAACCACAAAGAAACATGCATAAACACAACATTAGCCATATCATTTTCTAGCAACACGCAGCTGTTAATAGAAATCGATATACGAGTATTATAAACATTAATACACATTTATAAGAGCAAATAATTTACTTATACCCCTAGTTTAGTTTTATTTTTAGTTTGGCTTGGCTTGGCTTCGTTCGTTCTTAATCTCCCCTACAAAACCATGAAAGGGCTTAAGTAGCAGAATGTAGTCCAGAGAACGGAATGCGTTGGTGTCGTAGTTTACAGCTTGACTGCGATATTTGCACCTTTCGGTCCAACACATCCGACTTCGGCAAGCATTTTTTTGAGTACCGGGTTAGCATTCCCTCTTCGATCCCTTCTCCTTAGCCAGTCTGCTCTGTTGCAGCCTGTTATCAAGGATCACCGAATGGAGGTGTAGAAGGGTCTTGTCAGCTCTGGTTCGCTGGCTCTGACGCTAGCAGTCGGCTATGGGTCGATGACCACTGCAGCTCATGCGCTGCTCAACATCTTGATCCTTTTTTTGTAGTTTAACGAGAGTTATCCATGGGACTGGCTATCTCATGCAAAAAAGCATTGCCAGGAAACCGCACTGTAAATGACCGGAAGCAGGCTTTCCTAAATGTTAGTTAGGCTAAGCTAAAGCCAGTGTTAGACCTACACTACAACAAATAGATAGGTAGGTGGGTAGATTTGTAGGTTAGTACGTAGGTAGGTAGTTAGGAGGGTAGGTAGGTAGTTCGTTTCGGTGACAAAGACCTGGCACCAACCGTTCATGAGCACGATGAGTGTCCAAGGCTACATGCAATTAGGATGATGTCTTTTCGATTTGATCTAACCAGATGGTCCGTGATCAGCGTGCGGAGGGGGTCGCTTTCCATCCTTGATGTAAATTACTTGCTTCGGGAGCTGGTGGGCGAGGCGAAGATTGATCACACGTTCAAAGAGGGATGAACAGCGACGGTCAAGCATTGCGAGTTTGCTTTCGAGGCATGTCCACCGGGTGGCTTCGTCGATTGAGACCAGGGAAATGAGACGAGAATTGTTGTTATGCCCGTTGGCATAGATCAGTGTATGTTTCTTCTTGTGGCTGCTTGATACGAAGTAGGCAATGACAACATCGGTTTGTAAAGTCTGTAATCTCAAAGTCTAAACAGAAACGATTACGATTGCAAAACTATATACAACAGAGACCAGACAGGACGATCAAGTGAAAGACATTACGGAATTAAACTGACTCCGCACTGGTGACTAAATCGCTTATCTTCCAAAATGAAAGAGAGGGAGAGAGAGTGAAGAGAGAGAGAGAGAGAGAGAGAGAGAGAGAGAGAGAGAGAGAGATTGAAATACAGAACAGAGAAGACAGTCAAGTAACAATACAGAATTGAATTGGCTTCTCGCCGATGACGAAAAGACTTAACCACCAAATAATAAAATAAAGCACGTAAGAGAGATAGAGAAAGAGAGAGAAACAGAGAAATAGAAAAAGAGAGATTGAGCGAGAGTTGCTATAGAACTCTTCTAAATATTGAGAAATGCCTGAAACCAAGCCGACTGCACCATCGCGTGGTACCCTCTGTTTCTTCTTCTTCTTCTTTCGTTCGCTTTAAAATATTGTCTATATCTGCAATGTTGTCTCTTGTATAAACTTCACTGTCTTTTGTAGTTCACTTACAGGTCCATAAAGTTTCTTTTCCAGTGTTGTTTCTATGGGCCAGTGCAATTTTCTCTGTATATCATATTCGGGGCAGTTTTGTAGTATGTGCTGAGCTGTCTGGGGCGCCTGTTCGCATGTACACATGGCTGAGCTGCCAATCTTCATTTTTGTGTACATGTGGCTGCGGAGTCGGTTGTGTCCTGTTCTAAGGCGCAACACAACAGTTTGCTCTTGTCTGTTCATGTTATGATAATCGTCTGGTGTTACTGTTGGTGGCTTTCTGATTGATTTGATCATCCATATCTTCTGTTGGTATGTAACTGGCACATCTGGTTGCTCGTCTGCAGCACCCTCCTTTGCCAGTCGATCTGCTCTCTCGTTTCCTGGTACCCCACAACGAGAAGGTATCCACTGCATGACAATCTTGCGTTGGCTGCTCAGTTCAGACAGTAATGCCTGCAGATCTGGCAGTTTCTCAAATTGAAGTGCTTGGTGTGCTATTTGTGCATCTGTCAGAAATACTACAGGTTGTATACTGACATTGGTATTCAACAGTTTCTCAGTTGCCACTTTGATTGTCTGTATTTCTGCATCATATGTATGACAGCAATTTCCAGTTGGTACTCTGACTGTATCCCTAATGTTGTTTGGGTATTCTATGTACACTCCCGCTCCACCATTCTTTACTGCATTCTGTGTTGACCCATCTGTGTATACTCTGATCCAGAGTTCTTGTGGGTATTCTTCATCCAGGAAATTAAGGATCACTATCCTACGTTGCACACTGTTCTGTTCATCCTTGTCTAATATTCCTTTCACTTTTGTTTGAATGCATACTGATAGTCTATGCTCCTCTCTCCAAGGGGTTTGTTCTGGCACAGACTTTAGGGGGATGTCAACTTCAGGTAGATCTATAATTTGCATGCGAAGTCGTTTCGCCTGATGCACAAAACTACTTCTTTTCAGTCTTCCCATTGCTAAATTTTGAAATCTGTCTTTCATTGGAT
Source organism: Ariolimax columbianus (assembly GCA_036924085.1). Lineage (NCBI taxonomy): Eukaryota > Metazoa > Mollusca > Gastropoda > Stylommatophora > Arionidae > Ariolimax > Ariolimax columbianus. The sequence goes on along the minus strand of JAVGWX010000010.1, from coordinate 65,921,091 downwards.
GGCTCGGCATGCAGAGGAACTTTTCTACCTGTGTTAATAACTTAGTGCTTGTATCCTTCCCATTTTCTCCATCTCCACTATAGGTGTTGATTTCATTGCTCCTGTAATGACCCTAAATGCCTGATTTTGCACCTTATCCACCTCTTTTATGGTAGTGTTTGCTGCAGGGCACCACGCTGCTGACCCATATTCCAGATGTGGCCGTATACCTTGTTGGTAAACTTTGTTAAGTATTTTACCACTAGCTGCCCATGTGGTTCCACTTAATTTTATCAGGATGGCTCTGTTTCTAATGGATCTGGAAAATGGCGGGAAACCGGCCCCAACAAACCAGTCCCACAAAGTTTCTGACAGTAAAATCTTAGACTATGGGTGAGGCATACCCCATAGAAGCCTGTGACAGAGCAGGTCCCCCATTAAATGCCGTATATGCTGGATCCATCGGTGGGTCGACATGTCCCCATTCCCATGAGGCCTTGGACAGGGTTACACAAGACACCAGGAGCAACCCAACCGTCTGCCCTAACAAAATTTTGTGATGAAGACGGAGGAAATTAGCCAGGAGGTGCACCACCTGCAACCATGATGTCACCCAGTTACGCCCTATGGAGGATTATCTATATCTGCCAATCGTCACATGACTCGGCCAGTGATGATCAGGCAGGTACAGTAGCCATTAACTAATCTTGAAATGACCTATTCTTTAATACAGGAGACACAAACCAGTGTTGATAATATAGGAGACAATATTTCAAATACAAATATTATATTTTCAAGCCAATGAAAGAAAAATATGATGAAGAAAAAGGATGCCTAGAAAAAGAAAGAGAAGATAAAATAATACCAACTGAAAAGATTTGCCATTTGAATACAGCACTCGCTTTGCATGGCAAAGATACAGAGTTCATCTTTCGCTACTGACAGCTCCAGTCGACCCTGCTGTAAATTGCTACCCCACCCCACAAAGCTGTGATTTAGTACCTTGAATAACCTAACACTGTATCCATGACGGCAGTATATGCTGTGAGACTACCTTTACCTTTTTACCTTTACTCTAGAAAAGTTGTATCCCTTTTTTGTTGCGTTCGCCTTATTTTCTCACATCCATAATGCGGTGTGCGTTGCACTGTAGCTTTTATTAGCGCCTATCGACCCAGTGCATCCGACTTCAGCATACATTTTATGTAAGGGTTTGCTTCCCCCTGCGTTTTCTAAGGGTTTGCTTCTCCGGGGTAACAGCCGGTGCTGTGATGGGGCTCGAACCCAGCACCTTCGAGTTGTGAGCCGTGTCACTTAACCACTGGCCCACCCCGTCCTCTAGTTTTATCCATGATTTATTTTTTCTTCACATTCACTTTACAAATATGAAAAATACAACGAGTTAATCTTCACATTTTTATATTGTGGGTGTAATATTTTCAGTTACCTCTTTTGGTTTCGTCGTCTCACTTTCTATTGGATTGTAGTCCAGTGTTGTGGCATGTATTTGTCTTTCGCCTCTCTAGTGGCTCGAATGACCGTGGTCTCGTTTAAGCTGTCTATCCACCTTTTTCTTGATCTATCTCTCGCCCTTATTCCAGGAGTTATGTCGAAGAAGGTTGCATGAACAATGTGGTTTGGTTGTATTATCAGAATGTGACCAAACCAATTCATTCTCTGTTGCTCGATGTACTGTAGGCAGGGAATTATTCCAACCTTCTCCCGAATACTCGTCTTTGTGATTCTGTCGATTCTGGTGTTGTTAGTGACCTTTCGTAGAAGCCGCATTTCGCAGGTGGTTAACTTTCGTTCCGAAGCCTTATTCTTCTTCTTCTTCTTCTTCTTCTTCTTCTTCTTCTTCTTCTTCTTCTTCTTATTATTATTATTATTATTATTCTTTTTCTTCTTCTTCTTTTTCGTACGCTGTCAAACGTCAACCTCTATTTTTTTGGAAAAAAAGCAGCGGTCATCCTGAGGCTGTCGACACTGCCATAGGGCTTGTCTAGTGTTGCCACTGGTGATGGCCACATCTGCTTTCTCTGGTCCTCGTATGTCGGGCAGTTTTGCAGTAAATGTTCAGCGGTCATTTTCCCGGTACCACACGAGTATTCGTCAGTGCCACCTATCTTCAGTTTATTGAAAAAGATGGTACCTCAGTCTATTGTGGCCTGTGCGAAGTCTGAAGACCACGACCTGCTCTCTTCTGTTCAACTGGTAATAAGCATCATTTGTTGTGTAGCCAGTATGTTCTGTTTCCCATTTGGCCATGTATCTGGCTCTAATAAGCCTTTTGGACTCTTCGTAGGTCACACTAGAATCTGGTTGTGGTAGTCTTGCACCTTCTTTCGCCAGTCTGTCTGCCTCCTCGTTGCCTTGGATGTTACAGTGGGATGAAACCCACTGTACCACTACTCTTAAATCATTAAGTTCAGTATTTTTCTGGCTTTTTAGTGCTGTAACCACGGTCAGGGCATCTGTAAACAGGACTATCTGGCTTTCATTTTTTTGCCTGTCAGCACAGCTTCTACTGCAGCCCTCAGCGCCTCTGCTTCCGCTCTGAAATTGCTTGATTATTTTCCAGTTGCCAATGACAGTGTTATTTTTCTACCATTTGGTAGGCTCAGGAATACCCCTGCCCCTCCGTTCTGTGTTGTGTTTGTTACAGAACCGTCGGTGTATGCATGGGTCCAGTCCATACTTTGGTAGTTTTTCGTTATGTACCTCAGGGTTATGTCTCTTCTTTCTTTTTCAGTCTGGCTGTTCTTGTTTCCAATACCTGGTATATTTTCTACCACCTCTGGAAATATATGCTGCCTCCAGGTAGGTTTGCGTACAGTAGGGATGGGCTTTGGTGTTGTTAATGCGTTCATAGGGTCTTCGTTCATCTTTGCTTTGGCTATTTCTGCAAAGTGTCTCCGCTTTTAGTTTCCCCTTTCCAAATCTATTTAGTCTCTTATGAGTTTTTGTGCTTGCTGCTGGGCTTTGCAGTCTCTTCTGTCGGTCATGGATTGCAGATTTGTAATCTTTTCCAGTTCTACAATTGGCGTTGACTTCATGCCTCCTGTTATAACTCTCATGGCTTGGTTTTGAAGTTCGCCTTTACTGCTGTTGTCCATGTCGCAATGCCATACTCGAGAACTGGTCTCACTCTTCCAGTGTACAGTTTCTTTAGTATACTTTCGTCAGCTCCCCAGCTTGTGGCAGCAAGTTTCCTCATGATTGCCATTCTTTCTCTGGCTCTCATTAGATTTCTCTCGATCTTCTTCTTCTTCTTCATCGTACGCTGTTTACAGCAATATACGTTGCACTGTTTTATTTTGTTAAGCCTGTGGCTCAGTGCATCCGATTTCAACAGGCGTTTCTGTAGTGATGCCCTCCTTAGCCGTTGGCTGTCCCCAGCCTATCTGCAAGGCAGCAGTTGTTTTTGGTCAGAGTTGTCTCACTTAGGGAAGTTGTCTTGCAGGACTATCGAGTCTTGCCCACTCGTGTCTATAGGGTGTGGCAATGATATGATATGATGGACCATTTACTAGTTTGGACTATCCCGGAAGAGAGGCAGTCCAGTGTGTCTGAGTCCCAGGATCGTCACGTCCTGCCAGAAACGTAGCATATGCATGTGAGTGAGGTATCTCTTCGCTCCCTTTATTTTCTCGGCTCATCTGCAGTGATGGCACGCCTAGCATTCCCCGCCACCTGGGAGGTTGTCACAATAGGGCAGAGGTGCAATGTCCGCTGGACTGCATCTCTTCTGCGTCCATTGGGATGACTGATAGCAGACAGAGATAAAGAGCGAGGCAGGAGTGTCTTTAACCAGGGGACAAGCCTGGCCATGGCACTGAGATGTTGTTCACCTGGTGTGCGGACATATCTCATGATCAAGGGTTGAGTCTCAACAGTTCGCAGTGAGGTGACTGCTCTACTGCTTGCGACACTCCGACCGAGAACTAAGTCTTCTACTAGTGGTTTCACACCTCCACGCCGTATGGGGTAAGTATCGAGCAGCTCCCCGCCCGCTTAGAGACCTCTTTCTGCGGCTCGACCGGGTTGGGCTGAGATGCGCGCCCCAGGTCCCAACCATTTCGTTGCTTCCCGTCGCAGTGGTGCTGAGATTCAGGGCGGGATTCCGGCTTAGAGGAGTTCGGCCGTAATCCCTCAGATGGTAGCCTCGAACCATTGGCTTATCAGCCGGGCACGTGAATCAAGTGTCTGAGACCTGCGACTCCTCTCGAATTGAGCAGGATTACCGTAGCAACGCCCTGTGATTAGTAGGGTAAAACTGACCTGTCTTCCCAAGGGTCTAATACCAGCACCCGTTCCCTAGTAGACCCAACGAATCAAGAGAGAGCTATTAGTCAGTCAATGACCAAGGATCTGAAACCTGCGATTCCTCTTGGATTGAGCAGGATTTCCGTAGCAACGCCCTGTAATTTGTAGGGTAAAACTGACCTGTCTTCAGAGATTCTAATACCAGCACTCGTTCCTTATTAAACCCAACGAAAGTGCTCTCGGCCTGTCAATCATTTCAGTGTTGGCGTGTTGAGTCAAATTAAGCCGCAGGCTCCACTCCTGGTGGTGCTCTTCGTAAATTCCTTTAAGTTTCAGCTTTGCAACCATACTTCCCCCGGAACCCAAACACTTTGGTTTCCCGGAAGCTGCCCGCAGAGTCATCGAAGCAACTCCTGCGGATCGCTAGTCGGCATCGTTTATGGTCAGAACTACGACGGTATCTGATCGTCTTTGCGCCTCTGGCTTTCGTTTTTGATTAAACATTCTTGATAAATGCTTTTGGAGTAGCTCGTCTTGCGGCGTTCCAGGAATTTCATCTCTAACGCCGCAATACGAATGCCCCCGTTTGTCCCTGTTAATTATTACCTCGAGTTCCGAAAACCAACAAAATAGAGCCGAGGTCCTATTCCATTATTCCATGCACCATTACTTTGCCTTATTCAATGCCCCTGCACTGGTAGCACAGGGTTGAAATGAAGATAATATTTATCATCTTATGTTTTGCTTGGAGGGAAATCTTCGAGTGTCTTAGTAGTGAAGACAACTGGTAGGTGAAAGCGTTTGTCCTCTGCATTCTGGTCTCTATCTCTCGGTCGACTCTGCCATCTTCAGTAAAAACAGCTCCCAACTATCAACATTCTTGTACCTGTTTTATTTTTGTTTCATTCACATAAATTATCAAGTGTGGTGAGCTTTCTACCTATATTCATTGTCTCTGTTTTTGATGTGTTGATATTCATATCTTCCTTTTGACAGTTCTAGTAGAGTTAGTCAATCTCTGTTTTTGATGTGTTGATATTCATATCTTCCTTTTGACAGTTCTAGTAGAGTTAGTCAATCGCTGTTTTTGATGTGTTGATATTCATTTCTTCCTTTTGACAGTTCTAGTAGAGTTAGTCAAAATGACGTAGGTTATGTTCATTTGAGTGAATCAAACGTAAATCGTGTGCAAAGAGCAATTCGTTGGCACTTTCCTTTTCTGTATTTGCCTCTGGTGTGATTTTATTCAAACAAGGCACACAGACAAGGGGTGAGAGAACATAACCATGTCTGACGCCTGATGAAATGGGGACCACTTTGACATACCTTCTGTTGTTCTTACTTCACTCTGGCTGTCCTGATATAGAGCGTTGATGTTCCCATTGAGAGGACATTGCAGATAATAATGTGACAGGATCTCTCATAATTTACTTCTGTTGACTCTATCGAACGTCTTTTCTTGACCTATCAGCATAAGGTTGTCGTTTCCATCATATTCTATAGACTATTCGCATATTTATCTCAAGTAAGCTCTTTTTTTCCGGAACTCAAACTGATTACTTTCAGTTACAGTCAATAATAACATACATATGAACAACGTAGGAGTCAATTAACGCTCTGGGATAGAAGCAAAACAACACCACTCGTTATGGCCCCCTTAATCTTCGGCAGGGAAACAAATTTACGGAAACGCCCAACAAATCCCAACATGAACAAAGAAAAGTCTCGAAAACCCATTCAATAAGTAAATCGAAAGGCATATGTCAAATAGTCTTCTTTATTTTTATTTTCAGTTCTACGTACATTTATGGTAATCTGAAAGTGTCTCTGAACAGTTGTCTCATTGATGTCGCATCCTGGGAGCTGATTGCACCAAACCGCTCAGTCTAGCGCACTGTCATCAAACGTGGTGCTCGCGTCGCAAAGAAGAAAATCATTACTAAGACGCAAAAAAAAGCGAGCTGCATGAAAGTACGGAAAGCAAAACGTTCCTTCTTCTTCTTCCGCTATTATTTCACTTCTTATTTTCATCTTCTGTCTCTTCTACTTCTTGTTTGTTTTCTCCTCTTCTTCTTCTTTTTCCTCCTCTTCTTCTTCTTCTTCTTCTTCTTCTTCTTTGCTCAACTGTGCTATGCTTCTAGTCCGGTGTGGTTCACGAAGGAGACTGCCGTTCAGGTTGTCTCGGTCCCTCACGGCTTTTCGAGCACGATCGCTTCACCAGGCCGCACTGCCTCTCTTTAGTCTGCGTCAGTGGGGCAGTCCTGCAGGATATGTTATAGTGTTTGCTTGGGTGCTCCTAAACTGCATATGGTGGTGTGTCTAACACCCATTCTGTGGAAATGAGTCTTGAGTCTGCAATGGCCCGTTCTGAGTTTAAAGATCTTAGTTGGGCCATCTCTGTGAATACTGGCTTGTATTCTTTGTGCTGGTGTATCCCTTATGTCATCATGGATGGTATTACGAGTGTCTTTGCTTCTTTATAGCTCGTAAGACAGCTCAATTACTAGCGCTGGTTACGTGTGCTATATGTGTGGTAGTTTTTGTGGAGCTCAAATCGATCATGTCTGACGCTGTCGTCATCTTCGCTTACGATGGGCAACTATTACTATTACATTAATTGGTGATCTGATCAAAGGGTGAATGGTGAATCGATTACTATAGCGGTCTCCAGATCAAGTAGGCACGGATTCATTACATGCTAAGGCATTTGTATTAACTACAGTAAAATAACATCTCGCCTGTCCACTGCATTGCAACAGCAGAGGAACGTGGCTTTTAATATTCAAGCCTTATTAATCTTTATAGCAGACTCAAGCAATCGGAATCAATGCTGGTATAGCATAAAGGTAATGCGCTCGCCTTTCAAGTGAAGAACGAAATAACGAAAAGGTCTGGGTTCGAAATTAACAAGTTTCAAGCGACACCGGATCTCAAAGGGGGGTTGGGGTGGTGAGATCTTGATCATAGTCCTCTCGGACACGAACAATAAACATGGAGGTCATGTACACCCGATGTAGTGGTAAACGAATCATTAGAAGGTGAAAATCGAAGATAGAAAGTAAGCAATTGCCAGAATCACCATTTCTAATAATAGTAAAAAATAAATTCTCCATTCTCATGGGAAGGGAATTAGCACAGAAATAGCCAAGCACAGATACTCTTCTGCTACCCAGAAAGGAGGCATACACATGGATGTTTACATACTAAGGTTCAAAGTAATCAAATTGCACCTTCTTTTGGCGAATATTCGCTTCTTTCAACCACATACAAGTCTTTTTGGTTATACAAGCTACTCGAGTCCACTAAACCACATTTAACATCCAAGCCTTAACTCTTGTGCAGTACTAATATGCACACGCTCTTAAAATGTCTGCAGTCCATGGTAAATTGTTGTTGTTGTTTAATGCATACAATTAGTAGGCTTACTCTTCTGCACTTCCTGAAAAGCGCGTTAATTTGCGGGTTGTTGTAGCTTATACTAAAGACATCCCATCTTGCGCGGCACTTGTCCCAGCGCAGTGGAGTAATAAGCTGTTCGTGTCTAGCCCGCTAAGCAGGAAATCCACTTACGGGCTACATCTAGCTCATATTAGAGCTGGAACCTGCACAGGGGCATCTACCCCCGTAGAAGCACAGGTCGACTAAGAACTAAGTAGCTTACCTCACATCCCGATCGTGCTGATGAAGGTAGACCGAGTTTCTCTAGACGGTTGGGCTATGTTTGGCTTTATCTGCATGGCACTCTCCACTATGGTGATATCCATGGTAGGTGCGAACAATTGTACCATTTGAATTGATTCATGTGTTTCATATCTCACGATACCCGTTGAATATTTGTGCAGATGGAGAAATGCTGTAGATGTCAAGTTGTGAGATTCCCTTTTGACAAGTTTCCCAATCGAATGAGAGACTTGCACTGCTACATGTGGAAGCCACTAGCCATCAGAGTGGGTTTGTTTTTATACTCAAAGCGAAACTTAACATGATCAACAGAATAGTTACAGAGAAATAACCGTCATCTTTTCGTGTGTGATAGTCATCTTTGTACTTCTTTTTTGTTCTTCTCTTCTTCTTGTTCTTCTCTTCCTCTTATTCTTCGTTAGCTATTTTTTATCTTTCTTTCCTCTGCCTCTTTCTTTATCTTCTTCTTTTGCTTTTTTGATTATTTTCTCTCTTCTTTTTCGTTTATTCTTTGTATTGCATCTCACTCTTCATTCTTCTCTTTCTTTCTTTCTTTCTTTCTTTCTTTCTTTCTTTCTTTCTTTCTTTCTTTCTTTCTTTATTTCTTTCTTAAAATTAGGTCTGAGCGTACATAGAGAAAAAAACACATATTATGATAATAAAAGCACCTAATGATAATCAGATTGTACTAGGAGACACTACAAGAGGTAGATGCATTTCTATATCTTGGTGGTAATATAGCGAAGGTCCGAGATAGTGATATAGATATCAAATCGAGAACACAAAAGGCGTTAGAAGCTTTTTATTGCTTCAGAGAATTTGTGGAAATCGAAAGAAATTAAGTCCGCCATAAAAATACAGATCTTCAACTCCAATTTCCAGTCCGTCATGAGGTATGTACGAGGTAGTTTAAAAACTAAGTTCCCGGAATTAGTGGATTGTATAGAAATAAGTTACAATATAATTATCTACATTAGATTTCCTTCAGATTAGTTCTCTTCTCGGCAACTACACACTTCTGGCAACGTGCTGATGGAAACATTCATGGAACCCATTCTTTGACACATTTCTCTCTGCTGTCCTGCATTGGTGATTAACGTACTCAGCATTCTTGAATCGATGTCCTTTCAGTGCCAATTTCAGTCGAGGGAACAAGAAAAAATCAGCCGGTGCCATGTCGAGAGAATATGGAGGATGTTCCAAGGTAATCACATTGTGCTTTGCGAGGTACTTTGCTTCACAAGTAGGGATCGATGTGCTGGCCCATTGTCATGAAGAATAATCCATCTTTTTGTTCCTCGTTTTTCTGGTAGTTACTTCTGATTGCATCTCTTAGACGACAGAGGATATGAACGTGTATTTCCTTGTTAACTGTTCTGCCTTAAGGAATCAAATCATGGTAGACAATTCCCTTAGAATAAAAAAAACAACTTTCAACATAACATAACTTCTCAAACAAAACACGGCAGTGCATGAGCTGCAGTGGTCAGCGACTCATAGCTGACTGCTAGTGTAAGGGCCAGCGAACCAAAGCTGCCAAGACCCGTCTACACCTCCACGCGGTGATCCTGGATAACAGGCTATCAGTGTACTGAGCTGCGTAGGTAAACTGGTGGAGCGTATGATAAACACCAGACTGATGTGGCACCTGGAAGCAAAACACATATTAATTCCACAGCAAGCAGGATTTAGACAACACAGATCCACTGAGGACCAGATCACTCTCATAGCCCAGGAAATAGAGGATGCTTACCAAGAGAAAAAGCATACAGTAGGTGGATCTAGAGAAGGCATTTGACAAGGTGTGTGGAAAGAGGGACTTAAAGTCAAGCTACGAAGAAGTGAAGTATCTGGAAAAATGTCCAGATGGATCAGCCACTACCTCGAAAACAGAACAGCCAGAGTTCAAGTACAAGGGCAGATGAGCAAAAAGGTGACACTGGAGCAAGGAGTACCCCAAGGGGGAGTACTGTCACCCACACTTTTTCTGGTGTATATAAACACCATCATAGAGAATATACCAAGAAGAGTCCACAGCTCCATGTTTGCAGACGATCTGGCTATGTGGACCTCTGAAGAAAATCTCACCGTAGCAAACAATCGGATGCAGCAGGCCCTCACATCGTTGGAGGAGTGGGCGAACTCATGGCTGGTCAAAATAAATGAGGAAAAAACAACATGTACAATATTCTCGCTTTCAAACAAGCCCCAGAACACCAAAATAAGTCTTAATGGAAAATATCTGCGGCCAAACTACAACCAAAACTATCTGGGAGTCACATTTGATCGGCGCATGACATGGAAAAGTCAGATCGAGAGAAACAGAATGAGAGCAAGACAAAGAATGGCAATCATGAGGAAACTTGCTGGCGCAAGCTGGGGAGCAAACGAATGTATACTAAAGAAACTGTAAATTGAAAGAGTGAGACCAGTTTTCGAGTATGGACAACAGCAGCAAAGGCGAACTTTGATATAATTAGCAAACTTCAAAACCAAGCCATGACAGTTATAACAGGAGGCATGAAGTCAACGCCAATTGTAGAACTTGAAAAGATTACAAAGCTGCAATCCATGACCGACAGAAGAGAATGCAGAGCCCAGCAGCAAGCAGAGAAACTCAGAAGACTGACAGACCATCCAATGCATCAGAGACTAAATAGATTTGGAAAAGGGAAACTAAAGCGGAGAAACTTTGCAGAAATAGCCAAAGCAAAGATGAGCGAAGACCCTATGAACACCATAACAACACACAAAGCCCATCCCTACTGTACGCAAACCCACCTGGAAGCAGCATATCATTCCAGAGGGGGTAGAAAATATACCAGGTATTGCAAACAAGAATAGCCAGACTGGAAAAGAAAGAAGAGACATAACCCTGAGGTACATAGCGAAATACTACGCAGGCATGGACTGGACCCGACGGTTCTGTAACAAACACAGCACAGAATGGAGGGGGAGGGGTATTCCTGAGCCTAACAAACGGTAGAAAAATAACACTGTCAGTGGCAACTGGAAAATTCTCAAGCGGAGGCAGAGGCACTGAAGGCTGCAGTAGAAGCAATGCTGACAGGCGAAAGCAATGAAAGTCAGATAGTCCTGTTTACAGATGCCCTGTCCGTGGTTACAGCACTAAAAAGCCAGAAAAATATATAACTTAATGATTTAAGAGCAGTACTCTGTCAACTATGTCAGCAGTCCGCACCAAAAAGAGTAGTGGTACAGTGGAGTCCAAAAGGTCTTTTAGGGCCAAATACATGGCCAAATGGAAAACAGAACACACTGGCTACACAAAAAATGATGCCTATTACCAGTTGAACAGAAGAGAGCAGGTCGTGGTCTTCAGACTTCGCACAGGCCACAACAGACTGTGGTACCATCTATTCAATAAACTGATGATAGGTGGCACTAACAAATGCACCTGTGGTACAGGGAAAATGACCGCTGAACATCTTCTGCAAAATTGCCCGACATGCGAGGACCAGAGAAAGCACATGTGGCCATCACCAGTGCCAACACTAGACAAGCTCTATGCCAGTGTCGACAGCCACAGTATGACAGCTGCTTTCTTCGAACAAATTCAAGTTGACGTCTGACAGCGTACGAAGAAGAAGAAGAAGAAGAAGAAGAAGAAGGATAACAGGCTGCAGCAGGCATACTGGCTAAGAAGAAGGGATCGAAGAGGGAATGCTAATCCGCTACTAAAAACAATGCTTGCTGAAGTCGGATGTGTTGGGCCGAAAGGTGCAAATATCGCAGTCAAGCTGTAAACTACGACACAACGCATTCCGTTCTCTGGACTACATTCTGCTGCTTAAATCCTTTCAGTGTTTGGTAGTGGGAGATTGAGAATGAACGAAGCCAAGACAAGCCAAGCCAAACAAAACACATAATTTGACATTTGTACGTTGTTCAATCAAGGACACTGTCAACTCCAGTGATGCATAGAGAACAACACACAAACAAAATTCTGTAACTTCTGTTCGAGAGAATATGTGAAGGTCTCGTTTTTCATGTAATTTCGTCAAGGTCACTACCAACTTATAAATATATATTCTCCCTAAACGAGTCGACTATATTCCGGTAATTGTTTGAAGCTACCACGTATACTTACGAGCGTACTTTGGGCCAGTGGCAAGACACGAGTCAAGACGACTGGGACTATTTCAGGATGCAGACACTCTGGCCCCGCCTCATTTGAGACCAAGGGTCACTATAAGTCTGTGGGGCTCGAACCCACGCCGTTTCCGTTCATCTCTTTGAGAGGTGAGTGCCTTACTTCTCGAGCACATCGACCCGAGCAATAACCATATTAACGGACGAGCATACTACCGGCCCGAGCTGTGACGTCTTGTTAGTTCATATATATCATCACCATCATGGTAGCATGTCATTTATAGAACTTCCCTCGCATCACAGTCCGTCTGAAGGAATCTTTCCCTTGATAAATCTTGGTGCCATCGTCTTCTTTGTTTACCTCTGCCTTGGGGAGGAAGACTAATCTCTGGGCAGGCAAAATATACTGAACAGGCGTGTTAGTTAGGGTCAGGCAAAAAATACTGTTCGGACATGTCAGTTAGGGTCAGACAAAATATACTGATCAGACATGTAAGTTATGGTCAGGTAAAATATACTGATCTGACATGTTAGTTAGGGTCAGGTAAAATATACTGATCTGACATGTTAGTTAGGGTCAGGTAAAATATACTGAATTGACATGTTAGTTAGGGTCAGGCAAAATATGCTGATCAGACATATTAGTTAGGTTTGGGCAAAACAAACTGGCAAGACCCTCATCTCGGCTTCATAAATGCCCTCGAGGGAAACGGGCTGTTTTCACTGCAGCCTGGCCAACAAGGCGAGGGATCGAAGTGATCCCCGTAGTAGTGAGCAACACGCAGATGAAGCAAAGCATAGCACAACCGCCTGGAGAACCCCTGTTCACCCTCATCAGCACGCTCGAGATGTGAGGAAAGCTAATGCAACCCACCACTTAACGTCCTTTCCAGGGCGCACAAAGGAGTAACCTACTCATTGTGGGCATTCGCAAACAGCAACAACCCCTGCCTCCTTTGCCTGGAACCATACCTCCCATCACTGTTACCTCATAATCATCATCATTATCATCATCATCATCTTTATATATATATATATATTTATATATATATATATATATATATATATATATATATATATATATATATACGAGGAGTGTTCAAATGAAACCGGACCAAACTGCAACAATTGAATATACGTACGATGCGCATGATAACTCCACCTCTGGTGTAAATAGCACATACCAACCGTCAAGTTTGCAAAATTTCATTAAACTCCGACACATAATTTCTTCAGCAGACCGTTGAAAACATGGCGGTTGTGATACGGAATCCGTCCAGAGTTGATCAGCGAGGGGTGATTCGGTTTATAGCAGCTTAATTATGTCGACCAGTTGACATTCATCGCAGAATGCAGGAGGGGTACGACGTGAGTTAATGCTACAATATGCTCTCAGAAGATCTTTCGTTAACTCACGTCTTTCTTTAAACATCGTTGTCAAGTTCTTCACTGTTGTCTGCGACACACTTTTGTTACCCTACACTGCCTGCATTCTGAGGTGAATGTCAACTGGTCGACATAATTTTATTAAGCTGTTATAAACCAAATTACCACTCGCTGATCAACGACGGATTCCATATCACAACCGTCATGCTATCAAGGGTCTGCTGAAGAAACTATGAGTAAGAAGAAATGACATTTTGCAAATTTGACGGTTGGTATGTGCTGTTTACACCAGACGTGACGTCATCTTGCGCATCGTACGTATGTTCACTTTTTTGCAATTTGGTCCGGTTTCATTTGAACACGCTTCGTATATATATATATATATATATATATATATATATATATATATATATATATATATATATATATATATATATATATATATATAATTTATATATAACAATAATAGCAGATTAAAAATAGTTTTCTCATGAATTAAAGAGAAGAAAATAAAATAGGACAACGTATTCTATTAATTTGTTGATCTGTTTTTCCAGATCATTTGAATAATCTCTCATCTATTCACGCATTTACGTTTAGGCACTGATCCCAAAACAATTCAGTTCTCTTGAACACACCAGACATCTAACAATCCACAGATGACCCAAATGCGAGCCAGGAAGTACGCAATGTGGCAAGACGCGTCTATCAGATATACTACATTTCCAGGTCCAGTGATTGACAGAGGGATGCAACATGGTCTACAATTATTGAGACAGAAAGGAGGTGTCTCCATTCCTCACAGAACACTTCCAGAGGTACTTTAACATTACCAATATTTGTCGGAATGATAATTTCTAAATGGTTGGATTTGCCAATATTTTATTATGTTTTCTTTCTTTTATTTCGTGTTTCTTGTTCTTATTTTTCTTCTTCTTTATCGCAATCTTCTTCTTCTCCTCTCTCGTGTTTCCACATTGTCGTTGTAGAGGAGAGAATGTGATAATAGTGTCGGTTGATGACATGTGCACCTCAAGGCGATAATGGTGAACTTATTGAGGATTGGTTTATGACCTATGCCCCCAAAGTGGTAAGGGCAAAGTGAGAGGATTAGTTTATGACCTATGACCTCAAAGGGGAAAGGGTGAAGTGAGAGGATTGGTTTATGAACTATGCCCCCAAAGAGGTATGGACGAAGTGAAATGACTGGTTTATGAACTATGCCCCCAAAGAGGTATGGACGAAGTGAAAGGACTGGTTTATGACCTATGTCCCCAAAGAGGTATGGACGAAGTGAAAGGACTGGTTTATGACCTATGTCCCCAAAGAGGTATGGACGAAGTGAAAGGACTGGTTTATGACCTATGTCCCCAAAGAGGTATGGACGAAGTGAAAGGACTGGTTTATGAACTATGTCCCCAAAGGAGTAAGGGCGAAGTGAGAGAATTGGTTTATGACTTCAATTACTTGCAAAGTTATTTTTATGGCTTAGTAGAGATTGAGAAGAAACGAACTAACGAAGAAGAAGCAGAAAAGGAAGGTTTCACGCCTTGTTAAAAAGCAAAGCATCGATGCGCTATATACTTGTACTTACAAGAAATAATGAACACTAGAGCACGTCCACAACTGTCTGGTACCCTCTAGGCGAAAAAAAAAACGTTGTTCAGACTACCAACATTCTACCAACATTCGTGATATTTTAGAAGAAAAACTTATTACCCACTGGACCACAATTTTCCAGGCTAGAGATCACTGGAGACTAAGTTGGGACCGGCAGCGGTACAACCCCTGCTGAGAAACGAGTCATCAAGTAAAGGAAATATAGTTATAACTGAATTTGTTTTCTGTTGATATTTCAGACTTTCGCTTTCCTTGGACAAAACGTGTGCAGCTTTTATCAGTATCCAGAGATTGCTTCAGGATTTGGTATCTACAAAAATGATCCATTTATCTTAACAGCGGTGACAAACCCATGGGCCAGGTGTGGCTTTGAGCAGGATTGTATGTGTCCACGGCATTCCGGTAGATCCCATAGATGTTACTATGGGCCGTGTCACAGGTGAGCGAACATATAGCTGGACGATATGTCATGTTTTTTAAATACAGAATCGATATCACTGCTCTCCGAGCATACACATAGGTGCGCAGCGGTTCTTAGTCAATGGTAAAGAGTAGTAAAACAACCCAAGTTGAATTTTATGTATGCATGCGTCACTTCCGTATACCTTACGCATGCGAGACTTAGACTCTGACAGCGGTTCTGGGGAGGGGAGAATTTGTGCAATGGAGATTAGATGCCTGCGTCGAATATTCGGCATTTCGTATCTAGACCAGGTCACGAATAAGGCAGTTAGAGACACCGTTAAGTGAGAGGGAAAATATAAAGACCTATTGAGTATGGTTAAAAACACTCAAGCTAACATGGTATGGGCATATTTCAAGATCGTTTGGGTTCACCAAAACAGTCCTCCAAGATACTGTTCCTGTGAGTCGTAAGAGCAGGTGACAGAAAAAGAAATGGGAAGACAACACCAGAGAGTGGACGGGAAAGTCCACAGCTAGAACAAATATTCTGGCACAAAATCGAATGGAGTGCCGGGTACTATCAAACATTCTGCAGTATTGATGCCCCAATTATCTTTAAGGCTACGAGACTGATGATGATGATACGGTTATTTCATTTCATGCAACTCGCTGGTTGTACACACTTTGCTAGGTCTTCTCAAGCACCGCTGATTATTCGATTAATGTTCAATGTTAAATTCCAGAAAAATTTAGATCGCCAATTTATCGAATGCTGTTTTACCATTTGGCAGGTCGTTATAAAACAGTTATAATATTTTTGTTGTTGTTGTTGTTGTTGTTGTTTGATGACTACTCGTCTTGATTTAACACTTTGCGACATTTCTTTGGTAGCGGGTAACAATGGCTGTTCTCTTTATATTATTGGATAGTAGAGGCAGCTGAAAAGCTTTCACAGAAGGTGCTTGCGCAGAATCCTGGGAGTTGGGTGGTAGGACAAGATCATCAACGTAGAGGTATTAGAGAGAACATGCACTGTAACGGTCTTTTCTAAGCTGTCTTCAAAGGCTCTGATGGCTGGACACACTCAGAAGATGGATGATGGCAGAATACCAAAACGTCTTCTCTATGATGAATTACATTTGAGGAAAAGGTCTCGGGACTGGCCACTACTTCGGTACAAGGATGTATGCTAGCGGGATAAGCTGATGCTGGCATCGATTTGGAATCATGTGAACAGGATGCCATGGATTGTGTTACATGGAGGGGCAGGATTAAGCGTGGAATACAGACAAAGGAGATACAGATTGCAGATAGGCTAAGGACGCTTGAGAAGCCATAATACACTATGCGATGCCGCAAACATTCCTGAATTTTCTTGCGCGTACCGTGGAAAACCCCTCTCTGCTCGGATTGGTCTTACGAGTCACATTCGTTTCGTCATGAGATGTAGTTACATCCTTTTGTTTTCAAAGCACAATTACTATCGTCTGACAAGACAGAAAGGACCAATGTTTGGAAAATTAAAAAAATGCTTTTTGTAAAGCCTTTTTCAAAATTCGGCAACATTTTTCTTCTCTAAACCCCTATTTGCTGAAAATAATAGTGAGGTATCGTTATATGACAGTTACAGTTAGCATGACTCATTATTTCGTACAACGGAATATCGTTTTACGGCATTATGGTTCCGATTATTCAATATTACATATATCGAGGTTTTGAGTTACGACAGTCAATGTTACGACGATTCACGATAACGTACATCGAGGTTATTTTTTTAACGGTATTTAAGGTTACGAAAAATCATTATTAAGTACAATTAGAAATCGTTTTACGACAGTTCAGGTTACAACGATTCACTATTATGTACAGCCATTTTACAACATCTCAGGTTATGACGATTCGCTTTAATGTATAGTGTGGCCTCTTTTTACTTTAGTTCAGGTTATAACGATTCACTATTATGTAAAACGAGGTCTCGTTTTACGGTAGTTCAGATTTTAACAATTGACTCTTATGTACAGCGAGGTCTCGTTTGACGGTAGTTCAGGTTTTAACAATTCACTCTTACGTATAACGATGTTTCGTTTTATAGAAGTTCAATTTATAACGATTCACTATTACGTACAACGATATCTCGTTTTACTTAATAACTTACTTAGTCGCTCCTCTTCTACCGTGAGGTGTAGAGGTGTCTCGTTTTACTACGGTTTGGTTTATGATAGTTCACTTTTACCAAAATTAATAGTCTTGCCGGTTCTACATGTCTCTCATTGCGCAATCTACCAATGATCAAAACCTGAAACACCGTTTGAATAGCTGTAGAGTTCTGCTCGACCCATGTCGAACAAAGAAATAGGAGCGTTAGCACAATACTTGTTTGAGAAGCGCATGGATCTTTTAAAAAGACGACGAAGAAAAGGTATCTGATATCAAACCAATGCACTCAAAAGGCTTTCATTTCCTTCTAGACAAGGAATATCATTAGATATGTGACACTGATCCAATATGGAAGCGCAGTTTTACAGCAAAAAAAATTAGAAAATTACACATACTGGGTCGCTGCGAGTTTATTACTAAACCTTGCTAGAGAGTTAGATAGTTAACTCACTGGAATAACATTAACGTTAGAATTAACAAAGCCATCTTAAACTGTGCCAAGCCTTTCAAAGTCTTCACAGCATAAATGTCTAGCTACGTTTTTAAAAATTAGAATATGCAAATTTCGGTCTACATTTCGTAATCGCAAGTGGTAAACGACGAAATACTTGGAGGAGAAAGACTAACGTCTGGTCAGGCAAAATATTCTGATCAGACATGTTAGTCAGGGTCAGGCAAAATATTCTGATCAGACATGTTAGTCAGGGTCAGGCAAAATATTCTGATCAGACATGTTAGTCAGGGTCAGGCAAAATATTCTGATCAGACATGTTAGTCAGGGTCAGGCAAAATATTTTGATCAGACATGTTAGTCAGGGTCAGGCAAAATATTCTGATCAGACATGTTAGTCAGGATCAGGCAAAATATTATGATCAGACATGTTAGTCAGGGTCAGGCAAAATATACTGGCCAAGACCCTCACCTCGGCTTCCTAGTAGCCCTCCCTAGAAACGGGCTGTTTTCATTGCAGCCTGGCTAACGTGGTGAAGGATCGACGTGATCTCCGTAGTAGTCAGCAATACGCAGATGAATCAAAGCATAGAACAACCGCCTGTAGGACCGCGGTTCACCTTCATCAGCAGCTTGGGATGTGAAGAAAGCTACTGTAACCCACATAATAGTTGTTGTTTTTTTCAGGTCGAACAAAAAAGTAGACCTACTTATTGTACAACAACAACAAAAGACTTGGCCAGTTGGTAGACTTTTATTGATCTAGATCAGTGCTCTTCAAGCTGGCCGCTAGCACCCTGTAGTGGGCAACTTCAGCTTGCATGTGGGTGGAGACAGAATAATTACATTCTGTATTAGAAACATATTATTATTATTATTATTATTATTATTATTATTTGTATTATTATTATTATTATTATTATTATTATTATTCTTATTATTACTGTGGCAATGCAGAGGCTACACAACCTGATGAAACTATTGCAGAATACCAGCAAATAAACAAAGTGGAAGTTTTGAGAACCTGTGTTTTTCTCTTGGCAGCATTCAACTGCGAAACATGGACAGTTTACCAAACCTCAAGGAAGAGAATCGAGTCCGCCGAGTCGAAATGTTATATAAAGGTTCTCAAAATACCATGGACAGAAGAAAGAAGAATACAGACATTCAACAAGAGCTGGTTAATATATTTCATCATGAACAAAAATTGTAATACTTTGAACACATCAAAAGACATAACAGTTTTGAGAGAACGGTAATGGAAGGTATGGTGTCGTGCAAGAGAAGCGGAGGCAGATCAAAAAGGCGATGGCACCAATATAATCAAGGAATGCTCGTGCATGACTGCAGCAGGTTGGAGATTTGACAAGAGATCGAATTTCTTTTAGACATGCGTGAATAGAACGTTTTATAAAGGACATGCTACATGATGATGGTGATGATGTATTATACACGTTCTATAAATTACATGATACATGCTGATGACGATGATGTGTTAAAAACATCCAAAATACACATACTCGGTGAACTGAATTTTCTTCAATTTATATTTCACTGGGTAGGAAGGAAAATCTGCCATCACGAAGTTTGGTGCAAGGAATGCAAAGGTTGACGAGCCGTGAAGCTATAAAGAAACAGACACTCATAAAACGATCCACGAAGACTGAATGGAGAGAATGCAGGACAGGAAGTGACAGAGTGGACAGGTTTGGCAGAGTTGGGTAGACAATGATCCTCAGACTCAGAACGGGACATTGCAGACTTATGGCCCATTCAGGACTCCGCTGGGTGGGTCTTGGAGACACCGTCATTCGCGATAGCTGCCCTCATTGGCGGACACAGAACATATCCTGCACTATTGCTTCACTTGTGCAAACCAAAGAGAGGCTGTGGGGGACTGGCGATGACCTCAAACGCACGGTCTTCTTTGTGAACCTCACCGGCTAGCTAGAAGCATAGCATCAGTTGATCGAAGAAGATTTGGCTTAGCATCTTAACTAATATCTCACCCCCTCTCTCCTCTCTCTCTCTCTCTCTCTCTCTCTCTCTCTCTCTCTCTCTCTCTCTCTCTCTCTTTCGTCTTGTGGCAAAGCGTTTCCGTCATCTGGAGGTAATTAGTTCGAATTCCAGGCTGCCCCTATTTCTTCATTTTCTTTTATGTTGGTCGTTGTATATGTTTTCTGTTGTTCGTTACATATGTTTTCTGTTGTTCGTTGTATATGTTTTCTGTTGTTCGTTACATATGTTTTCTGTTGTTCGTTATATATGTTTTCTGTTGCTCGTTACATGTTTTTTGTTGTTCGTTACATATGTTTTCTGTTGTTCCTTATATATGTTTTCTGTTGCTCGTTACATATATTTCCGAGTACATATAAATTCTTGTCTTTGTGATCGTTGTCACGAACAGATAGTCTTGGTTTGATGATTATGAGGATAATGATGATGTTTGTCTACCACGTGTGATGATGACCACTCTCTTTGTTCAGCTGTTGGTAATTTGTTCAATAGGTCGATGAGTATGAAAGTGACTGAGGCGCCCGATATTGGTCTGCACATACCTCGGGCAGTGTCGTCAGGGAATGTGCGCCTGGTTTCTTCTTCTTTCTTTTTGCTTATCCTGTTTTGCCTTTCTACCCCATGTTACGCATATATCTCTACAGCGTTCTCGGCTTTGTGCCACATGCACAGTGGCGTTCACCGCCTCAGATATTTCGGCCAGCCACTTTCTTTGTGGTCGGCCTTTGTCCTTGAATCCGTTGTGTCTAAATGGCATTGCTCCTTGGGGCGGGATGTATTGTCATGGTCTTGTTACATGGCCAAACTATTTTAGTTGTTGTCATTTGATGTACTCTAATACTGGTGCTTCTACGTCTCGTTTTCAAGATCTATTCTGTGTTCCGTGAAGAAAAATAAATAAGTATCCACTGTCGACTCGCCTGATGTGAAGGCTTCAATTCACCGGTTTTTCTAGCGTGTCTCCGTAGCTCAGTTGCTGTTTGTTATGAATTCCTTGCATGACGCTGAATCATCACGGGCTTGCGCATCAGCTTCTCAAGTTTCGGGTATTATGTGAAAGACATGTAGTGAAGCCTTAATCGTATCTTTGTTGGGGTTCTTATTATATCTATTGAAGTAATATGTATTTATTTGCAATGGATCCTTGGTCACTCAAATACACATGGAAATTGTAGGGGAACTGAGACGCTGGTCTAGTCAGGCACACATTACTGACCAGGACGTCTCGTCAGGCTCAGGCCCACATTACTGACCAGAACGTCTCGTCAGGCTCAGGCACAATACACTGACCAAGACCACAATCTCTCTTCATTGTAGCGTTCCCTGGAAACAGGCTGTTTTCCAGGCAGCCTGGCTGACGATATGTGGGTCGATGTGATCCCCGTAGTAGTGAGCGACACATATATGAAATCAAGCGCAACACAACCGTCTAGAGGGCTGCGGTCAACTATATTAGCCTGCTCGGGATGTGATTAAAGCTACTACAACCCATCTTAACTATCTTAACCCAACTTAATGTCCTTTTCAGGGCTCACAAAAGAGTAAACTTACTCATTGTGGGCATTCAACAACAACAACCTGGAAATTGAAGACAGACAGACTGACAACAAAGAGACCAAGACAAAATCAACAATTCACACTTCATCTCTACAAACAGCTAAACAACTATTGAAAACGGCAAACAAAGCGGTTTATTCTAAACAGATTGTCAATGATGGAAGAAAGATCTACGAACATACGACTATACCTCATCCCAAAACAACTTCAAATTTCTGAAAAGGAGAGATCAAAGCAGCACCATTTTCTGACTTCGCATTCAAAACAGGCAACGTAACAGACCGAATCCGACCAAAACAAACTCTAGAGTGCCGGATGTGTCCACATGGATACGAAAGTGTTGAACACCATCTTTTTGAGTGTCATGAACTTGATGGCGTTAGAAAAATGTTTCTTCCTGCAAGGCTGGAACAGCACAAGATCTCATGAACAGTTACAGATACTATAATATGCATTGAGCCGAAGGTGAAAGGTCAACATCAACAGTCACAGATACTATAATATGCGTTGAGCCGAAGATGAAAGGTCAACATATCAGGCACAGATACTATAATATGCATTGAGCCGAAGGTGAAAGGTCAAAATGCTGTTGAGTAACCAACCAATCAACCAACCAACCAATCAACCAACCAATCAACCAACCAATCAACCAACCAGCCAGCAAACCAATCAACCAACTATCCAACCAACCAACTATCCAACAAACCAACCAACAAACACACAAATCAACGAACCAACCAACCAACAAATCAATCAGCCAACCAATCAACCAGCCAACGAACCAACCAACAAACCAATCAACCAATTAACTAATCATATAACTTACCAACAAACCAATCAACCAACCAGTTAATCAACCAACCAATCAACCAAATATCCAACCAACTTACCAACCAACCAACAAACCAATCAATCAACCAATCAACTAACAAGAACCAAGGTTAATCAAGGTCAGGGAAAACATGCTCATCAAGACTTCATTTCACGTCCTTGTTCGGGCTCCTGGTAACAGGCTGTGTTACATCACTGTGGCCAACGAGGTGAGAATTGACACATTACTCTGCACAGTGGTGATCCTACTGAGGTGCCTCCCCTTGCACTACAGATAAGAGGACCCAGGTCCACCTCTTTAAATACTCGCTGTAAGTGCCTATGTAACCCGCTACCAAAGAAACGTCAAGTTTGAACCCAACTCAGTACAAATAGCTTGAAAGGCAAACATCTGTCTCAGAAATATTACACATGGCCTTCATTTTGTTTCACATTGTTTCGTTACTTCTTAGATGTAATTTATAAGCAATTTTCTGTTTTTTGTTTGTTTTGTTTGGTTTTTTTTGCGTTTGCCTTATTTTTCAATTCTCCAAGGCGGTGTGCGTTGTATTACGGTTTTTTTGCGCCTGTCGAACCAGTGCATCAGCCTTCGACATGCATTTCATTTAAGGGTCTACTTCCTCCTGCATTTTATAAGGGTTTGCTTCCCCGGTGATCTTCTTCTTCTTCGTACGCTGTCAGACGTCAACTTTAATTTGTTCGAAGAAAGCAGCTGTCATCCTGAGGCTGTCGACACTGCCATAGAGCTTGTCTAGTGTTGCCACTGGTGATGGCCACATGTGCTTTCTCTGGTCCTCGTATGTCGGGCAATTTTGCAGTATATGTTCAGCGGTCATTATCCCTGTGCCACAAGTGCATTAGTCAGTGCCACCTATCTTCAGTTTATTAAATAGATGGTACCTCAGTCTGTTGTGGCCTGTGCGGAGTCTGAAGACCACGACCTGCTCTCTTCTGTTCAGCTGGTAGTAGGCATCATTTTTTGTGTAGCCAGTATGTTCTGTTTCCCATTTGGCCATGTATCTGGCCCTAATAAACCTTTTGGACTCTTCGTAGGTCACACTAGAATCTGCTTGTGGTAGTCTTGCACCTAATTTTGCCAGTCTGTCTGCCTCCTCGTTGCCTTGGATGTTACAGTAGGATGGAACTCACTGTACCACTACTCTTTTTGGTGCGGACTGATGGCATAGTTGACAGAGTACTGCTCTTAAATCATTAAGTTCAGTATTTTTCTGCCTTTTTAGGGCTGTAACCACGGCCAGGGCATCTGTAAACAGGACTATCTGGCTTTCATTGCTTTCGCCTGTCAGCATTGCTTCTACTGCAGCCCTCAGTGCCTCTGCCTCCGCTTTAAAATTGCTTGAGAATTTTCCAGTTGCCACTGACAGTGTAATTTTTCGACCATTTGGTAGGCTCAGGAATACCCCTCCCCCTCCATTCCGTGTTGTGTTTGTTACAGAACCGTCGGTGTATGCATGGGTCCAGTCCATACTTGGGTAGTTTTCCGCTATGTACCTCAGGGTTGTCTCTCCTTTCTTTTTCAGTCTGGCTGTTTTTGTTTCCAATACCTGGTATATTTTCTACCACCTCCGAAATGATATGCTGCTCCCATGTGGGTTTGCGTACAGTAGGGATGGGCTTTGGTGTTGTTATAGTGTTCATAGGGTCTTCGCTCATTTTTTCTTTGGCTATTTCTGCAAAGTTTCTCCGCTTTAGTTTCCCTTTTCCAAATCTATTTAGTCTCTTTTGCATTGGATGGTCTGTCAGTCTTCTTAGTTTCTCTGCTTGTTGCTGGGCTCTTCAGTCTCTTCTGTCGGTCATGGATTGCAGATTTGTAATCTTTTCATGTTCTACAATTGGCGTTTACTTCATGCGTCCTGTTATAACTCTCATGGCTAGGTTTTGAAGTTTGCTAATTTTATCAATGTTCGCCTTTGCTGCTGTTGCCCATGCCGCAATGCCATACTCGAGAACTGGTCTCACTCTTCCAGTGTGCAGTTTCTTTAGTATTCTTTCGTCTGCTCCCCAGCTTGTGCCAGCAAGTTTCTTCATGACTGCCATTCTTTCTCTGGCTTTCATTCGGTTATCTCGATCTGACTTTTCCCGATCAAATGTGACGCTCAAGTAGTTTGGGTTGTCGTTTAGCTGCAGATATTTGCCGTTAAGACTTATTTTGGGATTCTGTGGTTTATTTGAAAGCGAGAATATCGTACATGTTGTTTTTTCCTCATTTATTTTGACCAGCAATGATTTCGCCCACTCCTCCAACGATGTTAGGGCCTGTTGCATCCGATTGTTTGCTACGGTGAGTTTTTTTCAGAGGTCTACATAGCCAGATTGTCTGCAAACATGGAGCTATGGACTCTTCTTGGTATATTCTCTATGATGTTGTTTATATACACCAGGAAAAGTGTGGGTGACAGTACTCCCCCTGGGGGTACTCCTTGCTCCAGTGCCACCGTTTTGCTCATCTGCCCTTGTACTTGAACTCTGGCTGTTCTTTTTTCGAGGTAGTGGCTGATCCATCTGTCCATTTTCCCACATACTTCACTTCTTCGTAGCTTGACTTTAAGTCCCTCTTTCCACACCTTGTCAAATGCCTTCTCTAAATCCACCCAAACCGCTACTGTAGGCTTTTTCTCTTGGTAGGCAATCCTCTATTTCCTGGGCTATGGAAGTGATCTGGTCCTCAGTGAATTTGTGCTGTCTAATACCTGCTTGATGTGGAATTAATATGTGTTTTGCTTCCAGGTGCCACATCGGTCTGGTGTTTATCATACACTCCATTAGTTTTCCTACACAGCTCAGTAGACTGATAGGCCTGTATCCATTTGGTTCTGTTCTATCTTGTTTTCTTTCTTTGGTACTGTTATAAGTACAGCATCTTTCCATGCCTGCGGTACAATTCCCTTTTTCCAGCTTTGGTTCAGGACTGAAAGTAACTTCCTCTTTGCTGTTTGGCCCAACCCCATCAGCATTTAATTTGTTATCCCATCTTTTCCGGGCGATTTCTTTTTCTTTAAAGTTCTTATGGCCTCATTCATGGTTAGTTTTGCCATCATGTGCTCCTCTGGTGCCATTTTGGTGTTGTCGTGACGTTTTTGTTCTTCAATAATGTCTGTATGCCTGTCTGTAGGGACATCAATGTGGTTTGCTCTGGCATAATTTTCTATAAAGGCGTTTTCTGCCTTCTTTCCGGTAAGCATGTTGTCGGCCTGTTTGATGGTAATTTCGGGTTGTGAGTCGTGTCACTTAACCAATAGCCCACGTCGTCACTAATTTTCTGTTTGAAAACTATGGCAGAGAAATATATAGAAATACTTAATGACATTTATATTGGCTTCATAGACTACCAGAAGGCTTTTGGCAGAGTCGAAAATGAAAAATTAATTAAATTTCTCTAAGAAATAGGTCTAGATTGTAAAAACATAAGACTGCCCAGTAATCTGTACTGGTTACAAACTGCTACAGTAAAATCAGGAAAGTTATGCTCTCCAAGTATAAATGTAGAAAGAGGAGTGAGACAGGGATGTGCTTGATACTCTTGTTTTTTTAATATCTACACGGAACAAATATTGAAACAGATAGAGGGGATACCAGGGCTTGTCGTTGGAGGACTGGAAATGAACAATCTTAGATATGTGGATGATACAATTTTGATTGTGAAAATAAATAACCAAGAATTACAGGAGCTTGTGACAACAATATGCAAAATAAGTCAAGAGTTTGGATTAGACATAAAGACTTTGATTCTTGGGAAAAGTGACCATGTATGCAGATACAGATAAAAGATCAACTGCTGGAAAAGGTACATATTTTTCCTTTCTAGGTAATATAATAACGAAAGAAGGCCGGTGTGAAAAAGCAACCAGAAAGAGAATAGGTATGGCCAAGAAGCGATTAAATAACATGCGACACATACTGACATCCAAACAGATAAATCATAATTTGAAAATGAGAATTGTCAGGAGTAATGCATACTCGTCACTACTTTAGGACACATAAATATGGATACTGAATAACAAGTTGGACAAGAGTTTTGAAACCTTTGAAATGTGGGTACATAAAAGAGTGGGTCGCATTATTTGGAAAGAGAAGAAAAAAAATGTGAAGGTATTTGAAAAGTTGGGGGTTACAAGATAATTAATGATCAAAATCAGGGTTAGACAGCTACGTTATTTTGGTCATATGACAAGACATATCTCCATGTTGAAGGCCGTACTGGAGGTTACGGCGGAAGGCAGTCGTTCAAGAGGCAGACAACGGTTTATGTGGGTGGATAACATCACGAAATGGACTGAATAAAACCTGACAGATTGTGCTATTTAATCAAGAGATATAGTACACTGGAGATCCACTGCAGCGGACTTTTGATGCGGAGATGGCATTTGAACTGAACTGAACTTAGACAGAAGCAAGTACTTAATACATTAATTTTAGTTTCTGTCATTATCTATATTAATGAAAAATGATTACGGTGAGAATGGTATGCTCAGTTTGTCTTTAAATACATTTTCAATGTGCCGTACCTGTACAGCATTAGAAATGTATTAAAATCAATAGTTCCCACATTCAAGATAATATATTAAAAGTTTAGTTTAGTTTAACTTAGTCGAAGAATCAACGTCATTTTAACCTAATAGTGCTCTGTTCTTCTCAATATTTTTGGAAAATCACACCACAATGGATGAACTCCGTATCACCGGCGATGACTCCGTAATAGATTGAGTAGAATTTAAATATAATTTTGAATTTTGCCCGGGCAGTGTCCGTTAAGCATACTCTTATAGATTTGCAACTGCCGAGGGATTGTTAACACGTGCAACACTGCACACAGGCGTCCGATCTCTACTACCAAGAGACCCGGGGAAATACCAGAAAGTCCATATATATATATACATAATATAGACAAATAATATATAAATAATAAAAAAATAATATATAGATAGACCCGGTTACCATTTACAGAGAGATAAGTGGAAACTGAGATGCTAGTTCGGTCAGGCACGATATAATGACCAAGATCACCATCTCTTTTCCAGGTAGTATTCACTTTGAACAGGCTGTTTTCTAGGCAGTCTGGCTGAGGAGATGTAGATCGACGTGATCGTCGTAGTAGTGAACGTCCCGTCAGATG
The DNA here is from genome assembly GCA_036924085.1 of Ariolimax columbianus. Lineage (NCBI taxonomy): Eukaryota > Metazoa > Mollusca > Gastropoda > Stylommatophora > Arionidae > Ariolimax > Ariolimax columbianus. The sequence goes on along the minus strand of JAVGWX010000010.1, from coordinate 65,893,495 downwards.
AAGCCAAGTCCACCTGGAGGACTGGGTCCACCTTCATCAGCATGCTCTGGATGTGAGGAAGGCTGCTACACTTAATGCCATCTTCAGGGCGCACAAAGAGTAAACTTACTCATTGTGTGAATTCAAAAACAACAAAAAACGAGATAATGTTAGCCTGTGTTTGCTGCAGAATATGTTACTTCTAAGAAACTTGAAATTTTCCACATACAAATTTAAAGTAAAGTTGTTGTTAGTTACCCACGTTTTGAATAGATTTACTCTTTTGTGAGCTTTGAAAATGGCGTAAACTGGTCGGTTGCAGTAGCTTTCCTCACATCTTGAGCGTGCAGATGAAGGCCGACAGGGTCCTTCAACTGGTTGTGCTATGTTTGGCTTCATCTGTCTGTTGCTTACAACTAGGGAAAAACCTAATGAAAGTGAGGTGTAGGTTTTGGTCAGTACATTTCGAGTGTCACTCACATCAGGTCATCACGTAACCGGTGAGGTCGTTAGGCACCCATGAAGGCACCCCCACAATCCACATCCCCTCTCTCTGTCAGCGGCCGAGAGACGAAGAAAGAGACATAGAGAGAGATAAAGCGAGAGAGAGAGAAAGACATATAGAGGCAGATAGAGAAATATAAAGAGAGAGAGAGAGACAAAGACAGAGAGAGAGAGAGAAAGAGGGGGGACAAAGAAAGAAAGAGACAAAAAGAGAGAGAAACATAGACAAAATAAAACAAAGTGAGAGAAAGAAAGCGACAGAGAGAGATGGATGGAAAGAGAGCGACAATGAGAGAGAGAGAGCGAGAGGAGAGAGGTGAGAGGGGAGAATTAAGATTGGTATAAGTTATGGGTGATGCCAGGAAAACTGAAACTAGAAACATACCATTTTTTAACATTTAACTTTAAATTTCTTGGAATTTTGTTGTTGATTGCTGTTCTTCCTTCTTATCTTTCACTGACAGGTTTGACCAATCTGCATTGTCGATTATCACAGCTACCTTGTACAACTCAGAGGTCTACAGAATACTGCTATTTGAACAAGATATGAAAAATTATTTCTGGGTCGGAAGAAATAGTCAAGAACCTAATTACTTTAACAGCACTGGATGTCTTTCAAGATAGAATTTACAATCAACCTTAAGTTTACATGAGTTTTATTCACGAATATACATGAGTTTCCCTACACTTACAACATACCTGTATATCATTATCATATGTCGCTTAAATTCCTACTAATTGGATCGTGGTTGCAGAATACATATACGGTTATCTTTAAGAGAGCTCTGTTATTATCTATATTTATTCCACTGTGCTATCCTGGTCGTTGGGACTAAATAAGGTTTTATTTATAACAGAGGTATAACTTCCCAAACACCTGGCTAACTGTTGAAGTCACACATATATTACTAATACCTCACGATGTACATAAATGTCTATTAAAAGCTAAAGAATACTAATAAGTTCACAAAATCTAAGTTTTACATCTGCAATGAAATCAATCAATCTTCCTACGTACTCATAAAATGATCATCTCGTGATGAAATCAATCTTTCTGCCTACGTACTCATACAATGATTATCTCGGGATGAAATCAATCTTTCAGCCTACGTACTCATACAATTATTATCTCGGGATGAAATCAATCTTTTTGCCTACGTACTCATACAATGATTATCTCGGGATGAAATCAATCTTTCAGCCTACGTACTCATTCAATTATTATCTCGGGATGAAATCAATCTTTTTGCCTACGTACTCATACAATGATTATCTCGGGATGAAATCAATCTTTCTGCCTACGTACTCATACAAATATCATCACGTGATGAAATCAATCTTTCTGCCTACGTACTCATACAATGATCATCACGTGATTGATTCTACTAACGTTCTCTTTTACTGAGAGGTACGTGAATTCGCAATGCTGTAAATACACTTCTCTCCAAGCAGATCTCATAAATTAAAAATATTCTGTTCAGTTCAAGTGCCATCTCCACATCGAAGGTCGGCTGCAATTGATATCCAGTGTACTCTCTCTTGCCATAATGGTGCAATCTGGCAGGCATTTTCCAGTCCATCTCCTGATGCTATCCACCCACTTAAAACGTTATCTGCCTCTTTGACGACTGTCTTTCATCCTTCTAACTAGTAATGACTTCAACAAGGAGGTATGTCTTGTTATATGGCCAAACTAACGAAACTGTCTAACCCTTTTTTCGGTCTTTAATTCTCTTTTCACCCCAACGTTTTCAATACTTCAACATTTTGTTTTCTCCTCTTTCCAAGAAATGCGACCCAATCTTCTATATACCCATTTTTTAAGACTTTGATTCTCTTTTCCAACTTGTCCGTGTCTCTGAGCCATAAAGTAGTGCTGAGTATACATAACACCTGACAATTCTCATTTTCAAATCATGACGTATCTGTTTGGATGTAAGTATGTCTCACTGATATCTTTTTCTCAGTTGCCTTCTTCCGCTATTAAATGGTCTAGATATTAGACGCTATGTACTTGTTCCAGTAGTTAATCTTTTATATTTATCTGTATACTCAAAAATGAGAAGCATCCAGTTTTATTGAATAGATTAAAGACGGACTCTGACACAAAAATTGGAGAAGAGTATTGTTCTTTGAAACATGGGTTTTTCAGAAGAAGGATGCGTTTCATAGAAAAAAAACAGGCAAACAAAAAGTGCTGTCCTGGAAAACACTCGAGATAAAGAAGACGCTTCTGAAGAAAATAAAAAGCAGAACAATAAAATAGTTTAGTCATGTCTAGCTACATGACAGAATGCTGAAAGTTATATTGGAGAGAAGAGTGAAGGGCAAGAGAGCCAGGCGGCGGAGGTACTGATAGACAAGATGTGACCGGGACACGGTCTGGCTGAGTGTACTGAATTGACATGGCACCGAGAGAAGAAGGAGATCCATTACCGTCAACCTTCAATAGGGAGACGACACTTGATGATGATGATGAAATCACCGCACTAACGTTTCCCAATATCTATCGTTCAGTCAATAAATCATGATTTATTCATATCGATTGTAATCTTGCGTTCCTTATTGTCTGGTATTGGAAAGTTCTCATTCTGATTAGATGAAATTCTACTCTCTTTTAGCCTACTTCTACGATTTTTCAGGAATAGGAATTGCCTCTAGTCGACTTCGCCACCGTATGTATAACTCTCTGAGTACTTCTTTGGCAACTCCCAGGAGTGAGCTTTCTGAGGAACCTCGAATTGCACTACAGCCAGGAAGACTCCAATCTACCTATTGAAGTATACCTCAGGATGTGAAGAAAGCCACTGTAATACACCATCAAAGAAAGTCGTCAAATGTACCTAAGTCAAGTACGAGTGGCATTAGCAACAACAGCAATGACAACAACAAGAAGAAGAAAACCAACAATAACAACAACCCCAAAGGAGTTAGAGTGCGGTCTTAGTGCTTTTTTACGACATCCTCTCAGTGTGACAGTGGTACTATTCGTCGTCTCTGTCACGTAGGAGAGGGTTCTATAAAACTAACTAAACTAACTAACAACCTAGACGACATCACGTCTGCCGATTTCAGTTTCCCAGATAATTTTGGTACTCAATGTGTACACCGGGCACCGTTAACGATCGGGAAAAATCTTGCACTAACTGGGGACCGAACTCAGACCGCTGAGCTGGTAAATCAGTGCAGCAACCACTGCGCTACCTCGTGGTTAGACTGCATTGCTTACCCGTTCTTACAGTTTTATCTGAGTGTTCGCTGCAAGACAACTAAAAGAGAATTATCAAGAGCAACACTGTGATATGCAAGCAACGTTTGATCGACTTGACAAAGCCGTTTGATGCGGTTAGTAGAGAAGGTCTGCAGAAAAAACATTGTAATATACGGCTGCCGAAAGAAACATCACACAAGTGCAATAACTGTATGATAGAATGCGGACTAAAGTTCAGGAAAACGGTGAGATATGCCAGTCCTTTCCTGTCATAGATGGAGTTAAGCAAATGTGTGCTTTGCACAAACTATCATGTTTTCTGTCACACTGACGTCAAGTAAAAATGAAGGTCAACTCACACACATAAGAGGTCTATTGTTTGTTGACGGCTGCCCCCTAATTTTTGGCCCAGAGGCTTATCACTTTAGAAACGTTGATAGATTCCACGAAGTTCGTTCAAGTTTTGGGCAACATCGGAGCGGAGAAAACAGAAATCATGCATCAACCAGCATTTGGCAGAAGCTACACTCAACCAATTAATAAAGCAAATGGCGAGAAACGAAAAGCTGTGAGCAAATCTACGTACCTTTTGTGGTACACATTGTCGAAACGTACCCGTTGATTATAATATGGACGCTAGAGCAAAAATGGACAGTACATTCGGCACGCTTTACACCAATGTTTAACATCGAAATGGTATTCGTCTGGAGACAGAACTGAAAGTGTAAAGACTTGTAATGCTTCTTGTGCTGATGTATGTATTTTTAATTTGGACTTGTACAGGCGCCGAGTAATGAAGCTGAACCACTTCTATACAGTAAAGTAACAACTCTGAAAGAAGGGCTTCAAACAACACGCTTATGGCTTACAAAAACATACACTTTGAAATGACACTTAGGAAGCTGCTGCGCAAGGCCGAACCGCAAAGAGCACATCTCTTCACAAAGGCGAAGTATCATGCGCGCCATTCATGAAAGTAGCAGCTGAACAACTGAGACAGGCTGGAAAAGCCTGTGAAATAAATTCTCACATAGGCAAACGCTCCATGTCCATACTGTCCACTGTCTTCCATGACTCGCATCGGGTTCCTCGGCCACCCTCGAACACATCGATTGACGGAACATATTCCAAATGGATGAATAGAGAGAGAGAGGGAGACACAGAGAGAGTGAGAGAGAGAGAGAGGCCTTTATCATCTGTGATGGACGAACAGCAACATCTCAGTGTAGCAATGTCACTGTTCCTGTCTTTGTCACACACATAGTAATGTTGAAGGAATGCTCGCAATTGGTAGATTTACCGTTTTATCGCGCCAAAGAAAAGACGTTTTAGTGGCGGTTTGTTGTAGCTTTCCTGACATCACGGGCGTGCTGATAAAGGTAGATCGAGGTCCTCCAGTTGATTGTGCTATGCTTCGCTTTATATGTGTGTGGTCACTACTACGGTGATCACGCCGTTCCCTCACCTAATTAGCCAGGCTGCAATAAAAACAGCCCGTTTCCAGGAAGGGGCTACGAGGGTCTTGGTTAATATATTTTGCCTGACCCTGACTGACATGTCTGATCAGTATATTGTACCTGACCAGACGTTAGTCTTCGTTCCCATATTAGTGACTTAACCGCAATGTCATCTCTTTTGACTGTGATACGCCAAACTATTCGGAGTATCACGCAAGACAAACACTTAGAAAGAAGATTTAATCTTTTGAACTAAATTCTGCAGGAAGGTACTCAATATACAACTGATAGCGAGAAAGAAAACCACAGAATTCCCAAAGAAACGATATAGACCAATATAACTTAACCAGAGAAGAGCAAGTCATCATCTTCAGACTGAGAACTGGGCATAACAGACTCAAGGGTCATCTTTACAACACAATGAGGATTGGTGCCCAAGTGGGGAGCATATCATGACCGTAGAACACATCCTGCAAAGCTGCACGCTCACGCAGGAAATACTGGCCTCTTCAGACAGATTTGAGACAAAAGCTGTATAGAGACGAAACAGCCTTACAAACAACGGTGTCCTTTGTAAGAGAAACCGGAACCTTGATCTGAGGATGAACGAAGAAGAATAAGAATAAGAAGAACAATATTACGTCTAGGACACTGAAATACTTCATTATCATCATCACCTATCCACGTGTGTCGTTAGACGACGTGGGGAGGTGTAGTTTTCTGTCATGTGCCAGCTTTGTCGCCAATGTTGTTGCCATTCCATGTTTCTTCAGTATCTCACTGACACCATCTATCCATCTTTTACGTGGTCTGCCTCTTGCTCTGCAACCCTGATGTCTGGTATTGTAGATACGAGCAGCTGGTAACTTTGGCTGCATACTTGTCAGGTGTCCGAACCATTTTATTCTCTGCCTTTCCACGTACTCCATGCAGGTGTTGCACCCACCTCCTGTCTGATTACTTCGATTCGTTCTCTGTCCAGCCATGTAACCCCGACAGCCTTTCTCAAACACCTCATTTCGCATACCATGATTTTTCTTTCTTGTGCCTTTGTGAGAGCCCGTGTCTGACAATGCTAGCAGAGAGTTATTATAAAAATTCTATTTATCATGTCTCTTTGTCTTCATTGAGATGTGTTTGTGTCTTAGTAATGGTGAGAACTGATAGGAAACCGCATTAGCTTTTTGTGTTCAGGATTCCACCTCTCTATCTAGCCTTCCATCTTGTGTAAGCATGCTGCCCAAGTATTGGAATTCACTGATTTGAATTCCCAAGAATTTGAATTCATTAAAATACTTTGGCCACATAAAAGGCCATAATGACCTACAACAGTGTTTCTCAACAGGAGTTCCACTGAATCTAGTCCCGCGATAAATTGCTAGGGGCAGCCCGAAAAAAGTAAGGAATATACTAATCATCACCATCACCACCACCATCACCACCACCATCACCATCACCATCATCATCACCATCATCATCACCATCACCATCATCATCACCATCATCATCAGTCCCGTGACCTGGAAGGTCATTGGGGCACCAATACTTCAGATTGTTGGACCAGTTCCCTCCACTTCACTCTATTTTGTGCTAGGATATCTGTTCTAGCTATAGAAATTCCCTTCCACTGTCTGATGTTGTCTTCCCATATCTTTTTCTGCCTCCCTCTCTTACGCTTCCCAGGCATAGCACCTTGCAGAACCGTCTTGGTAAACCCATGCGATCTTGAAACATGTCCATACCTTGCGAGCTTGCGTGCTTTTACCATATTCAATAGGCATTTATATTGTCTGACCTTTCTTTCAACGGTGTCCCGAACAGCCTTATTCGTGAGGTGTTCTAGTTATGAAATGCCGAGGATTCAGCGCAGATATCTCATCTCCATTTCGCTCTAGAAAGATAATCAATTGTAAATACATTTTTTAGTCATTTTTATATTTTAATTATTTCAAACTCACCATTTTACGATACACGTGCGACATGTTCTTGAAATTTCTTGAGTATTTTATTAGTATTCAAAATTGTTTTATCATTTAGAAATATAATTGACTTTTTATTTAGGTGTCATAATTGGACAATACTGCCACCTCCTGACTCACGGGTGAGGTGCAAACACATGTCTGATTGCTGTTGTCACCATCGCTTGCGATGGACAGCTTTTATAATAGACTCGAATTAAATATTTGTGTACCAAAAGAAGAGCACGGGTTTTACTTCCGACAAAAAAATCTAACTTGGAATAATTGGAATCCTAGTATTGAAACAGGCATGCTAATTTATCTTGCCCTGTAGCCAAATGCTTCAGCTATATGTAGTAGGTATTTTACAACTTCTTGAGGCTTTCTAGGCCTTGGGGAAGATACAAATAATGTGGGTAGATTTTTAACTAGCATTTTTTGTCCGGGCAGGGCCTTTAGGCCTACTCTTTTTCGATTTCTAACTGCTAAGGTATTTTAAACTAAATTGGCCTTAAAAACATTTCACTGACTCATATATTTGTTAATGGGATATTTTATTTTGGTTTGTCTTTTGTTTTTTCAACTTGGTCAATAAACGGTTAAGTTATTGTAGTAATTATTATCTGTTTTCGTTCTGTTTATGTGTCTAATAAAGGATATTTGTTATTTATGTTTGGCTTGGCTTCATTCGTTCTCAATCTCCCGCTACTAAACCCTGACACGGGCCTAAGTAGCAGAATGTAGTCCACAGAACGGAATGCGTTGTGTCGTAGTTTACAGATTGACTGCGATATTTGCACCTTTCGGTCCAACACATCCGACTTCAGTAATCATTTTTTGAGTACCGGGTTAACATTCCCTCTTCGATCCCTTCTCCTTAGCCTGCTGCAGCCGGTTTTCCAGGATCACCCAGTGGAGGTGTAGAAGGGTCTCGGCAGCTATGGTTCACTAGCCCTGACGCTATCAGTCAGCTATGGGTCACTGACCTCTGCTGCTCAACGTCTTGATCCCATTTATGTTTAATTTGTTTGTTTACAAGTGTGGTATTAATTTGTGGTGTCCTGAAAAGGTAATTTCAATTTTTTTATTGGTGGTGTTGTCATTACTTGAGAAAAACGTCAGGTAATGTTTGGCAAAAAACTGGCCATCAGAAAAAATATATAATGTTTTCCTGATGAACTAGAAAGTTATAAAAGAGAAAGAAAGATATTAATAATGATATAATAATGTGAATGTATGGATTCCCTGAGACATGAATATTATTTCAAGGGTTCTGCAATGGAAACTAAGGTTGGGGAAAGCTGGTCTAGAAGATACGAAACTGGAAGGTGTGGTACTTGGTGAGGCAGACCCTGGAGAAGATGGACACAGGCCATTGAAGAGGTTTTTCAGGATGACCGTTGGCGGAGGAAGAGAACCTGGCCAAAGATTGGGAGTCTTACAGATAAGCTGATACGAGAGCGACTTTCTGCAAAAAAAACACTACATGCTAATGATGAATCTTGTGTTATGATATGCTATCAGTGTAATAGTAGTTCTATTCGAGGTTCTGTTACCTACATGTTTCTCTATCTCATAGCCGTTAGCCAGTGCTGTTAGTCGCTTCTTTCTACACAAAACGTGAGTGGAGACCGGTGGAACATCTTAGATGTCTTAGCATTGGGATCATCAGTAGTCACACTATTCGCCGTTTAGAGAAAGAGACTGACCACTTATGATTGCTTGTGGAGTAATAACGTCGTTTGGAGAGGGAAACCGACTTACCTTACAAAATTGCTTGGAGTGTAAAGACGTCGTTTGGAGAGGGAAACTGACACACATTATAGGTTTTCTTGGATTGTAATAACGTCATTTCTCCGCATTATAATACCCAGCACCAGTACGAACGAGGTCCACACCAGCTATGCGTGTCAACGCTGCTATCAACGAGGTAGTCCTGACCAAGACTGGGTTCCGTAAAACCGACCCCTATTAAAATTACATACTTCATACTTTGTATACCCCTCCCTCTCCCACCACTCTCTGAACAGAAGAAGCATTGCAACAGAAATCTAGAGAAACAAACAGTCCAGCTATCGAAGAAACAACGTGCGGACAACTGCAAAAAGTGAAACAGAAATCTAGAGAAACAAACAGTCCAGCTATCGAAGCAACAACGTGCGGACAACTGCAAAAAGTGAAACAGAAATCTAGAGAAACAAACAGTCCAACTATCGAAGAAACAACGTGCGGAAAACTGCAAAAAGTGAAACAGAAATCTAGAGAAACAAACAGTCCAACTATCGAAGAAACAACGTGCGGACAACTGCAAAAAGTGAAACAGAAATCTAGAGAAACAAACAGTCCAACTATCGAAGAAACAACGTGCGGACAACTGCAAAAAGTGAAACAGAAATCTAGAGAAACAAACAGTCCAACTATCGAAGAAACAACGTGCGGACAACTGCAAAAAGTGAAACAGAAATCTAGATTTTCCTACAAAATAAACAACCTTTCCAAGACAGCCCAGGAAAACATATCATCGAGAAATGACAGGATAAAGAAACAGACCCCACGGAAAAAGCTGCAGAAATAAGTAGTACTCTTAGCACACCTACCATATCCAATATGGAGATAAATAAATAGACTTCGGTCTGGGGTGACTCGTGCAGAAAGAAACCCAGTTGATATGTTGTTTTTCAACTGATGTTAGTGTCCATCTTTGACATTGATCAACGCATGAAGAAATACACGCCTTTACTATAACACTCTTGTAACCAACTGTCAAAAGAAGGAAACTCACTTGGTACGGTCACATATCGAGATCAAATGGTCTTGCAAATACGATCCTCCACGGAAAGGTGCAAGGCAGACGACGAAGAGGCCGTCCCAAAAAGAGGTGGAAGGACATCAACGAATGGACCAATCAGAAGAGGAACAGGCCGCGGCAACTGACAGAGAAGGGTGGCGTGGTGTTGTGAGGATGTCTTCATGTGTGTCTCAGCGACCTCACCGGTTACGGGATGACCTGATCTGACTATAGACACTATAAAGTTAAGACAAAGCAACAGCTGTTGTGCGATTTTCTTGTGGATTGTTCGTTCCAATTAACTTATGAAGCGCAATGTTGTGTGGCAATAATTTTCTACGCTATTCACAGGAAGCCTACGTGTGCAATTTTGATTGGAATTAGGAGAAAACCCGATCTGTTCTTCATGTTGTAAAGGACGTCGCTACAGATTGCGCATCGTCCTTGGTTGGTGTGCACGACCTACTTGGAAATTGCATCTAATTTCATTGCATGCCACGACCGAAATCTCCCATCAGCCATGGGTTAATGGTCCCTCACCTAGACGGTGGTCAGCAGCAGCGTCTTCTAGTCTACGCGTAGGGGCTGCTGCTGTCGAGAGGTACGACATTCGCCTCTCAAATCGTAAAGGAAACGGTGGACGATCGACTCCTACAAGTTTCAAGCGACCCCTGGTCTCACAGATTGTACGACCTGAATGTCTGCATCTTGAACTATCTGCAGTCGTCTTGATTGTATGTCTTGCCACTGGTTCCCGGTAACTCAGGACGAGAGAATGAGATTGATGTCCACCGCAGTTTCTTTCTCACTGTAATATAAATTCAGCGCAAGTTACATCTTGAGCACAGTCCGATGATGCCTCTATTTTCCCTTGCGATGGGCAACTTACTTACTTATAAAGTTAAGCCTAACACGGCACTCAGCACATCATTCTCGAATAGAAAGATAATAGTTACACGGCCTAATAGTGAGCTGGGTAAACGTTGGCAATTTTTGCATCGCCACAGGGACAATATAGCATTACAAGACGGGCAGAAAAGAAATGCCGTATACACAATTAAAATAAATAATTAATTACTAATCTAAAAGTATAGCTCACTTTCACAATGCTTAAGACTATGTTTTGTTGAAATAAAAATATATTTTGAGTTATGCGGTTAAAATTAAATGTTCTACATAAATATTAAAATTGCATATTTTTCAATATTCAAATGTAGTTCGCTACTAAATTTGCTGTCTCATATTGTTTAATAACTCTCGTAGAATGGAGGCTTCCTATTTATACGGTTGTCTCCCTTGTTTTAAAGAAAATGAGATTAACAAATACTAGAATGGCTTGGCTTGGCTTCGTTCATTTTCAATCTCCCACTACCAAACACTGAAAGGGCTTAAGTAGCAGAATGTAGTCCAGAGAACGGAATGCGTTGTGTCGTAGTTTATAGCGTGACTGCGATATTTGCACCTTTCGGTCCAACACATCCGACTGCAGTAAACATTTTTTTGAGTACCGGGTTAGCATTCCCTCTTCGATCCGTTCTCCTTAGCCAGTCTGCCCTGCTGCAGCCTGTTATCCATTACCACCGCGTGGAGGTGTAGAAGGGTTTTGGCAACTTTGGTTCGCTGGCCCTGACGCTAGCAGTCAGCTATGGCTCGCTGGCCCTGACGCTAGCAGTCAGCTATGGCTCGCTGGCCCTGACGCTAGCAGTCAGCTATGGGTCGCTGGCCCTGACGCTAGCCGTCAGCTATGGGTCGCTGGCCCTGACGCTAGCAGTCAGCTATGGGTCGCTGGCCCTGACGCTAGCAGTCAGCTATGGGTCGCTGACCACTGCAACTCATGCGCTGCTCAGCATCTTGATCCAAAATACTAGAATGACTAAATTATTGAGTGCAGATTGAAAAAAAATGTCGACTTATAATCTTTAGAATCTTTTATAAGGAGAACTTTCAATATATGAAAGAGATCGAAAATCTGTTTTAATATAATTTATAATATTTAGTTCCATTTTACGTATATTGTTGGGGTGGAATGGCACAAACACATGTAGGACTCCGGTCCATCTTCATCAGCACGCTCGGAATGTGAGAAAAGCTACGACAACCTGACACTTAACGTCCTTTTTGGGGCCCACAAAAGAGTAAACTTACTCATTGTGGGCATTCGAAACAATAACAACGTATATTATTAATATTATTGGGAAAACAAAATGTAAATGTAAGTAATCACAAAATGGTGTACTTTTCCAGCTTGCAGCATTTATGTAACTCAACTTCCTGTTTGTGAGCGTCAGGTCTACTTACTTGCCAAGTGGTTTTAAACGCCTTTCACACACACAGACACACACATACATACAATCTAACACGCGCCATCAGGGTGAGGCCCTTCCATTGGACTTTGGTCTGGTTTGACCATTGAGATGGCCATAACTATCATAGGTACATACAGAAGCACATACGGATCCAATTACTGGTTAATGCCTCCAGATATCGTCTAAAAGACTACGGTCTGAAGTGGAAAGAGTTCAGAGAGGCAAACCTTCAACGAAAAAAGAAGTCGCCGATTTCAGGTGTTTTCTTTCTCTTCTTTCTATTCGTTCAGGATCTTATGGTCATGTTATATCAGCAGGCCAATCGCCATGATGAAGCCTGTAGTCTTCACCAGGTCGGGGCGGGTGGCCGACAGCTTTTGTCTCAGCTCTGGACCCGCTAGGTCAGTTCCGGTATATCATTTCCCTATAGAATGGGCATTCCTGTAGAGTGTGTTCAGGACTTGCCCCCGCCCCCCCCCCCCCCCATTTCTCGATGTGTGACATCTTTAGTCGGTATAGATGTTCGTGTAGCCTGCAATGACCAGTTCTCAGGCGAAATAAATTAGTTTGTTGGTTTCTTTTGAGTTGGTGAATTGGATAGTTTCTTTCTATTCTGTGCCAAGAATATTAGTTTGTTGGTTTCTTTTGTGTTGGTGAATTGGGTGGTTTCTTTCTATTCTGTGCCAAGAATAACAGTATTAACGATTGGTGTGACTTTTTTTATTCTTCCTCATTACATGAGCTGCAAAATCATATTGGCACGTCGTTATGTAACATGTCTACAATTCAAAGTCCTCACATTTGTATCAGACGGCACAGCCACTTTGAAAATCTTACGCAAATAATGCCCATTGACTGTCGCCAAAACACATTGCATCGTCAGTTTGCAAAAGTGAAACATTGTTGGACCAAGTATTCCAACCTCTACTTCCAAATGATGATTTCTGGGAAGGTGGCTGGCTGTACCGGGACATTCTCCAACACCAGTATGACTTTATTAGTAAACAAAACATTAGCTGGGTGTTCTGAAGCACTTTTCAGTACCAGCATGACTTTAAGAAACAAGATATCACCAATCTGCACTTCAAGCACTGAGGAAAAGTATCATGTCTACATGCTCTACTGTTTGAACTGAGTAAGGAACGCAGGATTGTCACACAGTGGATAGCCTCTCGTTGGAGAGTACCAGGAAACGATACTCAGTTCGAATTTAGTGCAATACGTTAACGGTATACCGCTCCTTTCCACCCAGACAGTATTAGGCGATATTAGGACGTATTAGCCAGAGCTTGGAAGCGTGTGTGCGTCTGTATGTACCTATGATAGAGGGATCACAGAGGTCAGCCCTAACCAAAGTGCAGTGGAAGGGTCTCACCCGGAAGACGCCTGTTAGTGTGTGTGTGTGTGTGTGTGTGTGCGTGCGTGCGTGTGTGCGCGCGCGTGTGTGTGTGTGTGTGTGTGTGTCAATGAAAGGTTATAAGCCTGGGAGTCTACTGACGTAACAAAGAAGTGAAAAATATCATAATATTATCACCTGGGCTTAAAGGAATATGCCCACTGTAACATTTCAAGCATGTAGTAAAAGACGACTACAGTGGGTTGTGCATGGGACTAATACACTACATCATGTAATAACCGTTGCTATTGAAGCAGCCACTGCAAAGACGTTGATACAAGATTCGTAAACAATGGTCGGCTGTAGTGACGGACCTATACTCCACTTGGAGAAAAAAAAGCGCGCCAGCCAGACGGTACATGTTAGAGTAGTTATTCTATTTTCAGGGTCACACTTTTGTTGGAACAAAACACCATTTTGTATTGCGTGTGAAAGAAAGACCAGCCACACGAGGCATTGCAGGGTATTATATAGTCTTGAGTCAGTATTGGTTCGATCACTCCAGCCTCTTTGATTCTCACACATATATAAATTACAGCCCTTGATCACAGATATGAATAGAAAACGTAAGTATATGAATTTATACCAGTTTATTTCTTTTTTTAAATATTTGATACTGCGATTGCAATTCCCAATCAGTGGATACTGTGTCCCTTTTACTAGTGAGAAAATAATAATGTCACAAGACATGTGAAAGGCTGGGAGAGGGAGGGGGAGGTGGGGAAGGGGGGGGATTCCGATGGAAGGCTGAGTCTGATGGGAATAACATTTAAAAGACTTTATTGGACTATCTCTTAAGTTTGGATTTCCACTTCACTTTACTGTCGATTTTCCTTCCCTGTCACATACATATTTATCACTGGGTAGACTGGAGCGTAGATTAATCCTTGTGCTTTGCTTTGAGAAACCAGCGCAAAATCGGTAAATAGATCAAACTTAGGCTTTATAGAAAAACTATATTCGTGCTTGGAATCTATTTATTTTTGCATTTATATTGGGACTTACATAATGTTCACCAACATTGATACACTTAGCCCACCCGCTTTATCAGTGCACCAAAAACCTGCAGCATAGAAGTCTTTGGTCTTTCTCATCTACGTTTCCACTTCACATTCAATGTGTCATTCGCGAAACGTTGCACGCAAGGTTTAATCATGCATTGTATTGTATACTAAACCATGCGAACGCCCTATTGCAGTTGATTTGCTTTCTGTCGTTACTAAACACATCAGCTCAAATCATCTCCTACCGCCGTTTCACGTGTTTTTCCTGCAATTTGAACAGAACGACCTGGTCGGGCTTCATAAACACTTTTGAGCGTCCTTTAAAAAATGTATCAACCCAGCTCTGATCCGTTTTACGCGACAAACGTGAAAAAAACTCTCCGACAAAACAACTTGCTGTTCATTTATTATACACTCTGTGAGCACGGACACAATTCTGTATCATAGCTCCGCACGTACATGCAACATCTAGCGTATGCTGCCTTGAGTATTCACAAAGCTGTATGTGGCGGCCACCTATTGACATATTTAGAAACTACCAACTACAATATTCAGCTATCCCATATCAGTGTGTGACCTACTTACTGACTTACCCTCGTATTCTGAAACCCAGCGCAGTTACATAATCACCTTAGCAAACTACATATGCATTTTACCACACTACTGCACTAATTCTAAAACTATTATGTCTGTTGCTAATCCTCAAATGAAACGATTTATAGGGGTGAGGAATGACTATCGTTACCCCGACAATCACAACGTACTCTACACGTTAGGATGCAATCAATGCCCATCTCTCCTTATGGGTATAGGCCATTGACAACCCTAGTCCAGCAATTTGGGTCTTGAGCTATCCTTTCCGTCTTTCTCCAGTTGAGATCTAGGAACCAAAGTTCTCTCTAGATGTTTCTTGGTCTATCTCTCTACCTCTTCTCCTGTGGATTTCACGCCAGGCCCTGTCTGGCCACATTTGATCATTTCCGTAGAACGTGTCCTTTCCAGTCCCATTTCCTAGTTTTGATATTTTGCTCTTCTTTCGGTTGTTGGCTCCTTTCCAAAAGACCTGACACTGAAATGAAACAATCTTAACTTGGTATTAGTCTTTATTTCCCTGGATTTCCATATATTATTTAGTAACTATAAATGCTGTCTTTGCCTTTTCAATTCCAGCCCTTACATCTACGTCTGTGTTCCTTGAAGTATCAATGGTGAGATTTTAATTTTACCTCAGATTAAAAAAATAAAAACAACCTATGCCTGTCCGAAGTTTTGAAAGGACGTCCTTTTGTTCAGAAGGCCGACATCAATACGAATCAGCCAGCCGATCATCGCACTATACTATAAATGTCGTAAAAGGTAACTAACTAGGGTTGTGTATGGGACTAACAACTTCATCATGTCAAATAAACTGGTACAGAAATCACCACTCCTTAACTTAACTTAACGTCTTTATGCTGGTTTAGAAGACTCTGCAGAGTCTGTTTACAACCAGTTTCATTTACATTACCTTACTCTAAAAGCTATGCGCATCCAGTTTATCCTTAACTGCATTAATTGTCCCTGCCTCCACTACCTCCTGTGGCAATGCATTCCAAGCATTCACTACTCTCTGACTAAAAAAATATTTCCTAATATCTAATCTGGACCTCTCTTTAGTTAATTTGTAGCTATGGCCTTTTGTTCTTGTGGGTGGTTGTATTTTGAAAAACTTATTTAGTTTAATTTTTCCGTTCCTCTGATCATCTTATAAACCTGTTTTAAGTCACCACGAATTCGTCTCTTTTCTAGACACTGTAGGCCGGTTTTTCTGAGTCTTTCCTCGTAACTGTAATTCTGGAATCCCACTATCAGCTTTGTCGCTCTTTTTTGTATTCTTTCCAGCATTTTTAAATCCCCTCTATGATAAGGACCACACGTCTACACATATTTAAAAACTGAAAACATATTAAAGTGTTTGCTTCCTGCTAAGATGACAAACACAGTCAAACACTTACGTACTTTCTGTGTCCTTTTCACCACGTCAGAGATCAAGTGTTCTTTCAACCTGATTGGCTCTTTATTTCCGTCTAGCAGATCTTCCATCGTACATGCGAGTGGTAGGTTTGGACATGTCATGATGTGTTCTTGGTCCTGGACAGCATTCGCAAGTATCGTCGTGGCTATATCCCCATCTTATCTGGATTTTTTTCTGCATACGCCACCCCACCCCCACCCCGGATCGGAGACTATTTAAGGTTCTCCATATTCGATATGTGGAGCATATTGTGGAGCGCGTAGTTGTCACTGAGCTGGATTGATCAGACTGGGATCACAACGCGCCAGGGTTCGAAATCATGGACAGGCAGAAAACAAATCCGAGCGTGGTTCGTTCCTGGTACGACAGCACCTCAAGTCGACCCAGCTGTAAATGATTACCTGACCTTTGAGTTGGGGAAGGTATAAACAGCAAGGAAAGGAACTGCCCCCCCCCCCCCCCCACCTCACATAGACTGCGGCTTAGTCCATGAAGAGTTATCGTCATCCCTGACGGCAATTGTTGCCATGGGACTCACCTTTACCTATTTGTTTTGGATATGGTATGTATGCTAATGCAGCTTTATCCGTAATGTCTGTTGTTTGTCGCGCCATTTCTCGATTCAACACATTATAGAGTCGCCTTGGAGAAGTTGTATTTTTTTTGTAGGAAACTAAGTGTAGACTGTTTCCTCACTTCCAGCATTGAGGATGGCGTATGCTTGTGATTAAGTGACACGACTCACAACACCAAGGTGCTGGGTTCGATCCCCATCACAGCACCGACCGTTACCCCGAGGAAGCAACCCCTTTTAAAATGCAGAAGGAAGCAGACCCTTACATAAAATGCATGCTGAAACCGGATGAACTAGGCCGACAGGCGCAAAATAAAAACCATAGTATGGTGAACCCACAAAATTAAAAAAATTAAAACAAACTTCCAGCAGTTCCTGTCCGTACATTAAGTGTCTGGAATCGTTGATCTCTTAGCATCTCTCATCTTCTACTCCAATGAAATAGGACAGATGTGCCACAGTCTATTTATAATATTTATATGAGCTAATTGTAGGATGACGTGTCATAAATTAGCCGTAACATATTTTTAATTAACAGAATCTACCAAAGTAAGGTAAGTATTTTAGTCCCCTCAAATTTCCCTACACTATCTTTGGGTGATACATCCTTCTTCTTCTTCGTACGCAGTGGGTGATACATCCGCTAGAGCTCTTGCCTCCAGCAGCAAGGAATATGGTTCGGCTCCAAAAGCCCCGACTTAAAACGCTCCAGGTTAAAACAGGCTGTAAATGGTTGCCGACTTTTACAATTACGAAAGCCACAGTGGATAGGAAATGAACAGTTTCCCCTAACCCCAGTTAACGTTGAGATCTAGTACAAAGAACACTTCATCCTGGACGACAGCGCCTGCTATTGGTTGATTTTTAACTTTAAATGGTGAAAAGTTGACAACAAATTTAAAAAAAGGTGCCAGAAAAATACCAAACATATTCATCATCATCATGTAGCATGTCCTTGGCAGAACGTCGCTCTGATCACAACCATTGAATCTTGATCAGCAGTCAGTCTACTCGCATGCTCCATGTTCATGTTTAGGGTGTCCTTGGTGTCTTGTGTTCATCTACACCTTGGTCGGCCTCTACTTCGTTTTCCCGGACCAATGCCCTCAATAACTGTTTTTTTCCCAGTCCGTCATGGAGCGTGATGGGACCGATTTATAAGTAGTTATTTTCGACACTCAGGTCTTGCAGAATGTTTTTATTAATTTTTTTTTACCAAAGGTATTTTGAGAAGTCTTCTGTAGCATTTTGTCTCGAAAGATTCGATACTCTTATTTAATATGTGTGTGATGGTCCATGTCTTGCATCCGTACATTGCCACCGGGAATACGCACGTTCTGAGGATCTTCTATTTTAATACTTTGTCAGTATTGTACCACACATTTGGCATACTATTATGTTTCTGCATCATCCCCTTATTTCATTTACACATTCCCCATCGATTGTTATCAACGAGCCAAGGTATTCAAAGTAATCCACATGTTCAATTTCTTCCTTGCCGATAGTGATCTTGGGCTTAAGTCTGTGGTTGCCAATGGATATACAAGGAGCTTTCAAGTCAAACCGGGACTTTTTTTTGTAATGAAAATACAATAATTTTTCAAGTCAGCAAAATTTCATTTATTTGTCAATATAATCTCATGCAACGCTTATCCACTTATCCCAGCGTTTAAGTAATGCTTCAAAAGTTTAAGCATAGAAATATTAATCAGTGTGTCTGAACAAATCCAGGACAGTCTGTTTCACTTCGTCATCAGTGAAGAAATGCTGATCTCCCAGGTATTCATTTAGAAGTCCAAACATGGGGAAATCGCCTGGAACGATATCTGGGCTGTAAAAAGAAAGTGCCAATACCTCCCAGTTTTTTCAGCAGATGGTTACGCACATCGCTCAACATGACAGAGAAATACTTGCCTCTTGTTTAATTTTGCCACAGGTTATACGTCGATTTTCTAGGATATGTCGTTCCACAATCTGGATATTCCCAGGAATGACTGGTGAGTTGAAAGCCAAAACGGCCGTAATCATCACTCACGGATGTACGGCCTTCTCTAAAACGTTTAAACCATTCAAATATCCTACTGCGGCTGAGTGTCTCATCACCGTATTGTGATTGAGTGTCTCATCACCGTATTGTGATTGAGTGTCTCATCACCGTATTGTGATTGAGTGTCTCATCGCCGTATTGTGATTGAGTGTCTCATCACCGTATTGTGATTGAGTGCCTCATCACCGTATTGTGATTGAGTGTCTCATCACCGTATTGTGATTGAGTGTCTCATCACCGTATTGTGATTGAGTGTCTCATCACCGTTTTGTGATTGAGTGTCTCATCACCGTATTGTGATTGCGTGTCTCATCACCGTATTGTGATTGAGTGTCTCATCGCCGTATTGTCGCAGGTTTCACGTCTTCTTTCACAAGAAACATCATCCCAACACGCCGTTCCATGCAAGCACTAAAAGTGTTGTCAGTCATTTTTGTTTATCTGTCACGTGACTGACCTGTGGCAAATAGGCCGCCTAGCAGTAATATGGCACAAGTGTCCCTAAATAATGACAGAAGTTCGATCACTCTGTAAGTGGAACTAGAACAAAAAGTCTCACATATATATATATATACAGAAAGATGAAACATATGTTTATACTAATAACTTAATTGAACAATGAAGAATTACATTAATGTGAAAACGAAATCTTAATGAATTGCACCAAGCGAGGGCACTACATACGAGATTTTGGCAGATAAATCACGCACAATCGAAAGCGGGCGTACAGCAAAGTACAACAAAGAATTTTCTCAATTACGCTTAAACAAATGTGAATTTGGCACACATTTCACAATGACTTTTATTTGGATGATTTTCAAGTGTTCGTGTGGTGCATGACGTATTTTAGGTTCTCCATTCACTGACTGGCTGACATCTAGCTCACGGCTGCTGTACAAACAGGAACAACGTTTGTATCGGTGCCCATGTTTAGAGTAGTGTAGGACTAACATTCCAATGAGTTAATATGGTAATGCTTCTGGCTTTCCGTGCCATGGTGGTTTTTTGGGACAAAGTGGTGATTGTCGGAACAGACTTCAAGGAATTGCTTTTGCCCAAGACAAGTTTGCGTAAGCTAATAAATCAAGGCAAAGGCAAAGGCCGCCGTCCATCGTAGACGATGATGGCATAATTAATTTTGCTTGCGCTATTTTTAGTAAGGATTAACTGTGCTACTTTTTATCCTCACTCTCTCGTCTCGAACCGCCCGACCACAGTGGCAAGTCAATGACAATGCTGGGGACTGAGCACCAATCACCCTTGAAACAGACGGCGGAGTCCGGAGTCGAACCCACACCACCTGATCACGAGGCCGACGGCTTAACCACTTCGCCACGGAATAAAGAAGCATAAATATATATATATATATATACGCTAATAAATAAGCAGTGTTTCATTACAACAAACTGTGAAACGCAACAAAATGAACTATCAGAACAATGTACTATTGGGCAGTTAGAACAACACACTGCTCCATGTGGGCTAGAGGAGTAGTCTCACAAGAAATGAAGGATACATCAACAGTATTTATTTATAATATTTACAAGAAAAAAGTTAATCGCCAGAAGTGTGAAAACTACCATGGAACTTCGACAATTGCCTAGTGATCCTCGCGCATCTACTGCTAAATCATATGAACAAACATCTTGAAACAGACCATAACCTCCTGAAAAGTCAGCGTGGATTCAGATTTAGTAGAGAAACCGTAAGGCATGATATTTGCAGCATGTCAGCAACAGAAGAAATGTCGACAGCAGAATCGTGATGTGTAAATAACTTTCATTGACTTCACAATAGTATGCGATGCTTTCAGCAGAGATGAGCTATGGCAGATCATGTCCAAATTCGGCTGCAGTGGCAAATTTGTCAATTTAGTGAAACAGCTCAATGAAGGCATGCGCGCACATGCCTTGACAATGGTGGATCTCGACATCATTCCAGGTCAACAACGGGGCGAAACAAGGACTTGTATTTAATCATGTTTGTAGCTATCCCAACGGACGCTTCAATATTACCGAGCAGGACATAGCAGCAAAGTCCGACGTGGATGGCGGTCAATGCAATTCCCGCGGACTGAACGCGGAAACCAAGGTGGTGGGGTATGTGACACGATATACGAATTCTTGTGTTCAGATAACTGCGCTTTGAACAATAGCTAAGAACATAATCTTCAGGAAGACATGGACCGGTTCTTTGCTGCTTGAGACAACTTTGGCTTATCATCAGGGTTAAGAAACATGAGGTCATGTACCAACCAGACAGGGACATCATATATATACACACAGCCAATGGTTACAGTGATAGGACATAAATTACAAGTACACCAATTAAAACACACACACAGAAACACACACACACACACTCACACACACACATATATATAAATATATATACACAGGAGGCGTGTTCAAATGAAACCGGACCAAACTGCAACATACATACGATGCTCATGATGACGTCACTTCTGTTGAAAACAGCACATACCAAGTTTGCAAACAAATTTCATTCTTCTACGACTAATAGTTTCCTCAGCAGACCGTTGAAAATATATGGCGGGCGTGATTCGGAATCCGTTCAGAGTTGATCAGCGAGCGGTGATTCTGTTTATAAAATCTGAGGGATCTCGACCAGTTGACATTCATCTCAAAATTCAGGCAAGGTATGGTGACAAAAGTGTGTCGAAGACAACAGGGAAGAGCTAGCCAACGATGTTTAAAGTAGGACGTGAGTTAATCGAAGGTCAGGCGCATATTTATGCGATAACTCACGTCCTTCTTTAAACATCGTTCTCCAGTTCTTCTTCACATTTTTGTCACCATACACTGCCTCCATTCTGCGCAGAATGTCAACTGATCGACATCTTTCAGCTGTTAGAAGCCGAATAGTCGCTTCCTGATCAACTCTGGACGGATTCCGTTTAACACCCGCCATGTTTTCAAAGGTCTGCTGAAGAAACTAAAAATCGGAGAATAATGAAATTTTGCAAACATGTTTGGTATGTGCTATTTACACCAGAAGTGACGTCATCATGCGTACCGTACGTATGTTCACTTGTTGCAATTTGGTGTGGTTTTATTTGAACACGCCTCGTGAGGAACTTGCAGAAATCAGATGCTGAGAGCTCAGAGACACCCAGAGTTGGTCACTGTAATAATTCAGCTTTAGAAGACAATATTCATTTGATATCTGGGTATTTAGTTGTGGACTTGCAAGCTAAATATTATCACTTTATCTATTATTGGTATAAAAGGTACCCTCCTTTATGTAACGGATCATCCTATCATTCCTACCACTTCTAATATTGGTGTTTTATGAATAATTCTGCCTTCTTTCCCTACAGATATTGCTTGGATTCTCCCGTGTTGTATGCTCATACATTTTGCAATCTATGAAATTCTTGTTCATTGCAGTTTCACTGCAATTTTCACCCAGGAAGAAAGTAAGTAAAAGTTTGATATTGTTTCATGTGTTATTATTGTTTGCTACCAGTATCTAACTTGGTCATCGTGGCAGCACATGAGAGATAATGTTAATGCATTAGATATTCTGATTCAGAAAAGTCATCAACATCATACGGAGATACAGAGAGAGAAGTAATGAAGTTATACTTAGTATGAGAACTATTCCTTTTACAATTTATGTGTGTACGTCAGTAAGTAAGTCACACAATGATTTGCGATAGATGAAAAATGTAGTTGGTGGTTTCTAAAGGTGTAATTTGGCCATTTGGTCTTTTGGTGTATAACTTGGTCATGTTGTTTTTTTGGGTGTAATTTGGTAATTTTTTTGGTGTTTTTTTGTTGTTGTTGTTGTAATTTGTTTTTTTGTGTGTGTAATTTAGTCATTTTGTTTTTTGGTGTAATTTGGGAATCGATTGTTCAGGATCGAGCTGTTTGTAGAAAGTCAGTTGGAAGGGGAATTCTGGCTGCCGATACTCGTAGGAGCCGTAAGACTGCAAAGAAAAGGAAAAGACTCCTTACCATTGTTGTACGAGGGGTGTTCAAATCAAACCGGGACTTCTGTTCTAGTTCTACCTGAATGGGTTATAGCGTGCTGACACTACTATTATTAGTTAGGACCACTTTTGTCCTATTACTGCTAGGTGGCCCACTTGTCACGGGCAGGTAACGTAACGGATAAATACAAATTGTGGACAACACTGTTAATACTTGCATAGAACAGCGTGTTGTGATGAAGTTTCTTGTGAAAGAAGGAGTGAAACCTATGAAAATTTACAGAAGACTGCAATCAAAATACGGTGATGAGACACTCAATCACAATACGGTGATGAGACACTCAGTCGCAGTAAGACATGTGAATGGTGTAACGGTTTTAAAGAAAGCCGTACATCCGTGAATGATTATCCCGTAGTACTCCTGCAAGATAACGCTCGACCTGATACGGCTAACCGCACTATGTACCATCTGCAGCAATTTGGCTGGGAGGTATTGCCACATCCACCTTACAGCCCAGACCTCGCTCTAAGCGATTTCCACCTGTTTGAACGCCTAAAATAATTCCTGGGAGGTTAGCATTTCAGCACTATTGGCGAAGTGAAACAGGCTGTCCTGGATTTGTTCAAACATACTGACACATCTTTCTACGCTGAAGCTTTTCAAGCATTATTTAATCACGGGGATAAGTGCAAAAACATTGCGGGAGATTATATCGAAAAAAAATGGTATTTTGACTAATTGAAAAACAATTTTTTTTTCATTACAAAAAAAGTCTTAGTTTTACCAGAACGCACCTCGTATGACCTGTGACAGAGACTGTCACTGGCGAATCGGGCTTTACAGTCATTGCAGACAGTGTCGAAATACAAGCGGCTGAGCTGGACAAAACGCATAGATCGTGACGCTCGTGGTCTACATAGACTGAGGCCCCAATGATAATGATGATACATTTAGTAGCAGAAAAAAACCTCCTTTGTGACTATTTTAGGTAGCAAACGCTAGATGTCACATGTACATGCACAGCTCAGATATAAAAAGGACTCTAACAGAGTGTAAAATCAAAAATCAGCGTGTGGTGCGTTCTTTTAGGGACAAACAGATTTTCTGCAAAGGATATTCATAAGGAAATAGTTTCTGTTTACGGCAAGAAGTGCTTGTCTCGTAAAGCGGTGTTTTATTCTCAAGGAATCTAATTTAAGGAGCAGTGTAGCTAAATATCTATATACGTGCCTCATAAGACACATTTGCAGAGTTAGGATTCCTCACATAACAAGGTCACATTCTATCTATCACAAGTAAACCTTTTTAGAAGTAATGAAAGTTGACTTAAGATGCATTGGGCCAGTAGGCAGAAAACAGAAAACAACCTTAGGAAAAAATACGAACACAAAGAAAAATATTACCTTACCTAAACTAATCTAATCTAACCTATATGTATGTCTTTCTATTTATCGATCTATATATTTCCCGTTATATATATATATATATATATATATATATATATATATATATATATATATATATATATATATATATATATATATATATATATATTTAGCTTGTCAACCAGCCAGCCATCTTGTCTATCTGACTTTGATTCCATCCATATCACATTTTTCTTTTATTTTAAATTATAATGGTTTCAATCCACAATAACATAAGATATACTTCAGAAGCTGTTGATAAATTTGTACCATAGGTAACGCATCCGTGGAACACATTTCTATTAAATTTGACAATTTTCATGAGATACATTTCTAACGTTCCACAAATGAACAGGAAATATTCAATCCCTTACCTTAAATTTACAGAAAATGTGCAGAAAGTCAATATCACGGTTGACAGTGCCCGAGCTAAGAACACTTTTGGCAATGCATTGTCTGAGATTTCCAGAGCAGCGGAAAGTCAACCGAGGACACCTCTAAGCATAAGTATTGTTGTTGGTCGTGTAACTACTAACTGTGTTACAGTTTGTTCGGAAATATGTGCCCTCAAAGTGTGTATAATTTCTCCAGAGGTCTAAAATAAATCAACACGATTTTTGGAGTGTTGTCTTAAATTTACTATGACACTTAGATATCGTTATTTAATATCAAGGATTCCGTGGCGAAGTGGTTAAGCCGTCGGCCTCGTGATCAGGTGATGTGGGTTGACTCCGGACTCCGCCGTCTTTTTCACGGATGCTTGATGCGGAGTCCCCTGCATCTGGTAGTCGCCCCTTAGTCGTCTTGTCCTTGACTTGCCACTGGGGACGGGCGGCTCGAGACGAGAGAGTGAGGATTACAAGTAGAGAGGTTTATATTTAGTAAAAATAGCGCTAGCAAAATTAATTATGCCATCATCGTCTACGATGGACGGAGCCTTTTTTTTTAAATTTAATATTCTATGGAGTAGAAACCTAGACCCTGACGAAGAAAATTGAGGCCTTTGAAATGTGTGTATTCAGAAGACATGGGTGAGTTTCTTATAAAAACAGGAAAACAAGTAATAAGGTTCTGGAACAACTCAAGGCGGAGAAGAAACTTCTAAAGGAAATAAAAAGCAGAAATGTTTAATATTTTGGTCTCGTCAAGCGACACGACAGTCTGCTGAAAGTTATATTGGAGAGAAGAGTGGAGTGCAAGAGAGCAGGATGGTGGCAGAGGTACAGATAGACAGACAAGATTAATATTTATTACTTGGATCTGTTACTACTGGTGTGTTACCTGGATATATTACTACTAGTGTATTAGTCGGACCTGTCACTGCTTGTGTATTAGTTGGATTTGTAATTAGTAATGTGTAAATGAGGCTGGAACTAATGTTATGTTACCGGAACGTTACAGATGTATCGCCCACAAGGATCACAGCAAAAACTCAACAAAATCCTGTCACGAACAACATCCTATTAACGGAAATAATAGCTCTACTGGAGCATCAGTTAGAAATCAACAACACGTCACCAAAATATGTTGTGGACTTTGAATGCCAGTCCAACCAATCATCGA
Organism: Ariolimax columbianus; assembly: GCA_036924085.1. Taxonomy (NCBI): domain Eukaryota; kingdom Metazoa; phylum Mollusca; class Gastropoda; order Stylommatophora; family Arionidae; genus Ariolimax; species Ariolimax columbianus. The sequence goes on along the minus strand of JAVGWX010000010.1, from coordinate 65,867,314 downwards.
GTAAGTACTTTCCTGTTTGACATTCTCGCGTTTTAGATACTATTAGGGATCATGATGCTGAGCAGGGTACGAGCTGTAGCGGTCAGCGACCCGTAGCTGACTACTAGCCTCAGGGCCAGCGACCCATAGCTGACTGCTAGCCTCAGGGCCAGCGACCCATAGCTGACTGCTAGCCTCAGGGCCAGCGACCCATAGCTGACTGTTACATTTAAGGACAGCGACCCATAGCTGAATGCAAGCCTTATGGCCAGCGACCCAGACTGTCAAGCCTTCTTCACCTTCCCACAGTGATCCCAGATAACAGGCTGCAACAGGACATACTAAAGAGAAGGGATCGAAGAGGGATGGCTCACCCGGTACTAAAAATGCCTGATGAGGTCGGAAGTGTCGGACCGAACAGTGCAAATATCGCAATCAAGCTGTAAACTACGTTAGAGCCCATTCCGTTATCCAGACAACATCCTGCTACTCACAAAGCCATTTTCGGGCTTGGTAGGGGGAGTTTGAGAACGAAGAAAGAAGAAGGAAAAGCAGAAGAAGAGGAATATATCATTTTTTATGTTTCTAGTCTCACTCTAGAATAGTTTCCTACTGGTCTCTTCGGACTATAAACTTCAATCCCATCACGGCAGACGTATGCCGCACTCTGGCCACACGAGTTAGGAAGTCGGCTGTCAGGGTCCCGTTGTGTGTTGTGATCTTTTCGACAACAACTGTCCCCTGTCTCTGTTTATTGAATCAGGCAATATTTATAAATACATTTTTTAATGTTATTTTTTAAAAATCAATCATCAACACATCTGTCAATTTGGGCTGATTAGCACAGTGGAGAGAACCAATTTTTTGCAATGTACCATTTGCAAGGCTGCTAATATTTTCAACCCCTATGTCCCTGTAGTTGTTTGTTTATAATGACATTAACAATGATGGAAATACACTTTGACATTAGAAAAAAAATATGCGGCATGTTATCGTTACAACACGTAAAGGTATTTTATATTTTCTTAGAAAAATATTCTATGGCGAGCTTGAGTCAGGGAAGCTCGCTCGCGGTGGCCAAATAAAATGTTACAAAGACACTCTGAAAGCCTCACTGATGAACTGCGACATTGACCCTGATAATTGGGAGAACATTGCTGCTGATCGTCTGCCTGGTGTAGTCAAATCTCTTCTCGCACGATATATAAGAAGAAGACATGAATCAAAGAAGCTGCACGGAGACGAGCGACACGAAAGGCAAGAGACGAGTTGCCTCCGTCTGACGGTGAGACAGTGTTTTTCTGCCCTCAGTGTGACAGACGTTTTTGGGCTCAGATTGGTTTGATTAGCCACCTACGAACCTACTCCAGGAATGACAATGTGGTTCTCTTCAGAAACGATGGACAACAAAGATATTTATCGAGGAGAAAATGGCAAACAATGGATAATTTTCCCCTTGACTACTATAATGTTAAGATGCCATTTTCCCCACCAGGCTTCATGTTTCTCCAAATGATAACACAATTATTTAATTTTTATAGTGACCATGTCCTCAATTGTGGGAGATATTTCATATTGCTATATTATCGCTATATTATCGCTATATTATATTATTCGGGACGAACCACGTGCACCTGGTACGTTTCGAATTTTGTACAAACGTCTAATTGTATTCGAAAAAATTAGACAATTCCGACTTGTGCGAGTAGAGAGGCGCACGAATGGCGGGGTCTCACCGCAGTTTAGAGCAAATCGTACACAATCGAAAGACATCCTCGGTTCACTTAGTTGCAATATAAGCAACATCGACCATGAAACGAACATTGTGATTTGTTAACACATTGTAACCCGATAAAAAGTGGGAACTTTCCTCCGGGTACCGGCTGAATGTAAGCAGACGATTTCTCACACGTGTGTTTGTCATCGTCCAAGCGCTTTATTATATTTCAAATGTTGTTTGTGAGAAAACGTAAACCTGAAGCTGAAGCTCATGATTTTAACAAGGAATGAATCCTGATTACAACACACTTGTGCAGAGTTGTGGACAATTGCTTACATCCCATTAACGATAACAGTTTCGGTAGATATTAAACAACATTTAGGCTAAGAAGCAACACGAGTACACGGGAAATTAAATTTAATATATTATGACATTGTCATATTATATTTAATTGCTTCCTTCTTTGTGTACCAAGCTTTTATACGAATAAACGTTTTTTGTCTGAAAATAATGTTAATTGTTTAGTAAATGTGTATTTTTGTCACATGCGACCCGCTAGAGACCTTAAAGATGTCCATGTGGTCCTCCGGGTGAAAAGCTTGCCCACCTCTGATTTAGACATTGTTATACAATCCCGATTTCCTCTCATATATGGTCAATTGCACTGTATGGGGATGAAACATGGACTCTAGCAAAGATGAATGAAAAAAGCTTCGAAGCGATTAAAATGTGGTGCTACGGTAGAATGTTAAGTTTGATACATGAAAGTCTTCTACAGAAGATACTGGAGGACAAGATTCAAGGGAAGAGGCGACCAAGACTCACCATCACATCTCAGGCATGCAGGAACATTAAAGTACGGACTTATGTTAAAATGAAGAGAACTGTAGAGGATAGGGTCAAATGGGGACACACTCGGACAGCCTTACAACCAGTCTCCGGACTGATCAACCAGATGTTGATGAAGATGATATAAAGCTTTCCTATCATCATGTAGCCCGTTCTCTCACATCAGAGTTTGTTTGATAGAAATTTGATCTTACCAAATCTCCAGACTGCTCCAGAGCTATCCAAGCATTCCTTGACATATTCGTGCCATCGCCTTCTCGGTATGCTTCTGCTTCACTTGCCCGGCACCATACCTTCCATTACCGTTGTCAAAACCGCTCCATATTGTGATGTGGCAAAAGTATTTCAATTTTCTGTTCATGATGGAATTTATGAACCAATTCACCTTTATGCCCAACTCTTTGCAAATGTCTGCATTCTTCTTTTGTTCGGTCAATGACATTCTTAGGATCTTTTTCATAACTTTTCGACAAGAAGGACTCGATCATCTTCCCTGAGGTTTGATAACTTTCAATGGTTCGCTGCGGTATGCTGCAAAGGGGGAAAAGAAAACAGGTTCACAAAATTTTCCCTTTTGTTGGTTTGCTGGTATTATGCCATATTATCAAGCATATAAAACGCAGTCCTTATTTTCAGAAGATGCATGCGTTCGTTCAAACTGCTCACAACTGAGTAGCGACCCAAGTGAGAGGGTGAAGAGTTTGTTCACAGACAACACAGTTTTAACACCAACCCAGGATGACCTACTCAGATACGTAGCTGAAGAAATTCCTATAAGTGACGTAATTCTTGTAACGGCCGTTTCTAGCAACCATTTTGATGAGATGCAAGGTCTGCTTCACAACCTTCACCTTGTAGTCTTCCAAGAATTGGCAAAACGTGAGAACTTCTCTTTGGTTTTGTGGGATTTGGGATTATCCCATAAAGAGAGGATACAGGTAGGTGGAAGTTTAATTTGTTTTGGTGTAAGGTTTGTCTATAAGTGTAGTTGTTGTTGCTCTTGACGACTTTGTTTGGTGGTAAGTTACAGTAACTATCATCACTTCCAGAGGCGTACTTGCGAAGAAAGTGGGGTCCTCCTGGCTGTAGTACAATGCAAGGTTTATCAGAGAGCTCACCACTATGGGGATCATAGTACCAATCCCCACCTTGTAAAGCTAGACTGCAGTGAAGCAGCCTGTTTCCAGGGAGTACTGTTTGGTTGTGAGATGGAGGTGTTGATCGGTATGTTTCCCCTGACCTAGACTAGCATTGTCTGATCAGTATGTTTCATATGATCTTGACTAACATTGTTTGATCAGTATGTTTTGTCTGAACCTGACTAATATAGTCTTATCTGTATGTGTTGTCTGACTCTGACCAACATAGTCTGATCAGCATGTTCTACGTGACCTTAACATATTCTTATCAGTACGTTTTGCTTGACCCTGACTAACATACTCTGATTAGAATGTTTTACTTGACCCTGACTAACATAGTCTGATTAGAATGTTTTGCATGACCCTGACTATTATAGTCTGATCAGTACGATTTGCCTCACTCTGACTAATATAGTCCCATCGGTACGTTTTGCCTGACCGAATGTTAGTCACCTCTCCTTTAGTCTATCAATGACTTGCTCTGATCAAATGACTTGTCATAGTTACTTTTCTATTGCAAAAAATTGTTCAATATAGTTTCTAGAGGAAGGTTTAGCCAGTCCTATGACCAACCATTCTGAAGTGCATCTTGCAACATACCTTACAAATTGCAGTCGAGTCTGCCGTCCTCAGTAAAAACAGTTCCTAAATACCGAAAATCATGTACCTGCTTTATTTTTGTTTCATTCATTAATTGTTATATATTATCAGAATGTATTATTCCTTAACACAATAAACGTTTGAAGAAATATTTGTACAGGTGGAGCAATGTTGCAGATGTCAAGTTGTGACATTCCCTTTCGATGAGTTCACAAGTCGTACAAGAGACTTGGACTGTTATATGTGGAAACCTATAATTATCAGAGTAAGTTGATATTTCCATCTTCAATATAGAGCGTCGATATAAATTATCTCATTCGAAATTAAGAACCACATTCAAATATCAGTCATCAGAGATCAAGATGCTGATGGGTCAGCGATCCAAAGTTGACTGCTAGCGTCAGGGCCAGCGAACCAGAGCTGCCAAGACCCTTCTACACCTCCACGTGGTGATCCTGGATAACAGGCTGCAGCAGGGCAGACTGGCTAAGGAGAAGGGGTCGAAGAGGGAATGTTAACCCGGTACTAAAAATGCTTGCTAAAGTCGGATGTGTTTGGACCGAAAGGTGCAAATATCGCAGTCAAGCTGTAAACTACGACACAACGCATTCCGTTCTCTGGACTACATTCTGCTACTTAAGCCCTTTCAGGGTTTGGTAGTGGGAGAATGAGAACGAACGAAGCCAAGCCAAGCCAAGCCAGGCCAGGCCAAGCCAGGCCAAGCCAAGCCAAGCCAAGCCAAGCCAGGCCAAGCCAAGCCAAGCCAAGCCAAGCCAAGCCAGACCAAGCCAAGCCAAGCCAAGCCAAGCCAGGCCAGGCCAGGCCAAGCCAAGCCAAGCCAAGCCAAGCCAAGCCAGGCCAGGCCAGGCCAGGCCAAGCCAAGCCAAGCCTAGCCAAGCCAGGCCAGGCAAGCCAAGCCAAGCCAGGCCAGGCCAAGCCAAGCCAAGCCAAGCCAAGCCAAGCCAAGCCAGTCATCAGCGCTTCCATTTGATTAAATAATACTTGAAACAATGAGAACAACACAATCAGCGTAGATTTGTCTACATATTTTTTGTCTACATATTTTTTGTCTACATATTTTTAATATAACAGTGGTCTCAATGAGTAATAGGCTGGATACTAATGAGGAACTGTCAAAACGAACAGAAAGATAAACAGTGGAACAGGAAGTCATCTGAAGATGGTGGCGATCGATAGGACACACATTAAGGAAACACGCTGATAGTATTACAAGACACTCACTTCTCTTCAATCCCCAGAAAGGTGTCGTAGAGGAATACCAAGACACAAGCGGAGAAGAGAGCACACAAATACGTGGAACATGCTCTGAGCGTGGCAGCAGCATATTCATACTCTTTACCCTGTTACACACAGAGCTGGCATTTGTTGCATCAGTCAAAGATCATGACCAGCGCATTCTTTATTTTCTTTTTTACCCGTCATTCGTCCAGACTAGTTCGCTAGTTCGCTGACCCTGACGCAAAGTCAGCTATGAGTCGCTGTCTACTTTCAGTTTATTCATTGCTGCATCTTCGGCCCCAATATCTATTCAGGTTTAGTTTAGTTTAGTTCGTCCGAAGGGTCCAATTGTTCGTCTTTCATCTGTTAGCTAAAATCGTTAGTTGTCCGTCCCAAGCGGCAATGGCGACACAATCAGACAGCTTTTATCTCGTTGATGTAACTTGGGCTGTGTGTGGATTATATTGAGGAAAAGACTGCGCTGGTCATCAAACTCACTCTCTGGTCACGAACTACCTTGGGCTAGTGGCAACATAAGTCAAGACAACTGGAGGTAATTCCGGAAGCAGGCAGTTTGGTCCCACATTTTTGAGACCAGCGGTACTCGAAACCTGCGTGACTCGAACCGACACCGTTGATTTCATTGCTTTGAGAGGCGATTGGCTTAGCTCTCGACCACAGAAGACTCGGTGAAGTGCAATCTTCTTTGGTGTTCGATTTAGATACCTGTTGTTATTTTAAATGTATGTTTCAGTAAGTGTTCCTTAAACACCGTCAAATAACTTAACTTTACATAACTTAACGTTTTAATACTGGTTTAGAAAACTCTAGAGTCTGTATACAAACAGTTTCTTGGATGAAGGTTTTTTTTTTAACCGATGTGCGAGTCCATCTTAATAGACTCAAACACTAGAGCTAAGTAGACCCGCAACCAGTTAGACGCCATCTATAGCTGCTCTTTAACAAACCACTTGGTGAAAGTTACAAATAACTTGGGTAGATTTTTAATTTGAATTTTGTCCAGGCAACCCTGTTCATGCTTTCTTCATTTTGCTTTGGAGTCATGTAGTTTCGTGCTACAATATATTGTAATAATAGTCTATTTTTCGCCCAATTGAAGTAGATAATCGGCACTGCGGATGCCTTTCTTATATGTTGCCTGGTTTAAAGTTTTTCTACCATTCCAGAAGTGATAATTTAGTGGCAGTTTGCTTTACATAATAAGGTTGCTAGAATAATTCCCGCTGAATCCCCGTATTAAACCAGGCAAGTCAGTGCCTGATGCTATTTATCCAAAAGCTATCCTTCTGGTCGACCATTAGAAAGTCCCATTCCGTAACTACCATGTTTTCCTATCCAGACTTTCATTTGGCTATTAATAGTACTTCTGTGGGTGATTCATTCCTTGTGCCTTATTAGGGAATGTAGCGGCCCAGGGATTTCCCGCTTCCAGGTTTTTACCTGTAGGCATTTAGCCTACCTAGTAGTATAAGGTCTGTATTGGGCCTTTAGCGGTGATTGTTGCCGTTAATCTGACGGTGTTTCTGGCTATTGGGCATATTACGCCGTCACCCTCTATGGGGTATTTCAACATCGATAACTCGGTCCATACACAATCCTATTCCATTTTTACCCATACGCTTGTAAGATCACATGGACTCATTCTTTCTACCCCTAATACGACGCAAGGGTTAACAAACTGTTATAATTAATCTCTTTCTACCCCTAATACGACGCAAGTGTTAACAAACTGTTATAATTAATCTCTTTCTACCCCTAATACGACGCAAGGGTTAACAAACTGTTATAAGTAATCTCTTTCTACCCCTAATACGACGCAAGTGTTAACAAACTGTTATAATTAATCTCTTTCTACCCCTAATACGACGCAAGGGTTAACAAACTGTTATAAGTAATCTCTTTCTACCCCTAATACGACGCAAGTGTTAACAAACTGTTATAATTAATCTCTTTCTACCCCTAATACGACGCAAGTGTTAACAAACTGTTATAATTAATCTCTTTCTACCCCTAATACGACGCAAGTGTTAACAAACTGTTATAATTAATCTCTTTCTACCCCTAATACGGTGAGAGTGTTAACAAACTGTTATAATTAATCTCTTTCTACCCCTAATACGACGCAAGTGTTAACAAACTGTTATAATTAATCTCTTTCTACCACTAATACGGTGAGTGTGAACAAACTGTTATAATTAATCTTTCTACCCCTAATACGGTGAGAGTGTTAACAAACTGTTATAATTAATCTCTTTCTACCCCTAATACGGTGAGAGTGTTAACAAACTGTTATAATTAATCTCTTTCTACCCCTAATACGGTGAGAGTGTTAACAAACTGTTATAATTAATCTCTTTCTACCCCTTATACGACGCAAGTGTTAACAAACTGTTATAATTAATCTCTTTCTACCCCTAATACGGTGAGAGTTTTAACAAACTGTTATAATTAATCTCTTTCTACCCCTAATACGGTGAGAGTGTTAACAAACTGTTATAATTAATATCTTTCTACCCCTAATACGGTGAGAGTGTTAACACACTGTTATAATTAATCTCTTTCTTCCCCTAATACGGTGAGAGTGTTTATAACTTTTTTTTGGGTGTTTTTTTTGCGTTCGCCTTATTTTTCTCTAATTGCCAAGACAGTGTGCGTTGCACTGTAGTTTTTATTTTGCACCTGTTGGTCCAGTACATCTGACTTCACCATTCATTTTATGTAAGGGTCTGCTTCCTCTTCTATTTTCTAAGGGTTTGCTTCCCCAGGGTAACGACCGGTGCTGTGATGGGAATCAAACCCAGCACCTTCGGATTGTGAGTCGTGTCACTTAACCACTGGCCCACGCCGTCCCCAAAACTTATAATATATCTCTTTCTTCCTCTAATACGACGAGAGTGTTAACAAACTGGTATAATTAATATCTTTCTACCCCTAATACGACGCAAGTGTTAACAGACTGTTATAATTTAACTCTTTCTTGTTACGACACGAGTGTTAACAAAATATTATCATCTCTTTCTTCCGCTGATAAAACGCAAGTGTTTACAACTTGTTATAATCTTTTTCTTTCACAGGCACGACGTGAGTGTTCACAAATAGTTATAATCTCTTTCTTCCCAAAATACGAGGAGGGTTGACAAACGTATAATCACTTTCTCCTCCGGATACGACGCGAATGTTTAAAAACCGAAAATCCCGATCTTACTCGGCTGCGACGCAAGTGTCAATAAACTTTGATAATCCCTTTCTACCCCAGGAAGACACAAGTGTTGATACATTTTAATAATCCCTTTGTTCCCCCCGGAACGACGCGAGTGTTAACAAACTCTTGTAATCCCATTCTTCCCTGGATACGACGCAAATGTTAACACTCTTGTAATCTCATTCTTCACTGGATACGACGCGAGTGTTAACAAACTCTTGTAATCTCATTCTTCCCTGGATACGACGCGAATGTTAACAAACTCTTGTAATCTCATTCTTCCCTGGATACGACGCAAGTGTTAACAATCTCTTGTAATCCCACTCTTCCCTGGATAAGACGCGAATATTAACAAACTCTTGTAATGTCATTCTTCCCTGTATACGACGCGAGTGTTAACAAAATCTTGAAATCTCATTCTTCTCTGGATACGACGCGAGTGTTAACAATATCTTATAATCTCATTCTTCTCTTAATACGACGCGAGTGTTAACAAGCTGCTTTAATATTAATATAATAACGAACAATTATTAATTAAATATTTTATTTTGGAACGATTGTTGTAATTATTTCAATACTTTTAGAGACTAATATTTCGTTTATAATGACCACCATCTTCAATGTACTTTATCTAGGTCCGGTCAACCTACTAAAATAGTGATCCACATTAGCTAAGGCCGATCATGCTCTTACGTTTCATAGATGACACTGATGCGCGCCAGGAAGTACGCGGTGTGGCAGGACTCGTCAATAAGATATTCTAAATTCCCAGACCGTATCCTCCACAATGGAATGCAGTATGGTATTCAGTTATTGAGAGAAAAATCCGGAGTGTCGATTCCTCATCGAGCGCTTCCAGAGGTCAGTATTTTTGTTGATAGATTGTTGAAACAGTTTTCTTTTCTTTTGCTATTTCTATGGCTTATCATGTTGTCTGTTAAGAAAGACTAATGTCTGGTCAGGCAAAATATACTGACCAGACGTGTTAGTCAGGTTCAGGCAAAACATACTGGACAAGACCCTCACCTTGACTTCCTCGTAGCCCTTCCTGGAAACGGTTTGTTTTAAGGGCAGCCTGGCTAACAAGGTGAGGGATCAGCGTGATCTCCGTAGTAGTGAGCGATACACAAATGAAGCCAAGCACAGCGCAGCCTTCTAGAGGACCCGGGACCACCTTCATCAGCACGCTCGGGATGTTTGGAAAACTACGACAACCCGTCACTTAACGTCCTTTTTAGGGCGCATAAAATAGTAATCCTACTCATTGTGGACATTCAACATCAGCAGCAACAACAACAACAACAACAACAACATGTTAGCCTTGACATCACCCAAAGTGGCGGCATTGGATATATAAATAGCCAATATATTTTAAATAATGACGTTGCAACTGATGAATCGTCAATTTACAGATTAGATTAGAATCGTTTGAAATCAGATGTGATTTAAACATGCGCTGTGTGTGGGAACACAGAACACGAGAATGTACAGCCATCGAGCTATGGGAACCATCAATATTCATGCCCAATGTCATGTTTTGAGAAAGAACATAAACACATTGGAGTATTCCATGAGTGCTGTGATTTCGAAACCTTATAACATTTAACCCCTCATCATCAGCATGTAGCATGTCCTTTATAGAACGTCGCTCCCATCACAGTCTGCCTGAAAGAAACTCGTTCCCTTGCCAAAACTCCATCCTCTGCCACAGTCATACCCAGGCATTCCTGGATACCTTGGTGCCATCGTCTTCTTGGTCTACCCCTTCCCCTTTTGCCTGGCACCATGCCTTCCATCACTGTTCTCTCAAGACCGTTGTGTCTCTTGATGTGACCTAAAGTATTTGCATTTTCTAGCCAAATATAATTGATAAACCAGTTCTCCTCTATGCTCAACTCTTGCCGAATGTCTACATTTATCTTTTTCTCTGTCCAGGGTATTCTGAGGATCTTTCTGTAACATTTTGACTCGAAGGATTGGATTCTTTGTCTGGAAGTTTTGGTAATCGTCCATGATTCGCAGCCATAAGCTGCCACGATACAAAACACAGGTTCCCAAGACTTTTACTTTTATCATTTTGTTGGTGCTCTGCCATAATTTCTTCAGGCTGTTCAGTCTCTGCATTGCCATGGCTAGTCTTCTTCTGATTTCTTTCGAGCAGTCGCCATTTTTGTCAATTCTGGAGCCCAGATATTCAAAATGTGTGACCTGATCTATTTCCTCACCACCCACTCACTTTTAACATCTGTACATGTTGAATATAATTTATTTGCTCTCAGGGTAGAGTTATAGTTGACAATATTCAGTAAATAGGAAAAAGTTCATAGTTTTGTTGCTCGCTGTCTGTACACATGGGTGGTCCATACTCCCCGGCGCCCCTTCATACTCTACTCACGCTTAATTTCAAACTACTGCAATTTGGAAATTCAATAAAACAAGTCCAAATCCAACCAATATAACCAAGACAATTTGTGCATGCGCTGACGACGTTATCGCAAACAGGGTTGGATCAGATAGGCATGTCCTGGCCACCGATATACAAGAGACATTACAAAGCAATCTCATGGCGGTGTGAAGTGACCAGTTCACATATTGATTCCAACGATGCATGCACGATGCAGTGCTCCTTGAACAACATCACAACGAAAACACATGTTCTAAACATTGCCCTCGATTGATTCGCTATTTTCAACAGGGCAATTGTAAATACATCGATATAATATTTTATCGCGACATGTAATCTATATTCAATTTAATCTGTATTTGGATCCAGATGCTGGCAGACACCACCAGAAATGCAGCATATGTATCAATGTAAATAGACAACAAACAAGTGTCATTATATTTGCGGATGATCAAACTATCATACGAGGAATAGAGAAATCATTTCACAACTACTTACCATGGTCAACGACACAGTTAGGACATTTGATATGAGGATAAATGCTAGTAAAACAAAAGCGATGGCAATGACCAAACACACTGACGTTAAATTAAATATCAACATCGAGGAACATAATTTTTAACAAGTGCAGAGGTTTTCATATTTGGGTCAAATTATTAGACGATGCCCGGTGGGAGGTTGAAATTAAAACTCGGATCGCAGTATAGTAGAAACGAAAAGTGGAAACGTAAGAAACAAAAACTTCTGACTACAAATAACATTAATATTAAACTTCGGAAAATAATACTCATTACACATATCTGGCCCGTTGCATTGCACGGTTTTGAAACATGGGCTCTAAACAAAGACGTAAACTGAGCTGAAGAAATCTGCAGTGAACAAATGACGGAGGCGAGACATGATCAGACGTCTTCAACACCAGTCTCTGGACTGACTAACAGAGGACGGTGGCGAGACATGATCAGACGTCTTCAGCACCAGTCTCTGGACTGATTAACAGAGGACAGTGACGTGGCATGATCAGACGTCTTCAACATCAGTATCTGGACTGACTAACAGAGGACGGTGGCGTGGCATGATCAGAGGACTTCAACACCGGTTTCCGGACTGAATAACCAGGGATGATGATGATAGACTTAACAGTTTACAATTTTTTTTTCTCTCGTTCCTGGAGATGGACTACACGCGCAAGTAAATTTTACTCCTGAGCTGAAATATAGAAAGGATAGGTTTATAATTACGCGGAGTTTGCGATGTGAGGTCAAGATACCTGAAGATGTGAACTTTGTAAGACAAATCCATTTATAAAATGAGATCTGCAACTGAGTACTTTACTATAATATTTCAGACTTTTTCTTACCTCGGACAAGAGATCTGCAACTTTTACCCTTATCCAGAGATTGCAGCCGGTTTTGGAGTCTACAGAAATGACCCATTTGTTTTAAACGCTGTGACAAACATTTGGGCCAGGTGTGCCTTTGAGGAGGATTGCATGTGTCCCAGAAACACAGACAAATCTATCCTTTGTTTTTATGGACCTTGTCACAGGTGATTATTTTATCTTATTTTGTTAGACATAATTAACAATACTGTACGGCTCAACACCTTTCACATGAGGTGTCTATGGCGTATTTTGGTGATTTGGTGGAAAGAGAGAGTGCCACATAATACGGTCTTACAGCGAGTAAACACGTACAGCGTGTACTCACTGCTGAGCCAGCGATGCTTTCGATGGTTAGGGCATGTTTATCGCATGGAAGATGAGGGGCAACGAAATGATATCCATTGGAGTTAAAAGAATCGGCCGTCGCACACTGCGATTCAATGACGTAAGCAAGAGGGACTTTAAATCATGCGACATCCCATCCAATGGCTGGGAAACTATTGCTCAGGATCGAGCTTTATGGAAACAGTGAATTTGAGGGGGCATGGTAGCTGGCGACACTCTTTGGCTGCAGAGAAAAGAGGAAGACTGAAGAGGCAAAGGAACACCCCGGCAAGCCAGCTTCCTCAGTATGGTTGTACGATCTGTGGTATAGACTGTCACTCGCAGTTCGACCTTTACAGTCATAGAGCTGGACAAAACTCACATGGCGTCACGGGATTGTGGGAGAAATGTATTGCGCAGAGACCATTTTTGTTTGTTTTGTTTTTTTTGCGTTCGTCGTATTTCTCTATTCCCCAAGGCGGTGTGCGTTGCACTGTGGTTTTTATTTTGCGCCTGTCCGCCCAGTTCATCCGACTTCAGCATGCATGTTATGTAAGGGTCTGCTTCCTCCTGCATTTTCTAAGGGTTTGCTTCCTCGTGGTAACGGCCGGTGTTGTGATGGGGATAGAAGCCAGAACGTGCGGATTGTGAGTCCTGTCACTTAACAACTAGCCCTGAGACGCCTATGAGGATACTACGGAAAAACCTATAGGTGCTTTGTTTCAATCAAGAAATGGCTGTTGATAGAATTATTGGGGGTTTCTATCGGAATGGATTGTGGGAGGGATGTGTTGCGCAGACTATAATGGGACAACTACCACACTGGGAAAAGGTGACAAACAATGCGGTTTAACCGCTTTATTGTAAAAGGTAAAGGTAGGTGCTTACCAGACACTGCTGTCAGGGATGAAGTGTTAAATACGTCACTGTACTGTTCCTCAGCTTGTTGGTAAGTGGTAAGGTGCAATTCTTATCTCGCTGTCCTTACTACCTTTACAGTGTGCCAGTAAGATGCCCATTTACAGCTGGGTCGACTGGAGCGTGTTGATAACTAGAGTCGTACCCAGTATATTTGTTTTTATTTATTCATTTACCACAGTGGTGATCTAATACATTGATACAAGTTTATATCCTATTTTAAATAAAAAATTAGGGGAACTAAACTGTAGTTCTCCAATTTTTTAACTGCGGACCTCTCGTGTATTAGGCAAGGATCACACCCTACACCACCATGCAGATTGAATAAAAGTTTAGGAAAGGAAGTATCTAGTTTTAGTTTGTTTTGATTGTGCAGGCAGATAGAAACACATTTTGTGTCGTACAAAAATGATCTGGGTTTATTGATTAGAAAAAGTGAGGTATAAATTACAGCCTGAAAATAAACAAACCGCAGCTATTTTCCGATATCAACTATTTTTTTATTTGTCCTGGGCAAAAGATATTATAAAATGACGGGATTTTTAAATTAAATATATCGACCAGGTTTCAAACGAAATTGAGATGTAAAGAAATATGCCAGGAAATAAACAAACCACGTGTGTTTTTCGATCGCAACTATTTATCTTGTGCTGAATTCGAAAATGGCGCAGTAATAAATTATAATATATTAATCAGCTTTGAAACAACATGAGAAGGAAACCAATATTAGGGTTCGTCCGGGATTTGAACCCAAGACCCTGGATTTCTTGTTTTGTTTGCGAGATCAAATCATCAAATCGAATCACCCATGCAAACTCGCGGTAAACGCAAAAACGTGAATTAATTAAATAATTATGTACGATTGGAAAAAGAAAAAAAAAGATTCTTCTTAACAGTTCTTGCTGCAACTATCGAGTCATAATGTGGAGAAAAAGTCTGTCGATATCTGTTTAAATTTATTTTAAATTAAACCATTTTGTTTCAACAGGTTTGACCAATCTGCATTGTCCATTATCACGGCTTCTTTGTACAGCTCAGAAATCTACAGAATCCTACTGTTTGACGCTGAAAAATCAGTTTGGGTCGACAGAGATCAGAAAGAAAAGAATTATTTAAGCAGGCCAGGATGCCTTTCAGATAAAGAATTATTTTGACTAAGCAATCATTCAAATAATTAGCATTTTTATATTCAATCAATCAATCAAAGCACTTCGATCGTCTCTGTACATAGGCATATGCCATTGATAACA